>JAFIRS010000001.1:1200000-2400000 GCA_018342105.1 Gonioctena quinquepunctata | reverse complement strand
ACATGGTAGAGTCATTATACCATTATACAAAAATTTCATAATATCCGCCACCGAAAACCCCCCCCTCCATGTCATTTTGTTTTTTCTCTAACAAAAATTCCATAAGGCACTGTCACCGGAATTATGAACACCTGCAAAATTTCAAGGTAATCGGATGACTGGGAGGGGGTCAAAATTTGTACTGAATATTCATAGATCATACATACACATGTGAAGGTAAAAAAAAACTCGTAAAAAAGGATGCAAATAAAGAAAAGACCGGTGTAAGATAAACGTAACAATTTTCGTGTTTTTAAGCAGTATGATTATCATGGTATGGTATGTAGATGGAATAACAAATGGCACATCGATTGATGAGGTCTAAGGTTTATAAAAATAGAGATATTTTTATTTTATGAAAATTGAGTTGACAGAATACTGGCCCACTGATAAAGCATCTGCGACAGGGGACCAACGCGGCAATCGGAAAATCGAAATAGTATGAAAGTTTTATTGATTTTTTTAATATGATAAACCCGCACTACTTGTATGCCATTTATATTTTAGCAAACAGTAAATTACTAACTTTAATTATAAACCAAGAGGCGTACTGATTAAAAACACGGATGTTTTTTTATAATTTTACAACATTTTTACAATTTTTTATATGGAAAACTCGCACAACTTTGTTTCTTATTTCACCTACATATACCATTGTTATGATGAAAACAGAAAGGCATACTGCTTAAAAACATGGAAATTTTTAATCTTTATTGCAACTTCATTTTCATTTTTTAATATGACGAGCCCGCACAACTCGTATGTCATATTACATATCAACAATACAGGAGACAAACTTAATATAACATCAAATTTTGTGCTGATTAAAATCTGGAATGTTATTCCATAACTGTTCAAAATTTTTGCAATGTAAAAAGTACTTGGGCATACGCACTCGGTATGCCATCTTTTTTTAAGCAGTTTTAAAAGAACTTGTAACTATCAGTGGAGCCTTTTAAAAACGCGGAAAATTTAAAATAAAAGTTCACGTGACCATACCAGCCCTTCGGGCCCACCTAACGGTATGCCAATGATTTTCCGAGGATGTTTTATTATTTTATTACAAAACACGTGGTAGCCTCATTAAAATCGTACCGAAACACATAATTTTCGAACAATTTTAATTTTTTATATTAAGAACCCAGGACGACTCTTTGATTCATGCATTATTATCATGAGGATGTACGGACAATATTGTCCTCTAAAAGGTATACTAAGTAAAATCGTATCTCAAAATCTGTCAATATCCCACGTACTGTTAGAATAATAGCCAGAACAAGAACGGAAGGCCAGAGATCGATATACTGAGAGGTGTTCGTCAAAGATGTAAATTGTCTCTTCTCCTCTTCAATATACACAGCGAGAACATCTTCCGGAAAATTGTAGAAATATGCAACGAAGGAATTGTCGTAAATGGCGAAGTTTTAAACATTCATGTTCAGCGATAACATGCGAGATATGAGATACTTGTTAGTAATATTTAATAACTGCAATATATAGCTCTTGCACACCCGTTATACGAGTGTATAATGCCAATTTATAACGAATTACAGTCGTTAAAAATCTGGAAAAAAAAAGAAAACATGTTTTGTGCTTTGTAAAATTCGACAAAATTTTGGGTATCGCTACCCGCCTAATTTCACCTGCTTTCATTTTGACAATTTCCGAATGCAATGAAATTTAACTCGACATTTGAATAATGTAGAATGTGTGATTGTGTGGTAAATGTACACATTTAAAATATATATATATATATATATATATATATATATATATATATATATATATATATAAAATGATTTTACTAAATTTATTAATAGTGAAGGTGAGATCTTGAGTTTTTGCTGACGACACAGCTATCCTATATACTGCGAGTAGTTGGAATACCCTTAAAATAAAATGTGAAAGGGATTTCATTAAAATAAATAACTGGCTCAATAATCAATTACTGCCAGTAAATTTCAATAAAACAATTTTTGTACCCTTCACTTGCTATTCCAGACATCAACCAGGATACGAAAGTCTTACTTTTTCTATTGGCAACAAGTTCACAATAATTTATACTAGACCTCATTGCAAATACCTAGGTATATATTTAAACAGACATCTGCAATGGGACACACAAATAAGCCATGTAGTGAAGAAACTTAGGTTTACACTATATAAATTCAAATATATATCTCAAATAATGACCTTTGAACAAATAAAAATATTATACTTTGCCCTTGCTGAAACTCATATCAAATATGGACTAATAGGATGGGGAGCTGCCACAAATAATCACATTGCACACCTACAACAAATCCAGAAATGGATAATAAAAGTGGTAATGAAAAAACCTTTCCTCTACACAACCAACGAACTATTCCAAGAGTCAAATATTTTTGATACCCGACAATTATACTTCTTAACCACAGTCGCAAGGCAACACAAATTCAAATCGGAACTCTCTTTCTCTGAACATAAATATGGAACAAGGAACAGACAAAAATCGATTATTCCCCGAGCGGAAAAAAACACGTTCCAAAGATGTTTTTCATATTCAGCTCCTAGGTTCTACAATGTTACACCATCAGAAATTAAATCAATCCTATCAATATCCACATTCAAATCAAAAATAAAGAAATGGATTAGAAGTCTTCCACGACTGCAGGTTCATCTATTTGTGGATGTTAATAAGACATTTTATTTCTGAACTGATCGCACTCACTCCTTGTACATATAGATTTTAATATTAAGAAATCGAAAATCCATTTTCAAACTTTTAAATTTTTTAATTTTAATTTTGATATTTATTTTTATAATATATAAAACCGAATGTTCTGCGATGTTTTTTCTATTTTGTCTCTATTTTGTTACTATTTTGTTACTATTTTGTTACTGTTACTTGTACTTTATTAGGTAGTTATTCTGCAATTTTGATAGTTCGTTAATTATTCACTCTACTGCTACGTTGGCATTTACTCAATAAGGTATATTATAAGTTTATTTGTTTTTTTTGTGAAACCACTTTCAATGCTAAGCCTTTAGTGTATCACGTTTTTTATTTGCAGTGTGCATAAAATGTAATCTAGAAAGTATCTATAATGAATGTACTGTTCTTCGGCAAATACATTATTATTATTCAGGCTGCCTGAGATAGATATTCAATTTCAAAGTGAAGAAAACAACTAACATTGTTATATTCAAACTGGTGAAAAACTTGGAACAAGTTGACTTCATACTCTGCTCTGAGGCACTTATCATAATTATCACAGTCACTTGTAACAAACAAACGATAGAAACAGTATTTAAAAGGGAAACATTCGCAGTTGAATATTATTATATCGCAACCATTGAATATAGTGATTCAGAACATGTGATCTGAACACAGAACACTTGTCCAGCAAGATTCTCGCATGCGCGGTTTACAAAGCTGTCCACGAACGAAAGTTTGTTAGATTGTACTAGTGTTTTCTGATTGGCTAGTGAATGAAAGATCCTAATTAGCAACCAATCAGAAAACAGTACGCGATGTGCAGGAGAATTAATTTGAACATTATTGTCTTTGCCTCTTCAAAAATTTGGCATTCTATAAAAAATTATTTATATTATACTAATCTATCTAATACGAAAACGCCCGCACAGTGATTGGCGACTCCAGAATCCAACCAGAATTGAAATTTACTACTTCATTCATAAATGCGACGAGTGATTTGTCTTGTCTTCTACTCATCAAAATACGCACGGAACAGCTCGGTGTTCAGTTTTAAGAACCAGCAAAAGACAAACACAATAATGTTCGAATTAATTCTCCTGCACATCGCGTATTGTTTTCTTATTGGTTGCTAATTAGGATCTTTTATTCACCAGCCAATCAGCAAGCACTAGTACAATCTAACAAACTTTCGTTCGTAGACAGCTTTGAAAACCGTGCATGCGAGAATCATGCTTGAGTGAGTAAGTAATTTATTGAAATAGGCAAGCCTAATATACAAACAGTAGTAACAGATATTTCATGTAATTACAATAACACGCTATTGAAAGTATGTTAAAAACTTAAAATTTTAAAAATTAAAAAAAATTGAATTTAAGAGTTCAATCTTGTGATCCTTTCACAATTTTTGTTAGCTTATTGAATTCATCCAGGCCTTTAAGAAATAGAGAATTCTTACAGTTCTTTGAATTTGTTTTTTCAATATGGAATTCATTTTTCGACCTTGTCTCATAGCCATGAATCTCATTGTTCAACACAATAAATCTATTAAAATATTTTGGTTGTCAACCCTTCAAGATTTTGTATACAGGGTGTCCCTGGACTTCCTCTTTTCCTTTCAGGGATGTATGGATGGGGTCAAAATATCACCAGTACTTCATATAACTTTTGTTCCTAGAAGCCTTCGTTACCAAGTTACGGGCCCTCGAAGTTACAAAATGAAAAATGTGTTTCTTCGATAACTTTCAAAGTGAATATTCAAAATCATCTAAATTTTGGTGATTGACTAAACAAATGAATTCCTTCGATGAGCTTTCATGCAGGAGTCAGTTGTTTTGCTACAAAGTCAGGAACGGACTACCCCCGATGGTCCACACCCCAAAACTTTGAGAAGACTGAGATTTGTCAATATGTTTTAACAAAACAAGGTTACCTGGACAATTACCTGAATAAAAGTACCCGTGTGGAAAATCGATCGGAGCAACGATTTTTGATAAAAATGCATTTTTGTTCGACGACATCCAACCTGAGATGTCTACCATTATTCGAAAAGAATAATTTGTAATGAAAATAGAAATGATAGGTACAATGTTCAAAACGAATTATAATCATGCAACCACGTTTACCTTACAGAACACTTATGGTGTAAATAATCAATCGCAAGCCTCAAGAGCAAACAGAAATTCAAAATCCGCTACAAAAACTGCTCGATATGATCCCCATCTCTCTCAATACATTTTCTTAGTCGGCGCAAACACCCTCTCTGCACTTGAAATAGCATGCCAGGGTCGTTTCGTATGGCTTCACAATGTAATGTAATTCTATTCAACAAGGCATCTCTGGTGTGAATAGGTGTAGCGTGAACGAGGCTTTTCAGATGCCCCCACAGAAAGAAATCCAATGGATTTAAATCCGGAGACCGCGGTGGCCATGAATATGGCCCACCTCTACCAATCCATCTATTGGGGAAAATCTGGTTCAGATGATCCCGCACAATCAAACCAAAATGAGGGGGAGCGCCATCATGCATAAACCACATATCTCTTCGGGTTTGCAATGGAACATGTTCCAAAAGTCCATTCAAATTGTTCTGAATGAACTCCAAATAACGTTCTCCATTCAATCGGTCATGTAGAACGAATTGTCCTATAAGATGGTTTCCTATGATACCAGCCCAAACATTCACGTTGAATTTCCGTTGGTGTTTGGTTTGCAATATCCCATGGGGATTTCATTCGGCCCATATGTGCAGATTATGAGAGTTGATTACTCCATCTCTACCGAAACCTGCTTCATCAGTGAATAAAACTCGAGTAATAAAAGTCATATCCTCTCTTTGCTTATCCAGGAACCAATTGGCATATTCCAGTCGTGCTGGAAAATCTTCAGGTGTCATGGCATGTACCTACTGGATGTGATATTGGTGGAGCAGTTGTTCCCTAATTATTCTATGAATAGTGGACTTGGATGTATGGAACTGTTCTGATGGGTTTCTGATGCTCATTGTAGGATCATCAGCGACAGCTTCCAAAATATTTTCCTCCAATACAACGGTACACCACGAATCTACATAACTTGATATTTCATTTGAAAAAATATCTACATTGTGAATGAAACTTTCAACTAGGTACTGTACTTTTTGTTTACGACTTTATTTTAGCATATTTTGTATTATCCCTGTTATAAATGTTGTTGAATTAACGTTAGCATTAGTATTTCTACTATGAAAATTTTTCATTTCAAATAATGGTGGACGATCGGGTTTGATGTCGTCGAGTAAAACTGCATTTTTATTAAGAATCGTTGCTCCGATCGACTTTCCACACGAGTACTTTTATTCAGAAAATTGTCTACGTAGCCTTATTTTGTTGAAAACTATTGAAAAATCATCTGTCATTTCAAAGTTTTGGGGTGTGGACCATCGGGGGTAGTCCGTTCCTGACTTTGTAGCAAAACAACTGACTCCTGCATGAAAGCTCATCGAAGGAATTCATTTGTTCAGTCAATCACCAAAATTTGGATGATTTTGAATATTCACTTTGAAAGTTATCAAAGAAAAACATTTTTCATTTTGTAACTTTGAGGGGCCCGTAACTTGGTAACGAAGGCTTTTAGGAACAAAAGTTATATGAAGTACTGGTGATATTTTGACCCCATCTATACATTCCCGAGAGGAAAAGAGGAAGTCCAGGGACACCCTGTATAAATATCATCGCCAAGTAGTATAAATTTCTGCGTACTGGCATCCATTTCAATGTTTTATGCATTTCTTGGACTGAGGTAAATCGATTACATTTAAGAATTATTCTCATACCGCGGTTTTGCAATTTCTGTAGCTGGGATATTTTGTTTTGATTAAATAAATACATTAAACTAGCACAGTAGTCGAAATGAGGTTTGATAATACAATTATAACAGGTAATTCTGGCATTCAGTGATAGCAAGTTTATAGCCCTTGATAAAAAATATTTTTTTTCGCTTATTTTGTTTATAACATATTCAGCATGACTATTTAAAGATAGTACACTATTTACCATGAATCTTAGATATTTCAGTTCGGTTACAATTTGTAATGCTTCACCGTCAATTTCAATATGAATTTCTTCCAATTTCACTTGATTCAATTTATTTTTTGTTGATATAATCATAGCTTTAGATTTATTAGCATTCAGTTTTAATTTGTTTGTTTTAAAATAAGTATTAATAGATTTTAGAGATTCATTTATGTTTTTTACAGCTAATACCAAATTATCATTTGATGTATATAAGAGAGTATCGTCAGCAAATAAGTTCATAGTATATAAACCAGCGATATAATCCAAGTCATTGAGATGAATGATGAACAACAATGGTCCCAATACACTTCCCTGTGGAACACCAGTAGATTCTTCAGATACGAAGTTTTTTATTGTGGTCATCTGTTTTCGGTTGGTTAAATAATCTTCCAGCCAAGCTAATAACACTGTACCGCTTATACCATACATAGTATTTCAGTTTTTCAACTAAAATGTTCCTATCGAAGGTCTCAAACGCTCTTTTCAGATCTAAAAAAATTGCAACAACGAATTTTTTTGGGTCATCATATTTTTTCCAGTCTGTGATCGTAAACTGAATTGCTGTTTCACATGAATGATTTTTTCTGAAACCAGACAAGTATTCTGTGTTCAGTTCACGTGTTGTTCTGAATCACTACATATAATACTGTTTGTGTCGTTTGTTTCTACAAGTGACTGTGATAATTACGATAAGTACCTCAAAGCAGAGTATGAAGTTAACTAGTTCTGACTTTATCACCAGTTTGGATATAAGGTTAGTTTTTTTCTTCACTTTTAAATTGAATATCTATTTCAGGCAGCCTGCAATGTGTACATTTACCACACACTCAGTTCAACATTCTACATTATTCAAATGTCGAGTTAAATGTTTATTGCATTCGGAAATTGTCAAAGTGAAAGCAGGTGAAATTAGACGGGTGGCGCTACCCAAAATTTTGACAAATTCTTCTTGAAACCTTTTTGAGATATTGTTTTGGGAAGGTTGTCTTAGGTTTCGGATTCTTTGAAAACAATGTTTTAGTAGTTCGTAGGAGAAGACGTTTCGTCCCTGGCCAGGGACATTTTCAATTCCTTATTTTTTTTATAATATACATACATGGTTGGAAAAGATTTCTTTACTGGAAACAAAATATTTTTCTGTATCATACATTGGGGAAACAATACAAAAACAGGTGACCTACCTTGGCAAAAAGTTCGCTATTTAAAAAAAATTGTAAGTACAGGTCATTTCCGACTACATCTCTGTTAACCATTCAATGAACGCACGCACAACGAATCTATTCAAATATCAAATCAAATCAAATATATTACAAAGTTTGGTAAATACAAATGTGATAAAAAGAAATAAAATTGGATGAATATTCATGAGATATAGTTTGGAATTACCTGTATTACGAGAACTTCAAAATGAGCCATCTAAGCTATAATAGCTTGTGTTGTGGAACTCGAATTTAACATATTGTAACGTAAATAAACTTAACTTGGTTTAAATAATTTATTTCACACTGAATCTACAACTTAATTTATATTACTACGCCACTGTATAGCTCGATGGTATGGGCTCGTTCAGACTGTCTCTCTGAGACTTGAGGGTTGCCTATTTATCTCCGATACAGCATTCTCGATGTTTCGAATTCTTTCAGTTGGCGACCGGCGTTGTTCCAATTGTTTCCATTATTGACCGTTGTCTTCCGCGGCAGAGCGCACTGGATGGTTCTCGAACATCTCCGGGGATGATCTCATCGCTGTCGCGCGAGGCGACAGGTCCGGCCTAGGTTCGTTACATTGCCCCCTTCTTAAAGACATTTCGTCCCGAAATTTCATCCTTGGAGTGTGACGATATCTGCATGACTCCCCATATCTGCACCGTGAAGTTCGATGGAAGTAACACTCCACGGTCTTCATGATCGGTCGTGGAAGAGGGTTACAGCAAACCAAAATCTTGACGCCGCTGGATCTGAATATTGCCTCCAGCATACTTCTTATGACTCTCCAGTCCAACCCATCAATACCACAGGATAATTTTGGAATTGCTAGATCCACCAGATTCTGGTCCACCATAGTATCTCTTAGTTTGGTGAGACTCTTCCAGACATCTTCATAGGACGGTTTATCTTGGGAATGCCTCTTGGTAACTAGGTAGTAGATGTTTCTCTGGCCTTTCTTCAACTGTAGCACCCCACCAACTTCTGAATTCTGCCCCGCAGTGTTTGGAGTTGACCAAATTTCTTGGAGAACACTACGGCGATGCCCCTGGACATTCGAAGATCTTCTGCCACACAGTGCGCTAGTGCGTAGTCAGCAGGCACCTCGAAAAGGTCTCGTGACTCCTCTCTAGTAACCCATGTAGAACTTTCTGCCCGTTTGAATACAAGGACATAAACTTCTCGAACGTCATATCATCCTCCGGTGGCTTGAGGGTGCGAACTTGGTCATGGTTTCCAGCGTAAGGGGCCAACCTGTTGAAATGGACGACCCTTGGTTTCCCTCGGGGTGGCTTATGGATTCGGTACACAAGGTCGTTTATCCTTTTCACGATTTTATACGGGCCTTCCCACGAGTTCCGCAACTTTGGTGATAGTCCACGACGACGTTTGGGGTTGTACAGCCAAACCAGGTCATCAACCTTAAATCCTCCAGCGTCGGCCTTGATGTCATAGGTCTTCTTCATTTTATCGCTGGCACTCTGGATGTTCAACCGGACTCGTTCGTGGATGTCGTCCATTCTCTGCCGAAGTTTGCTGACGTAGTCCTCTCCCGCAGTGTCTTGTCCTGGCGGTATCCCAAACTTCAGGTCACAAGGCGTCGCAGTTCTCGGCCCATTATAATACTAGCAGGAGTTTGACCGGTTGACTCGTGAACTGCGGATCGATAGGCCATCAGGAACAAATGAAGATACTGGTCCCAGTCTCTTTGATGGTCAGAGACAACCTTGGACAAGTGGCGGTTGATCGTCCTGTTCATCCGTTCCACCATTCCATCGGACTGCGGATGTAGTGCCGTGGTTCTTGTCTTGCGGATGTTCAGCAGTAGACATATTTCTTGGAAAAGGTTGGATTCGAAATTTCTGCCTTGATCCGAGTGCAGCTCCATTGGAATACCGAATCGACATATCCACTCTTTCACCAAGACGTCGGCGACGGTGATGGCCTCCTGGTTGGGCAGGGCATAGGCTTCCGCCCACTTACTGAAGTAGTCCATTGCCACAAGGATGTATTTATTCCCGTGGTCGGATACGGGAAACGGGCCGGCGATGTCAATGGCGATTCTCTCGAACGGGCTGCCTACGTTGTACTGACGCATCGGGGCCTTGGGTCGTATTCGAGGTCCATTGCTAGCAGCGCATACACCGCACTTCCTGCACCAGTCCTGGACGTCAGCTTGACAATTGGCCCAGTAAAACCGTTGCCTTACTTTCTGCAGGGTCTTCGTCACTCCCAGATGTCCTCCGGCGACTCCATCATGGATTTCCGCAGCACTTCCTCTCTTCTGTTCCTGGGAACAATTATTTGGCGTCTGTCTTTCCCACCAATATCGGCCTCCAACACACGTTTCAGGATCCCATTGTCCAGAATAAGAGAGTTCCATTGTGCCCAATAGGACTTAACAGCCGGCGAGTAACCTGCGACTTCCTGCCATGATGGTCTTCGATTGCCCTTCTTCCAGCTGACGACTAAGCCAAGGTCGGGGTCTCTTTCTTGGTCTTTCTGGATCTTGCTGTCATTCCAGTTGTCATCCATTGCCGCGGTTCTACAAAGTGTTGCTTCTTTCTCTTCTGCTCGTCGGCAATGTGAGCAATCATCTGGACATGGTCTTCGCGACAAGGCATCTGCATTCTTATGGCTAGTTCCGGCTCGATGTTCGATCTCGAAATCGAATTCTTGGAGTCTCTCGATCCAACGTGCTACTTGACCCTCAGGATTTTTGAACTGTAAGAGCCATTTGAGAGCTGCATGGTCAGTTCTCAACAGGAATCTTCTTCCATACACGTACTTGTAGAAGTGTTCCACTCCCTTTACAACAGCTAACAGCTCTCGCCTGGTGACACAGTAATTGCGCTCTGGTTTGCTAAGCGTCTTGCTGAAATAACCAATGACCTTCTCCTGTCCCTCCTGGATCTGAGATAGGACAGCTCCAAGTCCCACGTTGCTGGCGTCCGTATCCAAAATGAATTTCCCTTTGGGTAGGGGATAGCTCAGTATAGGTGCGTTGATCAAAGCTCCTTTCAGCTTCCTGAATGAATCTTGACATTCTTCGGACCACTGGAACTTTGTTTGGCCTTCCGTGAGCCTGGTCAGTGGTTTAGCGATGTTGGCGAATCCCAGCACATATCGGCGATAGTATGTGCATAAACCAAGGAAACTTCGAAGTTGGTGAATGTCTTTTGGGATGGGCCAATCCTTAACAGCTTTGATCTTCTGGTCATCCACTGCTACTCCTTCTCCAGAGACAACGTGGCCGAGGTATCGTACTTCTTTTGGAACAGATGGCATTTTGTAGGGCTCAGCTTCAATCCGGAGTTCCTCAGTCGCAGGAATACTTCCTCCAAGATTTTCACGTGGTCCTCGAACGATCTGCCGACCACAATTATGTCGTCGAGATACACTAGACACGTGTTCCATGAGAGTCCCTTCAGCACTGTCTCCATCAATCTTTCGAATGTGGCGGGAGCATTACAGAGCCCGAATGGCATAACGGTGAACTGCCACAATCCTGAGCCGATGGTAAAAGCAGTCTTTTCTCGATCTTCCTGAGCCAGTTCTACTTGCCAATATCCACTCTTCAGATCAAGGGTCGAGAAAATCGTGGAACCAGCCAACGTGTCTAGGGTGTCATCTATTCTCGGGAGAGGGTAACTGTCCTTCTTCGTGACATTATTAAGTTGGCGATAGTCTACACAAAAGCGAGTCGATCCATCCTTTTTCTTCACCAGTACGACTGGAGAGGACCAGGGACTGTCAGATGGTTCGATAACTCCTTCTTTTCCCATATCGCTGACTATTTTGTCAGCCTCTTCCTTCTTGGCAAGAGGAAGTCTTCTTGCTGATTGCCGGATCGGTCGGGCACCCCCAGTATCAATCTTGTGCTGGACCACATTAGTTCGACCTCCTTTTCCTTGTCCGGTATCGAAGATGTCTTGGTACTTCTTAACTAAATCTCTTAGTTTGGGCTGTTGAGCTGGTTTTATATCTTTGGAAGAGATGGCAACTAATTTTTCTAGTTCTGTGGGCAAGTTGTTGGGTTGGCTAATAGTACCTCGTACACTCCGGATTACTGAGGAAACTGACGAGCAGTGCCCCAATATTGTTCCTTTCTTCAAGGTCACTGGAAAATAATTGACATTCATGACCCTTACGGGCACAAATTTGTCAGCACGCAACAAGGTCTTCCCTAGTGCAATCCCTCGTCCAATTTTCTCATCATGAAGTTTGGGCTCGAACATCACCACGTTTCCACTGCTCGTACTCCCGTCCAGGCGAGCCTCCAGAATGGTTTCAGCCCTCTCAGGTACGCTTACATCTTCAGCCAACAACACACGGATCAACCTCACTCTCCATGAAGCACCAGCTCTTCTCCGTTGACACGTAGGACGCCGTCTTTGAAATCCAATTCAAACCCTCTGGAATTCATGATGTCCATTCCGATGATTGCATCGTCTTCGATGTCCGCTACAAGTGCCTGATGTTTCACTTTAGTGCTGCCCAAAATTATTTCAATCGGTAGCTCGCCATATACAGTAGCTGGCTTCCCTGTTGCTGTGCGTAGCTTCAAGTTGTCGTTCAATCCGTTCCGGTGTTCTGGCAAAGGAAGGCCCGAGAATTGTCCTAGTCGCACCTGTATCTAGCAGCATGGTGCAAGGCTCGTTATTGATGAGACCGTCTACGAAGACACCTTTGTTCTGTCGTTGAAGGATAGCGACATATGCGTTGTTAACCGAGGCTTGCCGGACACATGCCGACGATTGCCCCTTCTCGTCGACCTTTTTTAGTTTTCCTGCATCGGAGTCGATGAATGTTGGACATTTGCTACGCACATGTCCAATTTTGCCACAATTCCGGCATCTTATCTGTCTTTTCTCAGGCAACACTTCCTTCATCACTTTTCTTATGGCAGCTTCCAAGTTAGCAGGCTCCGGTGAGTCTTCCTCAATCGTTTGAACTTTACTTTGGGTTTTGAAGCATTGTTTTGCTGCTCCGAATTCCAAAGCTCGTGCCAGTGCGTCTACGAGATGTGTTGGACGAGCTAATATCAACGCTTGTCTGGTTTCTTGGTCACGGAGTCCATCCAAGAATGCCTGAACCGCTAATCGCTCCATTACATTTTCCGGTATGGCTGGATATGCGAGACGAACCAAGCGTGCAATGTCAGTTTCAAATTCTTGTAAGGATTCGCCCGATTTCTGACAGCGATTTTTCAGCTGGGAGTGGTATACGTGTTCCAAATGGGCCTGGCCATATCGTAATTCTAGATGTTTAATCAGCTGATCATAGTCCTCCTGTTCTTGGGCGGTAAGAGTTTGTAGAATATTCGTCGCTTCTCCACGTAATGCAAGTGTTAGTGCTACAGCTCTTTCCCCTGCATTCCATCCATTTGCTTTGGCCGCTGCTTCAAACTGTCGGCGGTAATTTTCCCATGGAGTTTTTCCGTCGAATTGAGGCGGCTTCATGGAAAGCTTCCCTATTTCAGAAATGACCTTGACATCTTTTATACCCTCTTGAACTTTATCCAAGTTCAAACTCAAGTCCAGCATTGCATTTTCGTTAACCATCTCTGTGGAGGGCGCACTATTAATTCGTTTTTCCAGCTTACTGATCGTTTCCTTCATTTTATCTACCTCCGTGTTCATTTGCTCCCTAATTTTATCTATCTCTGTCTCAACGGTTCCCATTCTTTCTTCTAGAAAATTAGCCACACCACACAATTCTTTTTAGGCCTTCTGTGTTTTCCAGGACCTTCTCTTCCAGGCTTTTTGCATTTTTTCCAGGCTTCTTGAATTTTCTAGAAGCTTCTCTTCCAGATTTCTAGAATTTTCTTGAAGCTTCTCCTCCAGATTTCTAGCATTCTCTTCCAGGCTTCTTGAATTTTCTCGAAGCTTCTCTTCCAGATTTCTAGAAAGCTTCTCTTCCAGATTTATAGAATTTTCTTGAAGCTTCTCTTCCAGATTTCTAGAATTTTCTTCCAGGCTTCTTGAATTTTCTTCCAGTTTATTCATTACCAAACTTAAATCACCTCCGGGAACTTCGAATAAAATGTTTCGGGGTCCTCACCTTCTTGTATAAGTCCTTCTGCAAGTCTTTCCTGGAGTACTTGCTTTTACCTGTTGTTTCCAGTTCCCTTTCCTCCAATTCCTGTTTCAATTCCGCTACCTTCAAATCCAAGGCGCACTTTTCTTGAACACATTTTGTCTTTGACGAGGTATCAGTCTGTTTCACACGAAAAAGTTTATCAGTTTGTTAAAAATTCACTTCGCGAATTCTTTTCCACGGGCCACCAGTCTATTGTCTGTTTCACGCGAAGAGTGTATCAGTTTATATTCCCACGCACAATTGTCCACTTCGCGAAAACCGGGCCACTGTCTATTTTCTGTTTCACGCGAACAGTGTATCAGTTTATATTCCCACGCACAATTGTCCACTTCGCGAAAACCGGGCCACTGTCTATTTTGGGCGTACAAAAAGGTCTACAATTTATTTTTCTGACTATCCACTCCACGATCACTTGTTTATTTTTACATATTTCTCACGGACAATTGTAACGTAAATAAACTTAACTTGGTTTAAATAATTTATTTCACACTGAATCTACAACTTAATTTATATTACTACGCCACTGTATAGCTCGATGGTATGGGCTCGTTCAGACTGTCTCTCTGAGACTTGAGGGTTGCCTATTTATCTCCGATACAGCATTCTCGATGTTTCGAATTCTTTCAGTTGGCGACCGGCGTTGTTCCAATTGTTTCCATTATTGACCGTTGTCTTCCGCGGCAGAGCGCACTGGATGGTTCTCGAACATCTCCGGGGATGATCTCATCGCTGTCGCGCGAGGCGACAGGTCCGGCCTAGGTTCGTTACAATATGAAAATTTGTTATAGGTACTTACAATTCTCTATAGTTTAAAATATAACTAAAAAAAATTTAAACATTTCAATGTGAGATTGAGAGTGTAAAAGAGGAAATGGAAGGAAAAATCTGATACAGCTGATCAGCTGAAACATTCAAATTAAATTGAAAAGATACATAAATTATCCATCCTCATTATTGTTTGAAGAGAGTGATACTTCCTTCCCATTTACATGTTTATGAATTCATTATTTTCATGAAATTTTAGAAGTTCTTGTTTATGAAGGTTTTAAGTTTGTTTATTTTGTTTTTATAGTTTTTTAGATCGATGGGTAAAATGTTATAAAATTTTGGGCCGTGGTGAAAAACGAATTTCTAGGTGTGTGTCTTTTTGCACTGAGGTATTTCAACAGAGAGATTTTCTGTATGTCGTGTGTTGTGAGAGTGGAATTTGATAGCGAGTGGATTTTTAAATATCCATAATAAACTTTGGGGAATAAAAAATTTCCTTACACAAAATGAACTCGACTCGTGATATATGGCTATAATACAGTTTTTTATGACAGATTCTGCCAGAGCATTATATACTAGGAGCAACGTTTTTTTGTTCAGAATTCCTCTAAGTTAGAATTAGATAGTAGTTAAGAATTATCTGGCGTTAGTGAACAAGCTATGAAAATTACTGGACATAAAAGTTCGAACTCGATGAAACCGTATTTACATCTCAATGCCGAACATCTTCAGAATATAGTGAATACTTAAGAAATATTCCAAGTACATCAAGTAATAATACCAACAATATATTATAACCAACTAATAACGACCATACCATTCAAACATTTTCTAATTGCACCATTTATAATAATTGTAGTCGGGAATAATGTTGTTTCTTGTTCGTATTCATGACAAATTGTTCATTGGTATAGTAAATAAATTATTCATAATTAGAACAAATAATTTGTAGTTGTAATACATTTTCCATGATTATAATTAATTGTTTATGGCTATGATGGATTTTTCATGTTTATAATGAATGCTTCTTATGCTTCGTGAAATAGTCTAGCAAAATACCACTCTGTCCTGAATATCTTCTCATAATTGGAACGTAGTTCCTTATCGCGAGTTGCGAAAGAGGGCTAGACGGAATAAATTAAGACCAAAAGTTGTAACGAGACTTTCGCTATGGTTATAAGCCGTGCGGCGTGCGCGTGTTTCTTTCTGTCTCTCTCTCTCTTCTCTCTCTCTCTCTCTCTCTCTCTCTCTCTCTCTCTCTCTCTCTCTCTCTCATAGAAAGCAAGCCAGTTATTTTCGTTTCGTCTTTCTATTTCACATTGAACAGTGTGGTGTCGCGACGATTATTTTTGTTGAGTGTATACAGGTTTTTTGTACATAATAAATAATAAAAAATAATAACAATAATGAATCCTGACAGTGTTTCTGCACAAGTTCCGGATATTGCTGATGGAGTTAGGCAAGTAGAGATTTTATACATACAATAATATATGCTTATGTATTTTTAGCAAGTACGCATTATAACCTCTCTTTACTATTATGCTAACCAAGTCATACGCGTTATAATCTCTCCATTATTGTGTGTTTAGCAAGTGTACGCGTCATAACTTTAATAAATTTAAAAGCAAATTATATTTTAATATTACAATATCAATGCGTATGTATTTAGCAAGCCGTGCGTGTTCTAACATATACGCTTTTGTGTTTACGAAGTCGAGAGAGTATATATATATATATATATATATATATATACACTCTGTTGTGTTTACAAAGTCTTGCGCATCTATGACGTGTACGAAAGAATAGACAGACAGAGTGCATATATATATATATATATATATATATATATAAAATATTATTATAACTTAAAAAAAAATGTTATTACAATTCCTTCACTAATTAATCGAAAGGAACTTCGCTCCATCCGGGTTCCCTTGACACCTCTCAAGTTTTTTTTTGCAACAAGTAGTTTACTCTCTGTATAGTATGAAAATTGAAAAATTATCGGGTTTCTCAACAGTAGGATGTGTCAATAACCAGTCGACTCAGCATTCAAGAGTTAAATAATTCAGGGGATATTTTGTATGCAAATAGGTTATACCAACTGTATGAAAGGATATTAAGAATGTGTTTCATCTCAATTCGTTGGCTATGCCAGTTTTTATTTTCATATCATTGAATACACGTGTTCAATCTTTTAAAGAAAAGCGAATGAAAGTTGATAAGTCAAGTGTCCTTTCGAGTCGGTTCATTGTCATGAAATAATCAATAAAAACAAACAGTGGAATTTGTTCAATTGAAATTTGAACGGGATTTGGGAATCATCAATCAATTTATACTATTCACTATCTTGACAACAATTGTTCCTAAATCTAAATAGGTAAATTGATTGAAATCAAAATTGATAAGATGATATTAATTCATTTGTAGGTTTTCCATTCAATATTTTAAACTTTTTTGTTCTCCCCAAGGAAACTATTATTCAACTAGGAACTAGGAAGATGTAATAAGCCCACCAACTTTACTATTTTCCACTCTTTAAGTCCTAGGCCAATAACAATTGTAAATTTCTTTGTATAGTATAGCTGAGGTAATTTTATTTTGCAGTGTTATAATAATAAGTTTCTCAAGATTCTTTTTTTTTTCATTAGTTAAAATAATGAATCGAATGGTGCAAAAAAATAACGTGATTCAATCATTAAAATCGACAATTCAAAAATTGAAATTGTCATAATTTTTTATTAACATTTAAAAAATAGATAAATAATTTCTCTGAAAAAAATGTTTACATAATTTTTTTGGAGGAGATTTAAAAAAATATGGAATCCATTTATTTCTCCAGTTAGTATGATTAAAATTTTTAGTTTAATCCATTGATTTTAAAACCACCTGACTTCGGTAATCTTGGAAATAGAACATTGCTTTACAATTTTTATTTGAAACTTTTTTTTCTTCTCTTGCCGTTTTGGAATTAAATTTGAAAAACACTTCGTTTATTTTTTTTTCAACCCTTGCGGGGGAAAAAACGCGTCAAACTTACAGATAATCATAAGACGCTTGTTTGAATCTTATATAAAAAATTCAGGGATCAAAGTCAAAATTTCGATTTTTGATTTTTCGATTGGTCTATACATGGCTGTAATACTGTTGCCTGGCAACCTGTATTTGACGTTCTTGGTTTGATTTGAATATTGCTGTCAGTTGAAGATTTTTGAATATGGATTCTGTGTAAAATGATGCTAAGTGATGCTGAATTGGAATGCACTCCAACTGAAATCAGTGAGAAAGCTGAAGAAGTTACTCATGATCTGCTGCCCTCAACTTATTAGCATAATAATGTTTTTCTGCAAAAGTTGAATTTGTTTAATCTATGACAAAACAGTTTATATGTTCGGATATTCGCCTTTTGAATATTCCGCCTGTTTGGCCTATGTAAAAACTTCCAATGACAAGTTCTTTACCAAGCTCCAGATTTTTCATATCGATTGGTTCTATATTCTTTGTGCTTAATAATTTCACTCAAATTATTATTTTGACTAATATTGTTATCGTTCTGACTCAAGAAGCTTTTTAACAAGCTTTTATTTAGTTTCACCTGTCCCGATGTTTGTCATCAAATCTTGCAAGTTAAATTTGACCCACTTCTAGTTGTTCGATTAACGTGAAATTTGGTAGGTGTTCATAGTTTCCGTGACAATGCATTATGCATTTGTTAGAGAAAAAAAACAAAATGGCGGCTCCAAGATGGCGGACGAGATTATGTTTATGGTCCGATTCGATTCAAAATTGGTATGTGGAAGTTTTCAGGGTAGGAGATTATGAATTCACAAATTCAAGATGGCGGCTCCAAGATGGCGAACGTGTTTTGTAATTATGGTCCGATTCGATTCTAAATTGGTATGTGGCTGTTAGGGGTACTTACTAAAAAGCACAAAATAAAATAATTAATAAAAAAAACCTTTTTAAAAACAAGCTTTTATTCAAATATCCTAAAAGGTACAAAATAATTGCTTTGTATGTGTGACTTAGGTTATTTCGGGAGTTATAGATTCAAAAGCTTGTCGCATCTGTATTCGAAACAAAAACTTTGCGCGACAAGCTCTTGAATCTATAACTCACGGAATAACCTACGTCACACATCCAAAGAAATTATTTTGTACTTTTTAGGGTATTTGAATAAAAGCTTGTTTTTAAAAAGTTTTTATTTTTATTTTTTAGAGATTTTATAAGGTTTTTTCTTAAGAATATTTATATGGTTCGAATTATAACCATTGTTGATTACAGTTTGTTTGATAATTTTCAATAATATATTGGAATTTTCTTCTAAAAAAAGAATATTGACTTATCTATGATCCATTCTGTTACATGCAACTACTTCGTGTTGAGGTCTATGTATTGTGATATCTGTATATACGCGTTTATGGAAAGCCGAAACAATATGTTTGTTATTCATTTTTGTTATAGTCAAGTCTGTGTATGTGTCCTTTTCTATGAGAAAGTTGATGATCTGATTTCTGATGGTGTTGTGGGTTTTTCCGGGTTTTCCTCCAACTGAAACAGCAAATGCGCCATCACTTCGAGTCCCGGGCTTCAATCAAGATTTTCATCTTGATATTATTTTATATTTAAAACTTTGATTTTGTATTTTTTAATTCTGAATAAAAACATTCTAAGGCTGAAATGTTCTTGGAATTCTCTGTTGCCGTTTCCTTCATTAATTTAAATGAAGAGTGAATTAAAGTGATAAGGTCAAAAAACGTCAATAATTGTATCTCAGTTTAAATATTTTTTTTTTCGAAATATACCAAGAAATTTCATAACTAAAACAAATATCAACTTACAACATTGTGAAAAAATGATAAAGACCTCGTGGCAGACAATAAAATCATGTTGTGTATATTAATTTCTAATTCCTATTTCCTCGGTGTCTAGCAACATTCGATTTCTGGATGTTTGACTACATCGCGTAAAAACATGTGTATATCAGCAGCTTATCCAAGGTTAATGCTATCTCGTTAAAAATAAACATTAAAATAGCTCAGTGGATGGTGTAATCCACAAGAGGAATAATAAAACACCATGATAACATAAATGTATGTGTATCACATTCTGATCTGAAGGTCAAGATATAATAAAATCTGAATCAATATTGTGATCTCGGTTGTAGTTTTCGTGAAAGTCGTATTTATTTAGGTGGCAATTATTCGCATAATAAAATTAAACAAAATCAGCACATTCGGAACATACAGAAATACCTAATTACTTGAGGTTTCGTTGATCAACTGATCTTGAATTCAAATAATATTCATTGTTGAATGTGACTTGATATCTCTCATGTAACAATGCTGTATCAGTTGATTTGTTTGAAAATATGAGCAGGATGTTCATAAAATCAGATGAGGATTCATCTGCTACTGAATTATAAACTTCAGTCACTATCTTCCATCGTTCAAGATAACCTCTTGTGGGGTATTCATGTTGAAACGGGAAACATTCGCAATTGAATATTGAATAGAAAGATGTTTCTATTCAATATTCAATTGAGAATGTTTCCCTTTTCAGCTACATCAGTGTTATATCGCTACGATGTTCTGAGGATATCAGGTTTGGATATTATTTGTATAACGTCCATTGAATGTGTTTGCAGTGAATAGTGGTTTGTAACTGTTGTAAATATTCCGCGCTCGGTACACGTGACGAAGACCGCATCAATGGGAAATTGGCTTTCGGTGAATTTGCTCTAATTTTTTATATATTGGAGAACTCATGATGCTGATCAAATGTCTCCATTGCACCACTGCTCTAAATTAAACAGTTTCGATTATACAGTGCTTCTCAAAAGTCCGCTTCCCCCCTCTTATTTTGGAACGATTATACATAAACAAGTGAAATTTGGAAACTGAATATTAAAGGTTGTAAACTTCCCTACTAGTGATGATAGATGACGAAATCGTCAAAGATGACGTCACGAGGCCATTGTGACCAATAATTTTAAATGGAACCCTACGGCAAGCAACATCTCTTTTAAAAGGTATCGAAAAAACATATTCAATGATACTAATTTTGTTTGTGTTTATGGCAGTTTTAATGGCTCATTAGTAAACATTAAAATTTAAATTCCATTCAGTATGATATTAATTACAGATTTAAGAATCAGTATCTACTTTAAGAAATGACCTCCATTTACTTCCTGGCAGTGAAATATCCTATTTTTAAACTCTTCTCGTACTTTTGCAAATGTGTCTGCGGAAACAGCCTCACATTCTGCAACAATACGTTGTTTTAAAACGTCAATATTGTCAGGTTCAGTGGCGTAAACCTTCGATTCAAGGTACCCCCACAGAAAAAAATCCAAAGGTGTGAGGTCCGGTGATCGAGCTGGCCATTCCGTTGAACCTCTTCGTCCAATCCGGTACTCCTCAGCCAAATACCGTCTTACTGCACCGTAATAGTGTGGAGGAGCACCATCCTGTTGGAATGTTATTTCCAAATTGCCGAATTCGTCTGGATTATCTTCCAAAATTTCAAGGATTAACGGTCCTATTGCGTTTTGCAACAGCTCCAGATAAACCTCACCAGTTAAATTAGTATTCAAAAAAAGAGGCCCAACGATGTGGTTTCCTAGGATACCTACCCAAACATTCACCTTCTGGGGAAATTCGGTACGTGTTTCACGAAACAGGTGAGGATTTGCGTCACTCCAATACCTCACATTCTGTGTATTTACATTTCCATTTAGATAGAAAGTACTTTCGTCACTAGAACAAATTGTTTTGACATAGTCTGGCTGTTGGTTAATTTTATTTTCCATATTTTCACAAAATTCTAGTCTTCGGTCTGGGTCGTCGTCTGAGAGTTGATGAACCATTTTTAATTTGTATGGATGAAATTCCTTTTTTTTTTCAACACCCTGTGTACTGTACTTCGACTGACTTCACAGGTAGATGCAACGTGAGTTGTTGAAGAAGTTGGATTAACTATTACTTCTGCCAGTATATAAATTTTTTTCTCATCAGAAATTTGTGGTCTGCCAGATCGTTTCGCATCATTAATACTACCCGTTGTTTCAAACTTACGAAGAAGCTCCCTTAAATAAGTCCTCGAAACGGGGCGATCGGGAAACCTATCATTAAAAATGCGTTCTGCTGCATGAATATTTTGTCCAGTTACAACAAGAATTAGAATCGCTGCTACTTTATCACCTAAAGCACGTACCATTTCGCTTCTTGAAGCACTTAAGCGTTCGGCTCACAACAGTTTGACAAATTATTGAAATGTACACAAATATTAAAAGTACCAAAAGCTGCTAAAACAGTTTAACGTTCGATCAACAATACACAAATTATTAAATGTACAAAAACTTGGACAATTACAAA
Source organism: Gonioctena quinquepunctata (assembly GCA_018342105.1). Classification (NCBI taxonomy): domain Eukaryota; kingdom Metazoa; phylum Arthropoda; class Insecta; order Coleoptera; family Chrysomelidae; genus Gonioctena; species Gonioctena quinquepunctata. The sequence goes on along the minus strand of JAFIRS010000001.1, from coordinate 2,377,760 downwards.
AACGTCGAATTAGAGAGACTACCAAAAACGTCAGCTTATTTGACAACTATCCAGAGGCGGAGCTTGAATTTGGAATTTTAGTATTAACTGATTTGATTCATCACAGCTTTGCGTTTTTTAAAAGCGAATTGCCAAAACTGCCATAAACATAAACAAAATTAGTATCATTGAATGGGTTATTTCGATACCTTTTAAAAGAGTTGTCGCTTGCCGTAGGGTTCCATTTAAAATTATTGGTCACAATGGCCTTGTGACGTCATCTTTGACGATTTCGTCATCTATCATCACTAGTAGGGAAGTTTACAACCTTTAATATTCAGTTTCCAAATTTCACTTGTTTATGTATAATCGTTCCAAAAATAAGAGGGGGGGCGGGGACTTTTGAGAAGCACTGTATAGGGTGCAATAGATAATTTTCCAAAATTTCAAATGGCCATTGTGAAGAGACTTTTTCGAATATATAAACCAAATCGAGTATGCATCGATTGTTCATACGGCCGATTTGAATACACTATAGAAAACAATGATTCCTGCCGTACAGACATATAAAGGGTGGGTCCAAAGATAGCAAGTTTTTCAGTAATTTCCAAAATATTGAGAGGTGGAATTTCATTCATTTTCAGATATTTTGTAGGATACCAATATCAATTGCGATTGATGATATTAGCATCTCCTGAATTAAACTGACTTATCTATTATGTATTTCTCACGAAACTCCACCAGTCCTGCTTATTGATATATCCAAATGCCTAAAATTCCGGAAAAGTCGTTTACAAACTCGATCGTTCACGGTGAAAGTTCACTCTGCAGATATATAAAATATACAGGGTGGATCAAAAACTAGTTTCCTTTACTGATAATTTCCTTGAAGTAGTTATGATTGATATTGATGTCATTGAAGCATTTTCAGAAATACATTCTGTTCGACACACATCTGTCGAAAGATTTTGAACAATATAATTAGTAAATAAAACTTTATCTACTACGATTAGTAGAACAACTCAAATGATGGTAGAAGAATCTCAAGAAATATTGCAAATAATTAAAACAGAAACATTGATTTACAACAAAATAGGAAACGAAATATGCTCATATTCCATTAAAATGACCTATATGGAATGTATAGGTGACTAATGGAGAACGACAGGAAATCCATAATTATTCAAGTTTCAGTGTTCAGATGACATCCTGTTGGAAACCTTGGGCTCACCACCGGACAACTGTCAATTGATCTTGATTGATGATGTATTATATTACTTACTTCAATATCAAAACTGTGGAATTCTTTGAACGGAAAAACATTATATAATAGGGTACCAATGAACTAAAACGAATGATGACATGAACAACGTACAGAAAAGGATGATGGAGTCAGAACACCTGATTAACTTGCCCCTCTCTATGTTCAGCATCCCTTATATGGGTGAGAAGGGCATTTGATGGATACCTTATATACTGTTCATGACGTGCGTAGCCATGGTACCAGATAACACTGGCCACATGGGCACAACATCCAAGGGTCCTGGCTCCAGTTTTACAAGTGCAATAATATCCAAATATAAATCGTCAACACTATTGATTTGTTCAATATCCTCTACATTTGCTTCGAATGCTATGAATAATTGATATTTGGTAGCATTACGGAATCTTGAATGAACTCTCATTCGAAAAATCCACGCTCATTTGTATTTGCATCCATTTGAAATCATTTTCATCATGATGATATACAGTATCCTGTACAACCTTGGGTATGCCAACAGTTATATCTCGTACCAATTGTAAATCTAATCTCGGGAATTCATTGAAATGATCCTGTCTGAGTAATGTCCACTGACCACGTCTCATATTTAGATTTTCTGCTTCATCTCTGGCTTGAACTACGTTGAATCTATTAGCCTTTTCCAACATTATATTGGCTAATTCTAGGTTGGCATCTCTCATTTGAACAAGCGGATGGTACTTATGTATTATCGCACCTGCTATTTGTCGGAAACATTTTATATTTTTAATATGATGTGTATCAACTTTGTGATAAAAAAAATTGAACATTGTCTTTTAATGGCCATTCCGTGCCTCAACTATTGTTATGATTCTGGATTTGTTGGCTTCGTCAGTTAGTAGTTTTCTTTTACCTCGAGGTAGAACTGAAGGCGTTTCACAATGAATGCCGATATTCTGAAGAAAAGGAAGAGCATATCGGTAGCCCCTATATACAATAAAAATATCACCTGGATGAAAGCATCTTCTCATTTGGTTGACATCTATACTCAATTCATTCTGCAGTATGTGCATCATTATTTCCCGAATCTGCGAAATATGGGCCTTGAATATCCGAAATGTAATCAGTACCCAAAATTAGGACTGGTTTGATTAAATGTCTTTCAATGGCAATTTCTCGTTTCAATTCATTTGGTTCTCCATCGAGTCGCGCCGTATATTGTGTATTGAATATAAGTGTGATGTTATATTCAATACACAAAACAATTCAATCGGTGACGATTAGCCATTATTCCAATAACTGATATGATTTCAATGAGAACTTAACATATGCATGATTGCAAATGACAATTCAGTATTTAGGAATCGAGTGCAGTCTTCTTCACAACAAGTTCAATATAATTGAACCAGAAATGGTAGATCACGGGGAAAAACACTCTTTCGCATACCAGAACGTTGAATGATATTCACTGAAATCGTACCTCCATATAAATGGACATTGAATCAAATGTTTCTTCTGATAAGCTCGATTATGTTAATTTATGTCGTGTTGTACAATCCGATAGGTCAGCTTTTGGCCTCATCGTACGAAGTCCACCAGAGTCGAAGAGCCTGACGAACGAACACAACATGAACAGAACCATCGAGTCTATACACCTAGGTACGCCGGAAAACTTTACGCGGTACCTGTGACGAAAACACTCGAAATCTCACTCGATAAGTTTCTAAATAAAGATTCCTTCTTGTAGATGAAGCCGACTACATATGGTGAAGATAACGCATGAGAGTGGAATAAAATAGAAAATCGAAGTGCAGTCTTCTTCACAACAAAGTTCAATATAAATTGAACCAGAAATGGTAGATCAGGTAGATCAAACTTTCCTGCAAATCAGAAACCATGCATCCATATAAATGGGCATGAATGCAAATGTCTTTCAAGAACATGCGTTATACGTGGTTATTCAAGATATAAGTTCTGGATTTGCCAAATTTTTTCTGATGCTTCTGTTAATTATTATTCTATTTCTCATGGAACTCACTTCACTATCATAACTGTCGAAGAATTTTATAATATCGGAAATTCGAGTATTCATACTGAACAGTTAATCGGCCTAGTATAACTGTAGATAATTCTTATTTGTCCGCATCGATCCTGATGCTCCTATGATAACTGAGACATGCAATGTTCTTTCAAGAAACATTGCATTCAATGTCCATTTAATGGAGGTATGCATGGATTTCAGGAATATCATCAACGTTCTGGTATTTGCCAGGAAATAGTTTTTTCCTGTGATCACCATTCTGGTTCAATTATATTGAACTTTGTTTGAGAACTGCACTCGATTTTCTATTTTATTCCATTTCATGGCGTTTATCTTTCACTATATGCTAGTCTGGCTTGCCACTCCTACTGAGAAGGAATCTTTTATTTAGAAACTTATCGAGGTGGGAGATTTTCGGGTGTTTCTTTCTGTCACTAGGTACCGCCAGTTGAAAGTTTTCTTTTCCGGCGTACCTATAGCTGTTATAGACTCGATGATGGTTCTGTTTATGTTGTGTCTCGCTTCGGTCAGAGCTCTTCGGACCTCTGGCTGGTGACTACTCCGTACTGATGAGGGCCAAAAAGCCTGAAACCGGTATGCGGATTGTTAGGCGAACACGACATAAATTAAACATAATCGAGCTTATCAGAAAGAAACATTTGCATTCAATGTCCATTTATATGGAGGTATGCATGGATTTTCAGGTGAATATCATTCAACGTTATGCGTGGTATTTGCCAGGAAAGTAGTTGTTTTCCCTGTGATCTACCATTTCCTGGTTCAATTTATATTGAACTTTTGTTGTGAAGAAGACTGCACTTCGATTTTTCTATTTTTATTCCACTTCACACGGCGTTTATCTTTCACTATATGCTAGTCGGGCTTGCCACTCCTACTGAGAAGGAATCTTTTGTTTAGAAACCTATCGAGTGGGAGATTTTCGGAGTGTTTCTTTCTGTCACTAGGTACCGCCAGTTAAAAGTTTTCTTTTCCGGCGTACCTATAGTGTTATAGACTCGATGATGGTTCTGTTTATGTTGTGTCTCGCTTCGGTCAGAGCTCTTCGGACCTCTGGCTGGTGACTACTCCGTACTGATGAGGGCCAAAAAGCCTGAAACCGGTATGCGGATTGTTAGGCGAACACGACATAAATTAAACATAATCGAGCTTATCAGAAAGAAACATTTGCATTCAATGTCCATTTATATGGAGGTATGCATGGATTTTCAGGTGAATATCATTCAAAGTTCTGCGTGGTATTTGCCAGGAAAGTAGTTGTTTTCCCTGTGATCTACCATTTTCTGGTTCAATTTATATTGAACTTTTGTTGTGAAGAAGACTGCACTTCGATTTTTCTATTTTAAGACTGCACTTCGATAGGTACCGCCAGTTAAAAGTTTTCTTTTCCGGCGTACCTATAGGTGTTATAGACTCGATGATGGTTCTGTTTATGTTGTGTCTCGCTTCGGTCAGAGCTCTTCGGACCTCTGGCTGGTGACTACTCCGTACTGATGAGGGCCAAAAAGCCTGAAACCGGTATGCGGATTGTTAGGCGAACACGACATAAATTAAACATAATCGAGCTTATCAGAAAGAAACATTTGCATTCAATGTCCATTTATATGGAGGTATGCATGGACTTTCAGGTGAATATCATTTGAACGTTTGGCGTGGTATTTGCCGGGAAAGTAGTTGTTTTTCCCTGTGATCTACCATTTCTGGTTCAATTTATATTGAACTTTTGTTGTGAAGAAGACTGCACTTCGATTTTTCTATTTTTTCTCATGGCGTTTATCTTTCACTATATGCTAGTCGGGCTTGCCACTCCTACGGAGAAGGAATCTTTTATTCAGAAACCTATCGAGGTGGGAGATTTTCGGAGTGTTTCTTTCTGTCACTAGGTACCGCCAGTTAAAAGTTTTCTTTTCCGGCGTACCTATAGCTGTTATAGACTCGATGATGGTTCTGTTTATGTTGTGTCTCGCTTCGGTCAGAGCTCTTCGGACCTCTGGCTGGTGACTACTCCGTACTGATGAGGGCCAAAAAGCCTGAAACCGGTATGCGGATTGTTAGGCGAACACGACATAAATTAAACATAATCGAGCTTATCAGAAAGAAACATTTGCATTCAATGTCCATTTATATGGAGGTATGCATGGAATATCATTCAACTTCTGCGTGGTATTTGCCAGGAAAGTAGTTGTTTTTCCCCTGTGATCTACCATTTTCTGGTTCAATTTATATTGAACTTTTGTTGTGAAGAAGACTGCACTTCGATTTTTTCGATTTTTATTCCACTTCACATGGCGTTTATCTTTCAATTCAGTATTTGTTAAACAAATGGATATGGTTGCCAAATGTCATTCCAAACCAGAGCCATTCTGAAGTTGCAGCTAGTCCATCTCCTCTCCACGTGTGGGTACTTTTCAAATGAACTTAGTGTCGGAATAGTATACATGACTCAGAGTGAACATTTTATGGCATAGGCTTACAAATGGAAAGTGTGAGTCCATATTTTTCGTAATAAAGAAAGCATTTATATGAGATTATATTGGCCAGTCGATTGTGGTTTATTCTATAATTCCATATGCAACATATATCTAGAATCTAGAAATTCTCCAAGGAATATTGAAATTGATTGTTGTGTGGGCATTTGATCCATTGCTCCAGGTTTGATATTAATTATCTGGTGCATTGCCCGATATCTCTGGTTTCGTTCCATCTTTCTTGCCATTTTTGTACCGATCTGGCCTTCATAGATTTACTCGGCTCTCTTGGTTGTACAAGAGAGACGTTATAGTTTTTCACCGTTTCTTCAATCAGTATATCGATTGGGAGTATGGCAGCAATAACCTGTAATGCCTTAGTAGAAGTTGTCCTATAAGCGAATGTTACTCTCAGTAAGCTTTTCCGTTGGACTTCTTCTGCCATGTATTTTTCGAACCGTAGGACTTCAGCCCAAATCAGTGCACCGTATGTCAATATTGATTGTGCGAATCCTGCCAGAATTTTCCGCTTTTCTGCCGATGGGCCCCCTATATTTGGCATTACCCTGGACAATGCCGTTGTTCTATCTGCAGCTTTTTTGGTTGTAGCCTTGACGTGCACACAGATGGCATAATGAGAAGCGGGCTGGAGTAACAATATCCGCTCTTTCCGAAAAATGTTCAAAAATCTTTCTGCTCATTGACCTCGAGAATAACTTTATCCCAACAGGAAATGCAATGAAATACTGTGGTTTAAACTCGGCATCAGAAATGGCAAAATCCGACCCTTTGCAAAGTGCAGAAAAATACTCGGTGATAGTTTCATTAGTCTAGTCTAATGAATTCTATAACTAGCAATCCTGTTTTATCTGAGACGCTTCAAGTTTGGAGATCATTTATTTTCGTTGCATAACATTCCGTTTTGTTTATCAATTATGGAAAATTTAGCTGACCTCAACATTAACAACGAAGATATATTATATGTGTATTGTGGTATAAACAGAAATCGAATTAGATAGTGGAATTGTTATTAGTTTTATTGAGCATTTTATTGTTGTTTATTTTTTTCCGGCTATTGTATTCGAAAGAGGTTGATAAACAACGTCTATCAATCAAATTGTAATCTGGAACTTTCATGGTAACTGCACAGTGGTCCCCATTACGGAAAAAAGGGAACCAATTCTTTTTTGCTCAGTCGCCTCTGCTGTCAAAAATCGTGAACAAAAAATTGTCACAAAGGGGTAGTTTTTAGGAGGGTGTGGTTGAAAAAAAAAACAGCTTTGAGTCTTTTTTTTCGCGGAATTGCTCTGAAGGCTGACGAGAATGAAGGTAAAACTAAAAAATTAAACTTACAGGGGTGGTTTTCAAAAGGGGAGGTTGGACAAAAAAACAGATCAAGCCTTTTTTCGGGGGATTGCTTTTAAGGCTGACGAGAATCATGGGAAATAATATTTTAAAAAACTTGACATGAAGGGGTGGTTTTTAGAAGAGGTGGTTCGAAGAAAAAATCAGATTCGTGCTTTTTTTTCGCGCGCGGAATTACTTCTAAGACTGACAAGAATCATGAAAAAAATATTCAAAAAAAATCTTGTCACAAAGGGGTGTTTTTTAGAAGGGGTGGTTCGAAAAAAAATATCTGAATCGAGCCTTTTTTTCGCGCGCGGAATTACTTCTAAGACTGGCGAGAATCGTGGGAAAAATATATAAAAACGTGTCACAAAGGGGGATATTCAGAAGGGGTGGTCAAACAATCAGATTTAAGCCTTCTTTTCGCTGAATTGTTCTCAAAGCTCACGATAACCATAGGAAAATTTGTCACAAATAGGTCGGTTTCAAAAGGGGTAATTTTGGTATCAGATCAAATGTTTTAAATTATGACTTTTTGAATGTTTAACTTTAATTAGCAAAATCAGTACGGAAAAATCTTCTTAAAATATTGTTTATGTTTATAATATAAACGGTCAAATCCTAGCAAATACAATTATACTTTAAAAAAACTGAAAAACACGTTTATGTAGCAATAAGTACTAAAAAGTTGCAAATAATAAGAATAAAGTATTTGACCAAAAAATTTCCTCTCATTTAAAAAAGCGTTAGTCAGTTATTTCAATATGATTACGAATTTTTTTTAGTTTTTATCAAACTATAATTTCATTTTAATCTTTTTAGTCCATATTGCTACAGAAGACTACGGGAGAAAAACTCTTCAATTTATTCATCCACATGGAATGGAAGTTTTTTCGAAATTATGGTGAATGAGATGCATGCAGCATTTTGGTGAATCCGCGCATTCGCCATATCTTTGAAATATATTTTTTTTCTGGTGATCTTGGTGAGAATACCAGGTCATAACTATGAAATTATTGTATTGTCATCGGTTCTTAATACGCATGCAAAATTCCAATTAATTCGGACATCTGGAAGTGGGTTAAAATTAATTTCAAAGATTCCATCACCTACATACATACAGGAGAAGCTTATAAAGGGTCTATAAAAAGTCGTTTTTTTACAAAATAATGATGTGTTAATTCATTATTGGGGGTTGAAATATATTTGATGCGTTTTTGATACTCTTGCAGAGGCTGACAATAACTTGATTTAGTTTGGGTTTTTACTTGTTATATCAATAACTAGTTTTTCGGAATTTTTTTCTGGTCCTGAATTCAGCAGGAGACCCCGTGGGACCAAATAGCTTTCATTTTCTTGAAATTCCATATCTTCTAAATTAGTTTTTGGCAAGCCCGCGATTTCTACTTCCATCTTCGAGTTTTCATTGGATCTTAGGCAATGATATTGTATTAAAATCACCTTAAATTTGTTATTTTCATTGCTATTTTGTTTTTTCACACGGTAGTCTTCTGATTTCAATGTATTTTTCAGTCTTCCTACCACCTTCTCTTCTTCGTGTATAATTGATGCCACTGGTGGGTTTTGTACAAAGCATATTATGATGCCAATTTCCACGTCATTGAATATATAGGTTATCATATTTTTTATGGTGTTATCTTGTCCAATCCTCACCCAATCTTTGGCATTGCTAATTCAGTTACTTTATTTTCAATAATCCTTTTTTTCGTTTCCACCAAGCAGGACCACATATTTTCCAATGTTGGTTTTTCCCAGTACGTAGTTTTTGAGACTAGATTGTACATTATCCTGCCATTCCTTTTTGTGTGATGACTCCTCCTGCTATGGGCCTGTTCTCCTTGACTTCTTGACCGAGTGAAAAATTATTGTCGAAACTTTTTGCGATTCCAGCACCTAGTTTTCTATCCGCTGAAATGCAATGAGCCATGCAAATTGGCTTCTAATATTAAATATGTCTAATTTTTTTTAATCTATTTTCACCTGCGTAATCTCCCCTTTAAAATTTTTGTTACTGTTTATGAATGTGGTAAAATCAACTTCTGCTATCCATTAGATATTTTTTCAGAGCGGGGAAGTGTGGGGCATTTTTTGTTTTTTTTTAAGTCTAACGAAAGTTGAAAATATAATTGTCCAAAGAGAACAGAATGTTTCATCAACATATTCCGTATTTCTGAATCACCAAAAACTTGATTTTCTGATAATAATAAACTCAAACACCAAACGGTTCCGTGCATATTTTTAACTTTCAATATTTCCTTATTTGGAAAGATCAAAAGGATAAGGAGATATTTGGCGACCACGATCCAGGAAAACTTTGAAGTGTTTGACCACAACCACTGCCACGTAATATACACGGTTCTATCACGTGGTCTATTTGGTGGTCGATGCGTTCCTGGATCTTAAAGCGGTTTTCCACCAAAAGGGCGAATCGAAAACAAAACACAAACTTTATATAAACTTTCTGAAGAGTCGAGTTTTCTGCTACTGTTTCGTTCCGATCGAAAAGCGGTAAAATCGTTGAAAGTTGTGGTCAAACACTTCAAAGTTTTCTAGGGTCGTAGTCGTTACGTTCCGTCCAATAAAAATGTTACTTGGGAGGAAAATGTAATGGAAAAATATCTCCTTAGCCTTTTGATTATTCCAAACGAAGGAAATGAAAAAATATTGAAAGTTCATAATATGAAGGAAATTTTTTGTGTCTGTAATATACAGTGACCGGCAGAAAGTACGCATCATATGGGAAATTCTTTTATTAATAAATTTTGACGAATATCGATATGTGCAATCGCTTCTGCATCGAAAGCAACCCCAAAAGACGTTGTACAGTGCCGTTCGTCTTTTCTTGTTTGGCGGAAATTTAAAAATTTAAAAATTATTTCTCAAAACACACTTATTTGAAAAAATATTGAAAAATGTTATTTGGAAAAGTTGTTTAGAACGACATTTCATAGCTATGTACAAGTTTTGAAAAAATCTGAGATAAAAAAATAAAAATCAATTTTTTGCCATAATAAAAATTTCAATTTGGAAAAATACATTTTAGACAAAGAAACTCATTAGTAAGGCCAACAGTAATATTTTAAATGATATTTTGTAAATATTCGCAAGCTACTTCTATTTTATTCGGAAAAAAATTGAAATCTATGGATTTGCCATGTATTCAGCTGCTTCATAAGAGGTCACTGAAATATCTCCAGGACATTATAATCCCGATACTGTTCATTATTAATAAAGGTCCTTGTATCCACATAATTTCAAATTGAATTTTTTATTCAAACAAAAAATAAATTGATTTTTGGCAAATTGTTGGAATCATACAATATTATCATTGTTGATGCGTGCATCGACATATTTCCTCATGATCAAAGAGGCCATGAAACAATTGACTAATAATGACAATGTGTTATTAGGAGTTGTCAAACGATTTAGTAGTGTTATTATTTATCCAGGTGTTTTTATCGTCTTTATTCTATATTTTTTTTCATTGTAAAAGTTACATTTTGTTGTGTGTTAACAATAATTAGAGATGCCCCAAGAAAAGCTGAGTTTGCAAGAGAAAATTGAGCTCGTCTTGATATGTGGTGAGCGTTTTCATAGTTCCAGAGAAGCAGCAGATATATTCAATGCTAGATATCCAAATAAGAATATCCATGGATCTACTGTGTTGCGTATTTTGAACAAATTTAAAGATACAGGCAGTGTAGAAAATCGTTACAAAATTCCACATAGTAAGCCCGTCACTAATGAGGAAGGTACCTTTAATGTTTTGTTATCGGTCACAGAAAATCCACGGATGGCACTATCGGAGAGGCAGGAACAAACCGGTATATCTGAAAAATCCATAAGAAGAATTTTGAAGAATAATAAATTTCGTGCATACAAACCAAAATTCATCCACACCTTACTCGATGGAGATTTTGATGCACGCTTAGATTTTTCATTTTGGTTCCAAGGCATGATTGAAGAATGCTAACATTTTCCTACAAACATTTTATTTACTGATGAGGCGACTTTTACATCAAACGGTACTGTCAGTTCCCAGAATTGTAGATGGTGGGCTGATGAGAACACAAATTGGAATATAGAGGCAAAAAGTCAATTTTCTTCCAAAACTAATGTTCGGTGCGGCATATTAGATACACAGATCGTTGGGCCTTACTTTTTTAGGGGCAACCCTTAATCCACGAAATTATTTAGTGTTTTTAAATAATGTGTTTTTTGATTTCTTACATGGATTACTGCTGCAAAGAAGGAATTATATTTTTTTCCAACAAGACGGAGCGTCAGTACATAGTACCCTTGAAGTCAGAGCGTGGCTTAACGAACACTTTCCTCATAAATGGATAGGACGATATTCAGAAAACCCGTGGCCTGCAAGATCCCCAGATTTGACGCCCTTGGATTTCTTTTCATGGGGGTACCTTAAAAGTAGGGTTTATAAACATCGGCCATTCCGTAATATCGACCATTTAGAAGAAGTAATACGACAATGTATCAATAACATTACACCACAAATGCTGCGAAATGTATCCAGAGAAATGAAATCCCGAACAACTACATGTATTGAACGTCAGGGTAGACACGTCGAGTAATGGACATTTACAAACTTTCGAGTATGCATTAAATTGTTTGGTTTATAATTATTTCAGCTTCTAATTTTATTATAAAATGTAATTATGTAAAAAATTGAATCAATTTTTGTTCTAATAAAAAATTCATATGAAAATTCTGTAGATACATGGTTCTTTGTGAATAATAACCAGTATTGGGATTATAATGTCCTGAAGTCATTTCTGTGACCTCTTATGAAGCAGCTGAACACATATATATATATATATATATATATATATCAATTACCATTTTTTACATATATATATATATATATATATATATATATATATATATATATAAGGAAAAGTACCGGTCTCAAAATGGACCCTTGAGGAACACCACATAAAAGGGTTTTCTGTGAACTGTACTTTTCTCTCATACATACAAACTGTTGCCTGTCTGATAAATAATTTTTAAACCACATATATACAAGCCGTCTAATACCTATTTATTCTATTCAAAGTACTCAATAGGATTTTGTGTTCTATTGAATCGAATGCTTTTTGAAGATCCAATGACAATATACCGCATTTTTTGTCTGAATCTATATCTAGTTATAGTTCCGTGATGACATCTAGAACAGCTGATTCAGTATCACTTGATTTTCGAAACCCATATTGCCCATTAAACAATAAATTTGGAAATAGGCTTAACTTGGCAATTTTTGATTTGTCAGATACTGAGCCTATTGAGAACGTTAAATTTATTAACTTCCTCATAATTGGTGCCATTTCTGATTTTACCATTTTTACAATTTTTGTAGTGATATTATCGAATTCCGGAGCTTTTCTTGTATCAAATTAACTGATTATTTCTTCTACTTCCTCAGATTCAGTGGGTCTCAAAAACATTGATGAAATGTTTGCCATTTTTTAATTGAAATTTCTTTTTTGGCCATGAAACCCGACAACTCGGGACCAATATTAATGAAATAATCATTGAACTCTTCACACATTTCTTGTTGGTGACTAATCTTTTTTCCATTTTTCGAGATATATGCAATTTTATCATAGCGTCTTGATTTATTATATAACAAATCATTCAATGAGTTCCAAACTGATTTTGTAGTAGCATTGGTGAATTTTTGTTTGTATTATTCTTTTTTTGCTTAATTTAACTAATTTATTATAATTATCATACGAATCAATAAACAATTGGGTAGGGTTATATTTTTTTTTGTAATAGAACTTATCACGGAGTTTAATTAGTTTGGAGATATTCTCATTGAACCAGGGTTTTGAGTCTTCTCTTATTTTTATGATTTTTTGACGTGAACAATTTTCAAACGCGGTCAGTATTTCGTTATAAATTTCATTTAGTTCGTCACATTTATTTAATTTTCCGTTTATTAAAGCAAGTTTTCTTTAAGTTTATTCTCATCAAAAATAGTAAAAGTTCTGGAATATAATTTATTTTTTATAATAATACACTCGATGGTAAATATATTTCAAGATTAGACGGTAAAAGAATTGCACTAGCAATTTTTATCCATTGTAGAGTGTGGATATTATTTTATTTTCCATTACTAACTTACCAGAAACATATTTCAGTAATGGAGAGAGGTGTGAGAAAAACTTAAATATTCCAATAGGGAATGTATAGATTATATTATAATATGAGTCCTGTCACAAAGCGAAATATTGTTTTTCTTCCAATAGTATCGGTATTTCTACTACCCTTGACCTCTTGGGCGATCTTTGAGCGCATAACTACGTTCCTCACACACTTTTGTGTGATAACAAATCTCATAACGCAAGTCCGACTGTCCGTCTATCTCAATATTTGTCAAAACATTGATAATATATAGTGAAATGTTTATTTTCAGCTGATGGAGTCACGTATTGTTTCGGGATATTCTACGACGAATTCTTGGACTATTTCAATGAAGGAAAATCCGCAACATCATGGATTTTGTCTATTCTCGTGGGAGTCACGCTATGCTCAGGTAAGATTGAAATACCGCACTCTGACAATTAAACAAATCAATCACCATTCATAGGCAGTGGCGTAGTGTATTCGTTTTTGTAACAATATCAAATATACAAACAGTATTCCTGTATCTTCATTATCGGATACACGATATTTTTTGTCAGTAGTTTGGCTAGTGCATGTCGGTTGATATGTCCAATAGAACGTCACTTTTTTACAATTTTTGTGAATATCTCTTGAAATGCGAAATTTTCAGGAACAATTCAAAAGTATCGTTTGTAGATTTTGCGGGTTAAGATTTTCCTGAAAAAATATATATGTTCAAAAGAGTCAAAAGAATGGAATACTACTGAAATGCTCCTCATTTTTCATAAATTGGATGTGAATTTGAGTCTGGAACGGAATATTCCATAAAACATTTCATTTCTGCGTACATAATCCGTAATTATGTGCCGGGTTATTCACTAACATCGTTATAATTGCCTATAGATTTTTTTTTTAAATTAACATTTTCAAAGTAAACTATGAAAATGACAACTATATTATGTTTCTCTAGTGACATTTCTTTAATGGAATAATTGAAATGGTTTACAGTGAGGAAGAAAAAGTTTAAATATTTGATTTGTTTGAAAATATGAACAGGATGTATACAAAATAACAAAAATAATCGTGCAGCAAAAAGTGCTTATAGGGTGTTGTAAATCATCCAACACCATCAGAAAATACATTCAAAAATATTTACCAAAAGGTGAATCATACCTTCAGTTTCAGTAGAAAAAAGCGTGTAGTTCAAGAAAACCAGGAATCTATCTATCTATGTATATCACTTGAAAATAATAAAGGCCTTTATTATTATTATTATTATATACTGCTTCATTTCGAAGGTAAGCCTATCCATATTAATTCGCGAATAGACTTTTTTGAGACATTGTATTACTTTTTTGAAAATTCTGTATGTAGTTTAAAAAATGTTGTCGATTAATTAGGTGAAAGTTTTTCCAAAATCCAACGTACTTTGAAAAAGAACAACTACAAATCATATACAATTTTACCGGTATAAGTTTTAAGAGAGGAAAGGGCTGTAATTTTGCCAACAGATGATTCAAAATTTCAATGAAGATCCCGATTATTTAACTAAAATATTATGGACTGATGAGTCATCATCTTCTACGGCAGGAGTTTTCATTAGGAAAAGTCGAAGGTCGTGAAAAAAAAAGGACAACAGAAAAATATTGGTAAAACGAATAAAGAAAACAGGAATAAAAACTGTTAGCGTTTTTGAATTCATGCGGCAAAAGCCTTTGACACTGTAAGTCATCCAGAATTACTGAAAACACTTGCAGTGTGTGAAAGTAGAGGAAATTCTTAGTAGTAAAAAGAGTGTACTCTTTGGAGTCCCACAAGGAACCATTCTTGGCCCCCTCTTATTTTGAAATATATATCTCAATAACTCATCAATACAAGGTGTCTGGTAGAATGATATTTTATTTTACTTTATTTCTATTTTAATTTTATTGGACCTTTGGATATCAATTGAAAATAGCCTAAGTGATCCACGCGCAGGTTATCCTTTGTGGATCTACCCTGTTTATTTACCCACTCATGTTCATCTTTCGTAAATTTATATATTTGTTATGATTATTGTTGTACTCAGAAAGAGCTGCTTCCTAGTCTTCCCAGTGTCCCCGACTTTCAGCTCTTTATTCCACCAAGTCACGTCTCTGTTTGTTTTTCTGGGCTGCCGATTCAATATGCTTTTGTTATAGCATTTTGTAGCTGCTTGGAGGCTGTATCAAGTTCCTCAGCTGAATCGATGGATACCAGGTGTCAACGAATCTATTAGACAAGTCATATCTTCTAGAATATTAGGTGTATCGAAATGAGATTTGGTATAGGTAAATGGTATGTGAAGAGGAGAGTTTTCTTTTTCACTTTCCGGTTTTGAATTTTTAAATGGAACACTGTGTATGTTGTAACATTTTTGGATTTCTGAGACAATTCTGACATTTTAAAAAGTTTTTAGGCCTACGTAATTTTTTTTAGAGTCACTTTTAATATTGCATCTAGGTGGCCATGATCGGAAGTAAACTAATTTGAGGACCTCAGCATATGTCAGAAAATTACAATCGTAAAGTTTTAGTGACTAGTATGATAGATAGGAATGAGACAAGTTGGCAAAATTATATTTTTGTGTCTAACTATTATTTTTCAAATGGCGACCATTTTTTGACAAGCACTTTCCGAAAAAAGGATGTTTTGACGAATCTAACGATAGTAATTTATTTGCGATTGGATTAAAAATAAGAACATACATTAAATATTACTAAGGAAAATACTGGATAATCATTTATCTACTTTTGTCAAGTGTGCCATGGATAGCCATGATGCATAATATTTTGCAGTTATTTTCAACAAGTCTTCTTTGGAAAACAAAACACTCACTTAGTTAATGACAGTAGAAGTTCCTTAATTTTCGTTAAATTTCAGTTTGATTTTTCTTCAAAATAATGTATACTCAAAGTGAAAAAGTGGATATGTTATTGATATTTGGAGAATGTCATATAAATGCAAGGAATGCTGATGAGTTGTATGCTCAGAGATATCCCAATCGGCAACATCCAGCCCATCAGTATTTTTCGTATGTTGAGAATGGCGGAACAGATGTTTATCTTGAATGAAGAGACTGAGATTAACGTTCTTGCTATGGTTGAGGTTGATAAAACGGTTTCTTTAAGATAAATTAGTCTAGAAATGCAAATAAGTCACGAATCGGCAAGAAAAATACTGAAAAAGCAAGGATATCGAGCATTTAAATATAAGTTACATCAACATTTGTAAGCTGACGATGGCGATAGACGGGAAGTGTTTTGTGATTGGCTGCTTCAAAATCATAGAGTTAACCCAAATTTTATCAACTTTATTCTATTTTGCGACGAATCACGATTTACAAATAATGGTATGTTCAATAAGCAAAGCACTCGGATCTGGGCCCAAGAAAATCAACATGCAATGAGAGAGGGCCATTTTCAAGAAAGGTTTGGCGTCAATGTCTGGGCTGGTATCGTTGGAAACAGAATAATTGGGCCAATGTTGTTTCAAGGTCAGTTAACAGAGGTTAGGTACTTAGGTTTTCTTCAAAATTAAATCGAGAATCATCTTAATAATCTACCGTTAGCAGTTTTACGGCGAATTCACTTCCAACAAGATGGAGCACCCCCTCATAATACCAGAGAAGTTCTTAATTACTTAATAGAGCATTTTAATAATCAAGTTACTGCAACCAATGGTCCAGTACGGTGGCCAGTCCTCTTACCGGATCTCACTGTGCTCGATTTATTTATTTATGGATAAGGTTTACTATGCAACAACCCCAGCCTCTCTTGGAATCTTAGAAGAAAGAATTCTACGGGCATTTAGAAGTATAACGCCTCAAATGTTACGAAACGTGTTGAGAGAAACAATTGAACGTGCTGAAATGTGTCTGGAACAAGGAGGAATGCACTTTGAAAATTTACTACAGTGGAAGCAAATAAATTATTATCCATGGCACACTTGACAAAAGTAAATAAATAATTATCCAGTATTTTCCTTAGTAATATTTAATTTATGTTCTTATTCGTCAAAAAATCCTTTTTTCGGAAAGTGCTTGTCAAAAAATGGTCGTCATTTGAAAAATAATAGACACGAAAATGTAATTTTGCCAACTTGTCTTATTCCTATATATCATACTAGTCACTAAAACTTTGCGATTTATCTTTGATACCTGAGGTCCTCAGATTAGTTTACGGCAGATCATGGCCACCTAGATGCAATATTAAAAGTGACTCCAAAAAAATGAAGTAGGCGTAAAAACTTTTTGAAATGTCACATTATGATCCAGAATGGTCCCAGAAATCCAAAAATGTTACAAAATTCAGGGTGTTCCATTCAAAAATTCAAAACCGGAACCATTTCCGGTGAAACCGGAAGTGGCTTTAAGAGTTGAATCTGTTGGATCAAATGGTTTCATTTAGTCAACTATTTTAATTTTTGCAATAACGATAACTTCAAAAGTGCGACTTTGAATATTCCAACTTTCAGAATCTTACGGCTATCGCTAAAATGTTGTCTACAATGCGCATGTCATGACAACTGACAGATACGAATACATGTTTCATATTTCATGTCAACTTTTTAATCACAATTAAACTGCTGATAACTCCTTGCAATGCCGTCGATGCTTTATATAAATATAAACAATTAAACAAAACACATTTCAAATTAAAAATAGCCAAATAAGTTATATTTACTAAATACAGAACTGAGCAAATGTCACTTTTCATACGTGTCCTGTCATTCTTAAAGTTATCGCTAAATCTAAATTCGTTGTATGAAATAGGTTCAATACATAATTATTCTTACGCTTATTGCTATTCTTATTCCTATTGTTATTGCTAAAAAAGGTTGACTAAATCCACCTTAAAAGCTCAACGCTCGCGAGTTTGTAGCAACTAAGATGTCTGAAAACCCTGGTGAATGAACTGATTCGATATTGTTTAGATTTTCGAGAGGACACCACCTGTTACTTCAACAGAGCTTCTCTCTCTGTGGTAGATGGCGCCGTCCAAAAATGTTTGTCTATATTCTCGCTTAATGTCAGAACTTAATTTCTGACATGCAGCATCTTATATGAAATTATTTTTAGTTTCAGTGTTTTGTCGGTATCTATATGGTTTTCCATCTCCTTGATTTCAAATCTTGCTTAGCTTATTCCTGAGTTCATCAGTTCATTAGTGCGTGAGGAATTGTTTATTTTCAGGTAGTGTAGTGTGTAAGGATACTTTTTGTAGAATGGGCCACATTTGTATTTTGTCGCAGATTCGTATTTTCCCCTGTTTTCAGTACCAAAAGCAAGTACAAATCTTGACGAATTGACTAATAATGATATTATATGCATTGATTTTATATTCTCTGCAATTTAATGACAATTTCATTTCCAATTCTCCGTCTGTCAAAATGCAGCTAACCTCAAATTCAAATGGTATACAATACGAAAAACAACAAGACAGTGCTTTCTTTGGGCAATGTTCGGGGGCTTCTAATTCTAGCTTTACTATTGGTGAAGTTTGACAGATATCTCTTTTCAACCAATACCAAAGCTAGAATTAGAACCCGCGAACAATTCGCCTCAAAAAGAAAGTTGAGGAAATGAATATACCCTGTTACTGAATTGAAACTAAAATGAAATTGGCGCCATCTGACACGCTAGTAATCTCTATTATCAAGTAGGTCAAGTGTCGCCAAGTCGATCCCAAACTTCTACAGGTATAAGTGCAAGCACCAGGGTTTTTAGACATCTTAGTAGCAACGTTTATAATCATATATCTGTCATCTTTGAGTCATGTTATATATTCATCCATTTAGGAAACATGTAAAGTTTTGTTTATGTATGCTGTTCAATGATAAATGTTATTATTATTATTATTAGCAAATAGCAATAGTGACTATTTTATCTCAGGGTCAGGAAGGAAGTCGATGCAATAATTATGTCTCAACTTTTTTCCAGGTCCTTTGTCAAGTTATTTTGTCAACAGATGGGGTTGCAGAGTCGTCACCATATTGGGATCCATCCTGGCGTCGATCTGCTTGGTGGTGTCGTTTTATGCGCGGAACGTGTTGACGTTATGCATCACAATAGGCATAGGCACCGGTACAGGCTTCGGCCTCATCTACCTACCTGCCATAGTGAGCGTGA
This sequence comes from Gonioctena quinquepunctata, assembly GCA_018342105.1. Taxonomy (NCBI): domain Eukaryota; kingdom Metazoa; phylum Arthropoda; class Insecta; order Coleoptera; family Chrysomelidae; genus Gonioctena; species Gonioctena quinquepunctata. Next base: position 2,358,372 of record JAFIRS010000001.1, on the reverse strand, counting down.
CGACTTATTTCGAGAAAAAGCGATCCCTAGCCACGGGTATTGCAGTTTGCGGATCTGGTTTCGGTACGTTCATTTTCGCCCCTATCATCTCCAAGCTTATGGCCGAATATGGTTGGAGAGGGTCAATTCTGATCATCGGTGGAATCGTTTTGGAATGCATCCTCTTCGGAGCGCTGTTTAGGCCGTTGGAAGAGAAATCGGACGAAGACGACAAGAAAAGACTGAAGGCTACCGAAGCTAGGATCGATATTCACGTGTCAGATCACGATTTACACCAGTTCTCTACAAGTTTGAAAACCAACGGTAAGTAAGAGACTAGATTAATAGAACGCTTTTAAACGTTAAATTATTATTTGTGTAAAAACTGCTAGATCTAGTTTCCAAATCAGGTCCCCGGGTAAGGGATTCAAAATCATATACTTGATTCAGTATGAATTAGATGGAAACGCAGAATTTCGTAGAAGGTGTGGAACATTTTCCTTGCCTTAGTGATAAAAAGTCAAAGGAAACTCCTACGTGACATTTCAATGAAGCGTGTTTGAGGTGACTAAGATATTTTATTCGAAGGCAAATGATTTTTCATGCCTTTCCAAACACACAGCCAGTATGATATTCAATGTTATGATTTTTATGCCTTTCCAAACACCCAGCCAGTATGATGTCCAATGTTATGAGGTAGCTGAACATATTTTCTGGGCTCTTCGAGTCATCGAAAATACGAAATCTTTGGGTCAAAACAAATTAATAAATACCTTATCTCCATATGTACCCTCAGTCGCATAAACATTTTAGTGTTCTAAAAATTCGTTGAAGAAGTGTAGTGATTGAAAAGTAGCAATAAATTTGGGAAAGTACAGAAACTATATACAGTGCGGGGCAAAATTATGGAATAAATTATTTTTTTTCGAGAACTGTCGAATTTTGATAAGAAACCTGAAACAGGTCGATTTTTATTTTTAAGTGCCTCTTGTTCAGTCACAAAACGTGAAACTTGTTATGATTTCTATGCCTTTCCAAACACCCAGCCAGTATGATGTCCAATGTTATGAGGTAGCTGAACATATTTTCAGGACTCTTTGAGTCATCGAAAATACGAAATCTTTGGATCAAAATAAATTAATAAATAGGAGCCTTATCTCCATATGTACCCTCAGTCGCATAAAAATTTTAGTGTTCTAAAAATTCGTTGAAGAAGTGTAGTGATTGAAAAGTAGCAATAAATTTGGGAAAGTACACAAACTATATCAGTGCGCGGCAAAATTATGGAATAAATTATTTTCTTCGAGAGCTATCGAATTTTGATAAGAATCCTGAAACAGGTCGATTTTTATTTTTAAGTGCCTCTTGTTCAGTCACAAAACGTGAAACTTTTTATGATTTCTATGCCTTTCCAAACACCCAGCCTGTATGATATCCAATGTTATGAGGTAGCTGAACATATTTTCTGGGCTCTTTGAGTCATCGAAAATACGAAATCTTGGGGTATATGTATTTTTCTAAAATATAAAAATAACAATTGATACACCTGGTATAATTTGCGGAGAAAATGTATAGAAAGTCAAAATGAAATTGAATATAAAATAAACTTAAATGGGAAACAAAAATGGTATGTCAATTAAAATAACTGTTCTTCAGTTATTTTAACAATTGGTAATATTTTTACTTTTGTCAATTCATTATTTCATTCTACTATGAAACCAATAATGGAATATTTTCTTATTACCCTATACATATATACCTTGCCAAATAAACAGTTTTATTTGCTTACCCTCAACTGGAGAACACACCACGTTTTTAAATATGACCTAATTATTCTGTGTTATTACCGAGTTTTATAACGCGTTCACTTGTAATATGATTATTTAGCTTCTTGATAAATACTAATTCCATTTATTCAGTTATTACTGAGATAATTTCTGAGAGCTACACATTCGCTATTTTTCTGCATACTTTTGATCTTCTCTAGATGAAACTAGACTTTACTTTAAGTTGCTTCATAACTATCAAACTTAAAGCAGAGCATTGCTCTGCACTTGCTGAGCTCTGATTGTCGAATGAATTGCTGATGGTCGACTGAATATCTTTCCGTTATGGAGAATCTTATATATATATATATATATATAGCTTTCGGTAATCGAACGAAACCGAGTCAATAAAATATAATTTATGTGTCTGTGGTTACCCCGTCTCGCCTTTGATCTGAGAAACTGCCATGATATGTTACACTAATAGGTCATTACTTTTTATAGTTTACGTAACCGCTTAAGTTCTTTCACGATATCACCCCGGCTGTTAACGTTTCAAAAAGACCGCCGATGACATATGATTGTGACTTGATATTTTACGAGCCGTTACATCATTCTTTCATTTATATCGATGTCTTATTTAATGGCAAACAAAAATAAAACAGTTGCTCCCTTTGTGATGCCGCATTCTCCAGTTATTGGTATTACAACTGAATATATTAACATACTTGATTTATCATGGTTATCACATTTTCTAGGTACTCCGTATAATTAAATATTCAATAAACTTGATAAAAATACTTCCCCCTATGTTTTTGTATGAAATTCAAACTGGTTTTGAGAACCTGGTAGGTATAGTCCATCCAATATCAATTGCAGAAGCTGTTTCTATAGGGAGCAAATGAAAACTCACTTCGCTAACACGAGCGTATATGCGAAGAAACGGAACGAAAAATAATCTGTACTACTCGTGAACATTTTCCGTCGGCAAACGGTACATCAAAAGAGCAGATAGTCAACGTGGACTCGAGTGAAGGCTGTCAGTTGTACAACCGATTCGTTTGGACCAATCAAGTTGGACATAATGCTGGCAGCTGTGTCTCTACGATGGGAGGTCATAAATCACGCGTTGAAAGATTAAAAACTAGTAGCGTCTATGGTATTGGTGTGTGCCGATCGAAATACGTTTTAGGATATAATAATAACCTACATCAAACAATGAAATAAATTATTTTCCTTTCTTAATGTATTTGTATAAATAAAAGCTTGTCTTTAATTTTTTTTCATTTTTCATTATTTATGAAGTATTTTTAAAATCTTAAAATATCTAAATAAAATTAGTTATCTCCGCCACTGCTGCTCACACGATTTCGCCGCAAGACTTTTTTATGCTTCTGCAATTGATATTGGGAAAACTATAACATGAATTATCTTCAACATAACTATGTATTCTGTGTGGGCTTTGTTACTTACTCCATGCTCCACCTTAGGATCAGCACATTTTCACCAAATTGGATTTACAGAACTCCACGAAGTCATTGTATAGCTAACCTGTTTTAGTGAAAGAAGGGGGATGTGGGAAAAATAATTGGCGTGTGAAGTTTTGGTCAGCGATGCATGTCTCCCTTTGTTTCTACCCTTAGAATGATATTAACTTTTTTTTCATTTCTTCAGGTACCATCAACGGCAACAACATGCACCGACCGCACAGCGTGGCTCACTTCCACATCCCCAAAACGACGAGCGTGGCGGCGTCCGCGAAGTTTGGAGCGAACGGCAACACGCCGTCTTCGGCGGTGGCAAAGTTCAAACAGAATGACGTCACGCGATTGGCGCTGAGTCAGCCGATGTTGACGCAATCGGAGGGCCATTACCGACAACACCTGCATTTCGGCAGCCAGAACCTGAGGAGGCATGGACCGATTGATAGGCCGGACGCATTCTACCAGGGTAGTTTGATGAATATACCGTCGTACAGGTCGAGGTAAGGCAAAGGCAGAAATTATCGTTTGTATTAAAAACATTAAACACGATTCCATGTGGATTGCCCTGAAATTCTGATTTTTTTCACGACGTTTCGATTGCTTGAATCTGCAATCTTGAGGTGAATACTGAGAAGCTTAGGTGCTACTTACTACTTTATACAGGGTTTTTCCTAACTACGGTACGAAACTTCAGGAGGTGATTCGTTAGGTCATTTGACAAAAAAAAAATCCCATGAACATATGTCCGGAGTTGCTTCGTTTCTGAGATACAGGGCGTTGAAGTATTAAAAAAAAAGGTATTTATAAAATATCCCGAATATCCTGAAACCGATGTGGTTGGAATGTGGTACAGCTATTTGAAGTAATGAGGCAATTATTTGGCCCCAAGTAGGTCCAGGGGCGTCTCAGTGGGCACCACAGCCAACAATACTGAGAAAAAAAAAGTACTTTTTTTTGTATTATTTCATTTTTTCAGATTAAACAACTGAAAATACAACTCTTTGGTCCCCTGTGTTCTATTCATATCAAGCTTCGTTTTCGAGAAAGAAATACTTTAACTTATTCTACAAATTATCCATGGACAACATAAAATACAAACCTAAAGTAAAAAATAAACAATTTCGACCTTAAAGTAAATGAGCAAAATGTCCACCGTCTAATAAAATACACGACTGCAATCGATGTGTCATTGATTGTTTGACACGTTCAAAAATACCTGAAGTATTCCTTATGACATTGCAATTGTCACTTATTCGATTCCTCAAGTCATTCACATCTAGTATAGGGGTTTCATAAACGAGAACCTTCAGATGACCCCATAAATAGAAATCTAGAGGATTCATATCAGGACTGCGAGCGGGCCAATGTTGAGGTCCTGCACGTCCAATCCAGCGATTAGGGTAGGTGATGTCGAGATGCTGACTAGCAAGAACACTAAAATGAGCTGGAGCTCCGTCGTGCATAAACCACATGTTGCCTCTTACAAATACGGGTACTTCTTCCAACAAAATGGGTAAATGATTTCGCAAAAAAGCCGTGTAGGATGGACCTGATAATCTTGCTGGTAAAAAAAGGGTCCAATTAGGTAGTCAACAATAATTCCTACCCAAACGTTCAACGAAAATGACTTTCTCTAATAATGTGGGGATTTCCGTCGGCCCAGAAATGGTTATTGTGAAAGTTCATAATAGAATCTCGTGAAAAATTTGCCTCGTCCGTAAATAGAATATTTGGTAAAAATTATTTTGTGCCATCGTATGAATCAACCACCTGCAAAACATTAATCTTGGGTGAAAATCCCTAGGCAGTAGAGCTTGGACCCGCTGTATCTGATATGGGTATAGGAGGTTTCTTTTTAGAACTTTCCAAACGGTTTTTGGGCTTACTTCAAGCTGCAGTGCAATCTTCCTGGTACTATTTGAAGGATCTTCTTCTATCGCATCAAGTATAGCTTCTTCTAGTTCAGGCGTTGTTATAGTTTCTGGTCTTCCACCACTTACATTTTTATTAAAACTTCCAGTTTCACATAATCTTGCATGTAGCGTTCTAAATGTTTTAGCACATGGAATTACTCTGTTAAGATATCTATCCTGGTAGATTCTCCGTGCTTCTTCCGCTTTTCCATTTGCTAATCCATAAATAAAGTGCATGTCAGCCATTTCAGCGTTAAAGTATTCATGATGGAATCACTGCTAATTGACAACTCTGACTTTTACTGATATGATAATACTATCACTGTTAGCTGGTCTCCATAGCAGGTAATCATGATTGTAGAGTGCCTTAATTTTTTTTGTTCTCGAAAACTAAGCTAAATGTGAAAAAAAAGACAAGAGGCCAAAAAGTTGTATTTTTACCACGCTTATAAAAAACTTTTTAGAACCCACGCTTATATTCAAATGCACTGAAAAGGAAAAAATATTTTTTTCTCAGTATTGTTGGCTGTGGTGCCCACTGAGACGCCAATGGACCTACTTAGGGCCAAATAATTGCCTTATTGCTTCAAATAGCTGTACCACATTTCAACCACATCGGTTTCAGGATATTCAGGATATTTTATAAATACTTTTTTTTCTATACTTCAACGCCCTGTATCTCAGAAACGAAGCAACTCCGGACATATGCTCATAGGAACTTTTTTTTGGCAAATGACCTAACAAAACACCCCCTGAAGTTTCGTACCGTAGTTAGGAAACACCCTGTATGTCTGTCGGTGTAATTCCGCCATTTGCAGTGAAGCGTGTGATTTCGTGCGGTGTGGTGGTGCGTGAAGTTTCGCGTATTTTGTCACAGGTATGAGCTCAAGGCACTATGGAACAGGTATGGATTAAGAAAAATATATGTTCCAACGAGAAGCGCGAGTACCCGTATGGGTGGCGTACGTTGTGATATATGATACGTGTTGGATACACAGATACTGACAGTGACGCGTACGCGTATGGCACTGTAAGTAAGTCATGAGAAACTTGACACTGGTAAATTTCCCTTATCAGAGTGAAGATCTGGCGGTCCCTGGTTCGAGCCTGGGTTTCGACTTTTCCTCGTTTTTTGATGAATCGAGTATGATATGTATGTAGACTTTTCATATTCACGTTCTCCAATGAAAGTTGTCTCGTTAGAGTACCCGCACGAAGCTGTACCACCAATAATAACGAAGTTAGTTACTAGTGCCCTTTTGACATCGGAAAATGTTTAATTATGTTTCTTGACGTTGAGACGAATCCATTGACACTAACATTCCGACCTTATCAGAGTGAAGATCTGGCGGTCCCGGGTTCGAGCCTAGGTTTCGACATTTCTTTGTTTTTTTGGCGGATTTGGACTCTGTTCGGTGCGACCGATAAGTATGAAGCATTGATTTTGTTATTTCATGTAATTTAAAGCATTCAAATATCGATTTATTATTCTACGATAAAGTTGGAGAGTGGAAAGTGATGAATTTACAATTTATGGGAGCTCTCCTTCAATTCGATACCTCACTCGGTATGCTGGGGTTCAAATCAATTTTTTTATTTTTCAAATCGTTTTTCAAGTGCCAAAATGGCTCGTGTACATCGTATCATAACTGCTCGTTAGTTTTTGTTAACTTAGCTATGCCTTAACCATACTGGGCGTTATCAGTCTATTGACCAATAACGGAACAATTTTCCAGAGCGGCTTGAGATCTTGTTTCTCCCAGTATGTAATGAAGCGGGGGGACTTAATTTGACAGTACAAAGACCAATCTCAAATCGTTTCGAAATAATAATACAATTAAGACTTGTAATAATATATATATATATATATATTATGTATTTTCTAAAATATAAAAACAACTATTGATACACCTGGTATAATTTACTGAGAAAAAATGTATAGAAAGTCAAAATGAGATTGAATAAACAATAATTCAAAATGAGAAACAAGATGAGCTGACAATTAAAATAACTGTTCTTCAGTTATTTTAAACAATTGATAATAATTTTACTTTTGTTGAATCAATAATTTCTTCTACTATGAAATCAATAATGCAATATTTTCTTATTACACTATACATATATACCTTGCCAAATAAACAGTTTCATTGCTTACCCTCCACTGAAGTAATGCACAATATTTTAATTAAGACTTAATTCCGTTTTATTTCCGAATTATATTACGCGTACACTTGTTGCAATATGATTATTTAGCTTCTTGATAAATATTAATTCCTTTCATTTAGTTATTACTGAGATGAATTCTGATGCGTTACACTTTCACTATGATTCTGCATATGGTTGATTAATTTGCTACTTCAGATAATCTGAACGGAGTCTACGCTTACTTAACGTAGAAAGATGAGACTTCATCTTCTCTAATTGAAATTAAACTTTACTTCTAGTCGCTTCATAATGAAGCAGAACTAGCTCTGTACTGACTGACTCGTTCGACAACTGGATTCTGAATGAAGAGAGGAGAGAGAGTTCTATGGAGAATCTTATATATATAGTGTTGGTATTCAAACGATGCCGCCCTAAAACAATAAAGTTGCAAACAAGTTGCCTCGAGTAGAAACACCGCCATGATATATCACCAAGCCTATTATCGCTTCCAAAAGACCGCGGGTCATTCATCTGTCCCGACGTACTATTAGTTATGAATGTCTGAAAATATGGTTGGAAATTCGATTGAGGTGCCGACACAAATGATAGGGGAAGTATCGACTTTATGAGTTGTCATATAAATTTTGCTATTAATGCGACCGCCTTTGAAATCGAACGAAAATTGATTTATTATATTGGCATTATTCAGTTTCAGTTTACATATGGCTATATTTAAAATACTTGATAAGGAGTGCTCATAACAATCGATTCACCGAATCGGAGACATTGACTTTTTTGGTCCACCCTGTATACAAAATGTATGTGAATTCGTAAATGTTGCTATAATTTGAACCACTCTGTAAATTTCTATAAGCGTCGGCCATGTTTTTTTCCAATGACAGGCGACCATGTTTTTTTCCAATGGGAGGCAGCCATGTTTTTTCTCTTAGCGGCAGCCATTTTTTTTCCAATTACAGGCGGCCATGTTCTTTTCCAATGACAGGCAGCCTTTTCCAATGACAGGCGGCCATTTTTTTTTCCAATGACAAGTGAGGTTACGCTCGCATTGTCAAATAGAATTCGATGGTGCTCAGCCAAGGCGTGGTCAGAAATTCCCGATTTTGACGTTGAGTCCATTTCTTGTGTTCATCCAATCTTACCGATAATGGCCTCTTTGTCTCTCCGTAAGAACTTCATAAATGCAGTTCTCACTGATTTCGGTTTTGTTGTCAGGTTTGGTCTTGGTGAGGAAACTCCGTAAAGTACTGCCGGATTGGAAGCAGCTTTTGATGTTGTACTTGTTTCCGATCCTTCTGATCTTCTCGGAGACACCTCTGTATGATATACGGAAGGTGGATCACTATGTTTTGTTGTTGCTTTTTAGGAGTCTTCGTTCTCTCGAGTTGTTTCAGTTCAGTTTCTCGGGGTATCCTTTTCGGTGAAGGTCCTCTCTGATGAGGTTTAATTCGGCATCTAGTGACTCCTCGTTGTTGCATATGTGCATCGCTCTTTCCATCAATACGATCCCTCTCTTGTAGCTGTAGTTGAGATACTGTCTCGTAAGTGTCTTCTTTCTATAGACATAGGTGCGGATGTCATTGTCAACATTTACATGGAGGAAAGGTTTTCGTTTCCATCGTGAATTTGATCGAATCCCTGATGCTGTTAATTCTTGAGAAGAAATCCTGGAGGTGTTTATGTCTGTCGTCTTGAGAGAAGAATCTGAAATTCTGATTCTATCGAGTGGCTTGCGAATTGACAAGAGGCGCGACTAGCAGACTACTGCGTGCCCGGGCTTTAAATCGGGACGTGTTTCCAAATGCGGATTCCGGGGGCGAATAGGCGAGATCTCAAACGCCTAAATTCAGTTCGAATGTGCTTTTTTATAGTTGAAATATATTAATAACATATTATGTATGCATAGTTTTTCCTAGAAGACATTATGTTATTTTCGAAAAATCACTCAAATTTAGTGAGACATTCAAACAACAGCTTTACGGCCACTTCTTGTGACGTCATAAGTTCTCTGATTGGCAAATTCCTGAGTTACCACTTAATATATTTTTCGGAACATCTGAGAAAATGTTATTCGTTCATCCTACGAATAAATTAGAACTTGTTTCAGCATGTATTAATAACATTGAATTCGACTAGTTCGCCATAGTTTACTATCTCACATGCTCTCCCTAATAAAACAATTCTCTAGCGCTCTCGGTGATAATTCAGAACTTGTTACGTCCCATTTCGACCCGATTTCCGCAGTGTTCAAACAGAAATATTTCTTTGGGAATTTATTTTGGAAAACTACTTCGAAAAAAAATGTAAAAACAAAATCCAACCACTTTTCCCATCGTTCTGGAGATTTTAATATGTTTTCTAGAAATTTGTGATCTCGCCAATTGGAGTAATGAGGAATCTGAGTCTACTTAAAATACATCAAAAACAAAATCCCAAATCCTTGTCACTTCATTTATATATCGCTGAAACGTTTCAGTAGCATTTCAAAGACCAAAAGGCATGTTGAGGAATACAATAACTTGAAACTAATGATGACAACAGCCTATTCAATAACTTTGGGAGCGATGGGCTATGGACATTCTATCGTGCAGATATACGTCGTGCTCATGCTCCCTGAAAATAGCTGTAATACTTTTCTTAGGAGCTTTTGCCTCCTGAACACGAATCCAGAAGAAAAAGGCGGCGGTCTCATACTGTTTCAGAGATATAACATTTTTTCCTTCTTCATTAGGTGATTTTTAAGCATCGTTTTCTCGCACAAAAATCACTCAAAATGCCTCCTTCTTTCACAGCATAAACTACGAACACTAAATCACTCATTTTCAGCACAATCTGTAGCCAGTTCTATCGAAAAAATCCCCCTTCTTCAAAACATACATCCCAACCACCCTCTCCTCGCATCATCAACAACAACCTATATAGCCTCAATCCGAGTCAGAGCATGTGTATGTGTTGAAGGAGGATTTTTTCGACAGACTCGGCTGTATTTCTTGCAAAGTTGTGCCGAAAATGGGTGATTTAGTGTTTGTAACTCATGCTGTTTGAAAGAGGAGGCATTTTGAGTATTTTTTGTTCTTAAAAATCTCCCATTGAAGAAGGAAAAAATGTTATATCATGAAACGGTAGGAGACCGCCGTCTTTTTCTTCCGAAGGCAAAAATTCGTAAGAAAATATCTGTTACAGCTAGTTTCAGGCAGCATGAGCACAACACCTATATATATTTACCCAGTCCATGCCTGGTACAAATCAGGAAGAAATAGGTGATAAATATTAAGAAATTGAAGGAAAAAATTGGGGCTTATTATATCAGAATATTTACTTTGGAACCGAGTTGCAATTTGTTATACAGTGCATTCCATTTAAAACGAGCCACCCTGAATAACTTTTGGTACAATGATTTTCAGGAAAAATAAAAAAACACGTCAACAATAGTATACAGGGGGACACATTTTGACATATTCACATTTGATGTTACTTCCACTATCGCACCCCCAGAGCCTGTCACCATTTTTTTTTTAAATGGATCACCCTATATTGTTTCGCATTATCAGATGCTCCATGATGAGCAGATTTCAACAAAGTATAAAACATATAGTCTGACGCATATGGTTCGGGAGCTACAAATTGTTTGGTTGAAAACGAGCCACCCTGAATAACTTTTGAAACAATGATTTGCAGTAAAAATAAAAAAACAGGTCAACAATTTATACAGGAGGCCACATTTTGAAATATTCGTTCTAGAGACAAATGAAGCAATAAATCAGAAAAAGAGATTTTTTATTAAATTCTTGAATCAAAATTTGATGACTTCACAATGAGAAGAAAAAAATTTCTATAGTAAATGTTCAAAAACGTTTCCACCAACTTCCATACAATGGTACAAACAAGCTTCCATTGCCGCCCTCACATGGTTGAGAATCTCGGGAGTTATTTCTCTGCAATGCCTAATGATATTCTCTCTCGAATCTTCTAATGTTGTTGATTCTATCTCATACACTTCAGACTTCAAATGACCCCATAGGAAGACATCTACAGGAGTGAGATCCGGAGACCTTGGTGGCCATTCTGTAGGACCTCTTCTGCCAATCCAGCGACCAGGAAAATGATCATCCAAAAATTGTCGCACTGGAGCTGCATAATGAGGAGGTGCACCATCCTGCTGAAAAACGATTTCTTGTTCGAATAAATTCATATCCTCCTCAATTGCCCTATTGATGCACGGTATTATTCGATTCTCCAACATATCCAAATATTTCTCACCAATCAAATTACCATCGATAAAAAAAGGTCCTATGATGTGGTCACTTAAAATTCCTGCCCAAACATTCAGGTTTTGAGGTCGTTGGGTATGAACTTGACGGTATAAATGAGGATTCTTATCACTCCAATATCGACAATTTTGCCGATTCACCTCTCCATTCAAACTAAACGTACTTTCATCCGAAAAACAAATTTTATTCAAGAAATTCTGATGCTGATGATGAAGTTGATCCGTTCAGTGAGACTTTCACAAAACTCGATAGGTCTATCGAAATCATCTTCGTTCAATTCATGAACTAGTCTAATCTTATATGGATGAAATTTGTACCTATGAAGGATCCTGAAAACATTTGTACGACTGATTCCTGATTCTCGAGATAACTTAGTAAGAGATTGCGTATTTTCCATTAGTCTAACGTGCCCTAAAACTGCAATAGAAATAGCTTCATCGTTGACAACTCCTGAACGGTTATGCTTTTTATTGATAACAGATCCAGTTTCCATAAATTTGTTCAATAATTCCGAAACGTATTTGTGTCGTACCTTTCTTCCTGGATGATTATCATTGAACATACGGGCAGCAGCTCTAGCATTATTTCCATTCTGGTAGTACAAACTCACTATTTCAATCCGTTCTCGAAGCGTATAAACCATTGCTTCTCAAGAATTCACAAAAATAGAAACACCATTTGTAACTTCACCTGGTAGGTAATCGTTATTGTAGAATGAGACAAATACAAAATGAAGAGAATATCGAATTCAAACTTAACTAGGCAAAATAAGACTTTTTTGAAGTATACTCTTCAAAAAAACACCTATGAAACCTAGGTAACAGATTGTACAGAAGTTCATTCAGGGTGGCTCGTTTTCAACTCAAATAATTTGTAGCTCCCGAACCATATGCGTCAGACCATATGTTTTATACTTTGTTGAAATCCGCCCATCATGGAGCATCTGATAATGCGAAACAATATAGGGTGATCCATTTAAAAAAAAATGGTGACATGCTCTGGGGGTGCGATAGTGGAAGTAACATCAAATGTGAATATGTCAAAATGTGTCCCCCTTGTATACTATTGTTGACGTGTTTTATTATTTTTCCTGTAAATCATTGTACCAAAAGTTATTCAGGGTGGCTCGTTTTAAATGGAATGCACTGTATTTATGTTCTGAAGGAATACATTTTCGCGAAGTCGGTTCCAGGTTTGCGGGCCGGGGGTGCACGGCCCCGCCTAACCCTTCAGTAGCTACGCCATTGATTAACAGAACACCACAGAAAAATATCGCACAAGATAGGAAGTTCACATAAAAATACTTCGACGTATCAAAAAAAATTCTTTGTAATGTTTCTGTTCGCTAGTTAGTCAGATTTCTCATTTATTTTGAAAAAAAAATGATGGCATAATCAACGTGATATTGGATATGGACATCACAAGTTCAACATGTGCTGTAGACAGAGTAATTTGCATCTCCGGTATGGTCTAGTGGCTAGGATACCTGGCTTTCACCCAGGAGGCTCGGGTTCGATTCCCGGTACCGGAAACTTTTTTTTATTTTATTTTTTTGCTATTACTCAATTTTCGATTTCACTCTTTAGTTTTCATTTTACTTTTTTTTATTTTTTCTGCTGTGATACTTTTTTACGCGCTTCACTTGTATGTTTGTTTGTAACCGACTCCTTTGGGCGCGATTTTGACCCACTTTAAACGGTCAGATTTCATTCAAACTTTGTGGATTTATTGAGGACCGATGACAATACACTAATTTGATACATTTTTAATTTGCAAAAAAATAATAAAAATAATAGTTGAAAAAAAACTAAAAAAACACGCTTTTATAAATAAACCAAACTAAAAAGTAGGAAATAAATAATAGTTTAAAAAAACTAAAAAACACGCTTTTATAGAAAACCAAACTAAATAAATAATAGTTTAAAAAAACTAAAAAACACACTTTTATAGAAAACCAAACTAAAAAAATTGAAAATAAGAAAAAAATGTATTTTATTTTAAATAAATAATAGTTTAAAAAAACTAAAAAACACGCTTTTATAGAAAACCAAACTAAATAAATAGAAAATAAGGAAAAAAATTATTTTATTTAAAAAACAGCGTGGGGTGCATGGTATCAATAATTATATAGTACATTACACACCTAGGGCAGTATACCATGCACCCCACGCTTTTTTTTAAAATAAAATACATTTTTTTCTTATTTTTTATTTTTTTTAGTTTGTTTTTCTATAAAAGCGTGTTTTTTAGTTATTTTAAACTATTATTTATTTAAAATAAAATACATTTTTTTTTATTTCATTCTTCATTTAATGTTTGTATTCGATGTAGGTATTAATAGTGTTCATGCAAAAAACAAAACTTTATTGAACAATATTTAGTGTGAAAAGTAGTTCTTTATTGCACTGTGCAATAAAATGTTTATTGCACTCATCTGTCATTCTACATCTGTCATTTGTGATCATGACAAACATAAACGTCAAATCGACGCAATGTTTAGCCTATTTTCTCTGATATTGTATTACATTTTAAACAATTGCATATTTTATATTATTTTCATTCATATTTATTGCTTACTCGATTACGGAATTACTAGAAAATGCAATTTATTTCTAACTTTCTCGATGCAAATCGATAGTACTAATTAATTATTAAATATTTTTCTATTAAATTACGTTTTTTATTTTCCCACACTTAGTACCACCTAAATAAAATATTTTTTTATATTTGCATGAACGTAGGATTTTTTTATTTTTTTTATTGTTGCCCCATTTTACCCATTTAAAGCATGCCTCAGCGTGTTTAAATCGAACTTTAAAAAACGTACGTTTTTTAAAGTTACCATGGCAACATCAACAAATCGAGAAACGTGAAGTCTAAATGACAAATTTTTTATTATTGATCTGACAGGAGTACCTTGTAACGTCAAATAAAATATTACTACAACTCGTTCATTTATATGTGATATACCTCTTGCTCCTCCATCCATTTGATGAACTTTTCATATTCTTTTATATATATATCACTGGATTTTCGCGGTATTAACCGCGATTCTGCCTCACTATTCAAAAAATCGATATTAGAATAATTCATTTTTGAGCTCTGGTGACAACAAATATTGATCTTTGATAACAAATTGCAAATGAATATCTGTTTTTCTAATTTCCATGACAACGAAAGGTATACTGATGTCACATCACGAATTCAACCATTTTGCATTATCAGTTCTTATTTCTATTTTTTGTAGTAATAATACCAGTATATATGATTTCAAAGTGCACCAATAAAAAAAAATTGCGTAAAGTATTCGTGGATAACTGGTCTTAAAAACACTTGCTCTATTTCGAGCACTCCGGCTGCGCCGTCGTGCTCGAAAAATCGCGCGTGTTTTAAAGCCCTTTTTATCCACTTATACTTCAATATACTAGTATGCAACTCGTGCAAAAAGTGTGTATTGCACTTACTTTTTGCACTTGTTGCATAAATAACTATAAAACATTCTTTGTACATTTGTGCTCGCTGATTAGTCAAATTACTTATTTGATATGTGTTTGTACAGTTTCAATAGTCTTTTTGTTTATATTTCGTGCAATTTTACTTGACCGGCCCCCCTAGTAGTCAAGTATAATGTGATCGTGCAAAAAAAAAATCGAGATATCGACGGAAATATCCGTGTTGAGGTCCCCCAAGACGATTGAGACCATTTCCAGAGTGAAGTCTGTCTGCCTGTCTGTCGGTGTATGTGTGTGTGTCTGTAATCTTCAACGATAACTGCCGAACCATTCGTTTTTGGCTGTTATCTGTCAAACGGAAGTGCCATCTTTCAAAAATGACTGGAACTTGACTTGCAATATGTCATTTAGAAGCCCTTGAAAACTGTATCCAGAATAGTCAAAATTATTTATTAGTGTGAAGTTAGCCACACTTTTTCTATCCACACTTTATGACGTGTGGTCTGTTAAATTTGGGATAGAGAAGATTTCAAAGGCAGTGTTGCCAAATTTTTTTTGTTTTTTGACAAATGTGGAAACTTGCTATGAATTAACTGCCGATTCAATATTTGTTCTATTTTGAATGAATTGCACACTGATGGTCCAAAATAACTATGATATAATCGAATGGACGATTAACCATTGAGATTTTTATTCAGGAGCGATTGAAAACACTGAAATCGGGTCCTTCGTATATCGAAGTGTGAAAGAAATTGTAATTTGAAGAGAAGTGAAATTAAGTGGAATGATGACAAATGACTTTTCAGATTAATTTGTTCTACCATCAGAGTAACAAATTAAAAAATTGTCAGTAAACTTGGACAAAGAATGCGTATACCATAAACGGTAAGCAGTCAAACTGGCAGAAAAAATTCATAATCACCCATAAACTAGAGAAAGAGTCCGTGTGCCACGAAAACAAGAATGAGGTTCAATTTGTTTGGCCGTCAAAATGACAGAAAAAAAATCTTTAAAATTATTCGTAAACAGGGAGAAAGAGTACGTGTGCCACGAAAACAAAAATAAGGTTGGAAAGAGGGTTGAAAACAAAGGATATGAGGCTATTCAAATCAATTTGTTTGGCCGTCAAAATGACAGAAAAAAATTTAAAATCTTTAAAATTATTCGTAAACAGAGAGAAAGAGTACGTGTGCCACGTAAACAAAAATGAGGTTGGAAAGAGGGTCGAAAACAAAGGATATGAGGCTATTCAAATCAATTTGTTTGGCCGTCAAAATGACAGAAAAAAAATTAAATCTTTAAAATTATTCGTAAACAGGGAGAAAGAGTACGTGTGCCACGAAAACAAAAATAAAGGTGGAAAGAGGATTGAAAACAAAAGATATGAGGCTATTCAAATCAATTTGTTTGGCCGTCAAAATGACAGAAAAAAATTAAAATCTTTGTCATCATTCAACTTAGTTTTTGTATTCGTTGCACATGGATTCTTCACTTCTCTTCAAATTACAATTTCTTTCACTCTTCGATATACGAAGGACCCGATTTCAGTGTTTTCAATCGCTCCTTAATATAAATCTCAATGGTTAATCGTCCAATCGATTATATCATAGTTATTTTGGACCATCAGTGTGCAATTCATTCAAAATAGAACAAATATTGAATCGGCAGTTAGTTCAGAGCAAGTTTCCACATTTATCAAAAAACATCAGAAATTTGGCAACACTGCCTTTGAAATCATCTCTATCCCAAATTTAACAGACCACACGTCATAAAGTGTGGATAGAAAAAGTGTGGCTAACTTCACACTAATAAATTATTTCTCCGACATCTGTCAAAAATAAAAAAAATGCCAAAGTTCAAAACTTGGCCATTCAATTATTCAAATCTATCCGATGGATCGGAACTAAATTCATCAGGAAGCAACACAACAAAAAAAATCAAATTAAGTCTGCAGTTGGAGCTTTCCACTGTTTCCCAGTCTGACGCCTACGAATGTTTAATTTTTCTCCTGGGCGTTACCATCCGAGACGGCCGCTCACCCGGGCTTCGACTCTAGGACCACCCGTGTTTGGTGCAGGACCCTCAATTGACTGGGGTCAAATATCTCGCTTGGTCAATTGACCGGTAAATTGACTGTTGAATTGGCCGATCAAATTGACTAGAATGCTTTATTTCAAAATAACCCCATTCTCCCAAAGCTTATGCCGGTCAAGTTCTGGGGTGTCCCACAGCTGGTTTTGTATTAAAATAACAGAGCGCTTTCGACCTAGAAGGTCATCATCAGTACTTGCCTGTAAAGTAAGTGAATACCTACATGACTGTTTTGATAATGCGAATTAGTCGAGTACGACGGACTGTCCCGAGATAAGGCAAGAGAAAAGAACTCACATTCAGCGATGTTTTCCTGACCAAACACGTTTATTTCAATGTACCGTAAAACGGGGCTACTTGATAAAACTTTTTGGAAACTTCATACTGTCAGCTTCAAATTATGAAATTTTTTCGAGAATAAAAATCACCCAGATGGCATTTCGTGTCGAAGGAAGCTCTTACAGCAATAAAAAAAATGCCAGCTCTCGCCACTTTTCGAAAAAAAAAATATAAATTGCTCATTTTCAAGTAACCCCGTTATGGGATTACTTGAAAATTGATCTGAAAAACACTTCTGTTTACTTATAGACCTGCTACAAGGGCTGAATGAATAGAAATAGAAGTAATACAAGGTTGTCTGCTGTTTGTTTCATTAAAATCGGTAATAAAACACAGATTTTATTGCAAAATAGTAAATATTTATTTCATTCATAGACATTCATCTCTAGAAAACAACGAAACACAGAATATACATTTGTAAAAACTCAAAAAAAAACAAAAACTCAAAAACATTCAAAAGAAAAACAAGAACATTGTTAGAGCTGACTTTATTCACTGTTTTCTCTGAATTTTATCTGCCCTCTCCGCAAAGTTGCCGCAATGGTTAATTTCATTTTTATTTCATTTTTCTCAACGAGACCAATATCTTTCACTGCTGGATATATATAGGTATTATTCACTTTCTCACTCATTCTTAGAAATATGCATAAATAGCCGTTTTCTATACAATGTGACATATGGTATGCCATATATTCTTCACTAAGTTGAGTCAAATTGCCCCTTTCATACCTCCGCAGAGCAGCATTCAACGTTTCCTCCGTGTAATTGCGGTACGGCCGACTTCCCACCTTTCTCTTATATTTTCGAACCATTTTCAAGAAACCCCTGAAATGACATCAAAAAATAAAATCTACGCCTCTGGCTTTCGAATTAGCAACAGCGATGAATAGGCCTTTTCATCTAGATGATTTTTTAAGGCACATGCGCTCGTTTTGAGACCCAAAGTCTGATTGGCTATTGGGAAAGTGAATAGCCATTGGTTAGTTTTGAAATAACAATTTGAGATTGACCACAGTTTATAGCTAAAGAAGCAGTTAGCTCACTTGGCCCAAATGCATGTTCCAAGGTAATATCCACTCCAGGGAAAGAATTCAGGATGCGCAGAAGACTGTACGCGATTATCGCTCTTCGAAGTATCCGAAAAATGTCAGTATTAGTAACACAGTAACACGCGTTATGCGCGAGGAATAAAAATCAGAGTTGCGCAGTGTACAAACGGGAACATAAAGATCAAAGTGCCGACGCCAAGTGAGCGAACTGATTCTTTAGCTATAAACTGTGGATTGGCTTAGTTCAAAATTAGCGGTATTTTCACATTATGTCAACAGTCAACTTCATGACAAATGCACCTGCATACATTGGCGTTCGTAACTTTCTTTGTAGGTTAAGTACTTATTACCTATTTTATACCGCCAAAAACATTTCATTCGTAGATAAAATAATGTACACGAATATTTTCTAATGGTGAGTTTTCTTCTCCATGTAAATTCAAGTCAACTATCCATAGGAAAACTCGGAAATATTTTATTTCCTTTAAAAAAAAAAACGCCGTCAATGCCGTTGGGTCTGACAGGTAAACAAAGTTAGTCATTTGTCATCTAAATGAAGAAGCCTATTGAGGTTATATTAGTGTTGACCGGTTATGATACTCTTGGGAAAAAATACATCGCTGTACTAATATAATTCTCAGTATATCTAGGCAATAAGAAGTATTCATGAAAAAAAAACATTGTTTTTTACCTTACTCTTTGTAGATTCTACGTGCCACACGAACAAAAAGAACGTTACCGCCACTTGTTGATATGCTCTAACTGACTGACTTTGAATTATGTTTCCTGAATATGACGTTAAGCAGCAGCACCTGTTAATTCAATCAGCTGCGTTCATTTTCAACTAGCCCCTGTATTTTCATGTAGCCCCCTTTTACGGTATTACATTTATATTCTTTGAAAAAAGAACGCGCGTTATATTATTATTATTGCACCCGATTGTACCTTTATTAATTGGTGTGAAGTTATACATAGATTTCTAGCCACACATGCTGACGTAGTGGAAAATTAAAATCTGTGACTGGGTTACATATTTATCAGCACCCGGACTAAAAATCTGTGGCCGGAAATTTTCAACATACATATGTGATCTGGAATTCAGCAGCTTTCGATATCATCATGATATCAGTCGATATCAAACCTGGAATCATGTCAATTTATATTATGAAAGGGACCTCTTAAGATGACGTCACTTTTCTACGGAAATGTTTCTGTCACTAACAGACCTTTTGATCAAATGATTTTTTTCAATGGGGATCGCGTCAGTTCTTCACAACCTTCGTTAAATCAGTACCACAAGAGGTGCGTTCATGAAAATTATAAGAATTATAGAATTTCAGGTTGATTACCGTAATGGAATCGTTTTTCTTTTCACCCATACAGTTTTCGCGAAAATGATTTTTTTATCGAGTAACAACAATTCTCTACACCTCTCGTAAAATCAGAATCCCACGATGTGCGTTAATGAAAATCATACCAATTAAGAAAATTCATGTGATTCGTAGTGGAATTTTTTTCTTTTCACCCACGTTTTCGGAAAATGATTTTTTATCGAGTAACAACAATTCTGTACACCTCTCGTAAAATCGAACCCCAAGATGTGCGTTCATGAAAATCATACCAATCATTAAGAATTTGATGTTGTTTACCGCAGTGCAATCGTTTTCTCTGTCACCCTCACAGTTTTCGAAAAAATATTTTTATGCCCGATAAAAAAATCATTTTATTAATTTGTGGTTTGGATTTTACAAGGGGTGAAAGAATTATTGTTACACGATTAAACATAATAATTGTAGATCAAGGAAAACGATTCCACTACGACATTAAGCATAAAATTCACTGTAGTTTGTATGATTTCCATTAACGCACATTCTGGGGTTAGGATTTTACGAGGGGTGTAAAGAATTATTGTTACCCGATAAAAAAATTATTTTGTCGAAAACTGTGGGGGTGACAAGAAAAACGATTCCACTACGGTAAACATCATCAAATTCTTCATGATTGGGGTCATTTTCATGAACGCACATCTTGTGGTTTGGATTTTACAAGGGGTGTGAAGAATTATTGTTACTCGATAATAAAATCATTTTCTCGAAAACTGTAAGGGTGACAAGAAAAACGATTCCATTACGGTAATCAACCTGAAATTCTATAATTCTTATAATTTCCATGAACGCACCTCTTGTGGTACTGATTTAACGAAGGTTGTTAAGAACTGACACGATTCCCTTTTGAAAAAAATCTTTCGATCAAAACGTCTGTTAGTGACAGAAACTTTTCGGTAGAAAAGTGACGTCATCTTAAGAGGTCCCCTTCATTATATAAATTGACATGATTCCAGGTTTGATATCGACTGATATCATGATGATATCGAAAGCTGCTGAATTCCAGATCACATATGTATGTTGAATATTTCCGGCCACAGATTTTTAGTCCGGGTGCTGATAAATATGTAACCCAGCCACAGATTTTAATTTTCCACTGCGTCAGCATGTGTGGCTAGAAATCTATGGATAACTTCACACCAATCCTTTATTAACATTATTCGATCGAGCGTACAATGCACACTTTTCCTTCGGAATGTGTTTTCACTTTCATCGTTTGCGCAGGTAGGTACCTACTGGAAATTTGAACAATGCAATTTTTTGAAACCGGTTGTACAAATGACAAACTTTGTAATTTTTTAAGACAAAACAAATTTTGCAAAAAAACGAGGCTATATAATATATCATCCCCCAACGTAGGCCAAATTCCCCCTCCCCCCATACGCCCAAGGAAGAGGAAGAAACACTGTTTATAATAGCTTAGTTTTTATAATGTGTTCTATTATTGTTGACTAATATATATTTTTGGATTTGGGAATTCGAGATCTCCAGCTATGTGTGGCAAACTATACAATCAACATAATATCAGAGAAAGATTGATCGAGTTGGATATGTGCTGTAGAATATAAATTACTTATCTCCGGTATGGTCTAGTGGCTAGGATACCTGGCTTTCACCCAGGAGGCTCGGGTTCGATTCCCGGTACCGGAATCTTTTTTTTCCGTGATGCATTTTTTTTTATTCTTCTTGCTATGACTCAATCTTTTTTTTTCTGATGTCACTCTCTAGTTTTCATTTGACTAGGGACAACCAAGTTTGTATACTAAAAAAAGTAGATTCACGCATTTCAGGGATTTTTAACCAACGAAACCAAAAAGGAGGAGGTTCTCTAGTCGACGCTTATATTTTTTTTTATGTATGACCACGTATAACTTTTTACTGAGCCGTCCGATTCCGATAATTTTTGTGGATAGGGTGTACTTCGAAGTTGGTCCCATTTGAATATAAAAGATGAAATCCACCCCTAAGGGTAGCAAAATGAAGGATATTGATCACTCACCCTCTGAATTCTGGTCCGTTAACCGATTCTATCAGGCATAACTTTGTACTGGGTTCTTCGATTTGGATTATTCTTCTTTTATTAGATAGGGTATACCTCATAGTTGATCATATTTGGATTTCGAATGTAATTATCCACCCTTACGGGTAGAAAAATAGGGGATAATTGATTTTTCACTTTTGAACATTGGCACACATATGTAGTTGACAATGACAGATCGCTACTGTCAATACTTTTGTTCTCCTACATCCGTCACAATCATTATATTTTATGAGAGGATGGAATGATATACAGAGTAATGAAATAAATCAACCAAAACAACAAAAATAATTTATATTACAACAAATAGTAAAATTAGATAATCATATTATTTAACTGTTAATAGTTGAAATAAGGTGGGTAAGTATTTTGGAAATAATCAAAAAACAAGTAGGTAGTAATCAGTAGATTTCAGCCACAAAAAACTTTTTAACAAAAAATTAAACCGACAAAATACGGAACTGGAAAGTAAAAAATAAAATAAACCTTCTTAGTGTCAATAACTAAGCTCCTAAACTAATGTAAGTAACTGATTTTAAGTCGGCGCCAAACAAACAATAAACGAAGATCATTAAATTACTTCAAAAAAATTATCAGAATGTCACCGCGCAACTCGATGCCATCATTTTACGCCTTACTTAATTCATTTGCTTGTTTGTTTGGCGTCGACTCAAAATTAGTTACTTACATTAGTTTAGGAGCTTAGTTATTGAGACTAAGAAGGTTTATTCTATTTTTTACTTTTCAGTTCCGTATTTCGTCGGTTTAATTTTTTCTTAAAAAGTTTTTATATGAACAACTAAATCGCATTAGGAACAGAGATTTGGAATCAATTATGGCGGAGAAACAGAAAACTATCAGAGAAACTAATATCGTTAATAGATAAAAACTATGTTTACTTAGGTTTGCAATTGCACCACCATTTCAATTATAACATTTAATCAATCTACATTCGGGGCTGTATTATTCCGAATCTCAAATCGTTTATGTTGTGAAGCTAGATATAAAAATGTAACGGGGTTAGATCTGGAGATCTTGCAGGCTACAGGAATGGTCCTCGATTACCCCACCAAGGATAATCCATTTGGTACTCTGAATAATTAGCTCTACCCACTGACTACTCTCCAAGAAATGTTTGACCACATTTGAAACAATTTCGAAATTTTGTGGATAATGGAATTTTTATCATACACGAAAACACATTTATTATGAATTGTACTTGATTTTCAACTTCCAATAAGATTTTCTGTTTCTTCAGATTGGAAATGAATGGAACTATAATTGATCTTCTGTGTGGTGGTATTTTTACCAATCTGAAAATATTATCGATATATCCCCCTTAACAACACTGACTTGGAGTTTGATATTGAGTAATGTGCTCAGAGTCCCCAGTTGATTTTCTCCTTCACAGTAGAAAACCAGGTTGTTCGGTTCATTTTTCAATATATGTTTATGTGTATTTTGATATTACCATTTTGTTCTTCGAGAGTATGGATTTTCCACCTTAATATGAGTACCAAAGATTATATTTTGCCTAGTCACATGGTGGGGCTAGGCCCAATTCAGTTCATTAGCTCGGAATCTGTCCGCAGGAAACAGACTCCTTTGATAGGCTCTTCAGCTCGGTTTCTTTCCCGAATAAGGATTTTTATTAGGAGCCGGTTACCTGCCGAAAGAATCCTCCGAAGCATTTCTGATGCTGAGTTCGTAACGCGCTACGGCCTCATCCGACTGAAGTGGAGAATCCATTCTCTCGGGAACGCAGTGAGCTGTCTCAAGGAGTGAACTGAATCTCTCCCAATCCACTTTCATACACAGACGTACTGTTTGGAGCGGAGTTTAAAACCACCGGGTTGCGATCAGAGCCCAGCTCGGAGAGAACGTGGATGTCCCAGTTCCAGGTGATGTTCCTGGCCAGTACATCAGGCCTGAGGTGACCAAAATGTGTCGGCTCACCTGGAGCCAACACCTGTTATTCATACCTGTCACAGTGTTGCCGCAGTCGCCTACCATTCGTGTTGGTAACACGACTCTATTGTGTGTGCTTAGCGTTCAGATCGCTCATGACCAAAACAGGTTGATCTGTTTCCATCAAGAGTTGTGATGAGACAAGTTAATTATTGTAATAGAATGCCCAGACTATTCAGTGAAGAGCGGTGTGGAGTTCTTTGGACCGCCTTGCTAGTTTCAAATTTATTTATGTTTCAAGCAAAGGTTTAAGAAATTGTAAATTTGAATGGACGCCAGGATTTTTTGTTAAATCAGGATAAAAATTCAAATTCCCCATTCAATAATAATTTTAAATCAAATAATGTTTCCTTCTGTAAATAACTACAACAATAAAACAAATACCAAACTTATATTAGTCTATTTACAAATATACAAGTTTCTGCTGTATAACAAATATGTATCATATGTCTGCTGCATGACAATTTTTTTGTTTCCAAAAAGAAAGATTGCTTTTGGTTGCTGAACCTGTCGGTTTTATCGACGACGATGTACCTCTGATTGTGTAATGTGTAGCTCGTAGCTAGACTTCACGTAGTCGTGTGGCTCGCAATCAGGAGGTACCTATGGCTGCTGGGCGACCGATCAGCTGGAACATACAAGCAACAGCTTCTTGTCCATAGAATGATAGTTCTCAGCAAATAGGGTACGGGACTGTAATCAATTATCGGATTGACCTAAATAAATCTAATCGCTGTTTACTGTACAACATGGATAGATGATTTTAGATATGTCTTTCTGAAGAAATATTTCACGTTCCCGTTAGAAAATATCTGAACGTGACATATTTAAAAAATATGGCCAAAAGATTATTCTTACATACCTTGATATCACACGGACCCACTGATTTGAAATCACTTTCGCAGAACAAAGGAAGATGCTCTAATTCATTGGTTAATTTAACATGAACAAATTCTATTTCATTATTCAATGGCTGACAAACTTCAGAACACACGATAGCTCGAATGCATCCTTTGTAATATGATCGTTCTGTCAAAATCTACGAGCTCGCTCATCTTCCTCTCAACTCCAATGACTGTTCGCCGATAGATGGCGCTAAGATTTTCAATAGGGATTCATCGATTGGAGTTCCATTCCATTCATTTATTGGCCTTTGCTTCCAAATCGGCGTATTTGGCCAATCGATTGGAGTTAATAAGATAACTTGAGCTACTCTTAATTATTTTGTATCTCTGAGCATATCAATAAGAAATGTAACAGATATGGAGTCGACTAAAAAAACATATAAAAGAAGGGAAAAGTCGATTTGAGTGGTTGTCTTGAAATATATCTCCCTGAATAGACTAAAAAAATAGTGACTCAATGCAAGCGTGATTCTTAAATTTTCGTGCTTTCCAGATTGAATTTGAAGAAAGGCGAAGAAGGCCCTTTCATGGAACGTCGTCACTCGACCTACAGCCACAAGCGCCGCCGCCATCTTTCCGACCATGACGACGTCGAGCCAAAGAGGTGGTGCGGCCTCATCCCCTGTTCCGAAGAGGTGAGCGAAATGCTCGACTTTTCGCTCTTTAAGGATGTCATCTTCATCATCTTCTCCCTCAGGTAAAGTGTTGTTATATCTTTTCATGATCAAATACCTAAATATTTAGCTTTTTAATTCTATTGGTATTATTCTATCGTGTTTTGATTGAAAAAAATTAAATAAAATTTTGATAAATTATCCTTTAAAAAAAATCTTTCAAATCAGAATTTTCTGTCTGGGCAACGAAAAACCTATGAAATTAGTGAGTCAAATAGAAAAAAAAGTGTATTTCCTCTATAGCAACCTTTTGACCAGCATCGGGTTCAACATCCCCTACGTGTACATGGTATCGAAGGCCAATGATATGGGCATGAAGGACAAGGGGAGCACGTTGATTTCGATAATCGGCGCGGCGAATACCGTGGGCAGAATCGTGCTGGGCTACGTTTCGGACATGCCGTGGATCAACAGGCTGCACATCTACAACTGGTGTCTCACCATTTGTGGAGCAGGTGAGTCGATTCGGCATTGATTTAACTTAGGAATAATTTTACGAGAGACTTGAATAAATTCAAGTGCCTGTGAATTATAAAATAATTTTAAGTGACTCTGGATCAAGGCTATCTCGACAGAAGTGACACGCATGAGTGTAGAAGTGTTACAATAAAAATCTCAAATGCAGTTTTGCTAAAAGATTCAAATGTTGAAAAAATAATCATATGAAGCAAGCGCCGCGGCAAAACGACCACAGGAATGAATTTGCCAAAATATTGTTTACCTTGATTGAACTCGTGGCCACAGTCGCAACAATTTAAACATGGTCTGACTTCTGACAGTTGTTATCAAAATGTTTCAAATCGGCGCAGGCACATTTTCTTTTTGATCTAAACCCTCAGTTCTTAGTTAACACGTTCACTGCCAGTGCATTTACATTACACAACTTATGACCGATAATTGTTTATTGATCAATGTTTTTTTTTAATTATTTTATTGTGTTTTGGGGACATAAGAATGGTTTTTTGGAACAAACCAGTAAATTTGTGTGCAACCGCGTAAACGCGGGGCTGGTGCAACTACCCGCGTAAACGCGGTTGTTGAGTTTCCAGCTATTTTCTGGTATTCCTGAAGATTAGGATCAATTGAACATTTATTTATTGCATAAAAAGTTAAATACATTTTTTTTGGCACAGAAAACACAAAAAATAACTGAAAATAAAACATATATATGATAAGAGTAAGAACGAATATAAACGAAAATTAATTTCCTCACAAACAAAAATGTTTTTCCTTGGCCATCACAAAATTGTATAGTGTAACAGGTAGGTAAACCAAGTTGTAACAAGACAAGCAAGTCCAAGCAAATTCCCGGTGTCTTCAAAGAGTCCGCTGTACACTTTTTTCCGCCTCTTAGTGACTTTGGCCTCACATGATTTACATTCTATTCTCAGTGTCGTCCAAGTCTTTGATTTTTCACATTTTCTCATCACAAATAACGAGCCATTTTCTTACTTACCGGTCTAAAGTATAGCAAATAGAAAATATTTGAGTTCACCGCCCAGTAGCAAAGTTGGAAACCAACACAAATTTTATGCGTGTCATACTTTATTCTAGTGCTTACGCACAACACTGGCTACAGAAGTCAACGCTGTACTGGAGCAGACCCATTATAACAAGATAGGAGTCGCCCGCGAAAATGCGGGTGAAGCAATGGTCGTTCGCAGTCGAGCCCGCGTAAACGCGGGAGTGGCAGCGAACGTGTTAGACTTGTCAACTTTCTGGTAACAGTTCTCAGTACTGGTAACGATCCCATAAACGTTCGCATTAACGTGCTATTGTTGAACTCTTAGTTATTAGTTCTTAGTCAGCTTGGTTTAGTGATGTTGCGTAAAACTTCTTTGCTTTTTTGTTTCAGCCACATTTCTGAGTGCCTTCCTCGAGAGTTTTTATCCGCTCGCAGTGTACAGCGCAGTGTTCGGCTGCACGGCAGGCGCCTACGTCGGCCTCACTTCGGTCATCCTCGTCGATTTGCTCGGGCTCGACAAGCTGACCAACGCCTTCGGTCTGCTGCTTCTCTTTCAGGGCATCGCATCGTTGATCGGTCCGCCGTTGGGAGGTAAGTACGGGAGAGGGGGAAAAGACGCTTTATTCTGCAGTGTCAAAAACTTAATTATAATTTTCTAACATGAAAATAGTTATAGGAAATGGGCGAAGACACCAAATTTTCAATGTGAAAACTCTGGTGGTAATTTTCTCTTTTTTTTTAATTTTCTAAAACTTATTTTTTTTATTTAAAGTTGGCAAAATTCAAATAGCTTCTTTTTAGCGCCATTGCAAAATGTTGTAAGGTAATCACCCGATCAACCAATCCCACAGCTGACAGCTTCAATCAATTTTGCGACGTTGTCATATTTTCAAATCTTGACATTGCGAATAGTGTTCCAGTTCTGACATTTATAGTTTAAGAAACTTGGCAACATTGCCGTTTTATGTCAGAATCAACCCAATTACGCCTATTGGCTGCTCGGTCGTTTACGTCACAGAGAGCGCCAATATTAGTATCTTCAAAATTTGCTGATTTTCAAAAACGAATCGGAACTGCTGTAATTGAAATTTGACTCAAAAATTTTTTTCTGGGTACATTTATACATGCGTCATGTATTTTAAAGCATATTTATAGCGATAATAATGTCTCGTTCCTCGCCTATTGGGTGCCACAATATCAGTAATCTAAAATCTAGTGACCAACATTTTATCTCGTATCATACCAGCTGGTTTATATGAACTCATGGGTTAATATCAGACACCATCGTACTGTGTTTGTAAAAGGGTCATTAATTTGGCTACGGTTCTTTGAAAAAGCATTCTTAGAATTATTATGGCAGACCAATGGAATCACTGCATTGGTAGGGGTGAAAACTTCAATAAACCCAGTCTGAGTCGGAGTAGTATTGGTGATGTCGGTGATATCGAATAAAGAACATTTTCGGATTATTTTGTCATCATTTTTCTATCCCACTCTCAATATTGTTACGATTCTAGGCTTTGCTTCACAAAAAAAAACAATAGACCCTGCCAATTCAATAACTCAATTTTAATTCAACATTAAACTAGACAGGACACTCCATTGTCCGCTTTGTGTTAAATCGTCTGACTTGCTAACTTTGTTTGTTCTGACCGACTCCACTAGCAACACGCAGCGTCCATTTCTCTAACTTGAGAATAGGTCGGTAATGGTATCTTTGATGATGGATTGCAGCTCTTGTTTGCTTCTTGTGGCACTCATTTTTTATCTAAGACTGGCTTGCACTTCACTTGATAATCCGTGTAAAGTTTGATAATAGTTTTAGCTCGAGGATCGACACAAATACGCGTTTTGTTGGGAGCTGATTTATAATTCGGCTACTCGATACGTATCATGAACGAATTAGTTGAACTATTCGAGATGTTCCACTTCTGGATCATTCTAGGCAACATATGTCGAATTGTCTATGAACAAACATCCGTTAGATCATCTAGAGCCTTCTTTCGTTACTTTCTAGAACCTTGTTGATACGTCAACGAGCCGATGTCGAGTGATGTCGTAAAGTCAATGGCGTAGGATATTCGTAACACTGACCCCCTCTAGTTTCAATTGTCGCAATCGAAAGCTACCGTTTTTTCTTTATAGGGCTTCTAATCTTAGCTTTGCTATTGAAGGAATTTGACAGATGTCACTTTTTAACCAATCATGAAGTTGGAATTATTCGCCCTAGTCATATATTTATCAACTACGAATATTGATAACTGGCCATAAGAGCAATGCGATGAAAGTGAAGTCGGGTTATATATGTCTTTCCTTGTCATATTGGCAGCGCGTAGTTATGGCAACCGAACATCAACCAGTACATGTCACGCCTCCATTTTCGCGCATGCGCATCAATTCAACGTTGCCGTTTAGAAAGAGTCCAAGCGATGGTGATGCTTCATTTGTTTTGGCTTCACATTTGCTGTCTTTATTATACAGATTGGTCCTTAATACATATATGGCCCTAGTACACAGTTCAGTACCAAAAATAAAGATGCAAATAGGCGTGGAGTATTGCTTGAGTGCCCATCTATCACAGCAATGGTAAGTGCTTTTCAAATCCACAGGTGGTGTCGTCCAAAACATGCCGGACAATGTTCATTCAGAGAATACACAGGGGTTTTAAGACATCTTAGTACAAACCCTCGCATTTAAGGAATGAATCAATTTATCGAATTCTACAAGGTCTCACAACTCTTTGGATACGTTATACATGAAAATAGGACAATCTCACAACAACCATTTATCAGAAATTCTCTCCGTTTTCCGATTTTTTATATAGGTATGTGATTGATTAATTTCGCTCTTGTCAAAGTTGTTTGTTCATGAAGTCTTATCATTTCACTGTGCTTGGTTGGATCTGCATGATAATCACTATTTAGATTATAACTGTGCACATGTTTTTTGAATAATAAATTAAATTTAAATGAGTAGATACATGCATAGCACGAACATGTTTGCAAGTCTCTGTAATCTATTACGAATATTAATCGCATAACTCTCTTCTGCGAAATGAATATTGCGAGTTTTATGGAGCAGCGAATTTAACCTAGCATATTGTTCGTTGGGATAACAAAACACTACATGATAAAAAAAGAGCGCGTGCAACTCAGTACACGTGACAGAAGTGAAACTTTTTTGGCGATCTGAACCGCGATTTCTAAGTATATATACAGGGTGTAATCTAACCTCTTGCACATTCATGAATGACGAGTGTAAAATGCCATTTTATAACAAATTACAATGGTTAAAAATTCGAGAAAAAAAATTAAAACATGTTTTGTTTTTTGTCAAATTCGACAAAATTTTGGGAAGCGCCGCTTGCCTAGCCTCAGGTATCCTGCTCAGAGCTGTAAGTTAACGCAATTGCCGGATGCATTAAACATTTAAATAATGTGGAATGTTGAACTGATTGGGTGGTAAATGTACAAAAAAAGTCTGAATATTTTTGTTGCAGGCTGCTTGCGATAGATATTCAATTTCAAAGTGATTAAAAAAAACGAACCTCGTTATATCCAAACTGGTAGATAAAGTCAGAACTAGTAGATGAAGTCACCACAGCTTTGAGGCACTTATCGAATCATGATTATCAAAAAATCAGTTGTAAGAACACAAAAGACACAGTATTGTTTTCAAAATAATATCGGCCATCATTGTGACCTAGGGATTCAGAATAACACGTGAACACTGTTGCCACTGTTTCCAAGATATGCGCCTGTTGTTGTGCAATACAAAGCTGTCTATGAACGAACGCTTCGACTACTGTCCTCTGATTGGCTGGTGAAATGAAGATATTATTATGAAACCAATCAGAGCACAGTACGCGATGTGCAAATGTGAAAATTTTCAAAGTCATATCGCTATATTAAGGCTCCAAATTGACTTGAAGAGATCTACAATTCCTTTTTTTCATAATTCTGTGATTCATCCCAAGTAGCACAGAGCCATAAAATTAACATAATGACTTCTTATACCGTCTTAAAGACCACGTATTTGTAATGTTTCAGAACCAAAAAGCTAATGTACGTTTTATAACCTTTAGGCGTTGCTATGACGTCGTGTAGTAGATATAACGAGGGTACAATAAAGAATTTTCGAGATGAAGTTGTACTGTGGTTTGTATGTTAATAAATTGTATGTGTCGTTAAGTAGAACTTAAGAGCAGTTGCTGTGAGGTTATTATGACAATGAACGCATATGTGGTTCTAATGAATAGATTTTTGAAACGTTTCTACGATTACATATTGTACTCATGTAATGTAGTTTTATCACCTGATGAACTTTGGTCGTAATGATTACATTATGTATCTATGGTTAGATTATTTTTGTTGGTTATGTTATTTTTGTTGGTTAGGTATATTGTGGTATGTATGTAGAATATTCAGTTCCGTATGAATAATTAAAATGCCAAAACAAAAATCAAATCTGCCTTACAAGAGAACTGGAGCGAATGCAAAAATTTTAAAAATATATACCTACCCCAAAATTAACATCTGAAATAATTAATCAGTCTATTGGGACACTGCAAAAAACCTGTACCTGGAACAAGTTCAGAACCAACCACAGAGAGTATCACTGTGGAAAGTGCTTTCGAAGGAGAATGTATGGATGAGGGTGATGAAGAATAACACACTTGGAAAAATGTTTGTCTTCAAAGAAAAATTGAGGAACTGGGCACAAAATTCCACACACTGCATTGAATGATCTGATGAGTGCTAAATAAATATTTAAATATAACTGTTCAACATCAACATAACCTCCATTGTAAATGTCAGTTGTCAGCTATTCTAGCGTTTTCCATTAGGCGGAACTAGCGGAATGCTTATTTTTTTTTTTTTTTTTTTTATGTTCTGGTTCCCACGAAAAGGGATGTCCTGTAATGTTCAGAGAACATCGTGGGAACCAAGGGAAAGAAGGTAGGAGTTGGTGTTCTTCTTAAATTTCTGGAGGTTGTATGCCTCGGGGAACACCTCCCTAGGCAATGAGTTCCAAAGCCTCGCTGTTCGTTGGATGAACGAGTCTTTGGAAAGTGATGTTCTGCAGGTCTCCAAAGTTACCACTTGCTACTTGTGGTCACAGCGACTACGTTACAACTTTTTTATGTAAGATATTGCGATGTCTTTGAGACACACGTAAACTATTCTATGATAGTACATACCGGAGTAATTACAACTTTCCGACCCTAGATATAAAATCTTTTGATATGGTATACATATTGTAATACTATATTAGGAAGATTATGCACCTTCATGACCTTCATGCATAATGATATAACCCTTTTGCGACTGGCTTATATAAGTCTATATTGGCAAGTCATTACCACTACTTTATAACGTCGATTTGACGTCGCAAGAGTGTGCCTTTTTGTCGTATTGGCATATATAGCGACATCTTAGCATATTACAAGACATAAGTCACGGACTTTTGCGAAAAGTCTAGTAGACGTCTGTACAACCGAATTATGACTTCTATGTGCTATTTGGGATTAGTGGTAAGCTTTGGCTTTAAAATGCAGTCGAAGAGTTTTACATATCTGCTACAGGTTTACGTTTTGCGATATGCTCATTTATTATAATAATAATAATAATAATAACTTTATTCAGAGAGAATGGGTTTACAATAAAATCTATAGATTTTTAAAAAAAAGGTTTTTATCATTATTTATATTAATGATTTTTTTTAACAAATGTTACCTAATAGATGTGTCGTGTCTGCAGATGATATTACAATTGTATGCTCTGACAAAAACTGTAAAAATTTAATCACAACAATGAAACATTTAGAAAATCAAGCGGATAAATGGTTCACCGGAAATCTTCTGAAGCTAAATAGAAATAGAACCCAAAATTTCATATTTTCATCCAATAATAAAATTAAAAAGGGTGATAAGGTGAATCTACTAGGGATCACCATAGATGATAATCTAAATTGGCACAATCATATTTATACTTATGCTCCAATCTTTCAAAGTATATATTTCTGCTTTGACAGTTGAAATCCCCAGTAAGTCCTACTATTCTTTTAACAGCGTATTACGCTTTCTTCAACTCGCATCTCAGGTATGGTATTATTTTGTGGGGAAACTCCTCTTCTTCGGAAAGAGTTTTCTAGCTGCAGAAAAAAGCAGCGAGAATAATTGCGAATACAGATTACAAAGACATATTTATGCCGACCTATATTCGAAAATTTAGGAATAATGCCCCTTCCTACTTCATATATTAATCAATTGTTTCTTGAAATCCACGAAAATAAAATTGAATTTGATACAAACGCACATTACCATGATTACAGCACACGTAATTCAGAACTCATAAGACCTTCAAAATATAGACTGAATAAATCTGCATCTAATTCTCTGAATACGAGACTGTATAATATCCTACCACAAATAGTGAAAAATATCACAGTTCAAAAAACAAATGTATGTATTTACATAACATAGTCAAATAAACGCTATCTATATATATATACCATCGGCGGTGAATTAGATAACTACTTCAATCCTAAGAATCTAATCAGAAGTTTTAATCCTTGTATTAGTGGCACATAGTTATCTAATTCATCGCCGATGAATTAGAAAAAAGTCGGCGACGTAATTATTAAACCACTTACCCACCTGATAAATTAAATTTATCAATTTCTCAAGGAGTTTTTCCATCATCAAGACTTGAAGTTTCAAATGTTATACCATCGCACAAAAAAGGTGGCACTGACCAACTTGCAAACTATAGAGGTATAACTTTATGCTGAAGTCTCAGTGAAGTATTCGAGGTTATAATGAACAAGAGGGTTCTGAAATTCCTAACAGAAAATGGTAGACTCTCAAATTGTCAACATGGTTTTGTAAAAAACAAAAGTACTGATTCAGCACTCTGTGAGTTTGTTGATGAGGTCACTAGAGCTCTGGATACAAAAAAAGCGGCGCAGGGTTATTTATTGACTTCTCAAAGGCTTTTGACGGGGTAGAATATGCTGTTCTCCTTCATAAATTATTGAGATATGGTGTGAATGCACTGGGAAAACTCTAAGAAGCCTATCGAATATTTACTCTACAGAAAAGAGCTGTCCATATATTGAGTAAAATTGGACCATTGGACTCATGCAGAGAACACTTCAAAAGCTTCTCAATTTTAACAATGATTTCAGTTTATAGATATGAAGTGGTTTGCTTTGTTTTCAAATATTACTTTGAGTCCGAAATGATAGAACACTCTTATGAAACGCGAATGAAAAACAGATTGCTACCGTCTAAACATCCCTCTACCCTATATCAAAGATTGTAAATTATACAATGTTCTTCCTAAAGCTTTAAAAGACTCAAATAATATATGCATCTTCAAAAGAGAGATGAAACATTTTCTGTTGAGAAAATCCTACTATTCCCTAACAGAATTTTATACTGATGTTTAATGTATTGGGTAATGTAAAGTATTTGTTTATTATGTTAACCTAAATTTATATTTTTATGTTTACATCTATATTTTTTTTTGTATTATCTCTACACCTTATCTATAGTGACATTATCACATTAGTGAACTGTATGGTAACTCTTCTATATTGTAATCTTTTGTGACTAATAATAAATGAATTGAAATGAAATATAATGGATCATTAATCATTTTATATGGATAGGCAATAAATAATTCCATGTTTCTTATTTTAGATTCAATAAAATGAGTAAATCGCAAAACATAAACCTGTAGCAGATATGTAAAACTCTTCGACTGCATTTCAAAGCCAAAACTTACTACTAATGAAGCATGCAATTCTGAAAAAAGGAATTGTAGATCTCTTTAGGTCAATTTGGAGCCTTCATATCGCGATATAATTTTGAATATTTATCATTCTATAAAAAATATATATATATATATATATATTATGTTAATATCTCTAGTACGAAAACTGCCGAAGCGTTTATGATTTTAGATATGCACAGTATTTTCCTGACTCGTGATTGGCGACTCCAGAATCCAACCAAAATGGAAATTTACTACTTAATTCTAAATTATCTTGTCTTCCACTCTTATAAATAAAAATACGCACGGAACAGTTCAGTGTTCAGTTGTAAGAACCAGCAGAAGACAAAGACAAGAATATTCAAATTACTTCTCGTGCATTACGCGTACTGTTTTCTGATTGGTTGCTAAGTAAGATCTTCCATCCACCAGCCAATCAGAAAACAGTAGTCGAAACGTCCGTTCGTAAACAGCTTTGTAATGCACCTTGGAAACAGTACTTGGCAACAGTGTTCACGTGTTATTCTGAATCACCAAGTCACAATAATGATGGCCGATATTATTTTGAAAACAATACTGAGTCTTTTGTGTTCTTACATCTGATTTCTTTATAATTGTGATTCGATAAGTGCCTCAAAGCTGTGCTAGCTGACTTTATCTACCAGTTCTGACTTTATCTACCAGTTTGGATATAACGAGGTTCGTTTGTTTTCATCACTTTGAAATTGAATATCTATCGCAAGCAGCCTGCAATGGAAAGGTTAAGACTATTTTAGTACCATTTACCACACAATCAATTTAACATTTTGTTTCGGATTTTTAACCACTATAATTTGTTATAAAATGGCATCAGCTGCTGAACTATTTTGGAACCTGGTGCGTGTCATCTGCTAAATTTCCGGTTTGGAGGGGGGTGCTCACCGGCGTCGGTGTTGACCCTGATCGCAGAAATAAATAAGCCAACAAAATACAGAAATAAAAAAAAATAAGGGAGGGGTTTCCAAAATTCGATTCCCAAGGGATAACACTACATCCTAAGTGATTTGTATCTATAAAACCATGAATTCAAAAGAAAAACGACAGATGCCATTTTAATTTTATAATTTACTTAAAAATTCTTTTTTATGTGTGAATTTTGCACCCAGACCGTAACATCTACCCCTTTAATAAAACAGGTTATATCTCAAAGAGTATCAGTAACAGCCGAATGTAGGTTGCATCCCAGGGTTAGGTATGTACTAAAGAAGGATCTTCCAAAGTTCAAATCCAAAAGAAATGAAACTACCCCTGAATAATTGAATAATTTTTATCTGAAACTGTTAATTATAAAAAGAACGGAAAAATATGTATTTTTTTTTTCCTGAGAATATATTTTGTTCATCTCTGAATTTTTCAACCAGTCGGTAAAAACTACCCCTATTATGAAACCGGTTATATCTGAAAAAGTATCAGTAGGGGTAGATACGTTATGAGCAAGAATTTTCCAAAACTCCAATCCCAAGGTGTTGAAGCTACTCCCTGATGAATAATTGTTATCTATAAAAGTATTAATTTAAAAAAACAGTAAAACTCATTTTTATTTTTGTTTAAAAATCCTTTTTTTTTCGTGTCTGAATTTTCCACCCCAGCTGGTAAAATCTACCCCTATTGTACAGTTTATAGTCAAAGAGTATCAGTACCAGGAGAATGAAATTTTATACGAGGGTTACATTCCAGGGTTAGGTATGTACTGATAAGAAGGATTTTCCAAAATTCGAATATCAAGGGGTTGAAATTACCAACTGAATATTTGAATAATTTTAATATATGAAACTGTCTGTTAGAAAACCTCGAAACACGTCAATTTTTTTTTAATTTTCTACCAAGGAGAAATTTTTCATTCCTGAATTTTGCACCGCAGACAGTAAAAACTACCCCTATTATAGAATAACAGGTTATATCACAAGGAGAATAGTTAATAAAAAAATTAAATTTCGCAGGAGGGTTACTTTCCAGGTGTAGCTAGGGTATGTTGTATGTAGGGTATGTACTTAAACAGGATTTTCAAAAATTCGAATTCCAAGGGGTTAAAGTTAAATAATTTGTATCTTTGAAATCGCCAACTTTTTGTTGAATGTTTCCTTGCGGAGTTTTAACTTGAAACTGGAAAAAAATGTGTTAATACGCATAAAAAGTATACATTATCCCGAGAAAATTATGGTTTGCAAAATTGAAGTAACTTTTGACCTTCGAATAGATCGCCGTTGAATTTAATGAAGGTATTTTTTGCATGTTTTCATCAGATTCACCAGTATTGAAAAAAAATGTGGAAATTTGGAAGTCGAAAATTGGGATATCAAAAAGGTTGAAGTCAGAAATAAATAATAAAGCCATAATAATGGCCTTTTCAACCTATCCAGCACCTAAAATCAGCTATAAGGAACAACAAAACTGGGGAGGATTTTTTTAAATTCCATCTGCACTAATATGGACTTTCTATTAACTTACGTTGAAGAACGACAAATGTTTAGCTTGGCGCCAACACAATATTTCGCAAATTTCTTGAATGGAGTCAAAAAAAAAGTATTACCTCAAAAATCCACTTAGGCATGAGATAGTAAATACTAAAACCTCTTCCATGTCTGTTAATTCCGTTGGACGTATTGCCATCTCGTTTGAAGTAGTGAAAGTAATGAAAAAGTGAATTCTGAAATAAAATTTCAAGTGGTTTTGACAATGCTCTCATAATTAGTTTTGTGAATATCGACTGTTGTGAGGAAAGATTCATAGAATAAAATATTGCCATCACGTAATCTAGTTGATCTATCTATTCTTGCATGGATCATTATTTCTATAATTTAGAGATATTGACATCTTGTAGACGATTTTACAACCTTGAAATGCCTAATACTGATCAAAGGGGGAGTTGTTGACAAAGTCGTATGTGGCGCCATCTCTTATTCGCTAGTGGAAATATTCGAACAATGCCTGCTGAAGAAAATTTCATATTTTGTTTCCATCTAGTGAGTAGGGACTGGAATATAATGTAAATAGAAAAAAATCATCTATGGGGAAAGAATCAAATCATTCAGTATTTTCCCAAAAAGTAACTATCAAATATGAATATGAATGTAAATAAATTGTCAAATCTCATGAAAATTCATTAAATACATTCCGTTTTGCGCTCATTTTGATATTTTTCAGATGGGTGCATTAATTATTATAAATTTTAGATTTCGACTACTAATTGATTGATACCATAGAGAAACTAAAAATAAAGAGAGTGGTCAAACCTGCAGTAAAAGTTGGCACCACGTTTAGACAGTGGCGACATATCTCGCAACTGGCCGAACTAAATACAGTTGGTAACACCGATTGAAATAAGGCGGGGTTTTCAAATGTGTTACTTTTATATGATTGATATGATATATATTTTATAAGTGATCGATTTGCCATTCTTGTATTCCATATGAATGGTTGTATCATATGAAATACAGGAATGGCAAATCGATAACTAATAAAATATATACAGTAATCGATTCGTAGAATCTGTTAGTTCGTTCGTGGTTAAAATAAAGTTTCAAAGTAAATCTTCATTTAATGATATCAAGAACAAAATTAAAGATCTTATAAAACAAGAATAATAACTATAAAAACACATTTTATTGTATCTAGGACAAGGTACAACTACAGACAAAACAATAATAAAACTACAGACAAAACTAAATTAAAAATATTCTTCAGTCTCATCATCAAATCAACCAAAATAAAAACAAATTACATTTACAACAAACCTTCAATAATTTTGTTCATTTATTAGCACAAAGGAGAACGAGTAGGTATACCTAACAAGTACTCCAGTTTGATGATAATCTTCGTACTTCCTCAAATGGTGATAGGAAATGGAAACTGATGGACGGAAATATATCAGTTTGTGAAAAAATTTCTGCAACTGATGGATGGAAATAAGTATCAGTTTGTGAAAAGCAGCTTATATTTTACCTTGTGAAAGAATATTTCGAGGAATTTCAGCGTCACTCGAATAACAAAACATTCCATTTTCGACGTTGGATTCATAATTCAAGTCCATAGTATAATTTCTATAATTAATTTTTCGATGACAACAGTAGAATTATGCTGAAATTATTACGTGGTTTGTCATCTTCTGACAAATGTCGAAATTGGAAAATTATCATGTCAGTCGTCTGTTGATTGCGGGCAGCGCCTCCATGCGCGACTGGCCGTACCAAAAACTTGGTGGTCAAGATCGCCAATGTTTCAAACAGTCTCTTTATTTTTAATTTGTCTATGATTGATACCTAAGAAGTTTGACATAGATATTTTCATTGGTGACGAAGAACTTTTGAAGGTTTTTTTAAGTTGGCAACCTGTGCCGAACTACAATATTGCACAGGAAGGGAATGAAAGGAATTGATGTACTGACTGAAGTAAATAATATGTTATCTTTTAAACTAAGTGAGAGATGATTTGACATTTGTAACGTAAATAAACTTAACTTGGTTTTACTAATTTATTTCACACTTAATCTACAACTTAATTTATATTACTACGCCACTGTATAGCTCGATCGTATGGGCTCGTTCAGACTGTGTGACTCCACTTGAGGGTTGCCTATTTATCTCCGATACAGCATTCTCGATGTTTCGAATTCTGGCAGTTGACGACCGGCGTGTTCCAATTGTTTCCAATATTGACCGTTGTTTTCCGCGGCAGAGCGACTGGATGGTTCTCGAATATCTCCGGGGATGATCTCATCGTTGTCGATGGCAACGCGTGAGGCGACAGGTCCGGCCTAGGTTCGTTACATTGCCCCCTTCTTAAAGACATTTCGTCCCGAAATTTCATCCTTGGAGTGTGACGATATCTGCATGACTCCCCATATCTGCACCGTGAAGTTCGATGGAAGTAACACTCCACGGTCTTCATGATCGGTCGTGGAAGAGGGTTACAGCAAACCAAAATCTTGACGCCGCTGGATCTGAATATCGCCTCCAGCATACTTCTTATGACTCTCCAGTCCAACCCACAGGACAATTTTGGAATTGCTAGATCCACCAGATTCTGGTCCACCATAGTATCTCTTAGTTTGGTGAGACTCTTCCAGACATCTTCATAGGACGTTTTATCTTGGGAATGCTTCTTGGTAGCTAGGTAGTAGCTGTTTTTCTGTGCCTTTCTTCAACTGTAGCACTCCCCCAACTTCTAGTGATTCTTCTCTCGCAGTGTTTGGAGTTGACCAAATTTCTTGGAGAACACTGCGGCGATGCCCTGGACATTTGAAGATCTTCTGCCACACAGTGCGCTAGTGCGTAGTCAGCAGGCACCTCGAAAGGTCTCGTGACTCCTCTCTAGTAACCCCATGTAGAACTTTCTGCCCGTTTGAATACAAGGACATAAACTTCTCGAACGTCATATCATCCTCCGGTGGCGAGGGTGCGAACTTGGTCATGGTTTCCAGCGTAAGGGCCAACCTGTTGAAATGGACGACCCTTGGTTTCCCTCGGGTGGCTTATGGATTCGGTACACAAGGTCGTTTATCCTTTTCACGATTTTATACGGGCCTTCCCACGAGTTCTGCAACTTTGGTGATAGTCCACGACGACGTTTGGGGTTGTACAGCCAAACCAGGTCATCAACCTTAAATCCTCCAGCGTCGGCCTTGATGTCA
Source organism: Gonioctena quinquepunctata (assembly GCA_018342105.1). Taxonomy (NCBI): domain Eukaryota; kingdom Metazoa; phylum Arthropoda; class Insecta; order Coleoptera; family Chrysomelidae; genus Gonioctena; species Gonioctena quinquepunctata. Next base: position 2,317,984 of record JAFIRS010000001.1, on the reverse strand, counting down.
TAGGTCTTCTTCATTTTATCGCTGGCACTATGGATGTTCAACCGGACTCGTTCGTGGATGTCGTCCATTCTCTGCCGAATTTGCTGACGTAGTCCTCTCCCGCAGTGTCTTGTCCTGGCGGTATCCCAAACTTCAGGTCACAAGGCAGTCGCAGTTCTCGGCCCATTATAATACTAGCAGGAGTTTGACCGGTTGACTCGTGTACTGCGGATCGATAGGCCATCAGGAACAAATGAAGATACTGGTCCCAGTCTCTTTGATGGTCAGAGACAACCTTGGACAAGTGGCGGTTGATCGTCCTGTTCATCCGTTCCACCATTCCATCGGACTGCGGATGTAGGGCCGTGGTTCTTGTCTTGCGGATGTTCAGCAGTAGACATATTTCTTGGAAAGGTTGGATTCGAAATTTCTGCCTTGATCCGAGTGCAGCTCCATTGGAATACCGAATCGACATATCCATTCTTTCACCAAGACGTCGGCGACGGTGATGGCTTCCTGGTTGGGCAGGGCATAGGCTTCCGCCCACTTACTGAAGGATGTATTTATTCCCGTGGTCGGATACGGGAAACGGGCCGGCGATGTCAATGGCGATTCTCTCGAACGGGCTGCCTACGTTGTACTGACGCATCGGGGCCTTGGGTCGTATTCGAGGTCCATTGCTAGCAGCGCATACAGCGCACTTTCTGCACCAGTCCTGGACGTCAGCTTGACAATTGGCCCAGTAAAACCGTTGCCTCACTTTCTGCAGGGTCTTCGTCACTCCCAGATGTCCTCCGGCGACTCCATCATGGATTTCCCGCAGCACTTCCTCTCTTCTGTTCCTGGGAACAATTATTTGGCGTCTGTCTTCCCCACCAATATCGGCCTCCAACACCCGTTTCAGGATCCCATTGTCCAGAATAAGAGAGTTCCATTGTGCCCAATAGGACTTAACAGCCGGCGAGTAACCTGCGACTTCCTGCCATGATGGTCTTCGATTGCCCTTCTTCCAGCTGACGACTAAGCCAAGGTCGGGGTCTCTCCTTGGTCTTTCTGGATCTTGCTGTCATTCCAGTTGTCATCCATTGCCGCGGTTCTACAAAGTGTTGCTTCTTTCTCTTCTGCTCGTCGGCAATGTGAGCAATCATCTGGACATGGTCTTCGCGACAAGGCATCTGCATTCTTATGGCTAGTTCCGGCTCGATGTTCGATCTCGAAATCGAATTCTTGGAGTCTCTCGATCCAACGTGCTACTTGACCCTCAGTATTTTTGAACTGTAAGAGCCATTTGAGAGTGTTCCACTCCCTTTACAACAGCTAACAGCTCTCGCCTGGTGACACAGTAATTGCGCTCTGGTTTGCTAAGCGTCTTGCTGAAATAACCAATGACCTTCTCCTGTCCCTCCTGGATCTGAGATAGGACAGCTCCAAGTCCCACGTTGCTGGCGTCCGAATCCAAAATGAATTTCCCTTTGGGTAGGGGATAGCTCAGTATAGGTGCGTTGATCAAAGCTCCTTTCAGCTTCCTGAATGAGTCTTGACATTCTTCGGACCACTGGAACTTTGTTTGGCCTTCCGTGAGCTTGGTCAGTGGTTTAGCGATGTTGGCGAATCCCAGCACATATCGGCGATAGTATGTGCATAAACCAAGGAAACTTCGAAGTTGGTGAATGTCTTTTGGGATGGGCCAATCCTTAACAGCTTTGATCTTCTGGTCATCCACTGCTACTCCTTCCCCAGAGACAACGTGGCCGAGGTATCGTACTTCTTTTTGGAACAGATGGCATTTCTTAGGGCTCAGCTTCAATCCGGAGTTCCTCAGTCGCAGGAATACTTCCTCCAAGTTTTCACGTGGTCCTCAAACGATCTGCCGACCACAATTATGTCGTCGAGATACACTAGACACGTGTTCCATGAGAGTCCCTTCAGTACTGTTTCCATCAATCTTTCGAATGTGGCGGGAGCATTACAGAGCCGAATGGCATAACGGTGAACTGCCACAATCCTGAGCCGATGGTAAAGCAGTCTTTCTCGATCTTCCTGAGCCAGTTCTACTTGCCAGTATCCACTCTTCAGATCAAGGGTCAGAAAATCGTGGAACCAGCCAACGTGTCTAGGGTGTCATTTATTCTCGGGAGAGGGTAACTGTCCTTCTTCGTGACATTATTAAGTTGGCGATAGTCTACACAAAAGCGTGTCGATCCATCCTTTTTCTTCACCAGTACGTCTGGCAAGGACCAGGGACTGTCAGATGGTTCGATAACTCCTTCTTTTCCCATATCGCTGACTATTTTGTCAGCCTCTTCCTTCTTGGCAAGAGGAAGTCTTCTTGCTGATTGCCGGATCGGTCGGGCACCCCAGTATCAATCTTGTGCTGGACCACATTAGTTCGACCCCTTCTCCTTGTCCGGTATCGAAGATGTCTTGGTACTTTTGACTAAATCTCTTAGTTTGGGCTGTTGAGCTGGTTTTATGTCTTTGGAAGAGATGGCAACTAATTTTTCTAGTTCTGTGGGCAAGTTGTTGGGTTGGCTAATCGTACCTCGTACGCCCCGGATCACAGATGAAACTGACGAGCAGTGCCCTAAAATTGTTCCTTTCTTTAAGGTCACTGGAAAGTAATTGACATTCATGACCCTTACCGGTACAAATTTTTCAGCACGTAACAGGGTTTTCCCTAGGGCAATCCCTCGTCCAATTTTCTCATCATGAAGTTTGGGCTCGAACATCATCACGTCTCCACTGCTCGCACTCCCGTCCAGGCGAGCCTCCAGGATGGTTTCAGCCCTCTCAGGTACGCTTACATCTTCAGCCAACAGCACACGGATCAACTCTTCACTTCTCCCATGAAGTACCAGCTCTTCTCCGTTGACACGTAGGACGCCGTCTTTGAAATCCAATTCAAACCCTCTGGAATTCATGATGTCCATTCCGATGATTGCATCGTCTTCGATGTCCGCTACAAGTGCCTGATGTTTCACTTTAGTGCTGCCCAAAATTATTTCAATCGGTAGCTCGCCATATACAGTAGCTGGCTCCCTGTTGCTGTGCGTAGCTTCAAGTTGTCGGTTCAATTCGTTCCGGTGTTCTGGCAAAGGAAGGTCGAGAATTGTCCTAGTCGCACCTGTATCTAGCAGCATGGTGCAAGGCTCGTTATTGATGAGACCGTCTACGAAAACACCTCTGTTCTGTCGTTTCAGGATAGCGACATATGCGTTGTTAACCGGGGCTTGCTGGACACAGGCCGACGATTGCCCTTCTCGTCGACCTTCTTTAGTTTTCCTGCATCGGAGTCGTGTTTTCGAATGTTGGACATTTGCTACGCACATGTCCAATTTTGCCAATTCCAGCATCTTATCTGTCTTTTCTCAGGCAAAACTTCCTTCATCACTTTTCTTATGGCAGCTTCCAAGTCAGCATGCTCCTGTGAGTCTTCTTCAATACTTCGAACTTTACTTTGGTTTTTGCAGGATTGCTTTGCTGCCTCAAATTGCAAAGCGCGTGCCAGTGCGTCTACGAGATGTGTTGGACGAGCTAGTGTCAACGCTTGTCTGGTTTCTTGGTCACGGAGTCCATCCAAGAATGCCTGAACCGCTAATCGCTCCATTACATTTTCCGGTGTGGCTGGATATGCGAGACGAACCAAGCGTGCAATGTCAGCTTCGAATTCTTGTAAGGATTCGCCCGATTTCTGGCAGCGATTTTTCAGTTGGGAGTGGTATACTTGTTCCAAATGGGCCTGGCCATATCGTTATTCTAGATGTTTAATCAGCTGATCATAGTCCTCCTGTTCTTGGGCGGTAAGAGTTTGTAGAATATTCGTCGCTTCTCCACGTAATGCAAGTGTTAGTGCTACAGCTCTTTCCCCTGCATTCCATCCATTTGCTTTGGCCGCTGCTTCAAACTGTCGGCGGTATTTTCCCATGGAGTTTTCCGTCGAATTGAGGCGGCTTCATGGAAAGCTTCCCTATTTCAGAAATGACCTTGACATCTTTTATACCCTCTTGAACTTTATCCAAGTTCAAACTCAAGTCCAGCATTGCATTTTCGTTAACCATCTCTGTGGAGGGCGCACTATTAATTCGTTTTTCCAGCTTACTGATCGTTTCCTTTATTTTATCTACCTCCGTGTTCATTTGCTCCCTAATATTATCTATCTCTGTCTCAACGGTTCCCATTCTTTCTTCTAGAAAATTAGCCACACCACACAATTCTTTTTTTAGGCCTTCTGTGTTTTCCAGGAACTTCTCTTCCAGGCTTCTTGCATTTTCTTCCAGGCTTCTTGAATTTTCTAGAAGCTTCTCTTCCAGATTTCTAGAATTTTCTTGAAGCTTCTCTTCCAGATTTCTAGCATTTTCTTCCAGACTTCTTGAATTTTCTAGAAGCTTCTCTTCCAGATTTCTAGAATTTTCTTCAAGCTTCCCTTCCAGATTTCTAGAATTTCCTTCAAGCTTTTCTTCCAGATTTCTAGAATTTTGTTGCAGCTCTTCTTTCAAGGATTCTATTATCGGACTCAAATCACCTCCGGGAACTTCGAATAAAAATGTTTCGGGGTCCTCACCTTCTTGTATAAGTCCTTCTGCAAGTCTTTCCTGGAGTACTTGCTTTTTACCCGTTGTTTCCAGTTCCCTTTCCTCCAATTCCTGTTTCAATTCCGCCTTGTATAAGTCCTTCTGCAAGTCTTTCCTGGAGTCTGTTTCACACGAAAAGTTTATCAGTTTGTTAAAATTCACTTCGCGAATTCTTTTCCACGGGCCACCAGTCTATTGTCTGTTTCACGCGAAGAGTGTATCAGTTTATATTCCCACGCACAATTGTCCACTTCGCGAAAACCGGGCCACTGTCTATTTCCTGTTTCACGCGAACAGTGTATCAGTTTATATTCCCACGCACAATTGTCCACTTCGCGAAAACCAAGCCACTGTCTATTTTGGGCGTACAAAAAGGTCTATCAATTTATTTTTCTGACTATCCACTCCACGATCACTTGTTTATTTTCAAAATCTCACTTCCGACACCAATTGTAACGTAAATAAACTTAACTTGGTTTTACTAATTTATTTCACACTTAATCTACAACTTAATTTATATTACTACGCCACTGTATAGCTCGATCGTATGGGCTCGTTCAGACTGTGTGACTCCACTTGAGGGTTGCCTATTTATCTCCGATACAGCATTCTCGATGTTTCGAATTCTGGCAGTTGACGACCGGCGTGTTCCAATTGTTTCCAATATTGACCGTTGTTTTCCGCGGCAGAGCGACTGGATGGTTCTCGAATATCTCCGGGGATGATCTCATCGTTGTCGATGGCAACGCGTGAGGCGACAGGTCCGGCCTAGGTTCGTTACACATTGTTTCGAAAGATTTTGGTGACATTTCCCGACATAAAAAAAAACTAGGAAATATATACGAGGGCAAACAAATTATTTCCTCGGAAAACTACCACATTTTAAAATACTAGAAAAGTTGGGTTTCCAGTTCAAATGAACTAATTAATTTGCTAAACATGAAATAAATATACAGGGTGTAATCTAACTTCTTGCACACCCGTGTATAATGCCATTTTATACCGAATTACAGTGGTTACAAATTCGAAAAAAAGATTTTATGTGACTTATTAAAGACTTATCGAAAAATTCCAAAGGTTTTTTTTAATGGACCCCTTTAACTGTTAGCGGTTGTGCAAGAAGATACAATATAATATATTACTTGAAAGAAATATTTTTATTTTTGAGAAAGTTTGAAAAAATAAATACTATGGATTAATAATTCAGTTGCTGTGAGTTATTCTTTCGTTTATCAAATATTCATCTGCCTCCATCAGATGAAACATAAGCAAGGCAGAGGCGGTCTGGCCTCAGGGAGTACCGAGACTTTTCCCGGTGGGCCGGACCCCTGGATGGGCCGGACCCCTGGATGGGCCGCCGGAGTCCTGCCATGTCAACAATATGCAACCAAAATGAAAATCAATACATAACATAGTTTTTGAGAAATTCGAACGCATCTGACAATAGACAATACGACCTCTGCTACGGTTTTTCGCGCTCGTTCATTGTGCAGTGCAGCGTTGTCTCAATACTGGTAGGACTGTCACGATGGACAATTATTTTACTTCATTTCCACTGGCTGAAGATCTGAAACTCAACCACATCACCATTGTTGATAGGTTGCGTAAAAATAAGAAAAAAAATCCCCTTCAATTCTCAAATATCAAGGAACGACCATTTCTAAGTAGTATGTTTGCTTTTTCAAAATAGTCTATATTGGTTTCATACATCCCTCGGAAGACGAAGAAGAAAAATGTACTTCTTTTGTCTACCATGCACAACGGCGATGTCATAGATGAAGAGACAGGAGACCAAGTAAAGCCCGAAATTATAACATTTCATAATTTAACCAAGGGTGCATTCGACGTGGTTGACGAAATGAAAGCATTATACTCGGTTGCAAGAATAAGTTGTAGATGGCCACTGACGATATATTTTTCAATTCTAAATATTGATGGCATCAACAGCTTTATAATATACAGGGTGTTTCCTAACTACGGTACAAAACTTCAGGGGGTGATTCGTTAGGTCATTTGACAAAAAAAAGTTCCTATGATCATATGTCCGGAGTTGCTTCGTTTCTGAGATACAGGGCGTTGAAGTATTAAAAAAAAAAGATATTTATAAAATATCCTGAATATCCTGAAACCGATGTGGTTGAAATGTGGTACAGCTATTTGAAGTAATTATGCAATTATTTGGCCCCAAGTAGGTCCAGGGGCGTCTCAGTGGGCACCACAGCCAACAATACTGAGGAAAAAAAGTACTTTTTTTTGTAGTATTTTATTTTTTCAGATTGAACAACTGGAAATACAATTCTTTGGTCCCTTGTGTTTTATTCATATCAAGCTTCGTTTTCGAGAAAAAAATACTTTAACTTATTCTACAAATTATCCATGGACAACATAAAATACAAACCTAAAGTAAAAAATAAACAATTTCGACCTTAAAGTAAATGAGCAAAATGTCCACCGTCTGATAAAATACACGACTGCAATCGATGTGTCATTGATTGTCTGACACGTTCAAAATACCTGGAGTATTCCTTATGACATTGCAATTGTCACTTATTCGATTCCTCAAGTCATTCACATCTAGTATAGGGGTTTTATAAACGAGAGCCTTCAGATGACCTCATAAATAGAAATCTAGAGGATTCATATCAAGACTGCGAGCGGGCCAATGTTGAGGTCCTGCACGTCCAATCCAGCGATTAGGGTAGGTGATGTCGAGATGCTGACTAGCAAGAACACTAAAATGAGCTGGAGCTCCGTCGTGCATAAACCACATGTTGCCTCTTACAAGTACGGGTACTTCTTCCAACAAAATGGGTAAATTATTTCGCAAAAAAGCCGTGTAGGATGGACCTGATAATCTTGCTGGTAAAAAAAAGGGTCCAATTAGGTAGTCACCAATAATTCCTACCCAAACGTTCGGCGAAAATCGTTGCTGAAAATGACCTTCTCTAATAATGTGGGGATTTTCGTCGGCCCAGAAATGGTTATTGTGAAAGTTCATAATAGAATATCGTGAAAAATTTGCCTCGTCCGTAAATAAAATATTTGGTAAAAAATTATAATTGTGTGCCATCGTATGAATCAACCACCTGCAAAACATTAATCTTGGGTGAAAATCCTTAGGCAGTAGAGCTTGGACCCGCTGTATGTGATATGGGTTTTTGGGCTTACTTCAATTAAGCTGCAGTGCAATCTTCCTGGTACTATTTGAAGGATCTTCTTCTATCGCATCAAGTATAGCTTCTTCTAGTTCAGGCGTTGTTACAGTCTCTGGTCTTCCACCACTTACATTTTTATTAAAACTTCCAGTTTCACATAATCTTGCATGTAGCGTTCTAAATGTTTTAGCACATGGAATTACTCTGTTAAGATATCTATCCTGGTAGATTCTCCGTGCTTCTTCCGCATTTCCATTTGCTAATCCATAAATAAAGTGCATGTCAGCCATTTCAGCGTTAGTAAAAGTATTCATGATGGAATCACTGCTAATTGACAACTCTGACTTTTACTGATATGACAATACTATCACTGTCAGCTGGTCTCGATAGCAGGTAATCATGATTGTAGAGTGCCTTCATTTTTTTTGTTCTCGAAAACTAAGCTAAATATGAAAAAAACACAGGAGGCCAAAAAGTTGTATTTTTACCATGCTTATAAAGAACTTTTTAGAACCCAAGCTTATATTCAAATGCACTGAAAAGGAGAAAATAATGTTTTTCTCAGTATTGTTGGCTGTGGTGCCCACTGAGACGCCACTGGACCTACTTAGGGCCAAATAATTGCCTTATTACTTCAAATAGCTGTACCACATTTCAACCACATCGGTTTCAGGATATTCAGGATATTTTATAAATACCTTTTTTTTATACTTCAACGCCCTGTATCTCAGAAACGAAGCAACTCCGGACATATGTTCATAAGAACTTTTTTTTGTCAAATGACCTAACGAAACACCCCCTGAAGTTTCGTACCGTAGTTAGGAAACACCCTGTATAAAGCAAATCACATCAACGACCCCATTTTGCCTAGACGTGCATATTTGAAAGAACTCGCTCTTTCGCTTATGAAACCTCACCTAATAAGCCGGTCCCAAATTACAAACTTACCATGCAACCTACGAACTTCTATAGGAAAAATAGCAAAACTACCACCAGAAGAAGACAACCTGAAAATGTCAATGAAAGTTTTTGTAGCTTCTGTCCTCGTCGAAAAAATAGGAAATTCAAGAAAGCATGTAGAAGTTGCCAGCGACCCATTTGCCCTGAACATACAATTTTTTCTTGTCGAATGTGTACCTCAGAGATGGCATCTGAAGAAGATTTATAAACATATTAGTCGTTTGCAATTGAAACTGTCATGTTTTCCAACTGTTCATATTGTTCTATTTACAATTAAAACTAGTCATTGAAAAGAACAGCGTTTTATTTCTTGAAATTTTGTTCGTGAGAGAAATTCTCAGGTGCGACTAACGATGGGATTTTTAACCTAGTGACAAATCCCGGGTTAAGATTCTTTAATGTGGTTATCTTTGTTAACATTTGGAGAATGGCCAATAAAAATGAATATTTTGTTACAAAAACACTGCATGGAAGAATCAAGCGATTTTGAGGCATGTCGCGAAAACTACAGTTTGAATTATCTAGGGTATCATATAAGACCCACCAGACCTCAGCAAGGGGCAGTTGTTTAGAGATTAAGATTAATAATTCAAGGTGAAGTTCAACAGCGACGTGCTTGGTATTTCAACAGTGAACTGTGATTGATTTATTTGTCAGAGTGCATTTTTGTGTTGTTGAATAAATGGACAATAATTCCGTATTTCAATTGTCAGTGTAAAACTTTACACTGTTTGTCACAATTTTATACATTGTAAGCGTTTTAACTTTGTGAAGGTCTGTATTTTATGGGTTGCACTTGTTCTTGCCTGACGAATAAGTGATACTTTGACAATTAGTTAAAATATCCATTCAATAACATTCAAACATCTATCATTCACCTTATTGGTTGAAAGCGATTAAAAAAGAATAAATTGCATAAATACAAAATTAGACTTTTGACAAAAAATTAAAACTTTTTAATAGATAATTTAATTGATGAAAAAATAAACTGAAAAGCTAAAAATAAAATAAACCTTTTTAGTCTTAATAACTAAACCGCGAAAACTTGTTACTGAATCTTTTTTAAACAGCCAACAAATATATATTTGTTGCATCAGCTAAATAAAAATTGGCAACAATGTCAATTTTTCGCTCTGACAATTTTAGTACATTTTCGTTCAGTTTAGTGGAATTTCAGTGTTCATGCCTGTACAAATTAAAAAGGTAGAATCAGGGCCGGCACTAGGTATTTGGCCACCCTAGGCGAGAAATGTTTTGGCGCCCCCTGCCGCCCCTCATAATTATTTTTATCACTTGATTCCCGCCGTTTCGTTTGTTTAAGCTAAACATGACATAAAACGTAGATTACAATCTCTCGTCATAGTACTGAGAATTTGTCAAAAAGCCAATTACGTTTTTACAGGTTACAGACTATGTTAATTGCTGTGACCTTTGGAATGGAGTTTCAATAAAAAAAACAGGAAAATAGTGTTTTTAATGCAAAACCATAAAAAACAATATATTCAAGGTCGCGTGCTGTAATGAGTTTTCATTTAAGTGTTAAAACACAATTATACAAAATAAAATTATAGTTTGAAAAACTAAAAAAAACACCCATATATAGCAATAAGAACTAAAAAGTTGAAAACAATAAGAATAAAGTCATTGACAAAAAAATGTTATGTTATGTAAAAAAGCGTGAGGTGCTTGGTATCAGTTATCTTAATGTCATTATGAAAAGTCGGTAAATAGCACCTCACGCTTTTTTTTAACCGACGAAACCAAAAAGGAGGAGGTTCTCTAGTCGACGCCTATATTTTTTTATGTATGATCACGCATAACTTTTTACTGAGACGTCCGATTCCGATCATTCTTTTTTCAGTGTATAGGGTGTACTTCGAAGTTGGTCCCATTTGAATTTCAGAAATGAAATCCACCCCTAAGGGTAGCAAAATGGAGGATATTGATCATTCACTCTCTGAATTCTGGTCCATTAACCGATTCTATCAGGCATAACTTTGTACTGGGTTCTTCGATTTGGATGATTCTTTTTTTATTAGATAGGGTATACCTCATAGTTGATCATATCTGGATTTCGGATGGAATTATCCACCCTTACGGGTAGAAAAATAGGGAATAATTGATTTTTCACTTGTGAACATTGGCACACATATGTAGTTGACAATGACAGATCGCTAATGTCATTATTTTTGTTCTCCTACATCCGTCACAATCATTATATTCTATGAGAGGATGGAATGATATACAAAGTAATGAAATAAACTAACCAGAACAACAAAAATAATTTATATTACAACAAATAGTAAAAGTAGATAATCATATTATTTAACTGGTAATAGTTGAAGTAAGGTGGGTAAGTAAGTATTTTGGAAGTAATCAAAAACAAGTAGGTAGTAATCAGTAGATTTCAGCCACAAAAAATTGAAAATAAAAACTTTTTAACAAAAAATTAAACCGACGAAATATGGAACTGAAAAGTAAAAAATAAAATAAACCTTCTTATTCTCAATAACTAAGCTCCTAAACTAAGGTAAGTAACTAATTTTGAGTCGGCGCTAATAAACGAACAATCAACAAAAATCATTAAATTATCAGAATATCACCTCGCAACTCAATATGCCATCATTTTACGCCTTATCTAATTCATTTGCTTGTTTGTTTGTTAGTTTAAGAGCTATGTTATTGAGAATGAGAAAGTCTATTTTATTTTTTACTTTTCAGTTCCGTATTTCGTCGGTTTAATTTTTTGTTATTCATAAAAGAAAATTTTTTGGTCAATGACTTTATTCTTATTATTTTCAACTTTTTTGTCCTTATTGTCATATATGCGTGTTTTTTCATCAAACTATAATTTTATTTTTAACTTTTTAGTCCATATTGCTACAGTAGACTAAAAAAGACTACGGGAGAAAAACTCTTCGATTGATTCATTCTCATGAGATGGAAGTTATTAATAACTAAATTTTGGCGAATTTGCTGAGAACCAGTGCATTCGCCATATCTCTGTAAATTATGCTGAGAATGGCCTCAGTGCATTCACCATATTTTACTAGTAGTCACTGAAGAGTTCCACTATTCACCTCCTGGCTCCATCATCAGATCAGCTCCAAGATTCCAAATTATATCATTGTCATCCAAACTACATATACATACCAAATTTCATTTCGATACGACAATTAAAAGTAGTGAAAGAAAAAGCCATATGAAGGGAGAGAAAATAAGAAATGAAATGCATAAAGCACACAAAATCGTCTTCACAAAAGGTTCAATATAAATTGAAACACAATTGAAAGACCGACAGGCGAAAAACAACTACTTTCCTAGCAAATACCACGCAGTACGTTGAATGATATTCACCTGACAATCCATGCAAACTTCCATATGAATCAGAAAGAAACATTTGCGAACAATATCGATTTATATGGATAGATTGTCAGGTGAATATCATTCAACGTTCTGCGTGGTATTTGCTAGGAAAGTAGTTGTTTTTCGCCTGTCGGTCTACCAATTGTGTTTCAATTTATATTGAACCTTTTGTGAAGACGACTTTGGGTGCTTTATGCATTTCATTTCTTATTTTTAATTAGAAGTAGGTTAAAATTGACTTTTTTCATTGAATCGTAAACCCAATGGCGAGAAAAATATATTTTTGCAAGAATACAGTTGCGTTTATTTTTGTACTAATTTCGGTTGTTTTGTAACGGATCTAAAGAAATTTTTTTTCATCATTATTTTTCAGCAATTAAAAGTTCAGCTCTAATAAGAGATTTATTTTGAAACACATAAACTTGGACTCTTTTTAGATATGGCTTATGTCAGACTAAAAGTGACTATCATATTTAATTTGGCATTTTTAGCATAAAAATCACAAAAATACAATTATTTTAACTTGTGTGTTTATTCACTGAATTACAAAAAGTTTTTTCAAATGATTCTGTATCAAAATTTTTTCCTCTTTCAAAGAATGTCTTCGAAAATTTTCAGGAAGAAAAAATAAGGAATACGATTTTTTGTTCCTGAAACAACATCACCTACACGTCGACCATTCTAGCTTGGCCTCTGAGATGTGTCGAAGAAAGAGTCACTGTTCAATAGAGACAGAGAACAGAAAGTACCTTGAATGTATAGTCCGTGTAACAATTATACATACTTATACATTGAAGGAACTGTCCGTTCTCTGTCACTGTTGCGCAGTGACTCTTTCACTCTTTTTTTGACGCATCTCAGAAGCCAAGCTAGAATTGTCGACCGTTGGTGGGAAAAACATCATTTGAAATACTGAATGATCCATCCTATTTAAAAAACCTTTTTGAATTCCACGTCTCTGATAACCTCTGTTTCTATATATTTATTTAGGGAAACATTTCCCGAAAATACTATTCAAGTTTTTTTTAATCTACTGAGTGTTTTGTTCGTTATTCAATTGAGGATTGGGTATTCCAGAAAATACACTAAATAATTTATTCTTCTGCAGAAATTATATATGTAAATGTTATTGAAGATTATTTCTCCTTTTGATGGAATTTTCCGGATAATACTGAAGTAAAACATCTCTGTTATTCAAGAATTTTTAAGCTCATTACAAAGATATGCTCCTATATCGCGTGTCTCCCGGTATATAATCTTTTAAACGACCAAAGTTTTATCAATTCCTTACTGATACTTATTAGATTAGGTTGTTTTGACAGGTATGGGTGTTGCAAAGGTAAATGTGTGTGTTTTCATTCTATCTGATAAAAAGCGTGTCAAAAAAGCCACCGCACCGCCCCTTATGGGTGAGCTGGCCCTAGGCCCGATCACATCACTGATGCACAGTCACAGAGTAGAAATACACAGTGGCTAGACAAGACGAACCAAATTCGACAGAAATGGAATCCTATCTCACCTCAAATGCTCGGAGAGAACTGTCAGAATAATGATGCCCTTATTTACCTACATCAAGCTAATTTTAAATGTACAACTGAAGAGGTTGCACAAATACTTCCATTTTGAATGATGTTTGTTATGGCCCAGAATTGCCAACTTCACAAAATCTCAAAATTAACCAGGAAATTCGAAGGAATAAATGATATTATTCTACATAACACAACTCAAAACTCAAACATTCAAGACAATATACGATTTAGAAAGCGAGTTATCAATCAATTATTCATTTGTCATAAATTTTTTTGACCTTACCACTTATGTTGGCAGTATTGTTATTATTCCAAATAAAACATAATTTAGAACTGGCAACTGGATTAGCGCTCGTCTCGAGATCGATCCTCAGCCAGGGCAGATATTTTCAATTTAAATAATAAATCTTGTAGGAGGATGTCCTTCGACGATTCGCTGTTGCGTTCTAATCAACAGTGCTGCTCCCAGGTGGCATATGGAGTTAGTAACAAGGCCTACCCAGAGCACTGTGTGAAAGATACATTCTATGTTGTTGTGATTGTCCCGCTGTCTTAGACGTGTCGTTCAAAAATTTTGGGATGCAGTATTGCTTAGAGCAAGACACACTGCATCCCCACGAAAGAAGCCTCCTTGTCTACGCTGTTTAGAGGCAGGAGAGGGAGAGAGGGAGAGAGAGAGAGAGAGAGAGAAATATACTTTATTGTTTACCAGAATTTCTTATTGACAATGCATAGTGTTCATGTTAGAAGAAAATGAATTAGGGAAGGCGTAAAATGCGGGTGACATTCTGATAATTTTTTTGAAGTAATTTAATGATCTTTGTTGATTTTTCGTTTGGCGCCGACTCAAAATTAGTTACTTACATTAGTTTAGGAGCTTAGTTATTAAGACTAGGAAGGTTTATTTTATTTTTTACTTTTCAGTTCCGTATTTCATCAATTTAATTTTTTGTTAACAAGTTTTTATTTTTAAATTTTTTGTGGCTGAAATCTACTAATTACTACCTACTTGCTTTTTGATTACTTCCAAAATACTTACTTACCTTAATTCCAGTTAAATAATATGATTATCTATTTTTATATTTGTTGTAAAATAAATTATTTTTGTTGTTCTGGTTAGTTTATTTCATTACTTTGTATATCATTCCATCCTCTCATAGAATATATTTATTTGATAATGACACTAGCGATCTGTCATTGTCAACTACGTATGTGTGTGCCAATGTTCACAAGTGAAAAATCAATTATCCCCCATTTTTCTACCTCTAAGGGTGGATAATTCCATTCGAAATCCAAATATGATCAACTATGAGGTATACCCTATCTGATAAAAGAAGAATCATCCAAATCGAAGATCCCAGTACAAAGTTATAACTGATAGAATCGGTTAACGGACCAGAATTCAGAGGGTGAGTAATCAATATCCTTCATTTTGCTACCCTTAGGGGTGGATTTCATCTTTCAAATTTAAATGGGACCAACTTCGAAGTACACCCTATCCACTGCAAAAAATTTATCAGAATCGGACGTCTCAGTAAAAAGTTATGCATGGTCATACATAATAAAAAAAAAAAATATACGCGTCGACTAGAGAACCTCCTCCTTTTTGGTTTCGTCGGTTAAAAAGTGTATATCATAAGTATATAACTATATGCACATATATAAAAAATGTAAAATGACCATAAACAGTACACATTAAAATTAGAAGTGAACAATTGTCATAGCAGATCAGTATAATATAGATACATAGTACAACATTTTATAAAAGATCAAATCAAAGTTTCATTGTAAAATTCCTCAATATTATAGTAGGCTTTTTCAATAGGGCATCTTTCACAATTTTTCTATAATCATTTCTAGTCCTCAGTTCAGTGGGTATATGGTTTTTTTTTTCTTTCAAAAAACAACGAACATTTTGTCAGGAGTGGACTTTGGAATGGGTAAAGCCATTTTCCTCTCTGTTGTTTGTCGAGTCATATGATTTGTTTGTGCCGTAGTCTCCGTCATATATTTGTTGTGAATCAAACACCGTTTCTAATATGAATAAACATGTCTAGAGTGAGAATTCCCTTGCTTAAAAACAAAGGTTTACATGACTCTCGCACACTTACCATTCCTAGATACCTTACTGCTCGTTTCTTCAGAACAAACACTAAATGGAGAAATTGTTGGCTACAATATCCCCAGAAAGCTATACCATATTTCAAATGAGATTCTGTCAGAGAATGATAGACCATTTTTGCTGTAGATGAACTCAATTCATTTGTAACAACCCTGAGAGCATTACATCCCGGTGCTAATTTTTTCTCGTCTAAGGATATTCCTAGGAATTTTTGTTTTCTCAAAATTGCCCGTTTAAGTTTAAATTGGTGCAATCAAAGCTAAAGCCCATTATATTAGTTTTTTTGTGATTAAAGCACAAATAAATTGCTTCGCACCATTATTGAACCGATTCCAAGTCTTTAGTGATATTATCTCTCATGTTGTCACAATTTTTCACATGCCAGAGTAGGGTAGTATCATCAGCAAAAATGGTGAAGTTTCCTTGGATGGGCATAGTGGCCAGGTCATTTAAATATAAAAGGAAGAGAACTGGACCTAGGACAGATCCCTGTGGGACTCCCCATGACATATCCCTGATGTTAGATAGACTCCCGCTTGATTTCACTATCTGTTTCCTATCACTCACATAAGATTTAAACCAATCATGGCATATCCCTCTACAACCATAGCAATGCAGTTTTTCACACAATCGCAGGCTTTAGAGAAGTAGCAAAATACTGCAGCCACTGCTTCACCATTGTTCAGGTCAGTTCTTTGCATACGCTTTCTTTGACCAATATCATAGTTCCCCCATGAGTCGTCAGTGTTCTATAATATTTTTATTTTGAGGCAATAATATAATTTGGACATGCAGGATGGAAACGGATTTTCCGCAAGGAGGGATGTCCATATAGGAAGCAGATGACAATAAATGATGAGAGAGAGAACTGGCAACTGTGCCTATTCCAATTTAAAGGTCCGAGGTCAATGAAGCGGGAAACCAAACATCAAAGGAAATGGGTGGAGCTTCCTATCTGTGTGTATAATCTGTGGCACAGTATAAATCTAATTATATACAAATAGGATGAAAAAATCCTTTTGTATCTGAAAGCAATTTTTGTTTGAGATTTCCACATCTAAAGAAGTTTTAGCAAATTTTCGCTTAGATTTTCAAAAATCTCCTATCAAATCACTTTTTAAAACCTGGAGAAATTTATCAAAATTAAATAACTCTTTCAATTATGAAAATTTTTCCTGTTTTATTTTACAATTAGACAGGGTACTCGAAAAGAAACAAAATATTTCTTTTTCAAAAAATAGTTTATCTTGTTTCACGAACAGTGGTAAATTACACAGGAAATAAAAACTGCATTAAAAAAAATCATTTAACATCATTTCCTAACAATGATCATCAAACTTGAATTGATTGAAAAAAAAAAACAAAGGCTAACCTAAGATAATTCCATCTCTTCTACCTGGCTGTCTTTCCTATCGGAAGAATACATCTTTCTCAGTTTCTCATAGTACTGACGGTCCTTTTCGCTAACCGAACCCCTAATCTTGCCAAACGCCCTCTTGAAGTGTTCCGAAGACAACGCAACTTCTTGCGTCACATTCGCCCCGCAAAGCAAATCCTTCAAGGCCATCACCCCGGATTCTCTCACTAACGCAGCCAGATCAGCTCCAGTGAAACCTAGAATGAACAACAATAGTAGCTTTAATCCTATTTATTCCCTTAAACGAAAACTCACCTTCACATTCTTGAGATTCAGCAATAGCGTCCAGAGACACGTCCTGAGCCAACTTGGGGCAAGTTCCGTTCTTAGTAATAGCCCTCAAGATATCCGTACGATCGGAAGCCAGAGGTAGCCCCACATACAAAATCTTGTCCAACCTACCGGGTCTCAGCACTGCCGGATCGATGATGTCAGGCCTGTTGGTGGCCGCCAGCAAGAACACCCCTCTACGCCCCCCAACACCATCCATTTCGGTGAGTAGCTGATTGACGACCCTGCTGGTGGAGCTGTTGTCGTTGGTGCTCCTCTTGGGACACAAGGCGTCGAGTTCGTCAAAGAATATGACGCAGGGGGCGGAATTTCGTGCCCTCTCGAAGCACACCCTAACTGCTCTTTCACTCTCGCCCACGTACATGTTGAGCAGTTCGGGGCCCTTTACGCTGATGAAGTTGATGCCTGCCTCGTTGGCGATGGCTTTGGCGAGCAGAGTTTTGCCGCAGCCAGGGGGGCCGAATAGAAGGACGCCGGTGGGGACGTCTATACCGAGCGCTTCGAATTGCTTGGCGTGACGGACGGGTGCCTAGCAAGAAAAATAAATAGAATGAGTTAGTTAGGAATTATCCTGCTTATCTTTTAAATCGACATTATAACATTCCTATTACCACCTTGCTTACGATAAATCGAATGAAAGGTGAAATGTACTTCAAAATTGCTACGAAGTATTCCAAGAACAAAACATTCTGTTGACAATTAATTAAAGCATACCCAATCAAAATAAACATGAATCAGAGAAAAGTTTCCCAAACTTATTCTAATTTTTTTAAAACTGAGTATTACATAATTGTATCGTATATTAAAATATATTTCAAAAAGGAGCCATCACAATATTTAGAACAACTTTCTACCTGAAAGTAATCCCATAAAAATAAAAAAAACTCACCACAATAGACAATTGCAGCTCCTCCCTAATATTCCTCAGGGATCCGATATCATCCCAAGTGGTATCCGGAACTGTAGCAAAGCCTTCCCTCTTTGCTGAAGGCTGGACACACTTCAGCGCGGCCTCGAAATCAGCTGGGGTGATGCATAAACCTTTCAGTTCTTGCTCTGACAGTGGCAGCTGATCGTGCAGCCAAATCAGCACCTCTTCCAATGGAGTCAGGACCTTTGGTGGCTCTTGCTTCGATTGTGTAGGGGTTTCTTCCGTTACTTTGATTGTTTTGTTGAAAGAATCATCTTCTATCACCACCACGGGGGTGCTATCACTCGTAGAAGGGGTTTTTTCAGGTAAGGGTGCTGCTGGAGCTTCGTTTGATGTTTTGGTGTCAGATGCGGGATCGACGATGGGCTCGTCTTCAACAATGGGTATATCGTCTTCCACAATTATTTCTGGGGTTTCTTTTTCCTTCTCTTTCTCATCTGTATGCTTCTCCTCTGTCTTCTGGTGGTTATCTTCTATTTCTTTGATGAGTCTGTTCACCGCGGTCATGGCAGCTTCCCGAGTTAAGGAGAGCAAGTCTGCTCCCACATAGCCAGGAGTGAGGCTGGCAAGTTTATCATAGTCGAAATTTTCTGAAAGCTTCAGTTTTTTTGTCAGCACTTTCAATATCTGAGTACGGCTTTCCTTATTGGGAATGCCGAGAGATATTTCCCTGTCGAAACGTCCAGCTCTTCGTAAGGCGGGATCGATGGAGTCTGGACGATTTGTTGCCCCAATTACCAAGACTCTGGACCCGAATTGATCTTTGTTGAGATCTACAAAAAGCAGAAACATTGCTCAAATATATTGATTACAAGGCCTACAAGAATTTTGACAGGAAGTACTTGAATATGTGAAAGAATTTATATTGCCTTTCATTAGGAAAATTGGAAAATTGGTTTCGAGTATACTTATGAAAGTGAAATATGACTTCGCCAAAATCGTTTCGAGTTGATATCAATTTATTTTTTCTTACCATCGAGGCAACTCAGTAATTGGGCTACAATTCTCTTCTCCATATCCTTCTGAGCATTCTGTCTGTTAGGCGTGATGGCATCAATTTCATCGATGAATAAAACACAAGGGGAAAGCATGAGTGATTGTTGAAACAAGTCACGAATGCGTTCCTCACTTTCACCTAAAATGTAATATAGAAATGCAAATTAGAGACTGAATTGAAATTGAAACATAATAACCATTTATTTTGTAGAAATATTTTACTCAAATTTATGTTGGCTATTGATTTTTTGAATTGGGCGGGAAAATGTATCGATTGCTTCAATTTTTGGTAACAAGTATGAAAAAGCAACAATAAAGTATCAAAACTGACTGTCCTGCTTAACTAATACTTCTAGTATAAAATAATAGAAAAAGGTATCGAGGAAATATGGTATTGTTTTTTTTCTTCCATAAAATGAAATTGTTTCTCACTCTTTTACCGATGAAAGGACCAAAATGCTTCGATTCTTTTTTCTGGATCTATGCAAAAGCCTTGAAAGCTATTAACTATATTATTTCATGGTAGAACCATTCCGTTTAAGGAAGAAGTCAAATACCTAGGGGTAATTCTTTTCTAAGAAACTCACGTGGAATGCCCTATAGACTTGTAGAAGAATCTGTGGGAAAACATGGGGAATGCAATCCAAACAAATGTACTGGCTTTACCTCACAGTGGTAAGACCTATAGCCACCCACAAAGCTATCATCTGGTGGAACAAAGGGGTACAGAAGAGTGCACAAGAAAAGCTCAACAAACTCCAGAGGCAAGCATTCTGATCATAACAGGAGCAATAGAAACCCTTGTAAACATCCCTCCATTGCACATTTGCTTAGAGAAGGAGGCAAGAGTGAGTGTATACAGAAACCTGTCGAGATCAATGAGTAATAGGGGAAGAAGTTGTCGCAAGATCGAGAACGAGATAAAATCCTATCCGATTCTAGCAAGCCATCAGACACAACGATCCCCCTATACAACTTTGATAGACCTCATGAGATTCTCCACCTGTGAAAAGATGAACGGGAGACGAAAGAACGAGAACTCACAAGGGCTAATCTATAATGGTTCACAGAAAGCTCCAAAACGGAAGTTGGAGTACAGCCAGAATTTAACCTTATTGTATGTAAACCTGAGACAGTACCCCACAATATTCCAGATAGAACTCCATACAATCAAACTCTGCCTGCAAGAAATTCTGAACAGAAACAAAAAAATCAAGCGCTCAAAATCATGTCGGGAGGGACCAAAATAACTCTGCTATTAGTTCCTGGATATAAAGGCTTTGAAGGAAATGAGAAAGCCTTCTGGCGAAAGAAGGACCAGAGCCCTTCTTCGGAATATCAAAGAGCATAACCAAAGAAGTGTTTTCTGACTGGACCAGCGGAAAAAACCTGAGTACTGAGTACCAAACCCTTCAAAAAGAAGAACAGCAGCCCTGTTAGAACTCAATACGAAAAACCTGAGGGTTATAACAGGACTACTTACAAGTCACTGTAGACTGCAAAAGCATCTTAAAAAAATTGGATTGGAAGAGCACAGAATGTCGCTTTTGCCAAGACGAGGCAGAAATAGCAGAGCACATCTTGTGCAGATGCAAGGGTCTGGAACGAACAACATTCTACCTTATGAATTGTGGGCAGCTAGAGCCCAAAGACCTGGAAAAGGTATCAGTGAGCATCGCCTTCGACAGAAGCGTGGGACTTCAATCAATCAATCAAGTCACAAAAGATGAAATCTCATAGACAAGGCATGGTAGAATAGTAGATACATAAACTAAAAATAAAAATCACAAGAAGTACAGTCATAAATGAGTAAAATAACATCCACAGGTTGATAAATACTAAAATGAGAATAACAAGTGTGAATTTAAATTAGTCATCAACAGAGTATATGTTATACAACCAATAGTATATCTGCTTACAATAATTGATCATCATAATATTCTTGAAGGTGAACTCTAATTAATTAGGATCAAGCCACAATAGATATGAGAAGGTCGCAGTGAAAGTGGCGGTTATCGTCCCACTAGAAAAGAACCCAACGTAACCTACCCTGCAACCTTTGTAAACTAATGAGCAGCACATTACTTTCAGTAACCAAACCCCCAAAACTATTTTCTTTCTGTAAATTGAAATACATCCAGGAACATAGGTAGCGTTACATAAACGGAAGTGACGTTATAGTCGATAATATAAAAGATATCAAAGTTTTTTTATTTACCTGAAACTCCAGCTACAAGTTCGGGAGCAGCCACTTTCATCAACGGTAAATTCAACTCTCCTGCGATAGCGTACGCAAGTAACGTTTTTCCACATCCTGGAGGCCCGTGCAGCAAAAATCCCCTGGGAGGTGTTATTCCGATGGTATCATAAATCTCGGGATGTGTTATGTGCAGCAGCAACTTACACACTTCTTCCAACGTTTTGTCCATCCCTCCGATATCTTTAAACTTGGTTGCGAGGTCCTGAGTACTGCCGACGGGTTTTGCTTTCTTCTTTGGTTGCGAATATTTGATGCCGGTTACCATGGCATAATCAAGTTTGCGTTTCTTGCCTCTATCATCACGGCTGGGTTCTACCGGGCGTTCCGAACGTTCAGAGCGTTCAGTACCATTTTTTATTACAGCTGCCACCGGTGGTTGCTGATTGATCTCTTTTGGTGCGGCGGGAGGAGCCGCTTCATCATCATCATCGCTACTTATATCGATCAATTCATTCTCGTCCATCTTTTTCGGAGGCAGTTTCCTGTACAGAGTCAACATCTGGTTATTCAAGGAGATGTTGAGCTGTTCTTGCTTGTTGTCTCCCGGATCTATGCTGCTCTCGTCGCTCTGAGCGCCATCCGAATTCTCTTCGTCCAGCCCGTAGCTTTGTAATACTATGGCGTAGGCTTTATTCACAGCTGCACGAAATACACTTCGCTTACGTTTGGCATATTCTCTGTACTGTTGTTGCAGGTGATCGGCCATAACGTTTATGTCGACATATGTTTTGTCTACGTTGGACTCGAGATACTTCTGGACGCGGGGCACAATCGTGGGATCTGACATGTAGGGCATTTTGATGCAGCGATGTGTTTCAATGTAATTTCCGTGTATTTGCAATAAAACACTTACTCATGCGTAAAATGATTTTCTTCAATGTTTGGTTTCCTCCAATTAGATCATGGCTGTCGCTTTTATAAATAATTCGATTATTTCCCGATTTCCGTTGTTATACACTGGAAATGCGTACTAGCTATGATTTGAGGTTAGCTTCTTAAGTATTAACAAACAAACGTAGGTCGTAACTTTTTGCGTACCTCGTTCGGTAACGCACGTTTCGATTTGAGATGGCGGCTGTTTGTAAATAGAAACTAGACAACAAATTTTATAAATAATTTTTCACAGCGAAAGTCAACAATACGACACTACAGAAGAAGAGTAGAAGAGAACAAGTTCTTTGCACGTTGCACGAAGCTTCTACACTGACGCGTGGTTGCCAAATCAGGATTTTGATGCCTCCAAATAATAATTGTGTAGTAGATTTGTCGACTTCAGTGTCCAAAATATTCCCCAAGGTTGTTTTCGAAATATTCCACTACACGTTACATATTCAAATCCGCCCATTCTTCAATAAGTAACAATCATTAAAATGATTTAGGATAGAAAGTTTGTTCTGTGGCGTGAGGTCTCTGAGGTTTGTTCGGTCGATTTATGAGACGGCATGAGGCATGAGAAAGCATTCAGACAGCGTGGGGCCAATACTGCCAACAGAAATGCTAAAAGCTAAAAAATAACTCATTGAGTGATAAATCGGTTTCGTAATCACATACCGAGTTTTGGGTTGTATTATATTAGATGATGTTATTAATAGAGAACACGCATGATTTTATTTTAATTTTTCTTTGTCTCAGTTCGGTTCTCAGATATTAAATTTTGCCAAAGAATTTCTCAAATTTCAAATATTTTTCGAAACTTCAAACTTTCAAGGTGTTCCTTGATCCAAACTCGATTTGATCTTCACTTGAATAACTTCCCCCAAACACCAGCGCCAATTGTGTTTGTTTTAGGAATATTCATAGACAATACTATTTCTTATAACCCAAATATAAATTCAACTCACTTTTAATGTTATGTTTCGGTGACAGTTGGAAATATTATCATAATAAAAATATTAGTGCAGCATATAAACAAAGGCACATTAATTATAGCTGACAGATCGGAGCAAGCGGTAAAAGTTTGAACTGTGTGAAGTAACGATGCATACGTCCATCAGAGGCGCTAAGTGTACGTTTTTGAATGTGATGAAGAAATTGGCGTTTTCAATTTGGAATTATTAAAAACATTGGATATTTTTTTAATTCCTGAGATTGTGGCTGGGTGGTAACCTGCAAATCGAAATATTCTAGAAAAGGGGCACATGAGTGCTTCCTAGTCCCGTGAATTTTATTTCTGAATAATTTTGGGATTTCATGAATGTTATCGAATATTGATTTAGAGTTCGAAATACAGGGTGATTTATGCAAGACCAATATCAGAAGTTTTTCAACTGGATTAGGAACTTGAAATTTGGGATGCAGCCATGATTGGTGAGGCCCATTTCACTTATTTGTATATATATTTTCAGTCCTGCACTGGAAACTAGGTGCCAACTTTTTTATTTTAAAAAGAAACCTTATTTTTTCCTAACGCCTTCAACATCAAAATATAACTTTTACGATTATTGTTGTTCAGTCGAAAATCCCCTACAGCAGTATTGCCAGGCTAGAATTTTCAAAAATTCCTATGATAGGGGAGTTGCACACAAGTTACCAACTTCAAAAGCTTCTGCCTCTCCAATTGTAATAATTTCAGCAAGGTTGTGTAGAGAATCACAAATTGAATATGCTGGATCATTTATTTTCAGTCCAAAAGAGTTTATATTCATTTATATAAAAAAGTTATATTAATAGGAAATTTTGTGTCTGATTCGTGCCTCCGCCTGTCATCTGTCACAAAGCCGTTTAAACTTCAACGCAGAATAACGCCACTCCTTTCTCTTGTTACTTGACTTCCGTTGTTATTAGCTGTGTTGTGTATTGTTTTATTCAATCTTTTTTTCACAAAATATCACGCCTCTACTCCCTGAATATATTCCTGGAGCAGTTCTTCAGGAAGGAGTGTTGTCCTTGGAAGATCTCCCTTGTCTTTCAGTTGAGAAGATGCTTAGTAGACACAGAACGAGAATTTTACAAAAACTCCGTTATGGACTTTTTCATTAAGTTATTCGATTTTCTGCTGTCGTGGCACTGGAACCTATAAAAGTGTTCCTTAGTATATAAAATTTGCGATTCCTCATACAACCAAAGTCAAACAATTGCCATTGGACTGGCAGAAGTTTCGAAGGTTTTTTTAAATTGGCAACTTTTTGACAGAACACTATGTGATCTGCTATTTTCTATGACTTTGAATATCAACTGAATTTTTGGTAGTAACTTTGAACATAATTTTCAGGTGAATTGTCTGAAGTGGCTCCATATAATAATTTGGGTTCAAAACGCTGTAAATATAAGGATTATATTTTTATTACTTTTTAAAATATTTTTTGAGAACTGTAACCCTTTTTCTTCGTAACAGGGCACAATTGCGGCGGCTTCTCTTTATAGCTCGGGAGCGGGCGTGGTTCTAATAGGCATGATGTTACCAGATTTTAATATATGAGTTTTTGCTTCTATTTGGGCGCCACTTAGTTTAAGGCAGAACTAAGAACCGAAAGAAATTTCAATATGTTGTAAATTAAACTATATGATGGGTTCAGATATTTACTATTATGATTTTTCATACAAATTAGATGAATTGGAATTATTTGAGTTGTATAGTCAAAGTTCATTTACACTTTATCTTTTGGTACCCATATATAGCTATATTTGGTTTACACTTTTGTTTGTTGTGAAATACAGTTTTAGCTGAAGCTCAGCTAAACTATGTTAAAAATAATGATTGGAAAAATGATAACACTGGAACTTCTGGATATCTTGTCGCAAAATTACTGACTGGTAGGACTGGTACTTTGGTGATATTAAATGGAAAGATCTAACCTTATGGGCTTTTACCGCCCTTCCCTTTCTGTTGACTAATTCGGTGTGCCACGACAGTTGCTCTGGGGCCCGTTTCTGGGTGATGACAGTTTTTATTCGTTTCCCCAAACAATATTCCGCCGTGTGTGGGATCCTATCCCGTAGGAAGTTTCTAGCAATTGACTATTTACTGGATACGTGACCTACGTAACTCTTCTCAATGTGAAATTTGTGATAGGGTTGAGAAAATTGGCCGGCAAATCTAAAATTAAAGTTTAACTACATCATTACCATTCCTTAAATGAATTCACAAAGTTCAACTCCCAAAATGGGGCTGCTCAAGATTAAGGCAAAACGAAAATTCCTACCTTCAAAAATTGAATGGCCATTTCTACACATTTATCCAACATTTACGGGGACACATAGCTTCGACGACGTTCAACAGAAAAATGCTCGAGTACGCTATCTCTTTGCCAAATTTCATTCGAAAACTTCGGTACCGGTTCTACCGAAAAACAATTCATGATCTTTTTTCTCGGCGGCGCCTCTTTCTGAGGTTGTAAATAGATATCGATTTCTCCTACCTACAAGGTGGGAAAACATTTTTAAATTGATTTATGATACCGAAATGATTTTTGAAAGCTACTTCTTTGACGATATAATTTGCTGTTACAGAACAATTGATGAAATTATGTGATAATATGAAAATATTTTGCCATCAGTAATTTTTGTGTGTTATTCATCTAGTCTTTGCTAATTTATTAACTTTAACGCATCCCTTCAGATAGAGGATCAAAGGTTTATTTCATTTTTTTTTTCAGGTGCTCTGTATGACTATACAGGTTCTTACAAACCTGCATTTCTACTCGCCGGTACAGCAATCTTCTTCAGTGGAGTTATACTCTTCATCATTCCTCCGGTTCAGCGATGGCAAGCAAGAAAGCTTCAGAAGAAGGAAACTGCAGATCTATAACAATTACTTATGCCAAATGAGGCTATACTTTTCTGAACTGTGAAAATGTGTGGGAGTATTCTCGGGAATTTTCCCGATTCACATATCAGTTCACTAACGAAACTGTGAGAAGTGATGTGCCATAATTTTACCAGGGTATCGAGTGTTTACCAGATGTCTTTAAGATAATTTATTTTCCCATGTGGATGTTTTTGTTCGTTAACACGATGATGGAGACAAAACTTCCATTGTTACTAAACTGCACATTCGGCTTAGTTTTCTATCGATATTTATATCAAAAATTATATTTTTTGCTATTGCGGTATTTCCGGAGCAGTCTGTGAAATAACAGCCATACTACTATCGTTATTCCTTTCGTACTGTAGTGATAATGGCAGTAACATTTCAAACATTGCCATTTCCATATCATAATCCCTAAATGCAGTTTGACATTTTTAAATATGTCTACGTAATAAAAGTCGGGACATCTTCGTCAGTGTCAAAATGACTCCGTTTTGTAGATACATTTATTGCACATTCACACAATGACGAATACGCATGATTTCCTTTATCATTAATTTTTACTTCAAAATGAATATTTGGGAAACAGAAAATGTTACAAAATAATGCCTTACAATCCAAATTTGAATTGGTTTTCAATTGAATAATTCATCAAAATATTGGCGCAATTATTGGTTGTTTCGGGAACAACCACAGAATGCACGGAAGCAACAATTCACGTTTCCTCTAGGATCAGTCTCGTGCGCGTGTGCGAAAAGGCCATTTAAATCAGTTTAATTGTTAACCCTACTTTATATACACGTAAACGATTTCTTTCTGCGTTAACGTCTACTCATCGTGATTCACTTCAAGTGCGTAATGTCTCACCGTGAAATATATATTTTACTGTACTGTACAGAGCCATTTTCTACTGATGTTTCTCCTTGAGAACCTTGAAAAAGATTTTTCTTCTAGTACTTTTTTGAGCTCGGTTACATAAAACTATCCACTCAGTTCCACCCTACAATTTTACATTCTTGGGTCATTTTCAAGTGTAATAAGATCGTTGAACTTGCTACTTATCCCACAACTTTTATTTGATGTTAGTAAATCACAAACACCCATCACATTTCATTTTGTCACAGTCGGGTATACATGACAGCTCACGTTTGTTGCGTATTGTGTTCCAATTGGATGCTGATTGAGAACTTCTCATTGGGAATAAATTAGTAGCCAATCAGTAAACTACGCAAAAAGCTGTCAAATGAATCCAGTATAAGCTGTCAAAATGCTTTGAGACCCCATCTGAGTTTTATTCATATCTAGTGAAAGTAGCAGGAGAATTTACATTTTATTGTGATTTAACTCACCTAATTTGATGTTTGGAAACAAAGTTATTAATTTTGGTACTGGAAGATGACGTATCTGCTTCCGTATGATTCTCTACTGAAATACAATAAAACGTAGCGAATAATTGGAACAAAAAATAAATATTTGATAAATAGTTTAAATTATTCGAACTGCCTCAGAATGTTTCCCAGATATGCCAATAATCTGCACAAATTTTGTTACTTTATATATGAACGATTTAGGATTTCTTATTCGATATTGCCAGATCCACAATAGAGAAATGAAGACGTTTCTCAAGATTTTAGAACCTGTAATTATCTTCATCTTTGGATCAAATATGGATAAATTACACGTGAAATTGTGAAACATGGAAATTTGGAAGATAACTAGAAATGCTCCCTCTTTATGTTTTTTTTTTCTGATCGATGTTTAGTTTTTATTTCTTTAAAAAATATTTTATCGATCTCCGTTTTCCAATAATTTTACAGAACCTACCTATTTTCAAAAACGCACAATACACAGTAGCAAAAAGTTATAGTTAATTTTTTTTCTAATATCTTGTAGCAAGTCGAATTCAGCTCATATCTTTGTGATTATGTAAATATATATAATATGTGCCTATTTCAGAAAATTAATCATAACATATTTATACAGGTCGAGTGTTTATACAGTATGTTTCGCAAAAACGACCAAATTACTGGATATTTTGTTCATAATGCGGTGTTAATTTTTCTGCAAACAACTGTATTGGTGTATGGTGTAAATATTTCGAAAGTTGATGCAATCACATGGCCTCTAATATATATATAAGTGATTGAAGTTTTTCATGACCAAAAATATATACTTACTAAGCATTTTCTTTTAGTATACTCAATAAACATTCTCTTTTAGTATTCCTATTATTTTGATGTTTATAATGAACTATTTTTAGAAATATTGTGTTTGTTTTTCCTGAACCCTGTTGGATCCACACACTAAACAAAATAATTGTTGCAAATTTCTAGAGAACTATTTAGGTTTAAATTACAGAGTACATCTTCGAATTCACATCCGACGTGGTAGCGAGCAAACGTGCGTTCGTTGCTGCTCGCAAGGAAGGCACGAGGATGCAACGTGGTTGTTCAGTTTATCTTTGTCTTAGTCCTGCCGTTTTGAACGTGCATTGAAAAATATGATATGTGTTGGGATCTTAAAACAATTTGAATACAGTCTTGCTTCCAGCAAGGCGAGACTGTATTCACTCGACGAAGCCCCTATTACTCACTACGTACTAAGGGGAGCCCTGGGTAGCACCGTTTAGAAGCTCAATCCAAGAATTCACAGAGAGAATTTCACTCAATGATTATTTCCTATATTAATACATTGACCAAATTTCAGCTGCACATGCGCGTATTTGCAACGTTATTTGACGTCACCAGGGAACCTGGATGGTTCATCCGCCATAAGTGCTCATGTATTTTTTCACTTTTTCACAACGGTTTTTCTTTCTGTTGCTAACATTTTTCCGTCGTTTTTTTAGTGTTTATGTTTGCTGAATCATTTGACTTTCGTTTCAATGTTTCTTTCATAAGTATCTATAGTTTGTCATGAATAAGTGAAAATTGAATCGACTGTTAAGTAGGTACGTGTTGGAGCCCACTTAGTGATATGACACTTGTTTTTTTAACTGTTTTTCGATTTATTGAAAATATTTGAGGTAAATATAGCTCTCGGAAAATGCTGAAGAGGCAGTGTTTTAGTTCGAAGTGTTTTTACTTCAGATCACGCCTGGAAGAATATGTGCCGTAATTCCTCGTAAAAAAGTTACATTTTTCCAGTTTTTTTTATATTCTCACTTATATATCAATTTCACACGTAACTAAATCATACCTTTTATTTTATTATCATATAAATCTCAAATTATTTTTTTTTACTAAATTTATAACTTTCTACTTTCAAATAAACCCATACCAACAATTGTGACTTATCTTACAAACTCTCATCCTCTTAGAGGTAGGTATATTATTGAACTTCACCCAAATTTTCAACTCATAAAAATATCAAGACAACTCATTAATTCCTATTTATCAGAATGGGCTCCAATTTTCCACAAATATTCTCAATAAATCGAAACAAAGAACGAAATGACGTTTAAATCGAGCTTAGCATCAGTTCAATTTATGGGTTATCCACAGAAAACGTGGTTCTCAAAATACAATGTAGCAAAAGTAAATTAACATACCAACGAGAAACACCCAAAAAATCATCAGGTTTGAGTTATAAATACCAACATAAAATGTTTTGAAAATCGTGAAAAATGCATGGGTTCTTATGGCAAACGAACCGAAGTGGTTCCGCGGTGACGTCACACTTTCCTGGCGGAAAGCAGATAAAATCGACGAATTCGGCCATCATTTCATTGTGAAGTATCATTGGAATTCACTGAGAAGAGCGGCATCCGGCATCTTTCTCCTACCAGTATTACAATGTGATGTTGCATGTTGCAAGTTTCACCAAGTACGCATCTGAAACTTATTGATGAATTGCCATGAGTAAGTTTCATTTTTATAAATTACTCGCAGTGAGTATCCAAGGGCAAATTAATAAAAGCTTTGATCGAACTATCATTGCAAAATGAAATTACCTGTATAAAATTCCATGATTATTCCATACCAATCGAATTTGTCGCACAAAAGTGACATATAACATGTGTACACATGACAGCTGGAGTTAATTCCGTATTGAGGCAGTACAATAGTAAATAGTAGGTAGAGAGGAAGAAAAAACGAGTGGACACGATTTGCTGCGACAGCATGGGCCATAGAGAAACTAAAAATAAAGAGAGTTGTCAAACCTGCAGTAAAAGTTGGCACCACGTTTAGACAGTGGCGACATATCTCGCAACTGGCCGAACTAAGTACAGTTGGTAAAACCGATTGAGATAAGGCGGGTTTTTCAAATGTGTTACTTTTATATGATTGATATGGTATATATTTTATAAGTGATCGATTTGCCATTCTTGTATTCCATATGAATGGTTGTATCATATAAAATACT
This sequence comes from Gonioctena quinquepunctata, assembly GCA_018342105.1. Classification (NCBI taxonomy): domain Eukaryota; kingdom Metazoa; phylum Arthropoda; class Insecta; order Coleoptera; family Chrysomelidae; genus Gonioctena; species Gonioctena quinquepunctata. The sequence continues at coordinate 2,287,295 of JAFIRS010000001.1, read as the reverse complement.
GGAATGGCAAATCGATCACTGATAAAATATATACAGTAATCGATTCGTAGAATCTGTTAGTTCGTTCGTGGTTAACATAAAGTTCCAAAGTAAATCTTTATTTCATGATATCAAGAACAAAATTAAACATCTTATAAATCGAGAATAATAAGTTAAACACTATAAAAACACATTTTATTGTATCTAGGACAATGTACAACTATAGACAAAACAATAATAAAACTCCGAAAAACAACAAAATTAAAAATATTCTTCAGTCGCTTATCATCAAATCAACAAAAATAAAAACATATTACATTTACAACAAACCTTCAATAATTTTGTTAATTTATTAGCACAAAGGAGACCATGTACTTCGTACTTCCTCAAATGGTGAAAGGAAATGAAAACTGATGGATGGAAATAAGTACCAGTTTGTGAAAAAAATTTCTGCAACTGATGGATGGAAATAAATATCAGTTTGTGAAAAGCAGCTTATATTTTACCTTGTGAAAGAATATTTCGAGGAATTTCAGCGTCAACTCGAATAACATTCCATTTTCGACGTTGGGTTCATAATTCAAGTCCATGGTATAATTTCTATAATTAATTTTTCGATGACAATTAATATTTGAAATTATTACGTGGTTTGTCAACTCGAATAACATTCCATTTTCGACGTTGGGTTCATAATTCAAGTCCATGGTATAATTTCTATAATTAATTTTTCGATGACAATTAACAGTAGAATTATTCTGAAATTATTACGTGGTTTGTCATTTTCTGACAAATGTCGAAATTGGAAAATTATCATGTCGCCAGTGACGCCTGTCGCCTGTTGATTGCGGGCAGCGCCTCCATGCGCGACTGGCCGTACCAAAAACTTGGTGATCAAGATCGCCAATGTTTCAAACAGTCTCTTTATTTTTAATTTGTCTATGGCATGGGCTATGGCGAATTCCCGCCAGTGTCATGACATGCAACGATTGAAAGGTTACGTTTGTTAGGTTAGGTAAGGTTTATTCAATTTTGTTTACTCTTACCTTGCAAAAAAGCCCTGTTGTCTAGGGTAAGTACTTTTCAGTAGCGGAAGAAGAAATTATGGCGAATACTATCAAATTCATAATGTCATGTGTATCGCTTTTACTAAATCATCTGGTACGCCTATGGAATTTCGCGTAATAGCTTCGGGGTATCTTCCAGAAAAATTGTTCATTAAGAGGGGGAAGGCCAAATGTACTGTCTCAATAGTGAATGCACTCTACACTTCTCTCTCTCTCTCTCTCAATATATTAATGGTTTTTGCTTCCTTATTAGGCGCATTCAATCAATTGGTAATCCAGGGGGTGTAAAGGCCTTGCTCTTGGCAATATTACACCCGTATGCCCCTTTTTCCGACAAATCCGTTGTCATCCGGCCTGGGTATCGACGTAGAGAAGAAAGGGTCTAATTTATGAACAAAACTTTAATTTAACTTCACTAAATTTGTATTATTTTTGCGATGCACGTTATCAACGGCGGACATACACATTCAACATTTAGTTGACTTCAAGCCTCAAGGACGCCACCTGTTGTGTAGAGAATCACAAACTGAATATGCTGGATTATTTATTTTCACTCCCAAAGTGTTTATATTTTTGTATATAAAAAAGTTATATTAATAGGGAATTTTGTGTCTATATTTCGAAGGTTGGTGCCTGTTCCAATCTGATTCGTGCCTTATTGACTGTCATCTGTCACGATGCCATTTGAACCTGAGATGTCTAAAAACCCTGGTGCTTGGACTGATTCGATATTGTTTAGATTTTCGAGAGGATACCACCTGTTACTTCAATAGAGCTTCTCTCTGGCATTCCTTTGGTAGATGGCGCCCTCCAAAAATGTTTATATCCTCGCTCAATGTCAAAACTTAATTTTTGACATCTGCAGCATCTTATAATATGAAATTGTTTTCTATTTTGTCGGTGTCAATGCGTTTTTCCTTCCCGTTGATTTTGAATCTTGCTTCTCATTTTTCAGTTCGTTCTTTAAAAAATTACGTCGTTCATTAGTGCGTAAGGAAGTGTTAATTTTCAAGTAGTGTAGTGTGTAAGGATACTTTTTGTAAAATGGGCTCCTTTTGCATTTTGTGTGGACAGTCTAAAGCCGCAGATTCGAAAATACACCTGTACTCAGTATCAAAGGCTAGTACATAATCTGACGAATTAACAAATAATGATATTTTCATAGTCCATCATATTGTATGTTTTGAATTTAAAATTTTCTGACAATTTCATTTCCAACTCTCTACATGTCAGAAGATCCATATTTTCTCGTGAAATGATTTCGAAATATTCTAGTTGCAATAATATAAATGTGGTTGCACATTGAAACGAACTCCAATAAGTACCCATTAATATAAACATAAGCACACAATAATCTAACGGATTTGTTCTCTACTCTGCAAATCATTAATCTAAAAGAGACTGCGTGATTACTCTCAATCTTCGAAAAAATATTTATTTAACCTCTCAAATGATACGAAAAACAACAATAGGGTGTTTTCTCTGTGCGATGTTCGGAGCCTTCTAATTCTAGCTTTGCTATTGGTGAAGTTTGACAGATGTCACCTTTCAACCAATAGCAAAGCTAAAATTAGAACCCGCGAACAGTTCGCCTCAAAAAGAAATCTTGAGGAAATAAATATACCCTGTGTGGTCTGTTTACTGAATTGAAACTGAAATGAAAATGGCGCCATCTCCCCTATTGTTGTTGATTGAGACACTAAGTGTTCCCTGGTTTCATTAACTCAAGCTGAAATCTCAATAAATCTCTATCTTCGGAAGATGAAGGTATAAAAAATGTTCCCACTTTCAGGAAGTCCATGGGGTTTCTGCAACAATGTTACCACTGTTAATACAAATATATATGCTCTGCGTGGCAGTTTTTCGAAAGTGTGCCGTAATTTTGTTACTGTTGATGTTACCCAATGAGATAGTTTCGTCCAAGTTGCCAACCTAATGTTTTTCGTGAAGAACCCCTATCTCTTCAATTGCCCTAATTTTTGTAAAATTTCGAATGAAAATATGTACACGGCGTATCATAGTTTTGGTCATAATGGCTCATTTTTTCAGTAAAAATTCGTAGATTTGAATTAGTTTATTTTTTTTTGTGCTGTTGCTTGCATGAAATCAATGCCAGGATTAACAGAAAACTCCTAAAATCAAACATGATGCACAAAATTTCCTAAAAAACTATTTGTGTCCATAATGTATTCATTTGAGACTTACGATCCAAACTAAGACATGCAACTAATGTTATTCCACGAATTAATGTTGTTCCAGGAATTTCTATAATATAAAATCTAGTTGGCAATTTGGAAGAAACTTCCCCATTAGGTAGGCAGAGCTCTAGCAGTCAGTCAGTGTCTTGTTCTACGTGATACAAATGTAACAATTATTGTACAATCAGCATGTTATGTTACTACATCTCATAAAATATGCCTAATATGTTACATTTTCTAGCTGGCAAAAAAAAACATCTCTGAAGATAGAAAATTAATGTTTTCTGCATGTTTACTAATTTGACATAGTTTTTGCCCACTTTCCCGTTTCCAGCCTATTGGGGATTCAAATTTAACTTAGTCAACATTATAAAAGTATGGTTGTGTATTCTTACCGTTGGCGGGAGTAATCCCTTTTCCAGTGATCATTCGCCTCTCTCCTTAAGCGTGTAAAGGTTATGGAAATGAAAATCGTTCCACAACTACAACCAGGGGGAGTGTATCTCTTATTTAAATTTTTGAAGTTAAACTTCTTTACGCACGCTTGACTTGGGGAGTAAGCTGGTGAATGCGTGACGAGACCGTTACGAAAAGTGTGATCGGGCGAGGCGAACGGTCTCGACAAAGGTGAGTGTGTATCTCATACTAGTTGCTGGCGTCGTAGCGTCATATGCAGCGTTCGTTGTCTATTAACTAATACGCGGCATTCTACTCTCGACATTGGGGCGCGTTTGATTCGCTGTCTTTTTCTTGTCTCTCTCTCTCTTTCTCCTTGTTACTCTTCCGTATTTCGGCCTCGCGTTTCTACAATTTACTTCAGCAAATTTTTAAAATAGGATAACATGAAATTTAACTAATACGTAAATAATAAAATACTTATTAATTGTAGAGGTTCACCATTACAAATAATTGGTGACATCGTGATTGAACATGACAATAATCAAATGGAAGTTGATGATGAAAATCCCACTGTAGATCATGTACAAAAACCGAGACAAATTATTGGAGTTAGGTAAATTAATTTTTATTTTATTTTTATAATCATTCATGACTCTAATAATAATTTACTAAATTTACCAAACTAAATTGATGAAATTATAGGTTATTAGAAAATTAATATATGTATATACATGTATATATTATAACCCCTTATTCTCTACGCCGGTAACCCGGCCGGATAATGACGGATTCTTCGGAATGGGGGAGTTTTGCATAATTTCAAATATAGATACATAAGTACAAAATGTGTATAAATATAACTGATGCAGCATCGGTTAGAGCGAGACTCATGCATTCGTCCGACAAAGCCCCGAAGTAACGTAATAGGGGGGAGTGCTGAATAATAGCGCCGTAGGGGAGCTACAACGAAGAAAGAGAGAGAGCGATAGAGATAATTGTTTTCTGATCGTAACCCATAGACAAAGGTCTATGTCGTAACCCGAACTCCAAACATTCCACAAACAAACCTATTTTTTAGTTTGTTTTTAATTTTTTTAAGATCACAAATATGTCATGGGTGTGAATGAAGAATGTAATACCAAAATATGAACAATGTGAGGCCACCTGTACACAATAAAATTCGAAGAAAAGATGCCCTATTCTTGAAGGATTGTTTTTTAGATGAAAATTATGATTAAGACGTCCAGACTAGGTTATATTTTGGTACCAGTATTATTCTTTGGCTCCATAGCTATTTTATATCAAATGCAACTCGCTAGACTTCATGAGAAAATCGTCGAATTGGGTAAGTCCGTACCGATATTTGGGAAATGAGGATAATTTTACCGAAAAATGCAGTTAGGGAGAATGCACAGATTTGAAAAATATTTTTTTTTAATAAACAAGTGGCACTCTCAAATACTTTCCGTGATACAAGCTTCCAGAAGTTCAAAAGGCCTTATTTTTCAGCCCTATTTTCGGCCATTGAAAACACTCACCATTCGTCCTCTGTTTAACAAAAACACCACACACACACACACACACACCCTTATTCATTCTCGGTCCCAGAAAACCCCCACTTACCAATTTTGAATAGAATCGAACCATAATCACAAAACTCGTCCGCCATATTGGAGCCACCATTTCTTTTTTCACTAGCAAAAATTCCATAATGCATTGTCACCGGAATTATGAACACTTGCCAAATGTCAGCTCTATCGAACAACCGAAAGTGGATCAATTAACTTGTAAGATTAGTTTATAAACCCACAGACAGACTTCGGGATAGGTGAAACTGAATAAAAGCTTGTAAAATGGAACAGAACTTAACCTAACTTTGCTATCGAAGTTGAATGCAAGCCAACCAGTCTTCCGAAGTAACACTTCACTCCTCTTGCGGATATTTTCGTTAGCACTGACTTTTCTCGTTTTCCGAATTATTATTGAGGCACAATAGTGACAGTCAGTAACTAGATGCAAGTACATGCTACATCACAGACGTCAAACATTAAACAACACCTAGGCCACAGGCACATAGATTCAATCGAAAGGGGACATTTTAAAATTAAATAACTTCTTCAAAATACCGCAAAGATTTTTTTATTTTCAAGCTTCTAGCAAAATGAGCTATCACATAAACCAAAAATTTTTGGGGTACGCAAATTCTTCCTAAACTGCATTTTTACCTAATCTTAATGTCTCTTTAATTTCATGTCTGCTTCATTTTCAGAGCAAAATCAACAAAAACACGAATCAAGCTCCTACCAAATCAAAACTAACATTGTAGGTGAAGATGACTTAGTAGTTTTATACAATCGTGTACCTAAGACTGGGTCTACAAGTTTTATAGGAGTAGCATATGACCTCTGCAAGAAAAACCACTTCCATGTTCTTCACGTGAATATTACAGCAAACAGCCATACTCTGACTTTAGAAAATCAGCTGAAGTTTGTAATGAACGTCACCAATTGGCAAAACATGAAACCGGCATTGTATCACGGACATTTTGCTTTTTTGGACTTTTCCAAGTAGGAAGAACTTTTTTGTAAAAGTTTGAGAAATTGTCTTTTTTTTTCCAGGTTTGGCGCCCCGAAACCTTTATTCATTAATCTGATACGTAAACCTCTGGATAGATTCATCTCTTACTATTATTTTGTTAGGTATGGCGACAATTTCAGACCATATTTGGTTAGGAAGAAACATGGAGATACTGTGGTATGTACATTGTATCGAAGATATACGATTACTTATATTGGTTGTTATCATATTATTTTGTTAATGATAAATTAATCTATTTCCATCCATTCTCTATCCTAATGATTCTATGGGTAGTTGATTTTTACTTGTTCATTTACAAACTCGTACATAACTTAATAGACTGCCCCGAACTGTTAACACAATTGAACTTTCATGTTCCACGTGTCAACAGCAGGTATGAAACTTGCTTCTACTTAAAAAAACTCAAAACAAATATTCTCGTTAAATCTCCTCTGCACTCAATGTGCAAAAAAACAAATGAAGTCTGCACAAACATCGATATTTACAAAGAATTAATAAGTTCCTTTAAAAACAAAGTGAAACAAATATTGTATAGCAAACAATCACTTCCATATCCCCAATAAACAATTTTGAGCTTATTCTATCGTTCCCACACATGTAATTTGTACCTTTTAGTTTTAGTTTATATATTTAGCTTAGTTATTTCTAAATGAAACTTGCTTCATCTTTTCAACTGTCTTGTAATTGGGTTCTTCCTGTTTAGACAATAAATGTTGTTTTTTTTTAAAACCTTTTTTTTTCCAGACTTTTGATGAGTGTGTGGCACAACAACTCTCCGATTGTGATCCCAGCAATATGTGGCTTCAGATACCGTTTTTCTGTGGACACTCTGCAAATTGTTGGTAAGAATAATCATATATGAAAAAACATGTCAACGATAATGTTTCTCTTACTAGCTGTCCTGTTCTATATTAGCTTTTTTATATCTTACCTGTATTCCTACCAAAGCAATAAAAAGTATGCTTTGTACATCGCCGAACCTTTAGCTTTCACAATAAATCGCTCCATAGAGTCGGGGGTATTTCCTAATTATAAAAAAACAGGTTTAGTTACCCCTATTTCCAAAAAGGGATATTTTTCCATCATGAGTAATTACTGACCAGTAACAGTTCCCACACTAATAGGTTATCGAAAAATGTGTCTATTGGCGATAGAAAATAAGCGATATGCCCCCTACCGGCCTTCTTAAGAACTCGAGAATCACGCACAAAGTTTGTCTACAAATATTTCCCGTGCTTTTAGATGAGCCATAATTTGCGATTAATTGAGGATCTGACTTCAATCTGCCAATTAACGTCGAATATTTCCATACTCTTGGATTTCTAGTTCCTGTATGTGAGTTTTTTTCTGGCGATAGTCTCTGCCGAACAAGGGGAAATTCATGTTGTTCAGTCTTTCATTTCTTTCAGGCGCAGCTTTATATTTCTATCTTGCAGAATGTTTCTGGGTAACCCAAACACACTTCAGGTCAGTTTGAGAAATCAGGTGATCGAAGAAATCCATCAAACCAAGTTTCATCTTAAAAATAACCTCAAACTTTAACAAACAAGCATTAAAAAGTAATCGGAGATAAAATACCTTCAAATCACTTCACCAAAACGTCCTTTCAAGTCTTTAAATTGAAACACCATCACTTTTCACTGGAAGAAACAGCCAAAACTCCATATAAACCCGTGCAATCTCGAAAACACTTATCCGTGATTCTCAGTTCCTCGTCTTCCGATAGTTGGCGCTGAGATCTTATTTTCTATCGCCAATAGTAAAATGTATTCATTTCTGAACAAATCCGGAATACTCTCGAAATATCAACATGGGTTTTCTCCCAGCAAGTTGATAGAAAGTATTTCTTACAAATTCTGTCAATATATATATATATATATATTTATATATATATATATATATATTTATATATATATATATATATATTTATATATATATATATATATTTATATATATATATATATATATATATATATATAAAACAGTGGGGAATAACGGGGATCTTCAGTCAGCACAAATGTTGAACTATGAAAAACTCTTTAATACGTTGGACCGAGCTTTCGTTTCAATTTCGAAACTTCTTCAGGGTCCTAAAATATGTAAATTACATTATTGAGAAAAACAAAAACTTAAAATGAAGGAAGTACTTACAGTAATCTGAGTGGTTGATTAATGAACATTAATTTTAAAAAACGTAAAATATGTAAATATTTGTCGGAATGGTGTTATATCTTTGACGTTTCGAGTGACATTGAAGGATTTGAAGTGACAACCTATGATTAATCGTCAAAAAAATATAAAATATGTAGTGGGTGTGTTGATTTTTTTTATTTATTCTTTGAGAATCATCAGTTTTAATCCATTTGTAAAAGATAACTGTAGATTTTGCTAAGATTTTCGATATCTGTTTTTTTGTTCATATTTTGATTGGATTTATTAATTTCAATCATTTCAAGAAATAATCTTTTAGAGAATTTTTTTTCTGAATGTAAAACTTGTGCTTCCTCGAATGATATTTTATGGCCTGTTTCAATAGCATGTTGAGCTAATGCACATGATTTCTTGTTGAGTCTTATATCACTTCTGTGAGAGATAATACGATTATTCAAAGTTCTTGAACTTGTACCAATATAGTTCAAATCACAGTTGTTACATGGTATGCTGTAGACAACATTTTTTTAAATCTGGTGTGGGATCTTTTAACCTCGTATTTAAATTTCCAATAGTTTGATATTTTTTTGTGAAATTTTTATGTTACTTTCATTCTTGAATAATTTAATTATATTTGATGATAGAATTTCGGATCTTTAAACCTCGTATTTAAATTTCCAATAGTTTTGATATTTTTTTTTTTTGTGTAAATTTTATTAATTTGTCTATCAGAGTTGGTATTGAAAAGAATTCTGTTAAGAAGTTTTTTGGGGTAAGAATTATCTAGTAAAATATTTCTGAGAATTTTAAAATTTTTGTTTTTTAATGAAGGATGAACCAACATCTCGATTTTTTTTCATACAAAGAAATTTATTTTCATTCTCTGGAGAATTTTTTTTAATTTTATATTTAAATATTATTACTTTTTTTTTTCAGTCGTTATTTCTAAATTCATATATATATATATATATATATATATTACACTAGATAAAAAAAAGTATGTTGCAGCACTATTTTTCAACTTGTCGAAGGCATTTGATATTGACCCCAATATCAGTGGAAGAAAACTTTATTCGTTAGGATTTTGTGGAAACTTTTTGTCGTGGATATTATCATACATTTGTTTCAAGATATATCTGTTCAAATCAACGAGCATTGATCAAACTTTTATACGATGGATAGTTCCTCAGGGATCCATCTTAGGTCCACTGATTTTTCTACTATTTATAAATGATCTATCTCTCCAAGTAAACACAAACTGTGTGGTTCTCTATGCTGACAACTGATGCTGAGAGCCCTGGAGAACTACAGAGTAAATTGAATTTACTAGCAAAGGAATTCACTAAGTGGTGCGAGAGGAATTATCTTATAGTGTACACTGCATGCAATTTTATTGCACATCTAGGATAACGGAAAATATCCAAGTAAAAGTTATGCATGATGTGATCAGTTTCTCTGAGAGTACTGAATTCTCCTTGGAACCTTTGTAGACAGTAATATGAGTTGGGAAACAAATATAAACGCTATTTGTAAAAAGTTAAGCAGTGGCTATTGCACTATTCTTCAACTGAAAAATATTTTCAATACAACTTGGCTAATAAATATTTATTACCCGATAATCTATTCTCATATATCTTGTGATATTAACATTTTAGGCTTTTGCAGCAATTCCAACAGAATATTTGTGTTCCAGAAAAGAGTCATCAGACTAATTTTCAATTTGAGAATCAGAGATTCCTGCAAAGAATATTTTAAGAAATATAACATTTTAACTTTTTCTTGTATATTTTTCAAAATGCATTATTTTATCACACGCTTTATATTAGCTTCACTTGTAAGTTTGTTTGTAACCGACTCCTTTGGACTTGATTTTCACCCACTTCCAGACGTCCGAATGATTTGAAATTTGGCAGGTGTACATAATTCCGGTAACAATGCATTAAGAAATTTTTGTGTGAAAAAAAAAAAAATGGCGGCTCCAATATGGCGGACGAGTTTTGTGATTATGGTTCGATTCGCTTCAAAATTGGTATCTGAGGGTTTTCGTGGTCGGAGATTATGATTCTCTTGTCAAAATTGAAAAATTCAAGATGGCGGCTCCAAAATGGTGGACGAGTTTTGTGATTATGGTCCGATTCTATTCAAAATTGGTATGTGGGGGTTTTTGGAGTCGAATATTATGATTCTTTCGTGAAAATTGAAAAATTCAAGATGGCGGCTCCAAAATGGTGGACGAGTTTTGTGATTATGGTCCGATTCTATTCAAAATTGGTATGTGGGGGTTTTTGGAGTCGAATATTATGATTCTTTCGTGAAAATTGAAAAATTCAAGATGGCGGCTCCAAAATGGTGGACGAGTTTTGTGATTATGGTCCGATTCTATTCAAAATTGGTATGTGGGGGTTTTGGATTCGAATATTATGATTCTTTCGTGAAAATTGAAAAATTCAAGATGGCGGCTCCAAAATGGTGGACAACTTTTGTGATTATGGTCCGATTCTATTCAAAATTGGTATGTGGGGGTTTTGGAGTCGAATATTATGATTCTTTCGTAAAAATTGAAAAATTCAAGATGGCGGCTCCAAAATGGTGGACGAGTTTTGTGATTGTGGTCCGATTCTATTCAAAATTGGTATGTGGGGGGTTTTGGAGTCGAATATTATGATTCTTTGGTGAAAATTGAAAAATTAAAGATGGCGGCTCACTGTATATATTGAACGCGTTAAAATCTGTGAATGACTTCTAAAATCGAGATTTGACTATTAATACAGCTGTACACATTAATGATTTGGAAAATAATTACAGTTACTAATAGTAATCACGGAATTAATAGTAGATTAGAACAAATAATAGTTTAAAAAAATAAAAAAAACACGCTTTTATAAATAAACCAAACTAAAAAGTAGAAAATAAATAATAGTTTAAAAAAACTAAAAAACACGCTTTTTATAAAAAACCGAACTAAAAAATAAATAAATAATAGTTTAAAAAACGAAAAAACACGCTTTTATAGAAAACCAAACTAAAAAAATAGAAAATAAATTTTAATAAATTTGAATTAAGAATAGTGTAAAAAAATTTAATAAAATTTAAATTTTTTTTTTTTATATATATATATATATATATATTTATATAAATATATTTAATTCAAATTTATTAAAATTTATTTTCAATTTTTTTAGTTTGGTTTTTTATGAAAGCGTATTTTTTCGTTTTTTTAAACTATTATATATTTATTTTTTAGTTAGGTTTTTTATAAAAAGCGTGTTTTTCAGTTTTTTTAACTATTATTTATTTTCTACTTTTTAGTTTGGTTTATTTATTCCTGAAACATAAACATATGTACGACAGAGTTTCCCAGCATCATCATTATTCCACTATATAAATTATATATACTTGTTGGTTTTACTTATTTTGAATGTTCTATTTTGACTTGTTTTATACTTACCATGTAGGTCTTGGAAATCAATAAAGATTATTATTATCTCTTCAGAATTCCCAGTCAATATTTTTCAAAAATAGTCCATCATACACAGGAGTTACATTTTTCAACCATCTCCCTATTTGTCTGAGAAAAAATTCACAATCAAAATTTGTTTAAATCAAAATTGAAACGATATCTGCAAGAACATAGTTTCTACAGCTTGAAATAACATTTGTAACATTTTGTTTTTGTTCTTTTATTTTTATTCTTCTGTCCATATTTTGAATGCGTACATGTTTGTATTTTGACGTATCCTATATTACACAGGATTCAACAAATTATTATTATTTTATTATTATTATTAGAGGTGATTGCAGTATTCATCTCACCAATAAATATTATTCTCACAGGAAACCAGGCAATAAGTGGGCGCTCAACGAGGCCAAGAAGAATCTCGTAAACAGCTATTTTCTGGTGGGTGTAACAGAGGAGCTCGATGACTTTGTCCAAGTTCTCGAACAGTCCCTACCAGGGATTTTCAAGGGCGCTACTGATCACTTCCAAAGCAGCAACAAGTCCCACCTTCGTCGTACTGTGGTAAAAGATTTGCCTACAGAGGAAACTATGCAAAAAATAAAGAGTAGCACAGTGTGGCAAATGGAGAATGAATTCTATGAATTTGCGTTGGAAAATTTCCATTACACAAAAAAGGTTCTAACAAAAAATAGGGGACAGATTGTATTTTATGAGAAGATCAGACCGAAAGGGTAATATTTTTGTTGTATTAGCTCCTTTGTGATATATTAAATGTTTTATATTCTTATTCTGAGATTATGTAATATACGATGAGTACTTAAATTAACATTTTTTTAATACTACTACTAGTTGATTTGTTGAAAATATAAACAGGATGTTCATAAAATCAGATGTGGAATCATCTGCGACTGAGAGATAAACTTTAGTCACTATCTTCCATCGTCAAGATAACCTCTTGTGGGGTATTCATGTTGAAAAGGGAAACATTCTCAATTGAATATTGATAGAAAGATTTTTCTGTGAATTGAAAATCCACAATTAAAATGAAGTTATTTTTGTGAATGTCTAACAGAAACAACTACTTCGCTAAAGCCAGCTGGACATTGAACTACATCTGATAGATATTCTGAAAGCCTAACTCAAAGAAAAAATCTGAAATTGAAAATTTGCATTTTCATTTAGATAGTTATTTGATTTTCTATTCCTGTCTTAATTAAGAACTCAGTAAAGATGAATGAGGCAAAGAAGAATGTTTTCCAAAAGAGAGTACTCACCAGAAATCATTGTAACATTGGCTTAGGAGAGACATCGCATTCACTAGGTCTTCAATACATTTTTGTCGACGAAAATCTATTTCACGCTTCCACGATCATCAGGAAGACCGGAAGAAATGGGAAACACATTTTCAAGAAGCAATCTCACTTTGCAAAGATGGAAAAAGTTAGAATCATTTCTTTTGGAGAGACACTTTGCCTCATTCATCTTTATGAGTTCTTAATTAAGACTGGAATAGAAAATCAAATAACTATCTGAATGAAAATGCAAATTTTCAATTTCAGATTTTTTTTTTTGAGTTAGGGCTTTTTCAGAATATCTATCAGATGTAGTTCAATGTCCAGCGTGGCTTTAGCCGGGGAAGTAGTTGTTTTCTGTTAGACATTCACAAAAAATAACTTCATTTTAATCGTGGATTTTTCAATTCACAGAAAAATCTTTCTATCAATATTCAATTGAGAATGTTTCCCTTTTCTACTGCTAGTTGTTCCACAAAACTGAAATATATTTCTGTTATCCTGCTAAAACACTCTCTCTACTGTTCCTCTAATATGCGAAAAAAATTAATGGTCCCTAATTGAACAAACGGTTCTCATACACATCAATAGAATGAATCTCTTATCATTCTCTAAATCATGGCTTTTTTGTAGCTCCAAAATTCAAAACTTCTTATCAGGATAGAAAAAAAAGCATGGAAATACCTTCAAGAAGCTCTGGATATCTCCTGGCCGATTAACTCGATTGCCTTAATTTTGGAGTTACTTTCACTAATTAAAAACATAGGAATATTTGTTATGAGTGCTCCTAATTCACATCTCAGAAGAGTTGAAATTTGAGAAGGTATTTTTCAGGTTATCTTGTTACATCCTACATTTTCTGCTCTCCTGGTATCCCATCTCTCGACTCTGGGATAGAAGCTCAGGAGAGGTGAGGGCTCTGTGTCTTAATGAATAATTTCCCAATTTTGTACAATAATGAGTTCATTCTTATTTAGGCCCTGCGTCTGAATCAGGAATGTTCAATTTTTTAAATTTCTCATGAGGAGAGTAGAAATCTCAGGAGGTATTTTTCAGGTTCTCCTGATACCTGGTATTTCTGATCACCTATTATCCAAGAAGAGTTGAAATTTGAAAAGGTATTTTTCAGTTTAACTTGTTACATCCTGCTTCTTCTGCTCTCCTGGTATCCCATCTCTCGACTCTGGGATAGAAGCTCAGTAGAGGTGAGGGCTCTGTGTCTTAATGAATAATTTCCCAATTTTGTACAAAAATGAGTTCATTCTTATTTAGGCCCTGCTGTCTGAATCAAGAATGTTATAATTTTTTAATTTCTCATGGGGAGAGTAGAAATCTCAGGAGGTATTTTTCAGGTTCTCCTGATACCTGGTAATTCTGATCACCTATTATCCAAGATTCTGAGTGAAACAAAAGCTGTATAATATATGAATAATTTTTATGCAGGCTCTTCCCTAAATCTGCATTTTATTAATTTCTCAGAAGAGTTGAAATTTGAGAAGGTATTTTTCAGGTTATCTTGTTACAACCTGCATTTTTTGCTCTCCTGGTATCCCATCTCTCGACTCTGGGATAGAAGCTCAGGAGAGGTGTGGGCTCTGTGTCTTAATGGATAATTTCCCAGTTTTTGTATAATAATGAGTTTATTCTTATTTAGGCCCTGCTGTCTGAATGTTCAATTTTTTTAATTTTTCATGAGGGAGTAGAAATCTCATGAGGTATTTTTCAGGTTCTCCTGATTCCTGGTAATTCTGTTCACCTATTATCCAAGATTCTGAGTGCAACAAAAGCTGAATAATATATGAATAAATTTTATGCAGGCTCTTCCCTAAATCTGCATTTTATCAATTTCTCAGAAGAGTTGAAATTTGCGAAGGTATTTTTCAGGTTATCTTGTTACAACCTGCTTTTTCTGCTCTCCTGTTATCTCATCTCTCGACTCTGGGATAGAAGCTCAGGAGAGGTGAGGGCTCTGTGTAATTTCCCAATTTTGTATAATAATGAGTTCATGCTTATTTGGGCCCTGCCGTCTGAATCAAGAATGTTCAATTTTTTTAATTTCTCATGAGGTGAGTAGAAATTTCAGTAGGTATTTTTCAGGTTATCTTGTTACATCCTGCTTTTCCTGCTCTCCTGGTATCCCATCTCTCGACTCTGGGATAGAAGCTCAGGAGAGGTGAGGGCTCTGTCTTAATGAATAATTTCCCAATTTTGTACAATAATGAGTTCATTCTTATTTAGGCCCTGCTGTCTAAATCAAGAATGTTATAATTTTTTAATTTCTCACGAGGAGAGTAGAAATCTCAGGAGGTATTTTTCAGGTTCTCCTGATACCTGGTATTTCTGATCACCTATTATCCAAGAAGAAGAGTTGAAATTTGAAAAGGTGTTTTTCAGGTTAACTTGTTAATCCTGGTATTTCTGTCTCCTGGTATCCCATCTCTCGACTCTGGGATAGAAGCTCAGAGAGGTGAGGGCTCTGTGTCTTAATGAATAATTTCCCATTTTGTACAAAATGAGTTCATTCTTATTTAGGCCCTGCTGTCTGAATCAAGAATGTTATAATTTTTTAATTTCTCATGGGGAGAGTAGAAATCTCAGGAGGTATTTTTCAGGTTCTCCTGATACCTGGTAATTCTGATCACCTATTATCCAAGATTCTGAGTGAAACAAAAGCTGTATAATATATGAATAATTTTTATGCAGGCTCTTCCCTAAATCTGCATTTTATTAATTTCTCAGAAGAGTTGAAATTTGAGAAGGTATTTTTCAGGTTATCTTGTTACAACCTGCATTTTTTGCTCTCCTGGTATCCCATCTCTCGACTCTGGGATAGAAGCTCAGGAGAGGTGTGGGCTCTGTGTCTTAATGGATAATTTCCCAGTTTTTGTATAATAATGAGTTTATTCTTATTTAGGCCCTGCTGTCTGAATGTTCAATTTTTTTAATTTTTCATGAGGAGAGTAGAAATCTCATGAGGTATTTTTCAGGTTCTCCTGATTCCTGGTAATTCTGTTCACCTATTATCCAAGATTCTGAGTGCAACAAAAGCTGTATAATATATGAATAAATTTTATGCAGGCTCTTCCCTAAATCTGCATTTTATCAATTTCTCAGAAGAGTTGAAATTTGCGAAGGTATTTTTCAGGTTATCTTGTTACATCCTGCTTTTCCTGCCTCCTGGTATCCCATCTCGACTCTGGGATAGAAGCTCAGGAGAGGTGAGGGCTCTGTCTTAATGAATATTTCCCAATTTTGTACACACGAGTTCATTCTTATTTAGTCCCTGCTGTCTAAATCAAGAATGTTATAATTTTTTAATTTCTCACGAGGAGAGTAGAAATCTCAGGAGGTATTTTTCAGGTTCTCCTGATACCTGGTATTTCTGATCACCTATTATCCAAGAAGAAGAGTTGAAATTTGAAAAGGTGTTTTTCAGGTTAACTTGTTACATCCTGCTTCTTCTGCTCTCCTGGTATCCCATCTCTCGACTCTGGGATAGAAGCTCAGGAGAGGTGAGGGCTCTGTGTCTTAATGAATAATTTCCCATTTTTGTACAATAATGAGTTCATTCTTATTTAGGCCCTGCTGTCTGAATCAAGAATGTTATAATTTTTAATTCTCATGGGAGAGTAGAAATCTCAGGAGGTATTTTCAGGTTCTCCTGATACCTGGTAATTTGATCACCTATTATCCAAGATTCTGAGGAAACAAAAGCTGATAATATATGAATAATTTTTATGCAGGCTCTTCCCTAAATCTGCATTTTATTAATTTCTCAGAAGAGTTGAAATTTGAGAAGGTATTTTTCAGGTTATCTTGTTACAACCTGCATTTTTTGCTCTCCTGGTATCCCATCTCTCGACTCTGGGATAGAAGCTCAGGAGAGGTGTGGGCTCTGTGTCTTAATGGATAATTTCCCAGTTTTTGTATAATAATGAGTTTATGCTTATTTGGGCCCTGCCGTCTGAATCAAGAATGTTCAATTTTTTTAATTTCTCATGAGGTGAGTAGAAATTTCAGTAGGTATTTTTCAGGTTATCTTGTTACATCCTGCTTTTCCTGCTCTCCTGGTATCCCATCTCTCGACTCTGGGATAGAAGCTCAGGAGAGGTGAGGGCTCTGTCTTAATGAATAATTTCCCATTTTTGTACAATAATGAGTTCATTCTTATTTAGGCCCTGCTGTCTGAATCAAGAATGTTATAATTTTTTAATTTCTCATGGGGAGAGTAGAATCTCAGGAGGTATTTTTCAGGTTCTCCTGATACCTGGTAATTCTGATCACCTATTATCCAAGATTCTGAGTGAAACAAAAGCTGTATAAAAAATTTTTATGGTTCCCTAAAATTTTTTAATTTCAGAAGAGTTGAAATTTGAGAAGGTATTTTTCAGGTTATCTTGTTACAACCTGCATTTTTTGCTCTCCTGGTATCCCATCTCTCGACTCTGGGATAGAAGCTCAGGAGAGGTGTGGGCTCTGTGTCTTAATGGATAATTTCCCAGTTTTTGTATAATAATGAGTTTATTCTTATTTAGGCCCTGCTGTCTGAATGTTCAATTTTTTTAATTTTTCATTAAGAGAGTAGAAATCTCAGGAGGTATTTTTCAGGTTCTCCTGATTCCGGTAATTCTGATCACCTATTATCCAAGATTCTGAGTGCAACAAAAGCTGTATAATATATGAATAAATTTTATGCAGGCTCTTCCCTAAATCTGCATTTTATCAATTTCTCAGAAGAGTTGAAATTTGCGAAGGTATTTTTCAGGTTATCTTGTTACAACCTGCTTTTTCTGCTCTCCTGGTATCTCATCTCTCGACTCTGGGATAGAAGCTCAGGAGAGGTGAGGGCTCTGTGTCTTAATGAATAATTCCCAATTTTGTGTAATAAGGAGTTATCCTTATTTAGGCCCTGCTTTCTGAATCAAGAATGTTCAATTTTTTTAATTTTTCATGAGGAGAGTAGAAATCTCAGGTATTTTTCAGGTTCTCCAGATACCTGATATTTCTGATCACCTATTATCCAAGATTCTGAGTGAAACAAAAGCTGTATAATATATGAATAATTTTTATAAGGACTTTTCCCTAAAGCTGTATTTTATCAATTTCTCAGAAGAGTTGAAATTTGAGAAGGTATTTTTCAGGTTGACACTGGGATAGAAGCTCAGGAGAGGTGAGGGCTCTGTGTCTTAATGAATAAGTTTAAGGACATACTACCTAAATCTGTAATAAATGATTCCTACACTATCTAAATCTGTAATAAAGGATCCATACACTACCCAAATTTGTAATAAAAAATCCATACACCTACCTAAATTGGAAATAAAGTATCCTTATACTTCCTACATCTGAATTAAAGGATCCATGCACTACCTATAGTTCAAATAAAGGATCCATGCACTTCCTATGTTTGAAAAAGGATTCATACAGTATTTCAAATGCATTCTGTTGTGGCGAGGTATCTCTCCACCCAATCAAGAATCTTGATAGTGGATAAGACACGGGAATGTTATCGAAAAAATTGTAGATGAATAAACTACCTTCAAATTTACAAAAACATCATTTTGAATGAATTGAAAAAGTGTCGTCTCAATTATTAACCCTTTCACTGCTACATTTTGCTGGAAGACATTTAAGTAAATAATAAAATTCTTTATAAAAAAAAATCCGAAACGAACTAACTTTTTAGAAGTCCCAATAAGTATGCTACATGCTCGTCAACGTACGTCCACCTTCAACTATCGCTCAGTTCCTACTGGCAATTAAAGTGAGAATGTTCATGCGTCACGGATCCGTGCCATGCGCACTGTCTGAAAACTCAGTCTGTTAAACTATTTTGAGACACTTGAAGAGGGACCATGCTCCCCCATGACAGCACCTGCCTGATACATCCCATTATATATGTGGAGAATTTCCGGTTTGATTTTTTTTCTCTACAATCAGCTGTCCAAATTAATTTTTTTGCACAAATTCAATGGTATAGACATTTTTATTGACAAAATCATGGCTTTTTAGAAATAAAACTCCAGTCTCAACAGAACGATTTTTCTCCCTCATACCGACCAAGAATTCATTGAAATCTTAACCATCTGTTGACTGATTTGTTTGAAAATATGAACAGGAAGTTCATAAAATCAGATGTGGAATCATCTGCGACTGAAAGATAAACTTTAGTCACTATCTTCCATCGTTCAAGATCTCTTGTGGGGTATTCATGTTGAAAAGGGAAACATTCTCAATTGAATATTGAATTTAAGGATTTTTTTGTGAATTGAAAAATCCACGATAAAAATGAAGTTATTTTTTGTGAATGTCTAACAGAAAACAACTACTTCCCCGGCTAAAGCCACGCTAGACATTGAACTACATCTGATAGATATTCTGAAAGGACCCTAACTCAAAAGAAAAAAACTGTCCAGTCTTAATTAAGAACTCATAAAGATGAATGAGGCAAAGAAGAATGTTTTCCAAAAAAGAGTACTCACCAGCAATCATTTGTAACATTGACTATAATAAAGAGAAAGCAAAAAATATGTTGAAGTGGAAATGGTAAAATATTGAAAATCCAATAATAAATAAATTCTGTGTATTTACAGCTGTATGTTATACATCGTTAATATAATATTTTTATATACAATACATAATTTCATTAGTCTATTTGTTAACTTCTTTTCAGCAAGACAAAATATTAAAAAATTCAAATGTCACACTTCATCTACTCTCCAATAACCCAGACGACTACCTCCCAATCTTATTTCCATGACACATGATCAGAGGCAGTGATCTCGACCATTGAAGAAACTCGTGATTCCAAATCAAAAACAATAAACCGTGATCCTACTCCACCTAAATTGTATACAAACCTACTTCTGCTTGGTATAAAAACTCGATTATACTCTTTTCCATTAAAAAATGTGATTCTCTTACATTCAATAGAATATCAAAAATGCTTTCCAATTGATATGTTCCTAAGATGTCGCCAAAATCTAATCGAAAATCAGTTCCAAAGTGGTGGCGCCATCTCGAAAAAACTTTTATAAAAACCATATGATAGCATTTTTACAACACAATGACCTTTAAATTTACAGACAATTAGAATTGGTACTACATCATAATGGTATGAAACGTTTGCCTAGGAAAGTTCCACAAATACTGGAGTTATGAAATATCTGCTAAAGAAAAAATGAAAGGGAGCAGTTTCATCATTCGTGGAAAATCGACCCAGTTTAATAGGATTTTTCTATCGAATAACTTAAAACTGGAGCATTTCGGCAAAAAATTTGCACACAAATGTCATGCCCAAATAAGCCAATTTTTTTATTAGAATCAGTCCACCAAAAATCAATTCTAATTGAGAAATTATAATTTTAATTATTTATTGTTATCATGAAAATTAGGCATAAATATTCATTGTTAAATATTTTGAGATCAAATGGGAACACCATACCATAGAGAGGAGATAGAAGGGGACCTGAAGTGGATCCTCGAGGTACTTTTTAAGAACCATTATGTTGAAATTTCCAATATATTTATGACAAAGTCCTCATCTCATGCTTCAAACGTAGTACCTAGCCTGGTGTGATTGTTTTTTACAAACACTATCACATATAATTAATTGCTATTTTTTAAATTCAAGGTTGATTTTTTTTGATGAACATAAAAACATGAAAAGGCTTTGAAAATAGTCGTTTTTTCTGGATCATAATATTTCGAATTATGGTGTCAGTCAGTCTACAGAAAATATGAATGGAAAAAGGAATTCCAATGAAGGAAATATATCATGATTTCAGTTTATCATAGTTATCTTTACAAATAGATATTTTTTACAATGTTAATTTTTATTTTTTGCAATTTTTTTGAGTAATTTGTTAGGAAAATCATAACCACCTTGGTTTTTAATCATCAGTGGGATCTTCGTCAATTTTTTTTAATAGAAACAGTTTCAAACCGCAGAGTTGAATATTTTACGGAATACAAAAAACTCAACAATTTTGATTTTATAACTATTCCAAGATTTTTGTGGTTAAATTTCAATAACTGTGAGAAGGTAGGCAATTTTTGAGAAAAAAAACAGGAGAGGTTGATAAAATAAAACAAATATTTTCAAGGAAAGGGGCGAAAACTTGGAAGTACATTGAATTGTCTACAATTTGATTCCACTTACTTAAATAAAATCGGAATTTCAGGTTATGTTTTGGTTTAATCGATTTTTAGGTTATGTTCAATTCGGGAACTTAAAATTGATATGATTGAAAGTGATTTATACAGCTGGTAAAATAAAATAAAGAAAAATTCAGATTGTTTATACAGCAGTAAATTGATGTAAGAAGAAGGTGTCAATCGAAATTTGGGATTTGATGTAACGTTACCTCAAACTTCAATTGAAAAATTGGTCCCTGTTATTGTTTATTCAGCAAAAAATAATCCACTGTTGATAACACTAACAATATTATAAAAATCTTCGTCATCCAAATACATTATTGGCCAAACACCAAATTTAAAAAAACGGCTCTGAACCCACCGTTTTCCAGTTATGAAAACAAAAACATGATATAGATAGACCACGACTGAAGCCTTTGAAAATGGTAAAAAGTAAAAAAAAATAATAGTAGGATGAAACCCATTGGAAAAGGAAGATAATATAATAAAACTGAAAGGAAAAATAATTTACGGGCGATCTGAGGTCGGGTAGTGGAAGGGGTGAATTTTTAAGGGTAAAAAACGGTTAATCTCGATTTCTGGCAAAACTACAACTTTTGTATTTACACTTTTTTCACATAACCTCAAAATTTATGTAAAAAATTCAAATAACCAAGTTTTTGGTTTTTTATTTTTATCTTTTATAGAAAAAAAAAATTTTTTCACGAAATTTGCTGAAAACTGCACGAGACAAACACTATTTTGTAATAAATTGATCTTCCAAAAAACTTACCTCAAGGATCCATTTCAGGTCCCCTTCTACCTACTCTCTATGGTATGGTAATTCCCTCTGACCTCAAAATATATTAAGTAAATAAACTTCCCACGCAAAGTGTGATTTTTTTTTTAATTAAAAAAGTATATATTAGTCAACATTTCTTTTCAGTCATTCCTTAGCAATCATTTCTACAAGGCACCTAATTTGACAATTATACAGGGTGTAACATAAATACATTAAAATATTCAAGTGACGTATTGCTGAGACAATTTTAAGAAAAAAAGTCTATATAAACTCGTGTCCGGAAATACTTCGTTTCGGAGATACAGGGTGTTGAAATTGAATTTTTTTGTTCACTTTTTGAAAATAACTTGTGCAAAAAATAAGTTATTTGCACGAAATTTTGTACCCGGGGTTTTTTTGACGTGGGAAATCATAATTTCGTATTAATTTTCATGTAACATCTAGAGGGCGCTGCGTACGCTGTCATTATTTATTTCAAATTGCCCTAACATTTTTGGTACTTTTCATGAAAAAACCTTATTCCCACACCTTTTCCAAGTAAAAAAGGTACACTTCCCCAACAACGCTGGAGGTGATCGTTTTCGAGATATTTACAATTTTCTATATCGATGCATGTTACTTAGCTCCAAGGGCGCTAAAAGAAGTTGCTGAGAACATTACAAAAACTAAGTATGTGGTAGGTCTCGTCAAAATAAACTACTTTTTTCCTATGAAATGTTTACCGAAAAATGATTTGTTTTCGAGATACAGATTGTTGAAATTTTTCAAAACATGGCTGGTTTTTGTCATAAGTTTTTTGCAATTTTAGTTATTTTCATCAAACTTTATACGCAGTATACCCGGACTTCTTCTGAACTGAGCATTATCAAACTGCTTAATCAGTATAGCCAAATTTGATTTCAATAATTTTTGTCACTCTCCGCTTGCAAATTAAGTTAATTAAATCGAGTAGGCTATGAACGTTCGTTTATAAAAATAGAAGTTCGCTGTCACATTTTTAACTATTCATTGACAAATTCACAGTTCGGAGTTTATAAAGTGATTTTTTGGTACTATGCCCGACTTTACGAATGCTGAAATGGCTGATATGGTTTTTGCATACGGCTTGGTTGACGGAAATTCAACCGAGGCCAGACGCATCTATCAGGAAAGGTATCCCCAACGCGTCACTCCTTGTGCAGCGACATTTGCGAATCTTTTCCGACGACTTTCCGTATCTGGAAGCTTTGAAAGAAATTCTGCAGTAGGACGGCCACAGACTACAAGAACTGTGGAATTGGAGGAGGCGGTTCTCGAAGAAATTAGTGAACATCCAGAGACAAGTACAAGAAAAATAAGTCAAACTTCAAATGTGAGTCGCATGACCGTTTACAGAATTTTAAAGGAACAGCAATTATATCCTTATCATATTCAGCGTGTCCAGGCACTTATGCTATGTGATTTTCAACCACGTATCGAATTTGCTCAATGGCTTCAAAGAAAAGTCGAACAACATCCCCAAATTTTATCGAAAATCCTCTTCACAGATGAGGCTAATTTTTCAAGAAATGGTATGATTGACTTCCATAACAACCACATCTGGGCGGAAGATAACCCACATGCGATAACGCAAACTCATTTCCAAGACAGATTCTCTTTTAATGTATGGGTAGGCATAATTGGGGATTATTTAATTGGGCCCTATTTTCTCCCCTTACGTTTGAATGGAGATGCTTACCAAAATTTTTTGGAACACGAGCTTCCCCAGCTTATGGAAGATGTTTCCATTGGTCTCCGAAATCACTCTTGGTTTATGCACGATGGAGCCCCTGCTCATTTTAGTCTGATATCAAGAAATTTCTTAGATGTAGCATATCCCCAACGATGGATAGGAAGAGGAGGCACCTAGCATTGGCCCCCGAGGTCACCGGACCTCAATCCCGTCGATTTTTTCTTTTGGGGACACCTAAAATCACTAGTTTATGCTAGCCCCATTGAAAACGAGGAAATGTTAAGGGATCGCATCATAGCTTGCTGCGAAACGATAAGAAACACTCCCGGCATTTTAACGGGTGCAGAATTCTTTGATGAGGAGAGCAGAAGCTTGTATTACTGTTGGGGGTCGTCACTTTGAACAGTTGTTTCGTTCAATTTTTATATGTTTAATTGCGTAATAAATAACATAGTACTTCTCCAAATTGTTTTCTTACAAACTCCGAAATGTAGCACTTTCTAATTGAACAATTAAACCTGACAATTTTTTTAATTTGGATTGATTAAGCAGTTTGATAATGCTCAGTTTGAAAGAAGTCTGTGTTTAAAGTTTGATGAAAATAACTACAGTTGCAAATAACATGACAAAAACCAAACATGTTTTGAAAAATTTCAACAATCTGTATCTCGAAAACAAATCATTTTTCGATAAACATTTCATAGGAAAAAAGTTGTTTATTTTGACGAGACCTAGCACATACTTAGTTTTTATAATGTTCTCAGCAACTTCACTTAGCGCCCTAGGAGCTAAGTAACATGCATCGATATAGAAAATTGTAAATATCTCGAAAACGATCACCTCCAGTGTTGTGGGGGAAGTGTACCTTTTTTACTTGGAAAAGGTGTGGGAATAAGGTTTTTTCATGAAAAGTACCAAAAGTTTACTGTCAAAAATGTTAGGGCAATTTGAAATAAATAATGACAGCATATGCAGCGCCCTCTAGATGTGACATGAAAATTAATACGAAATTATGATTTCCCACGTCAAAAAAACGCCGGGTACCAAATTTCGTGCAAATAACTTATTTTTTGCAAAAGTTATTTTTAAAAAGCGAACAAAAAAAATCAATTTCAACACCCTGTATCTCCGAAATGAAGCATTTCCGGACACAAGTTTATACAGACTTTTTTTCTTTAAATTGTCTAAGGAATACGTCACTTGAATATTTTAACGTTCTTATGTTACACCCTGTATAACAAATATTAATGACAAGATGTTTTTTGTAAAATTGTCATGAAAGGCTCAACATCAGATTCCAATAAAACCAACATCAGTGTAAGTGCTTTACAAAACTACCCTGTTAAATATGTGATAATAATTCAGTGATAAGGTTAATCTCAGACTTCGGGGCACTCAATTTCTCTTTTCTAAACTTTCCGCAACAAACGTTTCGGGTTCAGTAATATTATGAATGAAAATAACATCTTCACACGTACTATTAGATCAATCATTCCACAGTTTCGACTAGTGCTGAGTGATTTTTTTCGAGATCAAGAAAACATTTCAAAAAGATATGTTGGTCACCTTGGTGCAACTTTTGGTAACTTACCAAACTGGTAATTTATTAGTAAGGTAACTCATATAATTCACCAAAAGTTAGCACTTCTCGAAATGGCCCCCTTCATCAAGGAAACTTGCATGATGATGAAAAATGATTGTCTAAAAAATATATATTGTTTTTTTTTTTCATTTTATATCTAATGAATTATGGATATTTCCTTTTGCAAAAGACAGTCATAATATTTGATATAATTATAAGAGTATCATAATACGCTTTTGACGTGACTTGAACGTTACCTATAAATTACCGTGACTTATGGTAATTGTTACTTTATCAAAAAATAAATTACATCCTTTTACGCAAAAAATAATATTGTTTTTTTTCGACTCACCACTAGCGATCTCTACGAATATCCTCTGAAACCGTCAAATAAGAGATCCATCCACACGTCCGAAAAAATCATACACAGCTCCCGCTGGGTAATCTCCTAACAATAGTGATTGTTATAATGTAAAATAATACATTGCTTGTCCTCAAGTACGACTTGATTATAAAAAATAAAAATGATTACGGCACTAGTCAGCCGTAATCTGGGAATGGAGGAAAATATGAGAAGTATAAAAAAAATATCTAGGTACGCACACACATCTCCAGCGGTAGGCGATGACTCTGCATCGCCGACATAACCTCACAATAGAGGTATCTAACCCCATCTGTGATCAAAACAATTATTTTCACTAAGGTTATGATTTTAATTAGGAAAGCGGGAAGCCACAAAATTCTTTATTTTTATTTCGAAGCAGATTCCAATAAAGATCTCGGAATTCCGATTTAGATCTCAGAATTCTTACTTAGATGTCAGAATTCCGACTTAGATCTCTCGGAATTCCGATTTAGATCTCGAAATTTCGACTTAGATGTCGGAATTCTGACTTAGATATCGGAATTCGGACTTAGTTTTCGGAATTCCCACTTAGATATCGGAATAATTAATTCCAACTAAGATATCGGAGTACTGACATCTAAATCGGAATTCTGACATTAGTTTCAGAATTCCGATTTAGATCTCGGAATTCTTACTTATATTTCAGAATTCCGACTTAGATCTCTCGGAATTTCGATTTAGATCTCGAAATTTCGACTTAGATATCGGAATTCGGACTTAGTTTTCGGAATTCTGACTCAGATGTCAGAATTCCGACTTAGATCTAGATAAAATTAATTCCAACTAAGATATCGGAGTACTGAGATCTAAGTCGGAATTCCGAGATCTAAGTCAGAATCTGCTTCGAAACAAAAATTGTTGTGGACCTTCCACGCTTTCGTACTTAAAGAGCAAGAGATTAAGACTGTTTCAAGTTTATTAGATTAGATAAGACAGAAAAAGTCTCTTGCCTTATGTAGGCAGTCTTTTATATTAGAAAGCAAGAGTCTCCAATACTTCCTGTGATATAGTCACAGAGCATAGACAAAAAACAATGATGTATTTTAGTATCACAATGAATACATTTGTAAAATATACCTAACTTTTTTTTTTAAAGGAACACTATGTTTTGGGAATCTCTTGGAATGCGCTTCGCAACAATATTTCGCTCATACAGCATTGTCCAGATAACTTACACATAACACCTTTCTGATTTAAAAAAGCAAAAAGTAGTTCTTTTGTACTAGATGACTATGCTACGAAGGCGTAGAAGTTCTAACAACAAAATATTTTTTTTAAACATTTGGAATTGCCACTTTGAACTGACAATTGTCACTTTGAACTGGCAATTGTCACTTTGAAGTGACAATTGTCACTTCGAACTGACAATTGTCACTTTGAAGTGACAATTGTCACTTTGAAGTGGCAATTCAAAGTGAGTCAGTTCAAAGTGGCAATTCAAAATGATTTTGTAAGTGACAATTGTCAGTTCGAAGTGACAACTGTCACTTCAAAGTGACAATTGTCAGTTCCAAGTGGCAATTCCAAATGTTTAAAAAATATATTTTGTTGTTGACCCTTCTACGCCTTCGTACTACGCAGATGAAACAACGATTTCCTTTGTTCCCGAAGGAAACTAGTTTTTTTAATCACAATGCAATCCTCCTATTTCTACAAAAGCGTTTGAGGGCCACACAAGTTTTTCTTATTCTTCTGGAACTTGCGAATTTGAACGTCAAGAAGATTTTGATTCTTCGTCGAATCAGACCCGGAATGAATGATCCGATCTAAAGTTTGTGAAAATATGTGTACATAAAACATATTTGGGACGTTTTGCGGACATTCGTGTGATCTGGAGGCGGCCACAACTAGACTAACGAGGCTTCGGTAAACAGACCTAAATCCAAGCTGTGAGCGCCGTGGTGACGGATGTATGGCACCTGAGTCTCAAAAGAAACGTTGCCGCAACAGAGTCTCAGCCTTAATCCTGTGCAGGGGGCACCACAGAGTTGGACCAATCCCTTCCCCCTCACTCGTGGGTACAAATGACCATCGAGCCAAAATACCGAAAGGGAATGAGGACAACTCTTGGCCGTCTCGGTTTCTTTCAGGGATCTGTGAACTTTTCAGGGTACTGAACAAACGATAAGGGCCATACAGACAAACCTCCAGCACCGTAAGGTAGCCACGGCAGTACTTGCACCTTCAGAAAATAAAATAGGATCTTACTTAGAGAAGATGATTGAACCACTTATAACAGATATCGATGATGGGACCCGTCCCATTTCAAACAACAGGTGCGGATAGATGGATAGATCGTAGAGGACCTTCAGCCGACACGCTCAACAGACTTGACACCCCATTACTTTTTTCTTTGGGTTAACCAGTCTACTCGAATAACTTGGAAAAAGGAAGAATAAAAACGCCAGAGAATCATTTCAGAAAGAATTTGAATATAGGCCCATCACTGTCTGGGGGGTCGAAGGGAATCATTTCTAGTAAATCAATATCGAAATGACTGATGAGTTGAAGGTAGATGAACTGTTGTCAAATGTACAGGGCTCCTCAATTTGTAATGTAATTGAGGAGCCCAACACGAAAACATCAGTTGAGTTCGAAACAATTGAATTTCTAGACATCACCTGAAGATGGCAAATGTGAATTTGCCGAAACGTCGTGAAATCAGACCAAGAACACAAAATCATGAAGTCCTAGTCCCGGCTAGTTTTAAACAATTTTAAATTGCAATTTGAAGTGTTTCACTCAATAATACATCCGGGACCTAATGAACGAAATATTGTTGAAGTCATTAAAAAAAATTACCAAATATTTATATCCTTTATCCCGAAACGTCTGAGATGATAGGGAATATTTTTCAAATGAAGCCAATTTAATACTCATCAAAATCCATATTTTCTTGTCCATACATGTGATGGTTGGTCCACCCTGTATATGAATATGTATTCCTTATTTCTTTGCGCAACCTCAAAAACTGTGGATAGTATAGAAGTTCCATGTCATTCAATTGTTGATTCTTGAGATTTTTTTGTTGTACTGAAAATACTTGAAGAAGTAATCGTTTTGTCCCACTTTAAAAAATGAAATGCTCTCTATATCCATATATTAATTTGCAAAATAATTCGTCACATTAATTAAAAACTCTGTTGATCTACGTGAAAAATTTTGTTTTTCACACTATCCTCTCAAAAAAGCCATAGGCGAGGATTACCTCGCCCAAGTTCCGCTAAAATTCTATCATACCTTCTCGTCTCTCTTCGCTTCACCTTTTCCTCCAATCCGTCGCATAAAACCGACATCATTAAATAATAATAATTGTGATAACAACTCAACGAAAAACAACTTTTGCTACGTGTTGGGGGGCGAGTGATTGTTTTGCATTATCGGCAGCGTGAGGTTGGTCGTCGGGCCGTTGGTTATGTGGAGGGGCACACTGTTATTGTAGGGGTGGTTGGAATTGCACAACACTGTATATACATTGTCCATTTTGGCGAGTTTCTCGAAGAACGGGATGAGGTCGAGCAGCTCGGAATCGTTCGCGTCGTCGAACCACGACGCTACCGGCACCTACGAAGGAAAGAAAAATAAATCGCAACTCACAAGAGACTTTTTAATTTATTTGCGTGAATACAAAGTTGATGGAATATTCTGCTTTCAAAGCGAGTCGAAGAACATGTACGCATTCGTCAAAGTACAAAGTTTGAGGAATAAAATCAACCTGTCTTACCCAGTACATACATACATTTATTAACATAGTGTACTTCAACAAACGTTTTCCTATAAAAAAATATTTAAAAGGTTAAGTTATCAAATGCTGTTTTTGAATTTTTCCCATTTTAAAAGCCACAAAAAAAAAGCTATGTGACACCCCAGAACTTGACCGACACGGGCCTCGGGAGAATGGGGTTATTTTGAAATAAAATATTTTTAGGACTGTATGAAGTCAATTCAACAGTCAATTGACCATGAGAGATATTTGACACCAGTCCTGCAGCAAATGCGGGTCGTCATAGTCAAAGCCCGGGTGAGCGGCCATCTCGGATGGTAACGCCCAAGAGAAAAATTAAACATTTGTAGCGCCAGACTGGGAAACGGTGGAAAGCTCCAACTGCAGACTTAATTTGATTCTTTTGTTGTGTTTCTCCCTGCCGAATTTAGTTCAAATCCATCGGATAGATTTTGAATAATTGAATGGCAAAGTTTTGCACTTTGACATTTTTTAATTTTTGACAGATGTCAGTTGGAGAAATAATTTTGATTGTTTAGGATATAGTTTTTCAAGGGCTTTCAAATGACATATTGCAAGTCAAGTTTGGTGTGATATAGTTTTTTAATAGTGACACTTCCGTTTGAGTTGACAGTCAGTCAAAAACGAATGGTCGCATTCGGGGCAAAAACTGTATCTTCATACCAAAGTTCAGCTCGATTGATCAAACGGTGGAAGATTACAGACACACACACACACACAGACTTCACTTTTCACTAAAAACGGATATTTCCGTCAATATCTCGATTTTTTTCCGCAAGATTACATTACTTGATTACTTGAGGGGGCCGGTCTAGTAATAAATACCACAAACTGCCCAAAGCGACAAAAAATGAATATTGTGAGCAGAGATTGGCATCATCTAAAAATAAATCAAAAACTTCTTGGCAAATCATTAGCAGAATCACATATCTCAAAAAAATTAAAAATGACCAACACTCCCTTTGCAAACGACATAGAAGGTGCATATTCATTCAATGATCTCTTCAATAAATAAATAATAGTTTTGAAAAAACTAAAAAACACGCTTTTTATAAAAAACCGAACTAAAAAATAAATAAATAATAGGTTAAAAGACCTAAAAAACACGCTGTTATAGAAAACCAAACAAAAAATAGAAAATAAATTTTTAATAAATTTGAATTAAGAATAGTGTAAATTTTTTTAATAAATATAAATTAATTATTAATGTAAATAAGAAAAAAAATTATTTTATTTAAAAAAAAAAGTAGGGTGTCTTTTAAGATTAAGATTAAGCACCCCACGTTTTTTTTAAAAAAAAAATTTTTTGGTTTTAATTTTTCTTTTTTTTAAATAAAATAAATTTACACTATACTTAATTAAAATTTATTTTCTACTTTTTAGTTTGGTTTATTTATAAAAGCGTGTTTTTCCAATTTTTTTAACTATTATTTGTTGTATAATATAATATATATCACTTCCATATCCCCAATAAACAATTTTGAGCTTATTTTATCGTTCCCACACATGTAATTTGTACCTTTTAGTTTATATATTTAGGTAGTTATTTCTAAATGAAACTTGCTTCATCTTTTCAACTGTCTTGTAATTGGGTTCTTCCTGTTTAGACAATAAATGATTATTATTTTTATTATTTGTTCTAATCTACTATTAATCCCGTGATTACTATTAGTAACTGTAATTATTTTCCAAATCATTAATGTGTACAGCTGTATTAATAGTCAAATCTCGATTTTAGGAGTCATTCAAAGATTTTAACGTTGTCAATATATACAGTGAGCCGCCATCTTGAATTTTTCAATTTTCACGAAAGAATCATAATATTTGACTCCAAAAACCCCCACATAACAATTTTGAATAGAATAGGATCATAATCACAAAACTAGTCCACCATTTTGGAGCCGCCATCTTGAATTTTTCAATTTTCATGAAAGAATCATAATATTTGACTCCAAAAACCCCCACATACCAATTTTGAATAGAATCGGACCATAATCACAAAACTCGTCCACCATTTTGGAGCCGCCATCTTGAATTTTTCAATTTTGACAAAAAATCATAATCTCCGACCATGAAAACCCTCATATACCAATTTTGAAGCGAATCGGACCATAATCACAAAACTCGTCCGCCATATTGGAGCCGCCATTTTTTTTTTCACACAATCATTTCTTAATGCATTGTCTCCGGAATTATGTACACCTGCCAAATTTCAAATCATTCGAACGACTGGAAGTGGGTGAAAATCAAGTCCAAAGGAGTCGGTTACAAACATACAAGTGAAGCTAATATAAAGCGAGTAAAAAGCATCCAACTTGATTGCAGGTGCTTACTGCAGCAGCATGATTTTAAATGTGATATTACTTACAAGCTTTTTTTTAGCTCCAGTCCCTTTATAAAATAATTAATGTAATTGAAAAAAAAAAAAACTGACGCTACGATGAAGTTTCTACATTGTTATTGAAAAAATGTTATATATGTATTGCTGAACCCTTATGTCGTATTATAAATGCATCTTTCCAATCTGGTGTTTTTCCAGAAAAACTAAAGTTTACTGATCAAGCCGTGTTTGAAGAAAGGTGATCCAGAATCTTTAGACAACTATTGGCTCATAAGTCTACCGATCTCTTTCACAAAACTTCTTGAGAGGCTGTTTCCAGGCAAGTTGTAAAATTCTTTAAAAATCACAATTTTTTCAGCAATAGTTGACACGGGTTTCTAAACAGCATTGACACAGAACTGTTTGAACTTACTAACAATATATACAACTATCCGGATAACATCAAGTTGTTACTAAAGTTTTTGGACTCAATTAATATTTTAAAACAAATATAATTCATACTGTACCACCACCGCTAATAACCTTCGCGGTTGATGCGGTTTTCTTTGAATAAAAAAAAATAAAAATATACTCTCTGGATAGGGGAAATATGGCTTGTGGAATTTTTTTGTATTTGTTGAGGGCATTTGATTGCATAGACTTTAAAATCCTTCTAATTAAACTTGAAGAGTTGAAAAAACGAAAAAACTCTCTCCAATCTAATTTTCTTATTCATAACAATATTTTTCTGTCAGGAAGATCTTTGTAACCCTTAATTTGAGTACCTTGTATGGCTTTTCTTGCAGTTAAAATAACTTATTCACCTATTTCTACCGGTGATCCTAATCAAAATAAATCAAATATTTATTAGTACCAATACATAAAAGAATGTTTATACAAGTCAAATATCCTAAGTTAACACTTTAACAAAAGAAGATATTAACAATTCACTATAATTGTGTTATTATCAATTTATTCATTTCCGCCATTAGCTAAAATTTACAATAAAATAATATTATATTAAAATCCATACACTTCTAAAATATTGGGCTTTACCCATTTAAATTTAAAGTAATGACAAACACACTTTTGGAAACACATTCCACATAGTTATAACTTAAAAAAAACATCACAGGTCAGAAAAAATATTTTGTAGATAATCCTCAATAGAATAAAAAGCCTTCCTAGTCAGGTAACATTTAATTTTTGAATTGAACTGTTCTAAATCTAGAACCCTCGCAAATTTCACGGTGTGATTGTTTTTGGACAATCCATAAGATGTGCCTCTATATTTAGTAAAAAAGTAGTGTACTCGTTTGTGGGCACCGTGAGTTGTTGGTATAAAATAAATTAGTATCTCATAACCTATTATTTGATGAGATTAGTAACGTATGACAGGGATATCACAAAAAATGAGTAAAAATAGGCCTATTACGGATGAAGAACTTCTCCGATTGATTGAAGAAGGCCTGTCAGACATAGAATTTGTATCAGATGATAATGAAAATTATGACTGGGGTAATGATTCGGAAAATGATGGTGGTTTATAAGCAGAAGTTTATAAGTATAAGTAGATTAGATTTAGTTGAAATTCTAGAACATGGAGATCAAGTTCAGGAAATACTGGAGAACTATTCCGACAGAAAATCAGATTCAGAAGCTGAAGAAATAATGTCTGAAGTTCCACAACAAGAACAAAAGAAGAGGTAACATCAAGAAAGCAACGTACAGCTAAAGAGCAGAATTATCTCAGAATGATCTCAGAATGAATGAGCTAACACCAAAGGTACAGATAAACTGGTGTCGGGGGTATTACATTCCCTACTCCAAATATACCATGGCATATACCTGTGGCTCAAAAACAATTATCATGTAAAATAACAAAAAAATTAATGTTTTCAATTTCAATGTTTATTACACACCTCCAACTCACAATGTCCACTTATGTGGACGGCCCACAGCCCGAAAATAGGCCAACGCATTGTCTCTGAAAATAGTTAAAAAAATAGTTCTGGCATTGTATCAAAATTCAGATTTTTATCTCAAAAAATAAAAAGTCGTGAGTGAAAGGGTTCCAGTGCTCATTAACTCTTCGTGAATTGTTTTACTCTGTTTTACTGGACTAAATCGTCCCATTTCTTGAGTGAGATTCGATGTCTTCCATCTGTTCAACTTTCGGACCAACTCTTACTGGAAAATGGCAATAAATACCTAATACTATGATTTCCCAAGAAAGTCACCCGTTTGTGACTATTTGAAACAAACAAATATATATTTCTGTAAACTGTGAATTTTGACGAATTTGTTTAGTCAACAAGAGTTTTGCTACATAATTGACTCCACTGTTTTGCCAAAAAATCAGTGAATAGGTTGTACGAAGCTTTTTATATAGAGCAAATCAGAATCAGCATCTTGAAGAGGACCAGGAATCCGTAGTAGATACATTAATTGAGTTTCTTTTGCATTGAAAATTTAAAAAAGTCTCTTGATCATTCAACAATATGGTCATAGATATTACATTCTATACTGGTGTCGATAACAAAATGTTTATTTGAGAAAATTATGACATTTCAAATCTATTACCATGCAATTGATCATCTAAAATATAGCAAATGAACTATACTCACAGCGTTATCTGGATGGAATATATACGAAGCAGGCGAATTATCCACAATTACAATCTGCCCCAACTCCCTGCCCAGCTTATTCAAATCCTTGACGTAGTTGCCCCTGTAGAAGACGCAGCTCTCTCTGAACAGCCTCTTCCTAAACACCTCCCATTTGTCGAGCAGATCGGCCACCGGATCTGCGTACTTGGCCAGCGAGGCCGTGAACAGGATGCACTCGTACAGCTCGCCCATGCGTTGAAGGAACTCGTCGACGTGCGGCCGTTTCAGCACGTACACTTGGTGCGTCGTGCCGTCAATCTCCACTGGGACTACAAAGTCGGCATTGCTGATCGGCTGCCATAGAAGGAGGAAATGCATGTCAGTTCGGGTGATGAAATGATTAGGGCCAGGGATCGACAGATACGGATTTTATGGCAATACTGATACTTCACAATATACCTTATACCAGGTTTCTCATCCAATATGTAGTTTAATTGCAGAATGAATTTAAACAAAAAATTTGGTGATCAATCAAAATAGCAAAAAGACTATTATGTGTGTACCTCAGTTTTCCACTTTTTTTATTATTCAATTTATCTCTCAGAAATAGTTAATTAGAATTAGACCTAGCCACAAATCAGGTGATAGGAGCAAGGTGAACAACTATAGGGGCATCTGTTTACCATCTGTTATTCCTAAAATGTTTTATTGTCTTGTAACCAAGCAGCTTTGTTATGGCATAGAAATATAAAATAGGTCACTAAGTAGCAGTGTGTACATATATAATATCAAATAATATAACGATACATCATAACAACATAGGAGTATATAAAATATAATATAAGATTACATATAAACATAGGTTACCACTATAACAATACAAAAATACAAAATTCAAAAAAATCCCCACAAAGTAAATTGACATGTACAGTTTTTCGATCACCTGAAACTGAGATATTCTATGGTGGAGTAGAAACTATGGGTCGTTAAGAATAACCTGAGTTTTTTTTTGAATAATTTTAAAGGCTTGACATCTTTTATGTCAGAAGGTAGGTGGTTGAATAATTTTGCTACTGCCAGTGAAGGAGTTTTTTTAATACAAACTTGTTGCGTGTTTTCGGTTCTAATTGAATCAGTTGGATATTGGTGTATGTATGAGTTCTTCACTGAATCTTTCAAATTGCGTTTAATATAGAAAATGCAGCTGTATATATACATACAGGGAACAGTTAAAATATGGTGTTCCTGAAAGTACGATCTGCAGGAGTCCAATTTCTTCATATTGAATATTAGCCTCATAACCCTTTTTTGAGCCACGAATACTCTCTTGATTTCTGAGGCGTCCCCCCACAGAATTATGTTGTAGGACAAATGAGATTGAATAAGAGCATAGTAGATATTTAGGAGAGTTGGTCGATCAAGTTCATTTTTCAACTGGAGTATAGCATAGTACCCACTGGAAGCTCTCTTGCATACAAGGACAATGTGATGCTTCCAGTTCAATTTTTGATCTATATGTATTCCTAGGAATGTTGTGGTATTTGAGGATTCAACGATATTATTTTCAACGTGCACGTTCAACGGACCAGTATGAGTTTCCCTACCAAAGAATTGCATGAGGATTGTTTTTTTGCCATTTACCACTAATCTATTTGTTCTACACCAGGCCGTGAATTGGTCTGCTATTACTGTATCATCAGCAAACAGGATTAGACATTTAGAACGTATATGAGATGGCATATCATTACTGAACAAAATAAATTTTAATGGTCCCAGAACTGATCCCTGTGGGACTCCCAGGCCCGTTTTGTAAAAATCTGACCTGCTGTTCCTCAGTTTTACCAGTATCCTTCTGGGACTCATAAATGACATAATCCACGAAAGAAAATTGCTCCGGATGCTTATGGAGTAGAGCTTTTCTTCAATGAATCGAGTGAAATGCTTTGGTGAGGTCGAAAAACAATGCTCCTACATACTTTCCATCTTCCATACTTCTGTAGATATATTCCATGAAGTCAACGGCGGCAGTTTCTGTTGATCGGCCAGGATGGAAACCATTTTGTGATTTGCTGATTATATTGTATTTCAACAAAAAAGGAAATATTTTATTGAATATACAGTGCTCGATCACTTTACTGATTACACTAGGAATAGTTATTGGTCTATAATTATCTGGATCTTGTTGTTTATGAACAGGAATTATTTTTCCAATTTTCAACATATCAGGAAATACTCCAGACTCAACTGAGAAGTTAATTATATGTGCCAATGGTTCGGCGATATATTCGTTTATTTCTTTCAATACTTTGGGGTGGATAGGCAGTCCACAACAACTGAGATGATTTCTTGCTCGTGTACTGGAGAAAAGTAAAAAGTGTTGGGGGTATTAGCCATTTTGGTACATTCTTCAGTTAAGTTATTTCCAAACTTTGATTCAATTATGCTTGACACATACAGAGTAATGCTTGGCAAACGCATTTGATATTACGAGAGGGTCAGTGGTTGTTTTACCGTTGATGTTCATTTGAACTGGAAGTTCACATTTGGTTTTCCCGGTTTTAGCTTTAACTGTTTGCCAAACTATTTTTTGCGTTTCTCGTGGATCAATAGAACTGTTGATTTTGTCTTGGGTATATTTAAATTTAACCTGATTGATGTTACGCCTATGTTCTTTTTTCAGTTCTTTATAGTTATGCTTCAGTTGTTCGTTATTAGAATTACTCATCAGCCAAAATAGGTCGGCCAACTTCCTACCTTCATCGATTATTGATTTAGTAGCCCAATTTGATTTTATATTAGAATTCGTTTTCATTTGAATAATTGGACATGTCAATTCTAAGGCATAGATAGATAGATAGATTT
The DNA here is from genome assembly GCA_018342105.1 of Gonioctena quinquepunctata. Taxonomy (NCBI): domain Eukaryota; kingdom Metazoa; phylum Arthropoda; class Insecta; order Coleoptera; family Chrysomelidae; genus Gonioctena; species Gonioctena quinquepunctata. The sequence goes on along the minus strand of JAFIRS010000001.1, from coordinate 2,249,981 downwards.
ATTGACAACGTTACACATTTTTACAAGTGTTTGTAGCAGGTCAGATAATTGTCAAAATTATAGAAATTATAAAACATCAGTATATAAAATAATAAAACATTGTTACTGACACAGAGGTACTTAGATTTACTAAATCAAGGACACATATAAGTTAGAACATTAAAACAATCATAAATTAAATCATTAAAACAATCACTCAAGCATATAGTATTGTATTAAAAAATAAACTGTACATATTGTTTATATTAGAATTACACTCAAACATATCTGTGAAATTCTCGTTCATCATAAAATTTTTTAGTTGCCATAGGTTTTCCTCTCGAGTATCTCTTTTAGGGACTTCATGGGACCCGTTTATTTTTAATATGACGGAGATACTGAGTGGGTGAGAATTAATAATTACATATCACACATAATTGAAACCTGCTCTGGTGTTCCCCAGGGTAGTCACTGCGGACCACCATTACCCTTCAATATTTTTATTGATTGGTGTAGAAGTAATTGCTTAGAACTAATCTCGACAAATGTCTAGTTATGCATTTCAATCGTTCACAAACACCGATCATTTATGAATACTGCATAAACTCCTTGCCTTTGAACCAAGTTGACGAAGTCAAAGATCTGTCATTTTCCACCCTTATTAACAAAATAACCTTGAAATCACTGAAACTTCTAGGTTATGTAGGCAGGATCAGTAAAGACTTTTCAGTAAACACGATGAAAATTTTGTATTGTTGATTAATAAGGTCACACACTTGGAATATGCATTCATTGTGTTTACAAAACATCACTGGAAAGGGTCCAAAATATTTTTTTTGCATACTGTTGCCTATAAAATGGGCTTTTAAATGGACCATCGTCATTATTACAATGATATTCGTTCCATACTACACCTAACCACACTGGAAAACAGGCGGACTCAAGCTGATCTAATATTTCTATTCAAATTACTGTCAGGCCAATTAAATTGCCCAGAACTTCTCTCCTCAGTTGATCTGAGAGCCAAACAAAGAGTAACAAGGGATAATAGCAACCATCAATTTGGTTTCAGACCAGGCAAAAGTACAAGCTCTGCAATATTAGACCTGGTAAGCCTAATTCATGATGCTTTCGAAAGAAAATAATTTGTGTCTACAACATTCTGTGACCTCAGCAAGGCTTTTGACTGTGTCTCACACGATATCCTGCTAGCTTAATTAACATATATAGCTTCAATTGTGATAGCATAAACCTAATAAAATCATATCTGAGTAACAGATATCAAACAGTATCTATAAAAGGGGTGTCATCTGCAAGGAGAGCTGTAGAAGTGGGTGTCCCACAAGGCTCGGTCCTGGGACCCCTACTATTTTTAATATATATAAATGATCTGCCAATCTCTGAACGATATGCCCTTTTTGCAGATGATACTACATTCTCTATCAGAGGTGATAAACTCGCAGAAGTACTAGAGGAGTCATCTGAGACACTGTCGAGAGCCAAACTATGGTTCTCAACAAACCTTTTGTATTTAAATGAAACAAAAAACCAGCATATGCTATTTACACTTAAACAAAACTCCTGAAAAGTGTGGGTCTTTGGATGCTGCAACTTTCTTGGGAGTAAAAATCGATTCAAAACTAACCTGGGATCATCATACAGATTATGTATGCAATAAATTAAAGACTAATATATTTGTCCTTAGAAATCTTTCGCAAAATGTATCCATTAGTGTTTTGAGACAGGCATACTTTGCTCTGTGCCACCCGCATTTATCCTATGCAATATTAGCGTGGAGACAAGCGGCTGGCACAGAAAGGGTATTTTGCCTGCAACGCAAAGCTATTAGAATCGTCTCAAATCTGGAATACACCGCTGACTGTAAAGAGGTCTTTATTGAGAAAAATATATTAACATTTCCATCAATTTATATTCTACAAAAATCTAATCCATATTGAAAGTAACTACTGTGAGTACAGATCACACAATGAGTTTCATAATTATGACACTCGTAAAAATAATGACTTAGTAACAAACTACTACCGACTTGAGCGTTGCCAGAATGGGCCAGAGTTTTATGAAATTCATTTTTTCAATAAGTTACCTGAAAAGGTCAGAAACCTGAAGGTCACTGTATTCAAGCGAGCGATGAAGAAGTTTTTAATAAGGAAGTGTTTATATTACTCTGTAAAAGAGTTTCTAGAGTACTCTTGTGATGTCAAAGATTTTAAACTTAATTAAGAATGGGTGATTACCAATATTATCACTGTTTGTAAATTGTATCTAAACCATTATATAAAAAACCAAAAATGTTTTGATTTAATAAAACTGTTTTTGTAGAGAACTCACATCTTGCTAATTATGGATTTAATAATAATAATAATAATAATAATTTTATTTCAGCAATTAACTTGTGAAAAAAATACAGGAAAATTGTGAAAAATGTCAAAGGGTGAGAGTATATACACGTAATATAACAGCCAAGTCATTTGATTGAAGAAAAAATTATTATCACATAATTAACAGAAGACATTATTGCTAATAAAATTAAAATTAAAATACTATTTAGTTTATACCAGAGAATTATAGCATTTGCATCCAATATATTCAAAAAAAAATTGATACCGAACGGTAGTATGCCTGTGGGGTAAAATAAGGTTTTTTTGTCTGGTATCATGTTCATGGTGTGGTCTGATGGCATTATAAGTGGCCTTATTTTTGAAAATGAAACAACACGCTTCGAGGATATATGTGCTCATAACAGTCAGAATATTAAATTTTTTGAAGATCTCTCTGCATGACTCTCTTCTACTTACTTTTGCAATTATTCTGATTGCGTATTTTTGTAATAAAAACACCCTTTGTACCGAAGAGCTTCCTCCCCAGTTTAAAATTCCGTATCTCATATGAGAATGGAAATGGGCAAAGTATAAAGGCAGAAGGATATTTTTACTGCAATGACTCGACATAAACTTGAGTGCATAACATCCTTTCCTAAGTTTGCCGCAGAGAATGTCAATATGTGAAACCATGAAAGTTTTGAATCAAAGGTAATTCCTAGCATTTTGATAGATTCAGAAGAAGACACTACGTCATTTGTATTTTCAAACAACAAAAGCTGGTTGTGTTCCCGACTATTTGGACAAAACATTAGGGCATTGGTCTTTGACTTATTAATTATTAAATGGTTTTTGTCTGACCAAGTTATCACTTTGGCATAGGTAGTCTCAGCCAATAATTTTAATGATACTAAATCCTCTTCTATGATTAAAATGTTTGTGTCGTCTGCATAACATGTTGTAATAATTTTATTGTGTTCGTTCAGGTATGATATGAGATCATTGGCAAATACTATAAATAGAAGGGGGCCTAATATTGATCCAATGTCAAGAATATTAAGGGAAGCTAATGCTTCAGAACGTAATTTTTTCACTGACTCGTTGGAGGCTTTCAAGAGTTCTGCAATTAATGATGTATTTTCTCTTTAGATTTTTGTATGTATTTTTTTTTTTTTTTTTTAGTTTTATAGCTATTAATATAACGAGATTATTATGCGATTTATAATAGTCGAGGACATTGCTAGGTGACGAGGCGACAGCCGAGTCACCCGCAATGTCCGAGACTGGTGTTAAATCGCTAATAATTGAGTTACATTCAAAGCTTTATCGTATCATTGATAACGGCGATGCGAAAATAAAAGCAACAAGGTTTTATGTCATTTCATTTTGGCATTTCAAAAAGTCATCATTAAAATCATGCAATCATATTCCTGACGATATATTAGCTGCAGCCAACACTATAAGGTTGAACTTGCTTCCGGACAAATTTGAAAACTGTCAAAATATTGTTTTACATGTTCATGAAAACTAGTTCTGATATTATTTGGTATCTAACGTATTATGCTTTCGTAACTAACGTACTAAATTATGGTAACTAATGTATTATGAGTAACTAAGGTTTTATATAGGTTTTGGTACGTTTATGATGTTTATCGTATCATTGAAGATTAAGACATTTTAAATGAAATCATCATTATTAATTATTAACGTCATAAACGTACCAAAACCTACATAAAACCTTAGTTACTCATAATACATTAGTTACCATCATTTAATACGTTAGTTTCGAAAGCATAATACGTTAGATACCAAATAATATTAGAACTAGTTTTCATGAACATGTAAAACAATGTTTTGACAGTTTTCAAATTTGGTGGATACACCTTTGCCTTTAGCGTCCACGATCATCAGAGTGTTACAAAACTGCCGATATTCTTTTTCATAATGGATTTTAGATTTGTCCGGAAGCAAGTTCAACCTTATAGTGTTGGCTCCAGCTAGTATATAGTCAGGAATATCAAAATCTTGCATGATTTTAATGATGACTTTTTGAAATGCTAAAATGAAATGACATAATACCTTGTTGCTTTTATTTTCGCATCGCCGTTGTTAATGATACGATAAAGCTTTGAATGTAACTCGATTATTAGCGATTTAACACCGTCTCGGACATAGCGGGTGACTCGGCTGTCGCCTCGTCACCTAGCAATGTCCTCGACTATTATAAATCGCATAAGAATCTCGTTATATTAATAGCTATAATAATTATTGTTAAAGATTTCATATAAAAATGTCTTAATCTTCAATGATACGATAAAGTATTTTAAGTACTTTTCATATTCTAATTTGTACAACTTCTTGTAACGATAGGAGTTTTCCTGTTTATGCCAAATAAATAAATTATTCTACAGTTAAGGGTAAACTTTCTGAACTCATTTCTCAAGGAGTAAACAACAAAAGAACTCGTTATCTAGACAAATTCAGATAGAATCATTTTTCTTTCATGGAAAAAAATGCAGAAAATACAATCCGAATGTATGTTTCAAAATATAAAAACACTTGAATTTTTGTTCTGACTCTCAACTCACCTTAAAACTACTATGCACGAGCGTCTCATCCAGGTCGATGACCATACACTTCTTGAACAAGTCCTCCTCTCTGAGGGGCTCCAGCAAGTATTCCTTGTCATCTTCGCCGTCCTGGTCGTCGATGGCCTGTTCGTTATTTTTGTTCTTCTTCGAGTGCTTGGACTTGGGGCGCAGGCAGCAGAACAGCGACCTGAAGAAGCCCTTGGTGGCGGCGGTGGTCTTTTGCTGTTGCCCGGGCGCAAGCTGATTGTTGATCGGCTCGATAACGGGGGTGTCCGTCGGGGTGAGAGTTCCTGGAAGGGAAACAATCGTCAACAAGTCGATCATTGTAGAATGATAGCATAGACAATGTAGTGAATAAATAAATCATTTCTACTTGTACCGGAAGCATATTTCGAGGCTCTCCAGATACAAGTACCCTCTCAAGAACCAATCATTATCAAGTACAAGTTACCCCTCCAATAATAACAACTGTTTTGAGTACAATTTTTCTATCAAGTACATTTTCAGTAATTTTTAGAGTGCATACCACCGAAAAGAAAAAATGGAACCATTTAAGATCACCCACGTATCCGTATGTCTGTCTTTCACAGCCATTTTTTCTTCTTAGTAGTAAGTCGTGTAATGAAATAGTGCATGGTGCACAAGTCAAACTCCACCTGACAGTTTTTTCTGAAAACCAGATATTTAGCTGGGAATTGTGGAACATTTGATTCAATTCATTAAACTAAATATAGTACTGTTTACTTTGCCATAGACATTATAAAATTATGTATAATAAAGAATAAAAACCTTTTTAAAGACAAGTTTTTATTCAAATGCATGCTCTAAACGTAAAAAATAATTGCTTTGGATGTGGGACGTAGGTTATTCCGTGAGTTATAGATTCAAGAGCTTGTCATGCAAAGTTTTCAGTTCGAATACAAAAGTGACAAGCTTTTGAATCCATAACTCACGGAATAATCTACGTCAGACATCCAAAGCAATTATTTTTTATATTATTTATAAAAGCTTGTCTTCAAAAAGTTGTTATATTAATTATTTTATTTTGTGCTTTTTAGTAAGTACACCATAATCTATGCATTTTTGATAAAGCATCGTTATTATGAGATCTTTTTCCTGTAAGTTCTGAGCTCTGACGAACTGAACTCCTTCTATTGTTCAGTGGCAGCAAAACTATCTGAGAATGTTACTGTGAAAACTGATCCAATGATATACTTAAAAAAAATATCTGTTCAAGATTCTTTCTTTTTTGAACCCACGGACATTCAGGAAATAAAATTAATTTTCAGAGAAATAAAAAACAAAGTTTCTTCTGGGTGGGATGATCTTTCTCTCAGAATAATTGATAAATTGCCGGATGGTGCAATACAAATTTTGGCAGAGGCAATTAATATTTCATTCTCCCAAGGATCATTTCCTGCCTGTTTAAAAATTGCCACAGTAATTCCACTATATAAAGGCGGAGATCATGATGTCCCTACCAATTTTAGACCGATATCCCCGTTACCAATCCTATCAAAAATAATAGAAAAACTGGTAAAATAAGGGTATCATCCTTCCTGATCAAGTTTAACATACTAAGTTCCAATCAGTTTGGCTTCCAAGCCTCAAAAGCACAAATGATGCAATTTTTCCTTTCTAGAAAATCTTTACCTTAATCTGAATGATAGAGAGGCAGCTGCGGCAGTTTTTTGTGACTTATCTAAGGCGTTTGACTGCGTAAATCACAGAATACTGCTCAAAAACTTGAAATTTATTGCTTCAGAGGCAATGCATTGTCTTGGTTTAGATCTTACTTAACTGAACGTCGCCAAAATGTCTCACTTAATGGAATTGAATCCAATGAATGTGCTGTCAACTCTAGTGTCCCACAGGGCTCGGTTCTGGGACCTCTGTTATTCTTGTTGTATGTCAACGATCTGAATCAGTTGGACATCCAGGGTAAATTAACAATGTTTGCGGATGACACCACTATCCTATGGCATGATAAATCAATTACCGATCTATTCGATCACATCAGTGTGGATGTAATAAGGGTGAAAGAGTGGTGCGATGCAAATCTCCTATCATTCAATGTCAACAAAACGAACATCGTATCATTCAGATGTAACATCAGGGAGGTTTCATTAGATGATGGAATAATTAGCAATGCCGCGGAAAATAAGTTTTTGGGATTACTTATTGATGAAAAGTTAAGATTCGAAAGCCATATTAACAAGTTGTGCAAAAGATTAGCATCGGGTTGCTTTGCGTGCGTAGTGTTTCTCACGAACTGGATATTGCTAATGCTAGGAAGGTTTATTTTTCATTAGTAGAGTCACATCTACGCTATGGCATATGCTTTTGGGGTATATGTTGCATCAACTGTTTGAAAGGGTCTTTACCCTCCAAAAAGAGCCATTAGATGTTTATGTAAAGCCAAATGCCGCGATTCATGTAGACCATTGTTTTTAGAGCAAAGGATTTTAACACTGGCAGGTCTTTTCATTTTAGAGACAGTATGTCTAATTCACAAGAAATACAGAAATGAAATAAACAACTCTTCAGTATATAATACACGTTTAAGACACCATATTGCTCTACCCGTCCCTACGTCAGCTCTTACTCAAAATTCCCTTATTTACAAGAGCAAAAAATTATTTAATCACCTACCCAGCAATATAAAAGAAATACAAAGTGTATTTAGATTCCGAAAAGAAGTGAAAGAGTTCTTGGTTGTGAGGGCCTATTATACTACAGAGGAATTTTACGAAGATCAATTTAACTTAGACTGTAATTAATGTGATCAAGTAAGATGCAACCTTTTAGATTTTCCATTTTATTTTTAAATCATTAGTTAATGTCGACACTAATCTTTTATTTGTATTATTTATTTACTATCTTGTGTATTGTCAAAAAACTGTTGTTAACGTTTGTGTGTATATTGGCACTATTAACTTTTTGCCTTTTTACCTTTGTACCTTTTACCTTTTAAATTTAGGATTCCAGACTTTGTCAATGAGATGTATATATCTTCGGACAATAAAGTATATTTGATTGATTGATTGATTGATTAACTAGTTCTTCAATGAGAAGACCATCTGAAGATTAACTCATCCACCATCCTGGAACTGCTATCTTGAATTTATGAATTTTGACAAAAAAATTTATAATCTTCAACTAAGGCCCGATCTCACCAGAAGACAGATAAATTGCGTTTTCATAAACTCCATACTCACTAAACTCAGATTTTAATCTTGATAAACCTCGATCGAGTTTCACCGACACAAACAGACGAAAGCTAAAACGAGTTTATTGAAACTTAGTTTAAGGACAGTGAAAAGCTGGCAACATTGTAAAATATGTACATTTCTGTCATATTTCTATTTATGCCCAGCATATTTCATTGTTTTGATGTCCGAGTTGATTTGTTTGTTTGATATGTAGAGAAGACAGATTTTTTCACTAATTGTAAATACATTTGTTTATTTTTTTTATTCTTAGTTTATTAGCTTTATTTGAGCTAATTGTATATTATTGGGTTATGCCTGTCATATGCTTTTTGTAACAAACAATATTTTTGAACTTTTTAATTGGGTGCTCATAAAAGCTATTATTTTACACTCTTAAATTGGATATATATTTTTTTATGGTGAACTAAAAGCAAATTTCAAAATTCATTCAAAACTAAAGTATTACTTCTGGTAAAAAATATTTTTTTTGAAACTTAACTTGTGGTGTCATATACCTTCAACATGAACAAAAACAGTAGAATTATTTTTTTATCATTTGTTTATAAGCAAGTGTTGTGTTTATAATTTTTTATTATTGACTATATTAGTTTACATATTGAATAGTTTTATTCAATGATGGTGTAGTAAGAGTTCTGGTTAACCTCTTTATTCCAGCTGGTTGCTGTATATTATACTCATAGATGGTTTAATTCCTATCTCACAGGTAGAAGTCAAATTGTTAAGTTCACAACAACTTCGTCGCCAGCTGACATAAACAGCGGAGTACCACAAGGATCAATACTAGGCCCTATACTGTTTCTACTGTACATAAACGATTTGGCTTCTATAGATATAAAAGGCCAATTCACACTATTCGCGGATGATACCACGATACAATGGACTGATAAAAATAGTTCTGATCTTCACAAAACTATCTGTTCGGATATTATTAAAATCAAAGATTGGTGCGACTCTAACCTCCTGTCTCCAATATCTCTAAAACTAATATTGTATCATTCCGATGTAGTATTGACAACATACCTTTGACTTCAAATCAAAGTTTCATTGAGAACAGAACTTACGCAAAATTCCTTGGGGTTAGTTTAGATAATAAATTAAAATTTAATGATCACATTGCATCTCTTAATAAAAAACTTGCTTCAGGATGCTATGTAGTTAGAATTGGGCTTAACTGCAGCAAAAAGCGCTTATTACGCACTAATAGAGTCACACTTAAGATATGGAATCCCATTCTGGGGCGTTTGTACTAAAACCCAATTTGAGTCAGTTTTTTTTCTACAAAAAAAAACACTCAGATACCTGTGCAAAGTCCGACGACGGGACTCTTGCAGGCCTTTATTTGCGATGAACAAGATTTTAACTGTTTATGCTATCTTCATTTTAGAATCAGTTTGTCTATTACACAAACATAGAACAAATTTTCCCTCTGCCACCTTTACCTATGCCACCCGACATTCCAATGATCTCAGACTACCTTTACCTACATCATCCCTCATTAAGGACTCGATTGTGTTTAATGGCCTCAAGATGTATAACCATCTACCACATCACTTGAAAGCTTTGGATAACATTCGTTTCAGAAAAACTCTAAAAGACCTCCTCAGTGTTAGACCCTATTATAGTCTGCAAGAGTTTTACAATGACAGTTTTTGAAAATATTTTTATAGCTTTTTACCTTTATCCTCTTTTCCTTTATCATATTTTTATATTTTATAATTTACATGACAATGCCGTTTTATACTTTGTAGTGCATAGTCTTTCTTTTTTATTTTTTGTGTTGTTCTGTGCCCTACAATTTTAATTTTCTCGAGATACTAACGGACTGTTTCCATAAATAATTTTAATACCACTTCTTTCCTTAACGATAAATTACTTTGTCAATAAGATTACTTTCTTTGAACAATAAAGCATATATTATTATTATTTCACACAATAAACATATCCACCATAAGTTTTAATTAGCAGAAGGTAGTCTGAAATTTTCATTTGTAAATTGGAAATCTTTTATACAAGTTTTATTTTTATATGCACTATCTAAGTTATTTTATATAAGTTTGATGTCTTACTCTATGGAGATATTTTGTATTGTTATTTTACTGATTGTTATCTGTTAATTGTATATCTAATTAGCTTTGTGGACAAGTGTTATACTTATGACAATAAAGTATATCTGATTTGATTTGTCCAACTAGCCTGCAAAAAATATACTGATAAGAGTTTGTAACAAAATTTGCTATTTACGATAATTTTACCTAAACAATATATGTACAGAACGAGTTTTGTGCAAAACCTGGCCACAAAGTCGTTATGGTCAAGACTATGAAAATGATCTTCTCTGTCTCTTATGATATCACTGTCCTCGAAAGTTAATAAATTCGCCCTTCGCATATTTGCAAATTTAAACAACAAAACATAAACAAATATTTAAAACGAAAGACTTTCTTAACCTTACTTTTCAAAACTATCTAAAACGTCGTTTAACTTCATAACTGGCCAAATTCAGCCGGTTTAAGCGGAAACGCCGTTTAGAACTAAACCCGTTTATAGTTTCTGGTGAAATCCAATATGACGAGTAAAAAGCTTAATCTAAGTTTAATTTGAACAAAACGCGTTTAAAGAGGTTGGTGAAATCGGGTTAAATTCATAATCTCCACCCCGACCCCGAAAACCTCCACATACCAATTTTGAATAGAATCGCACCATAATCACAGAGATCGTCGGCCATCTTGGAACCGCCATTTTGGTTTTATGAATTTTGTCAAAAAAATCATAATCTTCTATTCCTAAAACCCCCACATACCAATTTTGAATCGAATCGGACCATAAACACAAATCTCGTCCGCATCTTGAAGCCGCCATTTTATTTTATTTTTTTCTCTAACAGAATTGTCACCGGGATTATGAACACCTGCCAAATTTCAATGGAATCGGACGACGGAAAGTGGGTCAAATTTAACTTGTAAGATTTGATTACCCAGTTCCTCAAAATAATGACTCTGGCAACTCGCCGATCGCTGAGAGTGCCAGGAATTACAGTGTTGCCAAGCTATATTCATAATATTTCTTAGCAATGTGAGCAGGCCGAAAAAAATAATGACATAGCACTCGGTATACATACATATTATTCAAGAATAACTAAATCAAGAACAGCTATCAAATACCAAGTCTTCATTTCAATATAACACATGCTAGTTCTGTTTTATTCATAGGATGAAACAGAATATTTCCTCAGAAGTGCCGCAAAATAATGACTCTGGCAACTCGGGAAAAATGCCAAATCAATGGACTTATGACGTCAAAAAAAGCGGCAATAAAACGCTGTGTTTGAATGTCTCACTGAATTTGAGGGTTTTAGAGCAGCGTTTGTTAGAATATTACCCAATATCTTCTAGGAAAAACTATGCATACATAATATATTTTATCACTATATTTCAACTTCAAGCACATATGGAGTAAATTTGTGATCTTGCCTAATCTGATTTGTTGTCACATCTTCATAGTACACCGGTTAGAGTTGTGCTAGATGCAAGTGCGCCCTGTGATAATCATGTTTCTATGTGACACTCTTTTTGCTATTTACACGTTTTAATAGCTCTCGTTTTTTTTTGCCAAATTTCATGGGTTATTCTTCTCGGAATAATTATAAAGTTGTATCAAATTCAGCAGAAGATAGTGATAAATTCGAAATTGTGCATATCCACCAATTACAAAAGCTCCTGCAAGCAGTAATTGCATTCAAGTGCAAATAACTAGTTCTTCTACAGTGAAAAAAAACAAAAACATCTAGTGATAAAAATAAGTTCACAAAAAAAAGAGTCTATCTTCACCTATTTGGCTCGAATTACCTGCTGATAAAATAAAATAAATGAAATAGTCCAGGAGCTGACGGTAAATAGAAGTATTTGACATTGATTTTTCATCATGGTTAACTTTGGATGTTGTAAGACACGACCGTTTCCGCCGAATTATTATATTTGCAAAAACTGCCTCAAGATATTTCACAGAAGCTGTGTACAGCAGAATAAAAATAAATACAATTTCCTGAAAGACTTCCAAATTACTTGCTGCAGTAATGATTTGGATATTATTGCTAATGACGAAAAATCTCTACTGGAACTAACCATAAATGATCGGGCACAGAACAGAATGCAAAATAGTTACATTGAAAAACTTAAACAGGAACAAAAATATTAATTGAAGAAGTCACAGAGAGGAAGATCAAAATGAACAAATAAGATACTACCAGGAACGAATCAAGGTACAGAAATCAGAAATAGCAGATATCATAACACAATTGATGAAAGGGATAAAAAAGCAGACAAACAATATCAACTCAAACTTCAATTACAACCAATAATAAGACAGCTCAAACTGAAAATGATATGAAGAAAACAATCAACTGCGCAATACAAACTGCGCAACAGTTAACTATGAAAAAGGCAATCGATTTGGAAATGGACATAATTGAGCTGAATAACTTAATGAAAATATGTTGACATCAATTGAAACTCTCACACAGGAAAACACTCTGTACCGAAGAAAATCGACTTATTAAAAAATGATCTACACTTCTCGAATGTCACAAAAAGGAGGGTAAAGATAAAATAATTTCATATAGATCCGAGGTGAAAGAGAAAAATTTTAATTGTAAGTAATTATCGAGGCAGAAACCTCAGCTATATCTAGGAAGCTATTAGGAGACAACTATATAATAGAATCTATAGTGAAACCGAATGCAGATGACAATGAACTAATATATACAGTTCAGCATAATGCAGATCCTAAATGTTAATGACATGGTGTACTCTGGCCCAATAAGAGTACTGGCGATCTGTGGAAAGATATTAATTCCTTTGAAATACTGCGCACCATCATCACAGTGCCATATCAGCAGGAACTCGTGCTCCAGAATCAATGATATGATATATAAAAATAATATTGAGTTATTCAAGACAGCCTATCAAGCTAACTAGGAGACTGTTTGCTAGAATGTAACAATTTTCTGAGGAAGAGTAATTACATCAGTGAAACAACTTTAAGCAAACAGAAAAATGGTTTCTGTGCAAGGCGATTCAAGCAGTCATCGAAAATCCCTACCCAAGTCAAAATCCAAAAGTGAAAAAAGCCAGTACTATTAACCAGAGTCATTTTAAATCTTTGAATCATAGACTGTATCCAGATGATTCCTTGGCAGCTGAAATAAATGAGGAACCCGCTGGACTACAACATCTTCAGTTCCATCAGAGCAGAAGTAGAAGAAACATCGAAGACCAAACTGAAGAAGATGGCATTCAGTATTCCCAAGGAATCCTCCTCTGGCGTCTCACCTTCAGACACCTCTTTTTAAGGGAAAAAAATCGGTCAGTGATAATAACATAATCACATTTTATCATTTAACATCAATCCATTAGTAACAAAATCAACGAATTATTCATCTTCTTAGAATCTCTTGGGTTCCCAAAATTATTTCATTCTCTGAACATTGGCTAAATCCGAATGAACCTATTAATATACGGGTTATAATATTGCATCGAAATACTGTAGGAACACACTCTCACATGGTGGAGCGCTATATTCATTCACGATTCCTTGTCACATCTTGATCTCATTGGTACTGATAAATTTTCTGAAATTCTTGATGAAAAACAATTCGAAATGTCTGCAATTTTCTCAAAAACCTCAAGCTATTCAGATTATGTCTTTATAAGCCCACTTCCCATACAATCATATTTTTAGACAAGCTTGAACAAATTTTGACACTGATCCCAGGAAACTATAATATTGTATTGACTGGTGACCTCAATATAAACTTTGAAGATAGACTCTCTATCAACACTCAAAGGCTCACTAATCTCCTAGATTCTTTCAATCTGGTCATGCATGTTGACACTCCTACAAAGAGTATCACAATTTTCGTCAACCACAATTGATTATTTCTGTACAAATCTCAATCAGGATGGCATCACCTGCTCAGTAATACCATCTAATCTATCAGATCATGATGCCATATACAGCAAAGCTACTTTCAGTCTAAACATAACCAACAAACAACACCGCTATGGCCGTCTTTACAGTTCCAAAAACTATAGTAGGTTCCATCGATTTTGTGTCAACACTGACTGGGAGATATTGTTGGACTCAGAAAAACCCTTTAAATCATTTTACAATGGCCTAGTCATTAACTTCGAAAGGGCATTTCCAAAACAAAAAATCAATCAAAAAAAACTAAAACCCTGGATCACAAATGGCATAAAAATCTCCTCCAAAAACATGAGGTCTCTTCACTATATAAGAAAAATTCGTAAGTAATTCCAACTTTGACAATCACTACAACTCTTACAGGAAAATATATAGACAAGTTATCAGGGCAGCAAAGATAGGTTCTACAATAGTAGGATGGAGAATGCAAATAACAAAGTGAAAGAATGCTGGACCATAGTAATGAGCTCAGGGGAAAGGAAAAACCTCAAAAGCATCAAAACGTCACTAGAACCTAACATAATCAATAATTATTATTGTACAGTAGCAGAAAAGCTAACTAGTAAAATATCTCTATGCAAAATCCTTAAACTATATCATCCAAGTTGATAACAATCTCATACTCTATGACACCAACTTATATGAACTGAAAGAGTTATTTCCACTATAAAAAATAAAATGCGCTGGTTTTAGATGATATCTCTATAAACATTTTTGTTAACCTCCCTGATATGTACTCAGTATTCTTGCCCAACTCATAAATAGTTCCTTTGCACAAGGCTATTTTCCTTCATTCCTGAAAACCTCGGTTGTTATCCCTCTCCATAAAGGTGATAGAGAGATCCAGCCAATTTTAGGCCTATTTCATTAATACCCACCTTAGCGAAATTATCGAAAACTGGTGAAAAAAGAGTTATGGAATTTTTGATACATAACAGAATACTGAGTGCACAGCAGCACGGTTTTCAGAAATCGAAGAATACAACTGGCTAATACATTCAGTTATGTCAATGATTTACAGAGATATCAATGATAAAGCTGTCGCAGCAGTGCTCTGTGACCCTATCGAAAGCATTGATTGTGTCAACCAGGTATTGCTGTCAAACTTCAATGTATGGATTCAGAGGAAACACTTTTAAATGGTTCGACTCATATCTTTCTGATAGAAAGCAGTATGTGAGACTAACAACATCTTCAATTACTGCAGAAAATAAAAGTGGAGTACCACAAGGCTCGGTGCTGGGTCCTGTTTTGTTCCTTTTATATATAAATGATCTGACCATGTTACCAATTTCCGGAAGGTTCCGCTTATTTGCTGACGACACCACCATACTATGGCACCATAAAGATAAAAGTAAATTGAACGAAATGATATCTTCCGACATGGTTACAATCAGAATTGGTTCGACTCTAATTTACTCACTCTGAATTAAAAAAACAAGTGTTATTACATTCAAATGTTGTATATCAAATGTGCATTTGGGAAGCCAACTCGTGGTAAACAAGAACTCAGCAAAATTTTTGGGATTATTTTTGGGACAGTAATCTGAAATTTGAAGAGCATATAACTCATTTAAATAAAAACTGGCTTCTGGTTGTTATGTTATGAGGACAGTATCAAACGAATTAGGATCTACTGCTGCCAAATCTGTTTATTATGCACTTATAGACTCCCATTTACACTATGGCATATCTTTCTGGGGGGTATGTAACAATCAACTCTTCCAGTCAGTGTTTGTGCTTCAAAAACGGGCAATTAGATACCTTTGCAAAGCCAAATGGAGAGATTCTTGTAAACCTCTTTTTAAAGATAAAAAAATCCTAACTCTTGTCTCAATTTTCATATTGGAGACAGTGTCTGTAATTCATAAAAATAGATTGGAATATGAAATCAACAACATCCCCTACAATACTCGCCAGAACGAAAATAGCCTAAAGCTCCCCATACCCACTTCCAACCTAGTAAAAGATTCTCTGATATATAATGGAGTGAAAATGTATAATAAAATACCAAGTGATATGAAAGAGAGAAATCTCCAGGTTTTTAGATACAAACTAAAAACTTTACTTAGTGATAAGGCCTACTACAGCTTGATTGAATTCTATGATGATACACTTAGTTAATGTTTACAATTGTTCATATTGTTAATTTTGTTCAAACTTTTTAATGTTTTTGTGAAAGTATTTAATTAAGTCTCACCATTTGTTTTTATCCTGTGACGTGGTTATCAATTTTTGACAGTGACTTATGTTCATTCGCATACTGTGAATTTTTATTTATGTGTTTGTCAACAAGATTTTTCTTATGTACAATAAACATATATTCTCTCTCTCTCTCTCTCATCTTCTTTGCAAATTAATGGGTTTGATCTGGAAGGTCATTTTGATGATCCTTAATATGCTCTGTGAATTTCGAGTTGACAGGATTTTTCTGAAGATACTTCTGTCAATTTTGATTTTTTCGGGGATGATTTTCATTCTTTATCCCCTTTGCAAATGAATATAATTGATATAGGTTAGCTGGATGGTCCTTGATATGCTCTGTAAATTTCAAGTTGGCAGGAATTTTCTGACAGAAGATATTTCAATTCTGAGTTTTGAGAGGGTAGATTTTTCACCTTTCACCCTATTTGCAAATAAATGGAATTGATACAGGTCATTTGGGTGGTTCTTGATATGCTCTGTGACTTTCAAATTTGCAGAATTTGCATATGCTAATTCTAATTTTTTTCGGAAAATTTTCGCCCTTCATCCCTTTTGCAAATAAGAGAGATTAATACAGCAGGTCATTTGATAGGCTCTATGAACTTCAAGTTGGCAGGATTTTTCTGGAGGAACTTATGTTGATTCTGATTTTTTAGGAGGTAGATTCAAACCCTTCATCCCCTTTGCAAATAAATGGGATTGATAGAGAAGGTAATTTGGGTGGTCCTTGATATGTATGCTCTGGGAACTTTAAGTTGGCAGGACTTTTCTGGCGGAACTTATGTCGATTGCGATTTTTCGGGGATATATAAATATAATTGAAAAAATTAATTAAATTTTTGAAGCAAATCACTGGAACATTTGTTTATTCCGTGCGAACCTACCTTGAACTCAATGTAACGTTTTAAATTATCCCAATAAGTGGTTGGTTATAATGAATAATCAATATCAGTCTCTTTATCATCTTCTTTGAATTAATTATAAGAAGAATGGATATTTCGATCGTCAGAATGTGAGCATGGCATTCTTTACAAACTCCATTCCTATATTAAGTGCTGACTGACTATCAATATGAATTACTTTTTTCTCTCGGGTCATTAACTACTTGCTCTTGATTTATTGTGGATTTTTCTAATTCTTAACTTTGTAGTAGATGTACCCGTATTTGGTGAAATATCTCATGAAATATGCTATGACAGTCACTACTGGTATATTTTCTCATTGCAAGTATTTATCTTAGATTTTGTACAGCTATTTTGATACCTGTCCCAAGTTTACAATGAGGTTAGGTTATGGGCACTCCTAATACTCTACCACACCTTCACCCAAAAAAAAAATATGGGAGCCATATTGGCTGTTACCATCAGAAGGTTGGTGGATTGCGCACCAAATTACTGGATCTGCAGCAAGCGGTTATGTGTTCTGATTATAACATTATAATATTAGTTGAAACCTGGTTAAACAGATACTTCCACAATTCTGAATTAGGTTTAAAGGACTTTGATATATTAAGGTATGATATAGACTCAACTGAATCATTGAAAACACGTGGAGGTGGTGTACTCATAGCTGTTAAGCACTCTCTATCGGCCACTACTGTGAACTTTGTGAATAATAATGTTGAACAAGTTTTTGCAACACTCTCTCTTGGTGAAGATCATTTGATTATCGGTGCAGTATATATTCCACCTGCTTTTAAAACCGAATATTACATCAATCATGCTAATACAGACTATGTTTTAGTAAAATTTCCTGGTCATAAACTTTTGCTTTGTGGAGATTATAATGTACCGAATGTTATTTGGTTCAATGATGAACTTGGCCTAAATGCTGACTGTCCTGAAAACTCACCTGCAAATGTATTACTCAACTCATTCGGTTATCATAACCTTTATCGAAGAATACAACTGACGCAATACATTCAGTTATGTCAATGATTTACAGAGATATTAATGATAAAGAAGCTGTCGCAGCAGTGCTCTGTGACCTATCGAAAGCATTCGATTGTGTCAACACTTTTAAATGGTTTGACTCATATCTTTCTGATAGAAAGCAGTATGTGAGACTAACAACATCTTCAAATACTGCAGAAATTAAAAGTGGAGTACCACAAGGCTCGGTGCTGGGTCCTGTTTTGTTCCTTTTATATATAAATGATCTGACCATGTTACCAATTTCCGGAAGGTTCACGTTATTTGCTGACGACACCACTATACTATGGCACCATAAGGATAAAAGTAAATTGAACGAAATTATATCTTCCGACATGGTTACAATCCAGAATTTACTCTCTCTGAATTCAAAAAAAAAACAAGTGTTATTACATCCAAATGTTGTATATCAAATGTGCATTTAGGAAGCCAACTGGTGGTAAACAAGAACTCAGCAAAATTTTTGGGATTACTTTTGGACAGTAATCTGAAATTTGAAGAGCATATAACTCATTTAAATAAAAAACTGGCTTCTGGTTGTTATGTTATGAGGACAGTATCAAACGAATTAGGATCTACTGCTGCCAAATCTGTTTATTATGCACTTATAGACTCCCATTTACACTATGGCATATCTTTCTGGGGGGTATGTAACAATCAACTCTTCCAGTCAGTGTTTGTGCTTCAAAAACGGGCAATTAGATACCTTTGCAAAGCCAAATGGAGAGATTCTTTTTAAAGATAAAAAACTCCTGTCTCAATTTTCATATTGGAGACAGTTTCTCTAATTTATAAGAATAGATTGGAATATGAAATCAACATCCCCTATAATACTCGCCAGAACGAAAATAGCCTAAAGCTCCCCATTCCCACTTCTAACCTAGTAAAGGATTCTCTGATTTACAATGGAGTGAAAATGTATAATAAAATACCAAGGGATATCAAAGAGAGAAATCTCCAGGTGTTTAGATACAAACTAAAAACTTTATTTAGTGATAAGGCCTACTAGAGCTTGATTGAATTTTATGATGATACACTTTAGTTAATATTTACATTTGTTCATATTGTTAATTTTGTTCAAACTTATTAATGTTTTTGTGAAAGTATTTAATTAAATCTCACCTTTTATGTTTTTATATTTGTTTTTATCCTGTGACGTGGTTATCAATCTTTGACAGAAACTTATGTTCATTCGCATACTGTGAATTTGTATTTATGTGTTTGTCAACAAGAGTTTTTCTTATGTACAATAAACATATATTCTCTCTCTCTCTGTCTCTCTCTTTATCAAGTGAATTCTATTCCTAATTCTAGGAATGTATTTTTGGATATATTATTTTCATCATACCATGATATTAACATGTTAATAACCCAACAGAACCACTTTTTCAAAATAGCATACACCATTCTGCTGTTGCCTTTGATTTGAATATTGGAAAAATACCTGATCTAAAGATCGACGAATACTTTTACGATTTCAGGAATAGTAATTATATCTTCAAGAATGATTTCTTTGCCAGCATTGATCGGAATTCCCTATCGAATGACAACGTTACCTCATCCCTAAGCAACTTTTATGACGTTTTATATCAAGCTATTCGTAAATTTGTTCCTGTCAAATAGTTCAAAACGTCAAACTTCCCAACATGGTGTAACAAAGATTTGAAACAAATGATATTTGAAAAGAAATTAGTTCATAGAGAATATAAAAGTGGTAATGTTGAAGCTTATCGGCATTTTCAGTATCTCAGGGAGCAATGTAAAATCTTACGTGAGGACTGTTATCAAAATTACATGTTGAAAACGGAGAATAACATTTCTGCCAACCCTCGTCATTTTTTGGAGTTCATCAATGATAAAAAGAAATCATTCAATCTCCCCTCTCATATGGTTTATAACAATAACTCTGGTGAAAATTCCGATGATATAGTTAATCTTTTTTCAGACTATTTCTCGACAGTCTATGATAATACAAACATAAATCAAATTCCACATCATACCTTTGAAAACACTGTTGACATTTGCACCTACACCATAGACATTAAAGAAGTCATAGATTTAGTATATTCTCTACCTTGGAAACTATCTGGCCCAGATGAGATCCCTTTACACTTGATTAAACATTGCATTTACACTTTAGCAAAGCCCATTCACTACTTGTGCTCTCTATCGAAGGCTTTCGAAAGAGTCAACCACAGTTTACTACTTGCAAAACTTGAATCCTTGAGAGTTCAAAGAAATATTTTAGAATGGATCGAATCCTATCTTAGTGATAGAGTACAATATGTCAAATATGGAAGTTCAGTATCAGATCCAATTGAAGTTCCTTCAGGGGTACCCCGGGGATCTCACATGGGGCCACTACTATTTAATATCTTTGTTAATGATCTTCCAAATGTTATCACTAACTGTTCCTTCCTATTATTTGCCGATGAGTTAAAGATGTTCAGAACAGTTCAATCCATATCTGATGCTGAGAGATTACAGTTTGACCAAAATAACCTTTCCAGGTGGTGTAATATTAACTTACTTAATAGTCTAGTTAACAAGTGCATTTTGGACCAACTTTTTTCAGCAGTCTCCGAAAATTATGATCGAGGTGTCATTCGATTCGGAATGACATCTAGATGATTTTTGAAAAAAATGAAGTTCCGCTTGCAAAAATTGTAAAAGTGATTAACAATTAACTAAAAAAAAGGGGTTTTGGTTTTTTGCAAATATCTCAAAAACTAATAAAGATTTTTCAAATCTGAAGAAAGATTCAAAAAGAGAAGGAAATTTCCTAAAAAAAGTCTCGATTATTTGTATCAAAGATTGAAATTCCATAAAAAAAAATCAATTATCTTATAAACAACGCATTTGTTTATAACAATTTTTTAAACAATTAGAGATAAAAAAATTTAAAAATTATTTCTATGCAGTTTCTGATAACATAAAAACGGATCGGTAATAATATTTGAAAAAAACATTTTTTTCAATTATTAATTTAAGTGTTTAATTTTGCAACAACAAAAATTATTAATAAAAAACTGAAAAATGTTTTTTTTTTTAATTTTTTCAACGGGGTTCTATTTTGAAGCCTTTCAAGAATTGCTCCAAGAGAGGAAAAAAATCTTAAATTTATAGTTTAACAATTATCACACTTGCAATGTTCATGTTCAAGCAGAAAAAAATTATTAATTAACTATTGAATAACTAATTGAAAAATTGTGATAAATTTTTTTTCAAGCGGATTATTGTTCATGCATCTGTTCAGTTAGTGTCTGAATTTTTTCAATTTTTTATTTTCATATTTAGTATGCTTAAATAATTTTTATTGTTAAAGTGTCCAAAGTGGGCGCGGCTTGCCCAAGCCAGAGTACCCGTTTTCCGCCGTATTTTCATCCCTCTGGGAAAATTATAAATATTGATCCCACAATTCCGAGAATCAAGACTTTTTTTAGGAAATTTCCTCCTCTTTTTGAATCTTTTTTCAGATTTGAAAAATTATCTAGATGTCATTCCGAATCGAATGACACCTCGATCATAATTTTCGGAGATTGCTGAAAAAAGTTGGTCCAAAAAGCACTTGTTGACTAGACTATAAACTGAACTTGGGTAAATGTCAAAAAATAACTTTTTCACGAAATAACGAGGCAATTAATTATATTTATCAGATTAACGACACAAATTTATCAGAGACCAACAAGATTAAAGATTTGGGGGTTATATTCGACACAAAAATGAATTTCAAGAGTCACATAACAGAAATATCATCTCGTGTACAAAAAATCCTGGGCTTTTCTCTTCGTTCAGCAAGAGAACTATCTGTCAATGCTGTCAAGACTATCTATTGTGCCCAAGTCAGGTCTATTCTTGAATACAGTTCTATCATTTGGTCGCCATGTTACAGTCGACCCAGAACTCTTGGAGAGTACTCAAAATAAATTCTTGAGATACTGTGGCTACAACTTGGGAATGAATAGAGATGAATACAATTATTCACAAATACTAAAAACACTGAATTTGAATACTTTAACACATAGAAGACTGGAAATCGGTCTGGTATTCCTCTATAAAATTATCAATGGCAGTATTGATTGTCCTTAAATTGTTGAGCTTACCTCACTTTCTGTAAATGTTAGAAGAAATAGAGACATTTTTAAGATTCCTTTTTGTAGAACAAATTATGGTAAAAATACTGAAGTCAGCAAACACTCACAGCTTGAGCTGTTCGGTTCATCTTTACCCTCCTTTAGAAAAGCAGTAGGTAAATAAAATTTATAGTTTTAATTTTTAGTTTTAACATAATCTTAGTCATCTGTAAAATATATACTTAGTATTTTTGTAATGGTATAATTGGCTTGTCCGTTAATAAATAAATAATGATTGGATGAAATATTGGAGCTACCACAAGATTCAAAATGAGCAAAAAATAATAATGAATTGATGTATCTGAAAAAAATCTAATCTAACAACAAAAGGCAAGAGATTCGAATGAAAACTATCCACTCAATAAAAACAACCGAAATAAATCTAGTTGAGATATTTATAAATAGCGTCAGAACTCATTTCAGTGATATAAAAATGATTACTGAAAAAAAAATTATCTGGTTTCAGTTGTTGGTTATTAATAACTCTATCGAAATTCCCAATGTTTATCTAAAGATAACTATTTAAGTGGAGCTATCAATTATGTTGGAATTATAGAAATTTTATTTTTAGATAAGCACTTCAATGCCAGTTTTGTTTTATTTAAACAAAGATTCATGAAATATTTCATATTTTTTTATGAAAATGTTAGTTTTGATAAAATTACAGGGTGTGATGATTAACCATCTTAAAAAAGGAAAGGAATCGAAACAAAATTTTTGTAATGAATGAATGTTTTGTAGGGAAAATCAGGTTATTATTTTTAAATTATATAAGTGCTTCAGATCTATATTAAAGGAGGTTATGTGTGATAGAAATATAATTTTTAGTATTAAAAATAAGATATACGAAGGTTGCAATGTTTTTCTTTGTTCCTTTTTTCAAACATCCATCTGCACTTTGTTCTGGAAAAAATATGAGTGTCTCATTTTCGGTACTGATGATATCATGAATATTTTGCAAAGATAGCAGTACCAGTGGTCTTTACAGATAATGAGCTCATATTTTTTATGATCAACTTGAATGTTTCAAATACAGAGACATTTAGCTTTGGAACTGTTATTCAATTTCAAGGTTTTTACAAGTTAGATTTGGGCTAAGAATATTATGATGTACAACTTAGCAGAAAATATGGCTAATAATTGCAGCTACTATCTCTAATAATTAAACTCTGACCTGGTTGTAAAATCATTGAAAGGGTGGTTCAGATGTTGAGGAATAAGAATAAAATTACCATTCACAAGTAAAGGTGGGAAATGATCAAAAACCTAAACCACGTGACTTTTTTATTGATTTTGACAAAATATTCTCACTGTGGCCCACTCTTCTTCAATCTGTTCATAAACGACATATCCCTCCATGTTAAAAAATCTAAATAGTTGTTGTTTGCGGATGACTTCAAAATATTTAACAAAATTACTAACGACAATGATGCAATAAATCTGCAACCAGAAATCTCTCTATTCTATGAATGGTGTAAAGTTAACGTCATAGATTTAAACATCAATAAATGTCACCAGATAACTTTTTCCAAATTAAATTCAGCTAAGAAATATCATTATTTTTTGGATGATACTCCTTTCGAAACTGTCAATGAAATTCATGACCAGGGCCTTACATTTGATAATAGAATGACATTCTACCCACACATCAGAGACATAATTTCCCGTTCATTCAAAATGTTAGGCTTCATCATACGATCATCCAAGGAATTTTCAGTTCAAACAACCTTGTGTATTAGTTAGATCAATTCTTGAATATGCAGCCGTTGTATGGACTCCTAACTACAATTACCAAAAAAAGAATATTGAAGGGATTCAGAAAAATTTCTAGTTGTGTTGCTAACCCATATTAGTCAATTTTATAGTTTAATTTATGAACATGAAAAAAGTATATAAAGTAATTTCTGAGGCAACAAATGAAAAATCTAAAAAAAATACACTAAGCTTTGATATACAGCATCAGAAAGTATTTATCTTGGGTACTAAAATGAAAAAATAAATATACACCACGATTTTTCATTAAATAATACTTCCATTAATAATAAATCTTTATTTTTAACTCCTGTTACAGAAAATGAAATATTCCTCCACATCAATTCATTGATGTGCACCTGGTTATGACGGAATCACTGCATTTTTATTAAAACTAACTGCAAAATACATTCTGCACCCTCTTAGCCATATCATTAACTTAATATTTAGTAATGGAAAATTCTCCAAACAATTTAAAAACTCTGTGATAACCCCTATTTACAAAGCAGGTGACAAAAATAAAATATCAAATTATCGCCCAATTAGTTTGATTAACAATTTTTGAAAAATTACTGAAAAATGCCTAAAAACACGTTTAATAAACTTTCCAAATAGCAACAAAATATTAAGTGAATATCAATACGGTTTCCGAGAAGGTAAAAGCACGTCAGATGTAGATTATTAATGAAGTTTCAAACAATCTTGATGACAGTAAAAAATGTATCGCAGTATTCCTAGATTTGGCAAAGGCCTTTGACACGTACATCATGAAAAATTACTACAAGCTTTAGGGCGGTATGGAATTCATGGTACTGTGTTAAATCTCTTTAAAGATTATCTAATTGACCGCTCACAATATGTAAAAGTCAATTAAGTTCTAAGTGAACCGCAACTGGTGAGAGTGGGTGTGTCTCAGGGGACAGTTCTAGGACCTATTCTTTTCACCATTTATATAAATTATCTATTAACCCTTGACATAGATAGCAAAGTAGTATCATATGCTGATGACACTGTTGTCATATTTAGTGGATATGATTGGGAAGTTACTAAGGAAAGCGTTCAACCAGGTATGAATGTCATAAAGATGTGGTTGGATGGGATCAGCTGTCTTTGAATGCAGATAAAACCAATTATATAGCATTTACCATCACATATATAAACAAACCTAATTTTCACAGCATTAATATTAAGGGCATTGGAGACATAAAAGAAGTTAAAAATACTAAATATTTGGGAATTATTATAGATAAAAATATACAATGGAATCAACATGTAGCATATTTAACAAAACGAATTAGAAATCTAATTTACAAATTTTATCAGTTAAGGGATATCTTGAGTAGAAATATATTGAGTTTGGTATACAAATCCCTAATGGAATCACTTTTAAGAAATGGAATACTGGTTTGGAGAGCATTATATGACAATTCATTAAAAAACCTTGTTTACAATTTAAAATTATGCATTGAAAATAATTTACAAAAAAGGCAGACGATACTCAACCAGACTAATTTAAGGAAGGGATATATGCAACATAAGATCGCTGAACTTTCATACATTGGTAACATTTATGCATAAAAAAGAACATTTAAAAAATCATATCTAGCATAATATTGTGACTCGTAGTATAACAAACAAATTGCTGAAAGTACCTAACTCTAATAAAATGTACATTCAAGATTTGCTTACCATCTAGCCTCAAAGATTTACAATTTATTACCTTTAAGTATTAGGAATATTAGCAACTACAAAAAGTTTTCATTGCAATGTAAGACGTTTATAAATGACAATTATTTTTCATTTATAAAACTAATTGATTAATTACTTTATTTTATATTTACAATTGTAAAATTATTTAATATAGTATAGGAAAGATATTATCAAACTTGTTGATTAAAAAAAATATGTTAATTACGTTCTGCACAAAACAAGTGTTAAATCACTTAGGTGCATATTTATAGGAAACAATATAGTATAGGTATATCACCAGCGACATGAATTTTCAACAGTATGTAATATTTTGCAAAACCGATTCTTAGAATATTAAGTTTATATTATATTAGGTATATTATGAAACATATGAATTTAATGTTAAATTTAGTAACAACTGTCGCTGATATCAGGCATTTGTTTGTTTTTTTTATTTTATTGATAGCGTAGAAATAAATAAAATAAATAAATAAAAATAAAACTGATGAATTTTATTGGATCCTGTAAATTCGCACTCAAGCAATTTTTATTTTTGTGGACTGGGTTATCCCTGATTACAGTGCCGGCTCAAGGTCAAATTTTCACCAGTGCGAAAGGGTAATTTGCCCCCCCCCATAAAACAAAAAACACCACGATGGGGAATATTGCAGTGCCTTGTAATAATCGTTGTAATGGAGAAAACTATTTTTTGTTTGAACTTTTGACGCCCTGGGAAGTCGCCCGGGCCTAAGCCGCCCCTGCCTGATTAAATAAATACTGAGACATTTAGCTTTGGAACTGTTATTGAATTTCAAGGTTTTTTCAAGCTTATTTTCTCTATTAGCACCTACATTGTAATAAAATTACCGAGTTTCGAGAAAAATAATCAGATATTCAAATGTACTCTTATCAGCAGGATTTTTTTAGAAATTACATTCAAATCAGGTGCTCCTGTGATATCACAAGTACATGATGCTGTCAGTTGAAAATAACAAATATCTATGTATAATTATAACAGTACCAACATAATTTCACGATTCAGGAGTCAATATTAAAGAACAAAATGCGTAAGGTCATCTTTAATCTGTCATGTTAATGATCGATTTTTAATGAGCCTATAAACATGTCAAGAGAGATCATTATGTTCTCTGATTACATAAAAATTCAATATTGTTATTAAATGCCAATATTGGCACCAAAAATGTGAAAGTAGGCATAGAATGCTATACAGTTTCTCTCAACCAAAAGAGGTCACACAGCTGAAATGGAATGTGATTAATTTACATAAGTACTGAAATGACGTACCTATCCCACTTTTCTCAGACTAAACAGAATTATAAAAATAGACCGAAATAAGGTAAATCGCCACAGGTCCGGCAGATAATTATAAATTATATATATTGGGAGTCGATGAAGAGTTTTGATGAAAAATTACGGAATTTCCGTGTCAAGTGTTTACCTCACCTCTGTTTACAGTTTACACCTATTCACACGCCTACTACATAATATTTCAAAGAACGTATACTTTCCGTTCATAGAAAACCATTGGATATTTCTTGAATCGCAATTATTTCTACATAAATTTTATGGGGTATTAGTCATCCGTTATTTACCTTTTTCGGTAGCATAACTATTTAGATGTTCCTCGTCCCTTGACACCTGAGTAATGATGGAGGATGCTTCCATTTAAACATTTGCTTATCTCCTGCAAGTTTCACGACACACTTATTATATCACCATATTATTTAACTATTTAGGAACTGAATGATGGAGGAAGTCGATATTTCACTATTTTTTTCGCAGCACCTCCTAAAACTATTAGTACATGGAACTTTAACAACAATCAACATCAACATATCAGTGAAAAACTACTATTACCGGCCCTTGTCAAACGTGAAGCGGCAAATTTGAGAGTCGAAGCGACATTAAATATTTACAGTTACGTTAAGAAAATCATTGATTTTTCAAAGAATCAGGTCATTCGTGACGTGACGAAACTTAATGCTATCACATTGATCAATATGATTTCTTTAATTTTTTGTTTCGGCAATTGAAATAAATTCTGACATTTATTCCCAACTTGGACGTGCCATCCCAACAAATCACAAACTATGCAAAACTGCCATGAAAGAGGCGTCATCTATGCTTGAAGTTGCAACTAACGGAATTGTGATCACCCATTGTTTTATACCTCCTAAAACAAAACGCTTACTTTTTCGAGCGGTTTCGAGAGCTACTAGTTCATCGAATGATGAAGTCAATTCATTCTCTGAAATCAATGGAACTTCAAATCAAAACTGTGTCAATCTTTCCGGAAGTAACGACATCTATGATTGAAGTTCCGAAATAGTGAAATGCTTATGATGGTTAACGACAACAATGTTGTTCCGAATAATACTATAAAAAATGGAAACTATATTGTAGAATCATGCTATGCTCAAACACTAGGGGCACGGATCATTGTATAAAGAGTACTTTATACAATGCACGTATGTTTCTTCCCAGTATTTCGAAATATTTAGAGATGGTGCAAAAACTCGATTATAGTACTGCACATCTAAGAGATTCATTATTATTCATTATCGATAAGGCTGAGCGGTCGACCGACCACAAGCAGGGACGTACTCGATACAAATAAATTTTCACACAAGATGATATATATGTTTAATTGACGGCCTGTCCTGATTATTTTAAGCAAATTAGTTTATAACATAATCCAAACCTAATATAAAAAGGTTAAAAATCAATCAAATTAGTCATAACTGTCAAATTACGTGGACAAATTTCAATTCGCGCTTTAAAATGTAATCTCTTGGTGGCCTCCTCTCATAACTTTTCTTACGTTTTCTACAACCTCTTTACTCAGTTTTGGAGTTTGATTACATTTTCGTAATTCTGATTTTACGTTTGCCCATATTAACACTCTATATGCAATGTATTGAGGTAGTCTCAGAAGGGTGTGACCTCGTTCATTGCACAGGTCGTCAATATAATAGTTTATTTTTAACTTTACACCTTTTATAACAGTAAGCGAATCTTTTTTTGTTGGGACTTTCCCACGATTGGTCGCAGGAAGAGGTATATTGTTTTTAGACGTAAATGCAATTATTTCAGCTTTTCTACTGCTACTATTTGGTATCTTACGGATTACTGACTGTGGTGGAATATTGGGTAGATGCTGTTCGCTAAACCACTTATTAAATAAGTCTGGTGTCATGTCTTCATGATAACCAGCAGCACAGTCTTTAATTTTTTTAGTAGTTAATAATAACGCATTAGGTACAAAACCGTCTTTGGTTCCAGCGTAGCCCACTTAAACATCAATTTTTACTATTGCCTACCCAACCGTAATTTACTACATCATGACTGTCGAACCATGTTTCATCAAGAAAAATAATGGGTCTATTAGAACGTCTGTAGTCTTTTATTTGACGCAAATAATCTTGCTGCCATTGCCCTATCATTGATGATTCGGTAATCGCCATGCGCTTATCAAGTTTTGTGTGTTAAAAACCACAACTTATTAAAACTTGACGCAATGTCTACACGCTGGTGTTAGTGTAATCTGGATAATCTGCTAGTTATGCTGTATAACTTCCAATGTCGCAACCCTGTTCTCTTTATATAATTCATAAATAGTTCTACGTTCTTGCGAAAGTTCTGTAAATTTTTTAAACATTTTCTATTTTCAGTATGATCCACAACAACTCCTTTCGTGATTACTCGATAAATGGAAACTTTATTTATTTTTGTTTTTTCTGCAATTCTTACTATGATTGCATTATCAGATTGCTGAATATTTTCCTTTAACTTGTTGGGTTTGTATGTGTAAGCCTTCGACGACAAATTCATATCTGATATTATTCTCACTCACCTGTGCAATTTCATTACTACTTTGTGCCATTTCATTTTCACATGGTCGAAAAAAATCCATATTTTCCAACAAAACACAACAGAACTGTAGACTATTTAAAACCTATTTCGGACGGCGCACACCTAGACCAGAGACGCTACTGGCTTTTATTTATTCAGACCTGTTGAAACACATATATAACTCGTGATTTATTAGTTTTCTCGACCCCTCAAGGTATCGACACACTTACAAGCATTATCCATTGGCTTGCGGTTCGTCTTGATTGGCTCAGACGAATATGCTGTAGAACTAGACAGCTGCCACTTCGCATATACGCTCGTGTTAGCGAAGTGAGTTTTTGATTTGCTCCTTATAGAAACAGCTTCTGCAATTGAAAATGGTTAAACTATACTTTGACAACGAGTTTTGAGTCGACTATTTCCCTCATTAATTTTTAACCAAATTGCCAAAATTTCAAACCAAAGAACCAATCAGGTCAGTTTTATAGTGATAAAACGTCTTCTTGCTGTTTTTTACTGATAAAACCACTAGTAGATTCGATATTGTTTTGTGATAAAACGACACTATGGTCCTGTCAGAATAATAACAGGAAATGCAAAATTGATTAAATAAGAGATTTTCAACTAACTATTACACTATTGATATTTCAATTTAAATATACCTTTATCAGCATTTTTAACCGACGAAACCAAAAAGGACGCGTATATTTTTTTTTATAATTTTTTTTAATGTATGATCACGCATACCTTTTTACTGAGATGTCCGATTCCGATAATTATTAAATTAAATTCCGATAATAATTTATTTTTCAGTGGATAGGGTGTACTTTGAAGTTGGTCCCATTCGAATTTGAAAGATGAAATCCACCCCTAAGGGTACCAAAATGAAGGATATTGATCACTCACCCTCTGAATTCTGGTCCTTTAACCGATTCTATCAGGCATAACTTTGTACTGGGTTCTTCGATTTGGATGATTCTTTCTTTAATAGATAGGGTATACCTTATATTTGGATTTCGAAAGGAATTAGCCACCCTTACGGGTAGCAAAATAGGGGTTAATTGATTTTTCACTAGTGAACATTGGCATACACATACGTAGTTGACAATGACAGATCGCTACTGTCATTATTTTTGTTCCACATCCGTCACAGTCATTATATTCTATAAGAGGATGGAATGATATACAAAGTAATGAAATAAACTAACCAGAACAACAAAAATAATTCATATTACAACAAATAGTAAAAGTAGATAATCATATTATTTAACTGGTAATAGTTGAAGTAAGGTGGGTAGGTAAGTATTTTGGAAGTAATAAAAAAACAAGTAGGTAGTAATTAGTATATTTCAGCCACAAAAAATTGAAAACTTATTAACAAAAAATTAAACCGACGAAATACGGAACTGAAAAGTAAAAAATAAAATTAACCTTCTTAGTCTCATTAACTAAGCTCATAAACTAATGTAAGTAACTAATTGTGGGTCGGCGCCAAACAAACAAGGCGTAAAATGCGCGGTGACATTCTGATAATTTTTTTGAAGTAATTTTATGATCTTCGTTGATTGTTCGTTTGGCGCCGACTCAAAATTAGTTACTTACATTATAGTTTAGGAGCTTAGTTATTGAGACTAAGAAGGTTTATTTTATTCTTTACTTTACAGTTCCGTATTTTGTCGGTTTAATTTTTTGTTAAAAAGTATTTATAAATACCTCAAATTTTCAAGTAAGGCAATGAATAATCCGTTATTATCATAACATCAACAACAATTCTCGTGGACTAGTGGAGAGCGCCAATACACCATTATCAAAAGGCCAGTGGCCGAACTGACTTCAAAACAGCAATACTCTAAATAACTCAAAAGTTACGCAACTCAAGTATTACTCGATCACTACTCTCACACCCCTCACCAGGTTTTTGTTTGAATTTTTCCTGGAAAAATATTCATAACTTCATTACACAAATCCACTTCATACAAAATAAATCAAAAGTTACTTCAAATCTCAGTATAAACCGATAAGATAGGAGAAAAATAACATTATTCTTCCGAATACTCAGGAGAAACAGTGTCAAGTTCTGCTGGGATGAGCCCATTTTCTCGTAAAGTAGAACCAGAAAACTAAGAAGGTCGTAAATCACCAACCACTTGAGTTATCAGCAGGCGGTGCATTCTACGCAGAGTTGTACCTGCCCTAGCCATTAAATTTTGTTTTATAGGTAGGTATAATGATATTGGGTTAAGATAATTTTTAAGAAAAATCGCTTGAATATAATTGAGAATTGTTTATTTATATATAATATATGATAATAATATACATAGTTATATTATATTATATAATAATATATGATATACCTAATTAATGTAAAATCTCAAA
The DNA here is from genome assembly GCA_018342105.1 of Gonioctena quinquepunctata. Lineage (NCBI taxonomy): Eukaryota > Metazoa > Arthropoda > Insecta > Coleoptera > Chrysomelidae > Gonioctena > Gonioctena quinquepunctata. The sequence goes on along the minus strand of JAFIRS010000001.1, from coordinate 2,217,901 downwards.
CTTTATACTTTATAAAAAGTTCAGTTTCTCGATAAAAGGTATTTATAAACAAAATTACTCACGAAGATCAGTTTCACTTTCACAGTCGTCATCCAAATTGATAATACACTTTTCTTTGGGAATTTTTTCTATATCCAAGCTGCTATCAGGAATGTTTGCAGTTTCTGTTTGAATAAGAGCTACCACAGTTGAACTTAAGGTTGGAGAAGTATTATTTCTTCGAACTGCTGACTTAAGCTGATGCCATATATGTTCAATTGGGTTAAACATACAGTGATAAGGAGGAAGTCTGAGCACCGTATGTCCCAAGCTTTCAGCCAATGAATCACAAAAATTTTTCTTTTTTATCGAATAACTGCGAAAAACTTCTAGTAACTGTTTTTTTGTATCCTTTCCTCATAGTGATATGTATTTAACATATATTCTTGTATAGTGGCTTTGGTGTCATTTGAACATGGTGCTTTATCTAGTCTTCGACTGTGGTAGCTAGCATTATCCATGACGATAATACTGTTGGGTGGAATATTTGGTATGAGTTTATTTTGGAACCAGTCGTCAAATAATTCGGCTGTAGTATCATCATGATAATCGACTAAAGAGTCCTTAATACTCCTTGCCGATAAAGACAACGCATTTGGTATAAAACCATTTTCGGTTCCTGCGTGAATTATCGTAATGCGTTTTCCTTTATTAGACGGCGCATTAGTTTGGCACAAGTCAGATGAGTCTACCCAACTTTTGTTTGGAATATCGTGTGTATCGAACCAAGTTTCATCCAAATACACTACTGTTCTACCATATTCTCTAAATTCGTTTATTGCCAATAAATATTCAAATCTCCATTTCTTAAGGCGCACAGATCCATTAAGATTTTTCTCTACTAGTGAGTTTTTTAAATTTAAATCCGTTTTGTAAAAGAACCCTTGAAGTCTCTTTGCAACACTGGATACCAGTTTCATTATTTTTAAGCCGTTGCATTAAAATATCTAATGTAGGCACAATTTGCTCTTTATACAAGGCATATATCGAATTATATCTACATCACAGCCATCTAGTTTCCTTGAACCGCCAGTCTTTTCGTTTCTTTCTTTTTAAAATAGGGTTACTTACTATTTTAAACACTGTGGAATACGGTGTTTTTGTTAAAGAATCACTTTCTTGCACAGCTTGATCCTTGGACATTCCACGTTCCAGAAGGGAAGTGTAAACATTTAATATAATTTGTTTCCCATGAGGGTGTAACATTTGTCGACTAGTGGTACTACGATCACTAGTTGAAGTACCTACTAGCTTCAGGATGAGCCCATGGACGCCACATTTTTCACGACACAAAAATCGAATAGACACTTTAAAATAGACACAACTGACACAACGGAATATTAGGTAGGTAATGACTAAATGTTGTTTAACTTTCCCCCTTTTATTTTTGTAATTGGAAAGCGGTCAGTTCTCAAAACAGTCTTGTTTTCCAAACCTGGTAGGTAATTTATTTTGTAACCGTAAATAGACCATTATCGCTATAATCTCGTTAATAGCCCATTAGTACTGAAAGTCTGGTGGCCAGGCAAGTAAATTTTATTATTTACACACATTCAAACATATCCTTACCAAGGGTTCTAAATCAGCCTTACGCGATTTTTTATTATCAAATGAATTTAAATACAAAACTGTCAACAAAATCCAAAAATAATGGAGAGCCCACTATTATTAAAATGCCAAACTATTTCATGAGATATTTTAATCCGGACCTGGGAATCTTTTAAGGGACACACACTTTTATTGCTTATCTATATTTCGAACAATAGGTAATAATGAGGGTCGTCGCGGCTAATATTGATTTACGACCTTCTTAGATTTCTAGTTCTACTTATACTCTCGTAGGTAACAGCCCGTCTTGGTACAGGTACGTCCGTCTGGAATATAGGAAACTGTGTTCCAGGGGGACGCTTCAGCCTCTGGGGACTGGGGGTTGCACGAACAGCCCGCAGTCTGTAATTTTGTATATAATACGTATACAGGGTGATTCTCTAAGGTGGCTAACCCCTATAACTTTTGTATTATTGAAGATAGAAGAACGAAATTTGAATATTGTGTATCTTGGTTCAATTTACATTTTTTGACATATTTACTTGCTTTGCGTACTTCCGGTTTGACCGGAAATGACCTCAAATTTCGATTTTTAAACGGGACATCCTATATATTTTTACTTATTTCGATCGAGAATGACATCCTGAATCGAACAACACCTCACTTGTCAATATTTGACAAATAAAGTCATTTTTATTCCAATTTTTATTTTTCGATCTAGAATGCCATGGATCGTGTAAATCGCTTCATTCTTGATCAAGTAACATGGGAAAAATACGACTTTGACTTCACAGTCGTTTTAAGAACGATTTAAAAGTCGCAAATTAGTCCATTAATGTTCTAAATTTTCCTTGATCACAGCAAAGTTCAACTTTTCCAGTTGTTGCGCGCACCACATTGATTAGCTGTTCCGCAGTGATGTTCTGGAATGCCACCCTTACTTTATACTCCAGTTCTTCACGAGTAGCTGTTGCTGTTTTATACACCTGATTTTCAATTGTTCCCCAGAGAAAAAAATCTAGCGGAGTAAGATCTGATGATATGGAATATGAAAAAGAAATAATACATTATGAAAAAATATGACAACTTGAGAATGTACTTCGCAGGCCACTGACCACACAAATCCATCCCCAAAAACATTTTTTACACATTTTATCACCCCATCTCAATTTATTACATCCCAAAAACTAACACAAAAGCACACTCACACCAAAATCACCATCATATTTATACATTATTTCAAGTTGGCAGGCTGGCCATTTTAAGATACAAACATATTTGATAGTGAATAATTTATATATATTTGAATGATCATTGTGAAGAATAAATCTGTGAAACGAAGCATTTAGGAACGGACACACGATTCTTTCAATTTTGGAACGAGAAGAATTGTTTTCCCCGTTGAAAATTCAAATATAACATGAATTTTGGTAATGTTATCCAGTTTCAAATGTGATTCGGGAAATATTCTCATCAAATATCATTCGTGCTAGAGGATCTTATCGCAATTTTTTTTAAATTTTCCCTCAGGAATTTTGCCTCTAAGAAATTTAACTTGTGCAATTTGCGGCCTTATTATCAAAGATTAAACCACTCAAGCTTCACTTTCGTGGTTTGATCAGATAATAAGCCCGCAAATCCCACTCAGTAAAATTTCCAGGCAAAATACTTTTTCGAGATTATCAAAAAAAAAATTAGCGATAAAACCCCTGGCGCATATGATATTACCCTCGATAAAATGATAGTTTAGCATCCGCGATAGAATAAACATTCTTTTCAAATTATAGGGAGTCTGAATTTGTAGCAGGAAAGAAATGCCGGTCGATTTTTCGCTTCGCACCCCGTAGCCCATATTTTATCGTGAAACAATAGAGCTCCGGCAAATGAAATGAGGCCTGGGCTCCAACACATTCTGAGCACAAGTCGGGAAGTTCCAAGCAAAACTTCTAATTGCGGCAGTTGAAAGCAACTTCGGCGAAAGTTCCCCACACTTAATTACCCGGAATAATTTGTCGGGAGTTGTTAGTTACTCCTTGTCGCGATGCACACGCTTTAAATCACTGATTACGCTGCGCCATCGATACTGCAACTGGCACGAATTTATTGTTGCTTACAACTCACCGAGTTTTGTCACATCCCGAGCTGAATCGTCAATCGGTCATACTTCTTGGAGAGAAAAAACAAAACAAAAATAGATATGCAAAAACCCGACGGCGCGGTTAGTCGGAAAGGTAGATTTTTTGATTCTGAAAGTGCCATTAAACAAGCTAACTAATCATGTGTCAGAAAAAAAGAAAATATTTTCATTGGAAAACACAAACAGCATTTCTATTTTCTTGTAAACTCATCAATGGAAATGGATTCAGTTCTTCCTAAACGCTTTCTAATATGTCTATGTAATCCGACTCAAATCAGAAGAAAGGAGTGAAGTAAAGGGGGCTATCATTGACATATCTTTGAAAAAATATTTGTGAAAATTCTTGATTTTATTTTGAATGCAAATTATTTATAGTAATGAGGATAATGAAGTCCTGTAAACATTATGTCACGATTTTACAACCTTTAAATGAACGGTAATGAGTCAAAACACATTTTTTTTAGCAGGTGTCAATGTTGCCCCCTATAAATACAACATTGACACATCATTATAATTAGTGAGTTTATACAGCAAGTAAAATAAAATAAGAAATAAAATAAAGTAATTTAAAAAGTTAAAACTACACAACATCCATAACAGGTTTATACAGAAATAAAATAAAATAAGAAGTAATATTTTTTTTTTTAATTTTAGGATATGTACATATTGAATAATTTACAGTGAGTTTATACAGAAAGTAAAATAAAATAAGAAATAAAATAAAGTAAAATAAGAAGAATTAATTTTCAGAGTGTTTATAGAGCTGAGTAAATTAATGTAAGAAGTAAGAAAGCTGTCAATCGAAATTTGGGATTTTATGTTGTTACCTCAAACTTCAATGATGAATACTCGAAAATTTGGTCCCCGTTATTGTTTATTGAGTAAAATATAAGCCATTGTTGACAACACTACCAATATTATATAATCTAGTCATTCAAAGACAAAAAGAAATTGAAAAAAATTCCAGTGAACACACCGTTTTCCGGTTATGAAAACAAAAATATGATGACGGCTGCTATTTATATCATTTAATGTATCATCCTATCTCGTTAATTTGTCTAAATTATTCAATATGTACATATGCCTAACAACTTGTCAAGTAAAATAAAATAAAAGATAAAAGTTAACCATCTTTTATTTTACTTCTTATTTTATATTACTGAAAACAAAAATATGATGACGGCTGCTATTTATATCATTTAATGTATCATCCTATCTCGTTAATTTGTCTAAATTATTCAATATGTACATATGCCTAACAACTTGTCAAGTAAAATAAAATAAAAGATAAAAGTTAACCATCTTTTATTTTACTTCTTATTTTATATAACTTCTTATTTTATTTTATTTCTGTATAAACCTGTTATGGATGTTGTGTAGTTTTAACTTTTTAAATTACTTTATTTTATTTCTTATTTTATTTTACTTGCTGTATAAACTCACTATAGATAGCCTGATCATGTCTGAAAGAGGAGTTCAACAGGGAGATCCTCTGGGCCCAGCGTTATTTTGTCTAGCAATCGAAAAATTAACCAAATCGTTGGATTGTGATTTTAATTGTTGGTATTTGGATGATGGCTCTATCGGAGGAGATATCGATTCAGTGCTTGATAACTTACGCACTGTCATTTCCACTTCCAAGGCTGTAGGTTTAGAATTGAATTTTAATAAATGCGAAATGTTTTCTTTGAGCACTTTGGAACCAGACGAATTGTTGAAGTTCACCTCCCTTGCACCAGGAATCACGTTCCAGGAAAAACCCAACTGGATTCTGCTTGGCGCTCCGCTATCTGATGAAGCACTTCCTGTATGCCTCATAGAAAAGCAGAAGGCTCTGTCACTCATTGCTTCTAGAATGAGTAATATTCCAACACACATTGCATTTTTCATTTTGAAAAACTGTTTGGCAATTCCAAAGTTAACATATATTATGAGATGCAGCCCGACATGGCACAGTGAAGAGCAACTCCTGGAATTCGATTCTATTTTGCGAAAAACATTGGAAGGAATAACGAATAATCATATGCAAGACAATACTTGGCGTCAAGCAACATTACCTGTTGACAAAGGAGGCTTAGGAATACGCTTGGCTTCCTCTCTTAAACTTCCAACTTATTTGTCATCTTTCAGTAGTGTTTCTCAATTAGTTTATATGATCTTACCCGATTCATTCTCAAATGTACCCAACCATCTCTTTATGGAAGGAGAGCAGAAGTGGGTTTCAAAAACCAATTCTAAATTACCTGAACTAATGAAAAAGTTCCAAAAAGCTTGGGATCGCCCACTCATTGAAATGGCTGCTAAGGATTTGCTTGTTTCAGCTATGTCCGCAAAAGAAAAGGCTCGAATCAAAGCAGTTACTTCCCACCATTCAGGAGCTTTATGCTTTACCTGCCGCTTCCCTTGGGTCTCTTTTGGATAATGAATCTTTCAGAATTTCCATAGGACTACGACTAGGTTCTTCTATTTGTGTCCCTCACACGTGCAAATGTGGTGCTCTTGTAGATGAGAAAGGAACCCATGGTTTGAGCTGTAAATTCAGCGCAGGTCGTCAATCCCGTCATTACGCAGTCAATGATTTACTGAAACGTGCATTAACAACAGCCAATATCCCTTCGATCTTAGAGCCTACAGGTGTCAGCAGAGACGATGGTAACCGCCCCGACGGCATGACACTTATTCCATGGAAGTTCGGAAAACCAGCTGTTTGGGATTTTACCTGCGTTGACACGGTTGCCACTTCACACGTAGTTGCTTCCTCCAAGTGTCCCGGAGCAGCCGCAGTAAATGGGGAGAAAATTAAAAGTAAAAAATACCAAAATTTACAACAACTTTATATTTTTTATCCTGTTGCCGTTGAGACTTTTGGAGTATTCGGTCCCAATGCTTTTGAATTCATTGGAGACATAGGAAGACGAATAACAGAAGTGACCAATGATAGGAGAGCAACTTCATTTTTGATCCAAAGAATCAGCATTGCGATCCAGAGGGGTAATGCCGCTTCTGTTTTGGGAACTATTCCTTCATCACGTCAACTGAATGAATTATTTTTAAATCCTCAAAGGACGATTTTTCCTATGGAGAGTTCATATAAATCCCTTGGTTCAGTTCTTGATGATGACTTGTCAAAATCAACACGACCTTCCATATCTCCATGTAATTCTTCATCGAACAGCGTCATCTCCCTTCCACACAGATCCAGTGCCAGTAAAAATCATCGTATCAGAGGCACAGCTCTGTTAGTTATAACACCATCAACTCCCTAGTACACGGAAATGCCAAAATTCCTGGTTTGAATGGTCTGAAAAACATTGGGAATACCTGTTTCATGAACAGCATTATACAATGTTTATCGAACACCAAATGGTTGCTCGAGTATCTGCGAAAAGACGAGTATATGAGGGATATCAACACAAGCATATCAAATATGAAGGGTGCTTTGATAAAACAATTCGCGTTAGTGATAAAAGATCTTTGGTTGGAAGATTCGTCTGATAAGGTGGTAAATACTGTTACCTTCAAAAGCCAGATACAAAAATTTGCACCTCGTTTCATGGGGTACGCTCAACAGGACGCTCAAGAATTTCTCAGATATTTACTGGAAGGTCTTCATGAAGATGTTAACAGAGTGACAGAAAAGCCCAAACCTACCTTGGAAGAAATCGATGAAATATTGAGTGACCATGAAAAGGCACAGGAGTCTTGGTCAAGATATCTTAGAATGGATAACTCGAAAATTGTTGATAATTTTGTTGGTCAACTAAAATCATCGTTGAATTGTATTTCATGCGGCTATTGTTCTGTCTCTTTTGACCCCTTCTGGGATCTTTCACTTCATATTCCACAGAATACTGGCCAGCTCAGTCTTTCACAATGTTTAGACTCGTTTACCAGGGAAGAAATTTTGGACGGCGAAGAAAAACCAACTTGTTGTAAGGAAATGATAAAATGCACAAAGTCATTATCTATACATAAGTTCCCCAAAATATTAGTAATTCACTTGAAACGATTCTCGCCGATGGGGAGATTTATGGGAAAATTAAATGCCACCATTGACTTTCCTCTCGAAGGTTTAGATATGAGAAATTATGCAGCAGATAACGTAACACCGTGTCTTTACAACTTATATGCTGTGTCCAACCATAGTGGAACAATATATAGCGGACACTACACGGCTTACTGTAGGCACCCTTATGCAGGCACATGGTACAAGTATGATGACTCCAGAATATCACCGATATCCCCAGAATCCCCTATAAGTGGAGAAGCATTCGTCCTCTTCTATGAGCAAGAGGACACCCAATCACACCTTTAGTTTTTCAGTTTTCCATTTTCATCCATTTGTTAAAATATCTTTTTATATCTTTAAGAACTAAATGAAATATATATAATTTAAAAAGTTAAAACTACACAACATCCATAACAAGTTTATACAGAAATAAAATGAAATAAGAAGTAATATAAAATAAGAAGTAAAATAAAAGATGGTTAACTTTTATCTTTTATTTTATTTTACTTTGACTAGTTGTTAGGCACATGTACATATTGAACAATTCAGACAAAGTGACGAAAGTTGATGATAGATGGACATGATATAATAGCTATTCAGTCCTGGTATATGTTTTTGTTTTCATAACTGGAAAATGGTATGTTCAGTGCAATTTTTTTAAATTTCGTTTATGGACAATAATGTTGTTAGATGACGAACATTTTATAATATTGTTAGTGTTGTCAACAGTAGCTTATTTTTCATTTAATAAACAATAACAGGGACCAATTTTACAAATTTCGATTGACAGCTTCTTACTTTTTACATTAATTTACTCAGCTCTATAAACACTCTGAAAATTATTATTTCTTATTTTACTTTATTTTATTTCTTAATTTATTTTACGTGCTGTACCTATACACTCACTTTAAGTATATGTGTAGTTTCAAATATTAGTAGGTTAGTGAGCTGTGCTTTGCCATTTCCTTGACAACGTCAGGTTGTAACGGCAATATTTATTTATCTGCTGTCAAACACAATTGTCACGTAGAACTGAATATAATTTAAATAATAATGAGTGATTCTGAAACTGGTAGTTTACCTTCTGATTTGGAAGAAATGACGCGAAATATCGTGGACTCCCTTTTGCCGGAAAAATCACGGAGTGTATATGAAATAGCGTTTAATCGGTACGAAGAATGGTGTTCTACTAAGAAAATCAAGAATCACTCATGAAAATGTTTTGTTGGCTTAAAGTGAGTTTATACAGCAAGTAAAATAAAATAAGAAATGAAATAAAGTAAAATAAGAAGTAATAATTTTCAGAGTGTTTATAGAGCTGAGTAAATTAATGTAAGAAGTAAGAAAGCTATCAATGGAAATTTGGGATTTTATGTTGTTTCCTTCAACTTCAATGATGAATACTTGAAAATTTGGTCCCCGTTATTGTTTTTGAGTAAAATAAAGCCATTGTTGACGACACTACCAATATTATAAAATCTTGTCATCCAAAGACAAAAAGAAATTTAAAAAAATGCCAGTGAACACGCCGTTTTCCGGTTATGAAAACAAAAATATGATGAGGACTGCTATTATATCATGTCATGTATCATCCTATCTCGTCGATTTGTCTTAATTATTCATATGTACATGTGCCTAACAACTTGTCAAGTAAAATAAAATAAAAGATAAAAGTTAACCATCTTTTATTTTACTTCTTATTTTATATTACTTCTTATTTTATTTTATTTCTGTATAAACGTGGTATGGATGTTGTGTAGTTTTAACTTTTTAAATTACTTTATTTTATTCCTTATTTTATTTTACTTGCTGTATAAACTCACTATTACTTTGAATGCTTATCTAAGGAAAGAAAACCATCTTCTCTCTGGTAGTATTATTCGATGATAAGAAGTATTCTATTAACAAGAAAAAACGTCGATATTAGTAAGTACCTACAGCTGGTTGCATTACTAAAACGTAAATCAGAAGGTTATAGAATAAAAAAATCCAAAATTCCTACTAAACAAGATGTCACAAAGTTTTTAACGGAAGCATCAGATGATACATATTTATTTAAAAAAGTTGCTATGATAATTGGACTAAGTGGAGCATGCAGAAGAGATGAACTGACAAATATGCTTGTTGAAAATGTGATAGATGAAGGATCCGTTTTTAGAATTACTTCACCGAATACAAAAACAAAGGTAATGCGATAATTTTTGGTAACATCGGGGAATATCCTAGGATTGAATATGGTAGAACTTGTCAGACAATATGTGAAAATACGACCTTGCAACACAAACCATCGACGTTTTTTTGTCACTTATAAAAATAAGAAATGCACGAAACAACCCGTTGGAATTCACACCTTTGGTAAAATGCCAAAAGTTATTGTCACTTTTTTTAATTTACCCCACCCTGAAGAATATACCGGACATTATTTTCGGCGATCGTCTGCTTCATTTTTGACTAAATCTGGAGCTGATCTGTGTACCGTGAAACGCCATGGCGGATGGAAAAGCAATACTGTTGCTGAAGGTTACATCAAAAATACAAAAGAAAAAATATCAGAAGCAATTTTTGGTGCCAACAACCAAACAGGATTACAAGTTTACCAAAAAGCATCAACTACTGATGTAAAAACTCTAGAATCCATTGGAATTAATAATGCAAAATGTAGTAATTGCTGAAAAGGGAAACATTCTCAATTGAGAATGTTTCCCTTTTCAACATGAATACCCCACAAGAGGTTATCTTGACGATGGAAGATAGTGACTAAAGTTTATCTTTCAGTCGCAGATGATTCCACATCTGATTTTATGAACATCCTGTTTATATTTTCAACAAATCAGTAGTAATTGCTCTTTTACCATTTATAATAAATAGTTTTGTACATAGTTATGCATTTTGAATAAACATTTTTGATCTCACCATCACATGTTTTTCATATAGAATTTCATTATGGTACTTAGTACCATAATTAATTCATTATGGGACTAAGTACCGTAATGAGCTTCCTTATGTCATCGAAATTGAGCGACATAACGTTGTCATTATGACATGCCATCAGATAAACGCCATTTTTTTTATTGGTGCCCCTTTTTACCCATTTAAAGCACGCCTCAGCGTGTTTAAATCGAACTTTAAAAAACGCGCGTTTTTTAAAGGTAACCATGACAACATCAACAAATCGAGAAACGTGAAGTCTAAATGACAAATTTTTGATTATTGATCTGACAGGAGTACCTTGTAACGTCAAATAAAATATTATGATATTAATTACAGAAATTGCTCGAAGTGACCTCCATTTACTTCCTGACAGTGAAATATCCTATTTTTAAACTCTTCTCGTACTTTTGCAAATGTGTCTGCGGAAACAGCCTCACATTCTGCAACAATACGTTGTTTTAAAACGTCAATATTGTCAGGTTCAGTGGCGTAAACCTTCGATTTAAGGTATCCCCACAGAAAAATATCCATAGGTGTGAAGTCCGGTGATCGAGTACCATTTAGCTTCTTGAAGCACTCAAACGTTCGGCTCACAACAGTTTAACAAATTATTAAAATGTACAAAAATATTAAAAGTACCAAAAGCTGCTAAAACAGTTAAACGTTCGATCAACAATACACAAATTATTAAATGTACAAAAACTTGGACAATTACAAAAACGTCGACTTAGGGAGACTAACAAAAACGTCAGCTTATTTGACAACTATCCAGAGGCGGAGCTTGAATTTGGAATTTCAGTATTAACTGATTCAATTCATCACAGCTTTGCGTTTTTTAAAAGCGAGTTGCCAGAACTGCCATAAACACAAACAAAATAAGTATCATTGAATAGGTTTTTCCGATACCTTTTAAAAGAGGTGTCGCTTGCCGTAGGGTTCCATTTAAAATTATTGGTCACAATGGCCTTCGTCATCTTTGACGATTTCGCCATCTATCATCACTTGTAGGGAAGTTTACAACATTTAATATTCAGTTTCCAAATTTCACTTGTTTATGTATAATCGTTCCAAAAATAAGAGGGGGGGGGGAGGGGACTTTTGAGAAGCACTGTATAGTGAAATTTGTTGGAGCTGTATAGGTACACGAAACTGATCAACCAAGAATAAAGTTGTATTTCGTGTAAGTAATTTATTAAAATTGCAAAGCGCTTTCGGCTATTATGCCATCATCAGTGCGATACCTGCAAGTACGCAATGGTCAATAAAGTTGTAGAGTAGATCTTGAGAATTGAAGTAAAATGACACAGGTTAGATTACTTACTCATCAAGTATATACATGAAGATCCAGTAAAAATGATCGGCAAACCTTTGTCAGGACAAACCAGTCCTTGAACCTCCATTTCATCTCAACTATAAAATATAATAGGTTCTTCACTCTCCATGATGATGAGTTGGCAAGCTTGAACTCCCAATCAACAGTGTCCCATGTCTATGTATTTCTATGTCTATGAAATGTCAAATGTCACTTGTGCTCCTTATGCACATAAGATTGTTAACACGGGCACCGATGGCTGGTCAGGTTGACGAGAGTCTTATCGATATCTGAAGCCAAGCATCGTCGGGCGTGGTTAGTACTTGAATGGGTGAATACCGGACAAGGAAGCTCCGCGTTAAATAATAATAATAATAAATATACTTTAATGTCAGTAAGAGTAAATCTTGTGGACAAAGCTTGAATATAGAAGTATTACTGATGATTACAAGATTTATAAAAAATATCTAAAAATAAGAGTTGTCAGTATTGTTGAAAAATATAAAAAATATATATATACGTACACACACGCCCATATATACACAAAACATACATATATAGACATGTATATACATATAAACACGTAGATGTATACACACATAAACAATTTACATATAGACACAAACACATCTACAACTCAGTGACGTCAACTTAAAAACTTACATGGATTCAAATATGCACCCTGTCAATCAAATTTATCATTGTAAAACTCCTGCAAGTTGTAATAGGGTCTATCTGCCAGAAACTTTTCAATAATTTTTCTAAAGTTTGTAATGTTCATATTCATATTCGCCTCCCTTATGTGTGAGGGGAGGTGATTGTACATCTCAACCCCGCTGTAGTAAATCGAATCCCTGAACATGTTTGATGAGGGAATTGGCAATTTCAACATGTGAGAGCGGGTGTTGTAATGACTACCTGAAGCCTCGAACATAGACACATTCTTGTATATGAGACAAACCGTTTCTAGAATGAATAACTCAAATACTGTTAGTATTTTTTCTTCAACAAATATGTTTCTGCAAGAATCACGGGGTTTTAGTTTACGCAAGTACCTTAAAGCACGTTTCTGCAGTACCAAGACTGATTGAAGTGCCGATGAGTTGCTAACACCCCAAAAAGGTATTCCATAACGTAAATGGGACTCTATTAGGGCGTAATATACAGTTTTGGCGATTTTAGATCCCAAATTCGACGAAGTTACTCTCAGTGCATAGCATCCAGCAGAAATCTTGCTTTTGAGATGCTTGATATGTCCGTCGAATTTGAGCTTATTATCAATATGGATACCTAGGAATTTAGTTAGTTAGTTAGATCAATATGTTATTACTAAATGTAAGGTCGTCAAGAGAGCATCTGAATGAAATGATGTTTGTTTTTGTTGTATTGAAGGATAACAAATTTGCATCGCACCATTCCTTAATTTTTTTCATATCAGTAGATATTAAGTCGGGTAAGGTGTTAGAATTCTTGTTGTTCCATAATATCGTGGTATCATCCGCAAATAGGGTGAATTTTCCAAATATGTTCAAGTTGGTTAGGTCATTTATGTACAACAAGAACAGAATGGGACCGAGAACTGATCCTTGAGGCACTCCGAACTTAATTTCCTTTCTTTCAGAAAGTTATGTTGTTCTCACCATTTGATTCCTACCCGAAAGGTAAGATTCGAACCATTTGTACGTGGTTCCTCTGCAACCATACTGGTGGAGTTTTCTCAGTAAGATTTTATGGTCGACACAGTCAAACGCCTTTGACAGATCGCAAAAGACTGCAGCAGCTACATTACCGGCATTCACTATTCAAAAAATCGATATTAGAATCATTCATTTTTGAGCTCTGGTGACAACAAATATTGATCTTTGGTAACAAATTGCAAATGAATGTTCTTCTCATTTCCATGACAACGAAAGGTATACTGATGTCACATCACGAATTCAACCTTCTTGCATTATTAGTTCTTATTTCTATTTTTTGTAGTAATAATACCAGTATATATGATTTCAAAGTGCACCAATAAAAAAAAAATAGCGTAAAGTATTCGTGGATAACTGGTCTTAAAAACACTTGCTCTATTTCGAGCACTCCGGCTGCGCCGTCGTGCTCGAAAAATCGCGCGTGTTTTAAAGCCCTTTTTATCCACTTATACTTTAATATACTATTTTGTCAATGTTTATTTTGATTATGTGAACATTGACAGTGCTGATGTATGTTTTGGATTATTAAAGGATGATTGTCAAAGAATATATTGCTTTTAATGTTTCTTTCCACTATAGATACAGAATGGCACAATAAACTGAAAAAAACACTTGTAAAATAATAAAATAAACATGTTCAATTTCTTATTATGCACAACAAAATAGTTATTTAGTTGATTACGGTTCCCAACTCAATGTCAAACATTTTGAAGTAATGTTTGCCTCTTTGTATGCAGGGTTCTTCCAATATTTGTTGAATTGTCCCAAATTCAATAAATTCTTGATCAGGAACATGTGGGTAGACAAAATACAGTCCATTTTTTCGTAAAAACATTGTTTCCGCCTTATTTCCTTTTATGTCTACGAAAATGACTCCATCGCCGCTCCGCACCGTGCCGTATCATAGTGACCACAGCGGACGAAAAGAGTTTGCGGACGAAAAATACTTTCCTTCAAAAATAGTCGATTTTTCATTCGCAAATTAGTACGTAAAATGTCATTTTTTGTACAGGTAGAAGAAAACATTATTTCCGTTCGTCCTCTGAAAGTATTTGGGAGGGTCACGTTTTAACTTCGGATTCGTGTTCAAGGCAAGTACGTAAATAGGACCATCAAACGGCATATTATCAATTTACCGGAAATTGAACACGTTCATTTGAATTGAGAAATCTATAGCACTCTGTAGATTGACACGGAGGGTCAAGGTCGTAGTCGACTTGATTCAGCAGTAATCAATGCGAAATTTTCGTAGGTAATATTTTTTCTGGCCTATTGATAAGGACTTACCGTAAATATTTCAAAGGAGATGCCTTTTTATTTCTTGATGGATTATCAACTGTAGTGGTAGTGCAACAAGTTAGGTTACACCCTGTATATCCTAATGCTAAGCTGCTTCTGGCTATGTTATACTCCTGCAGTATTTCTTCATAGCGAATCTATTAAGAGCTGTAGTACATGGTTGTAGAAAGTCGGGGCTTGCGAAAAGGATCCACAGGAGGTGATATATATTTTGTATTTTAGATAAATATCAGGCCAATATTTCGAAACTCATTTTATTGAAAAAATTGTACAGCATGAAAAATCACATTTCCATTTCACGTCTTTGGAAAAAGATATTCAAAATAATTCACAGATAGTAAAGCTATCAATCTTATAATAAAGCATTTCAAATTCAGTCAGATATATAATCAGATAAAATGAAAACACACACATTTACCTTTGCAACACCCATACCTGCCAAAACAACCTAATCTAATAAGTATCAGTAAGGAATTGATAAAACTTTGGTCGTTTAAAAGATTATATACCGGGAGACACGCGATATAGGAGCATATCTTTGTAATGAGCTTAAAAATTCTTAATAACACAGATGTTTTACTTCAGTTTTATCCGGAAAATTCCATCAAAAAAAGAATTTATATTTAATAACATTTACATATATAATTTCTGCACAAGAATAAATTTTACGTATTTTCTGAAATACCCAATCCTCAATGGAATAACGAACAAAACACCCAGTAGATTAAAAAAAACTTGAATAGTATTTTCGGGAAATGTTTCCCTAAATAAATATATAGAAACAGAGGTTATCACAGACATGGAATTCAAAGAGTTTTTTTTTAAATAGGATGGATCATTCAATATTTCAAATGATGTTTTTCCCACCAACGGTCGACAATTCTAGCTTGGCTTCTGAGATGCGTCGAAAAAAGAGTGAAAGAGTCACTACGCAACAGTGACAGAGAACGGACAGTTCCTTTAATGTATAAGAATGTATAATTGTTACACGGACTATACATTTAAGGTACTTTCCGTTCTCTGTCTCTGTTGCACAGTGACTCTTTCACTCTTTCTTCGACGCATCTCAGAGGCCAAGCTAGAATGGCCGACCTGTAGTTCAGTTGTTCCAGGAAAAAAAAACAATTTCGTATTTCTTTTTTTCTTCCTGAAAATTTTCGAAGTTTGAAAAAGGAGAAAATATGGATACAAAACTGTTTGTAATACAGCGAGTAAACACACTTTTCAAAGTTAAAATAATTGTATTTATGTGATTTTTATGCTAAAAAATGCCAGATACTTATATGAAAGTCACCTTTGGTCTAACATAAGGAAGCCATATCTAAAAAGAGTCCAAGTTTTTATGTGAGTTTCAAAAGAAATCTTTTATTCGAGCTGAACTTTTTTTTAATTGCTGAAAAATTATGATGAAAAAAAAATAGAGGACTATTTTTCTTCAGATCCGTTACATTAAAAACAATCAAAATTCGTACAAAAAATTAACGCAACTGTATTCTTGCAAAAATATATCTTTCTCGCCATTGGGTAGCAATGATTTTCATTCGATTTTGGTACTCTGAACCTCTAAAACTCTTCTGGGAATACCCTGTAGTTTTTATTTTTTCAATGGAATGGTAAAAGTCTGGGAATTTTTTTTCGGAACTATCACACTGTCCTATCTATGGAAGTATGGAATAGATCATATAAAATCACGCGAAAAACGCATTACCTAACATGTTCTTACACATATTTGTTTTGTTGATAAATAAAGTTGAATTTGTATGCCAAATTGATGAAAATTATTGACTATCATGTATTCAAAATCAACTACAGTTGACAAGTTTAAGAATATATTCTCTATTGCTATGAGATTATTTTTACTAATCATATATACGGGTGTTTCTAAAAAACTTTTTTGTACTTTATTTTTTGGGTGTTTCCAAAAAAAACGTTGGAAATATGTTGGAATAATTTTTACCCCTCCAAAATTACATTCATACAAGGATATTTGCACACCAAAATTAACAAAATAGCGTGAATATTTGTTATTAAAAAAAGCTCCATTAAAATTATTTTCATATTCATTTGAAATGTTGCTATTTCCCTAATTTTGACGTGCTGAATCCTGGTCTTGGAAATGCCCTATATGAAATAATTGCAGTTCTAAAACTACCCGAACTTTTTTGTTTCTTTTTTGACTTTTTGAAAATGGCAACCTTTCAACAAAAAGAGAACTCTATGTGAAGTCAATAGTAGCAAATGATTTGGAAAACATTTGAATTGAGTGTTTGTTGAAATTATGTAAAATGTGTAAACGTAACTAAGTAACCTTTTTTTGTAGCCCTGAAGAAATCTAAATATATAGACGAAACATTGCCATAATATTTGTGTTGTTGTCTCGTACATGTCCTCTAACATACGATTATTTTTGAGATTATAATCTAAGGACAAGAAACCTCATCAACATTTAAATTAAAGTTGAACAAAATCCGATCCGGAAAAGAAAACGCGAATATTTCGGCAGGTTTTCCTTCACATCCGTAGACGAAACTGATATCATGAAGCGACTTGTTTCTGCTCTTCAACCTGGTTTGCCAGCTTACATGATATTCATGTGCGTCCGATACTCAATACTCTTTTCCCAGTCTTCGACTATACCGTAACTCATCAAGAAAAAAAAAGATTTTGAAACAACCACGCTTTGACTCTCGAACTTCCTCAGGTTGGTTAACAATATGAAACAATACAGTTGCGACGACGCATTCCAGAAAGAAAATAATCCCAAACAGAACCAGCAATATTTACGGAACTTTGAACTTTCGGGTTATTGTGAAATATGTTTCGAACGTAGCAGTTTGGATATCCCAAGTGCCTATAATTATCGTGGAAGAAAAAATCAAACCTCCCATTGTACCAGCCATACTGGAGCACGAAGAAATACCTGGAATCAGTGGTAACAAGCCGAGGGGGAATACTTCCCGTGCTACGGAAAGTACAGTGGATAGCCACGAAGTTCTTCGAAAACTCACGAATCATTACGAAATTCTGATCTCCTTTGGCGTCGATCCGGAAGTTATATCCCAGATCTTCAGGCAAGTTTTCTACCTCATAAGTGCTGTTGCTGAGGAAAGATTCATGTAATTGGACAAAAAGATCCCAGATCAAGAAAAATCTTTCACATTTCGAGATGTGAATCGAGGAGGGAGAAACTTTGGAATGAATCGGCTATTCAGCCAACGCCTCAACCCCTCATCCAGGAGGGGGGTTGCTGCATGCCCGTAAAACAGACAAAAACATCGCCAGCACCTGTGACATGTATAGCGCCTAGGTACAGATTTTGATGATGGACGCCAAGTACGAATTTCTGATACCGAAAATTGAAAATTCGAAATCGGTAAAGGTTGGTCCACTCATGCTACCTGAATATAGGTAAAATACTCACGTGTTTTTGCGGTATCATACCGTTTCCGAGTAAGAACACTTTTTACTTTTTTATAACCTAATTTTCAAGCACCGTGTTCTCGCACAAACTTGAAAGAATACATCCAAAATAAGAAATTTTAATGATTGATATTAAACAATTGAACAATTTACTATATATTTCATATTAATTTCAAAACCTAGCTGTTTCTACTATTCTTTTTTGGAAGTATGTGTGTATGTGAGTATATGGGTGGATGTATGTGGGTGTGTGTATATATGTACGTATTCATTTGTATATGTGTGCATATAGATACATATTTATTGAATAGGTTTTTTGCAATTTTATGTTTCCTTATTAGGATTATGCTAAACTTTTTATTCCATATGTCTGAACTATATTTCCATTTATTATGATCCTACTATTTTTTAATCTATTTTTGTCTGATTGATATTTTTTATTCTATTTGTATTTTTAATTTTTAATATGTTACTTTTATAATAAGCATTTTATTCATATTTTTATATCATATTTATATTACTGTTTTCTTTTTTTTTAACTTTATGTAATATATTCTCTCATATGTATATTAGGGTTCCTAATTGAATAAAGATCTATCTATCTATCTAAATCACTCAAAATGCCTCCTTCTGTTTATCAGCATAATAAATAAACCCTAAATCACTTATTTTCGGCACAACTTCGTACAAAATATTGATGGTTTTATCGAAAAAATCCTCCCATTTAAACAGTTACAAATAAACAAACTTCACAATCTGACAGATGAAATTTAGTATAGTTTAACCATGTTCAATTGCAGAAGCTGTTTCTATAGGGGGCAAATCAATAACACGAGCGTATATGCGAAGAAACGGAACGAAAAATAATGTGTATAGTCCATCCAATATCAATTGCAGAAGCTGTTTCTATAGGGAGCAAATGAAAACTCACTTCGCTAACACGAGTGTATATGCGAAGAAACGGAACGAAAAATAATATGTACTACTCGTAAACATTCGCCGTCGGCAAACGGTAGATCAAAAGAGCCGATAGTCAACATGGACTTGAGTGACGGCTGTCTGTTCTACAACCGATTCGCCTGGGCCAATCGAGCGGACATCAATGCTGGCAGGTGCGTCTATACGACAGGAGGTCATAAATCACGCGTTATATTTGTGTTTTAATAGCTCTGAAAAATTAAAAACCAGTAGCGTCTATGGTCTTGGTGTGTGCCGATCGAAATACGTTTTAGGATATAATAATAACCTACATCAAACAATGAAAGAAATTACTTTTCTTTCTTAATGTATTTGTATAAATAAAAGCTTGTCTTTAATTTTTTTTCATTTTTCATTATTTATGAAGTATTTTTAAAATCTTAAAATATCTAAATAAAATTAGTTATCTCCGCCACTGCTGCTCACAGGATTTCGCCGCAAGACTTTTTTATGCTTCTGCAATTGATATTGGTAAAACTATACTACTCGTAAACATTCTCCATCGGCGAACGGTAGATCAAAGAAGATCAAAAGAGCAGATAGTCAACGTTGGTTTGAGTGACAGCTGTTTGAGTGACCGCAAGCCAATGATAACGCTTTTAGGTGTGTCTATACGTTGAGACTAATAAATCACCAGTTTCAGGAGGCCTGAGTAAATGAAAGCCAGTAGCGTCTCTGGTCTGGGATCAAAATAGGTTTTAGAATATTATATAGGAGTGTTGTGTTTTGATGGAAAATATGGCTTTTTTTCGAACATGGAAAAATGAAATTATGATGATCCGATTGCCTATTCATACATACTTCCTCGTTTATGGCATATTGTTTTTTATGGTTCTGCAATTGTAAATGGTTTGACTATTACTTCCACTTTTCTGCATGTTGGTATAGTTCATACAGTAAAAAACAAGTTTCCCAGTCTTGAGGCGGAACCCTTTGAGCAGCAGAGGCGGAGATAACTAAATTTTATTTAGATATTTAAATATTTTAAAAATACATTGAAATAATAAATATGCCATAAACGAGGAAGTATGTATTAATAGGCAATCGGAACATCATAATTTCATTTTCCCATGGTCGAAAAAAAAGGGCTTATTTTCTAACAAAACACATCACAACTATAGAATATTTAAAATCTTATTTCGATCCCAGACCAGAGACGCTACTGGCTTTCATTTACTCAGACCTCCTGAAACTGGTGATTTATTAGTCTCAACGTATAGACACACCTACAAGCATTATCATTGGCTTGCGGTCACTCAAACAGTTGTCATTCAAACCCACGTTGACTATCGGCTCTTTTGATTTTCTTTTGATATACCGTTCGCCGACGGAGAATGTTTACGAGTAGTACACATTATTTTTCGTTCCGTTTCTTCGCATATACGCTCGTGTCAGCGACCTAAGTTTTTGATTTGCTCCCTATAGAAACAGCTTCTGCAATTGAAAATGGTTAAACTATAATAACTTATAAATCACCGCCAACTTTTCGAATTCAAATATGACTGATAGTTTCCCCTTCATTCATATTTGCTATTGTTTCTGGGAACCATTTTGTCATTTATAATATTTGATTGAAAACATTCATTAATTATTTGTAGGAAGTAGTCAAAAAAAAAATATATTGATTAACTTTGAAAATGATGAAATTGATTGAACTGCAGAACTGCATTAATTGCATTTCTAATTGGACTGGGAAAAGTTGGCGGTGATTTATTCGTTATTACCAACATGCAGAAAAGTGAAAGTTACTAAATTTCATCTGTCAGATGTGTGAAGTTTGTTTAAGAAGGGTAATTTTTTCGATAAAACCGGCAATATTTTGTGCGAAGTTGTGTCGAAAATTGGTGATTTAGAGTTTATTGTTTATGCTGGTAAAAAGAAGGAGGCATTTTGTGCGAGAAAACGGTGCTTGAAAATTAGGTTATGAAAAAGTAAAAGGTGTTCTCGGAAACGGTATGAGACCGCCGCATTTTTCTTCCAGATTCGTGTTCAAGACAAAAACACGCAAGAAAAGTCTTTTACCTATATTCAGGGAGCATGAGTGGACTAACTTAACATTTACCCCTAAATCCCTAAATCTACCTATGCTTGAAAACGTTTAAAAATTCAAATATTGCTATTGATTATTCAATTTAAAAAAGCATTGAAATCACAACTGATCATTTCTTAATGAAGATATTATTCATAGTCTATAGATCATCATCTATTCACAATTCGTATATTTCCAAACAACTCGTGTTTGAATAATGTTATTAATTTATTGTCCTGTAGTTAGTGGTCTTATTATTCCTTGAAAACATATTAAGTTTTTTTTTATGTAATACATTTAATTTAATTATATTACGAAAATAAATGTCAATTTTGGGGAGGGTGGAAGATAGCTTATGGCTAACCCTTTTTCCCTTTGTGTGTAAGATTTTTTTTATGCACAATAAACATTATTATTATTATTATTATTATTATTATATTTGTATAAATCTATCTTTTCTTCGGTAGGAAATTGATAGATATTCCAGTTGATCAGTTGATCTGAAACAAATGAATGAGACTCAGGATTAATCCAGAACTGAAACAAAGGACGCTATCGCTACCGGTTTAAAAAAGTAATTATAATTCATATTTCAAATAGATCTTGGTAATATATTTTCACAAGTATTGGCGAAATTCAAATACTTTTTCTTTGACCTCAATTTGTTACTTTGTATCGAGTATTATTTTCATTATTCCTGGCTCATCTTAAATAATATATTATAATTTGCTTTTGTAATATTTCGTGCCATTGTTCGCAATGTTATTTTAAAGTGTTAAATGTGTGTTATTTTCATGAATTTGACATTACCCATATTGAATTATAAAAACTTGTTGGTAGTGAGAAGTTTACCGCAAAAAAAATTGATTTTGTGCGAAATGATGACATTAAAATTCTCGAATAGATTTCAACGAAAGAGGTGTTACTGGCAGCTATAATAAACGTTATTTCAAAGAAGAAATATATTATTGATACACGTGGTCATATTCTCTTACGTTTGCCCCCATACTATTGAGATAGTTTGGGCCACAATGAAAGAACATTTGCGGAAATGCAATACAATTGAGTTTTTAACTATGACAAAACCTTGGAATAATTTCCCCCCCTAAAATTACATTTCTTTAAAATTCATACAAAGGCATGTGCACCACAAAATTAACAAAATAGCATCAACATTTGTTATTAAAAAATGCCCCATTGAAATCATTTGCATATGAATTTGAAATGTTGCTATTTTCTTAATTTTGACGTGCTGAATCCTGGTCACAGAAATGCCCCTATTAAATAATTATAATTTTGAAACTAGGTACCCAAACTTTTTTGTTTGTGTTTTTTGACTTTATGTCCGAAGATTATGAAAATAGCAAACTTTTAACAAAAAGGTGATGTGACTTGGAAAACATGTCAATTAAAGTTGCTCGAAATAAGAATGCACTTTTCGGGTGCTACTATCAACAAATTTCATAATTTCTTAAAACTCAAAAAATTCTCTACAAAAAAGTAGGGTAAGATTTTAATTTCTACAAGCTCCCAAAAGTCACATTTGATTGTAAATTTTATTGGAATGAGGACCAGCAACTGAACCACTACTATTGATTCTTTGCCGACGTTTCGACTTTTATAACGTCATCTTCAGGCCATTAAATGTAAAATTGGAATATACAAGGTGAAAAATGAAATGTTAGCAGATTGAAATGGTCGTAACAAAATGAGATACATATACCGTAACAAAAATAATACAAATATAATAAAATACATACATGGTAAATAAAAACGATACACATACATACCTACATATATACATACATATATAAACATCTATGTATATGTATATTCATTTATATTTTACAATATATGGATTTTATTCTTATTATTTTTGTTACTGTACACGTATCTTATTTTGTTATAACCATTTCAATCTGTCAATTTTTCATTTTACATCTTTTATATTCCCATTTTACATTGTAGTGCCCTGAAGACTTTATGAAAGTCGAAACGTTGACAAAGAACCAATACTGGTTTCAGTTATTGGAACTTACCCTAACAAAATTTACAATTTACTGCAGGTCACAAAACTTCCGGAAATTCACATTTACCTTGAAAATGGGGCCATTTTCGAACAAAATCATGAAAAAGGCATGAATATTATTGGAAATTCAAAAATCGTTTTGAAAATATAGAAAAGGATTTGAGACAAAAAGTTTAGCGCCCCGTATTTCAAAAAATTAGTTTCGACACCCATGCTCATATATTTTTTATTTCATTTTGTCGTATTTTACCTATCTTTTATAGTACGAATCAACAGAAGCGTTAAGGGCACATTCATAATAAAAAAATTTTTTACCAGATTGTTTTCCTTTACCTTCCCATCCAAGAAAATAATAACATTTGCTGTAGCTTCCCGACTACTTTAAACATTTCATTTATAACTTTTGATTAGAATTCCATGTTGCATAAGTTTGCTTGTTGAAGTATATAATACAAATGAGCCAATTTCAGTGATGGCTTTCATTTGTACGGTAAATTCACAAAGGGGCGTATATCGAAAAAAGGCGAAAATGGTTTTTCTGTGGTAACAAATTGCACCGAAGCTGATTTATATGCTCTCAAAGTGGCGTAAATCAACTCCAGATAGTTCGGGTGTTATGTTGTTTTTAATTTAGGCGTATATCCAAAATGAGTAAATATTTCTAAGCAAACCGGCGAATATGAAATACGTCCATATGCAATGGCATTTTTTTTTAAATAGTTCGACATTAACTGGCCAATATGAAATACGCCTATTTGTTGACGACTTACCGACTTATTCATTGGCGTTAGAAGATGCATATTCGTCCTATTTTGAAATTTGCAAGATTAATCTTTCCTACTTTAGCGGTAAAGTTGCTGTTTGTAAGGTTTTTGGGCATCAGTAAAAAAACTATGAGAACTTATTTGAAAACTACTACCTTCTGGTTTTAGAAAGAAGAGGTGGCAGGAAAGATACACAAATATCATTAATCATATTGAAAAGTTTCCCAAAGTAGAATCACACTACTGTCGAAAAGATAGCAGAAGTAATATCTAAATTAACAGTTGTTGATTCCTAAAATGTATTGTATGTATTTAGACAAAATCTAAAATAATGAAAAAGTGAGCGTCTTCTTATACAGGAAATTATCCAAATCTATGAATCTCTCTTTCTATCGTCCCAAAAAGGATCAATGCACATTTGGTATGACTTACAATAATGGTGATGACTGTTAAATCATCACTAAAAGAATAGTATTTGAAACATGAAGCAAAAAAAAATGCTGTGAGGAAAGAGCAATGAGAGATACTAAGGTTGTCAGTGCAAATGAGAGTACTGTATTTTATAAGCAACGCCATGCTTTCTTCAATTTCAGAATTATGATTTATCTTTGAGAGACTGCCACTGTTACACTTGGTATGAAACCCAAAGTAAGCAAAACAAAAACTACATATTTCCTGCAATGTTTGCGTTCTTCTCAATGAGAGCAAAAATATAACAAACATAATTCTCCATTTCTTTGAGGCACGCCATGGCCAAAATGAGGGCGATTCGGCACATAGTGCTATAACTGCAGCAAAACAGACTGGAAATATTTTCATACCCAGTCAACTGATCCCGATTATAAAGTTAATCCCTACATTGTCCATGAAATTACATTTAGTGATTTTCTAGACCTCAAGAATCTTTCCCGAGATCTGAGAATCTGTTCGTCAATCTGATGAAATGAAGCCCGACTCCGATGACACGTTAAATTGGATAAACATGTCTGCTATTATGGTAGATAAGAAGTCGACTAACAAAATAGTCACAAGGAAGAAACATTTCAGACGATCTTCTTACAAATAAATGTGGATATTTCGAAAATGCAGGTTAAAAAATTCAATAATGCTCGGCTCAAACTGCCATTGAAAAAGTATTCATCTCTCATGTCACACATGCAGGATCGACTTCGGATTGAAAAATACCAAACATTCTACCGAAATCATCCCCATTCAAATAAATAATGATCTATTTGTATCTTTTTCTCAGAACAATTCATTTGCTGTATATAATTATTTTTTATTTTTGATGTTTGACTGAAACAGCATTACATTTTTGTTTGTATTTTACTTCATAATCTCATTGGGCTGAAATGGACATGCCTAATAAATTACATTCACTAAAAGGCGTAGGTATATCGTTTTTTTCGAAATCACCCCTCCCAGGGTACATTTTTTATTATCTTCTTACCAGCATTGGATTCTATATATATTATATTCCGAGTGTTCACAAAAATTCAATGATTTACTTTTCTTCCGCTAGTGACAACATAAAAAACCAGTAAACCTTAAATTGCATCTCCTCAGAAATTATTCAAATCCATATAGGTACGCCCCTTTGTAAATTGACCGACAATTTGTACGCTTTCCAAGCAGTACTTAAATTCATTTCGCAACACTGATTCCTAAATTGTTCCATCCCTAAATGATTGGGAAATATACCTAAGAATGATGGAACTTCCGGAAAAAACTCTACGATGATTTATTCTAAATCTCGCTAAAATAGTCTCCTGTGTCATCCCGTATTAAATGAAAGTAGTTACAAAAACTACTCACCAAACCTACCTACTATCACTATGATTTTATCACGGAAACAGCATTGTTTCATAAAAACGCTCCTACAAGTACTTGTACGGAGTAGTCAAAAAGTTTTATGGTACGGATAATACTAGTCGCAATATACAGAGCGATTCGATATGAACCGCCCATGTATAAAAAAGTGGTTTTAAAAATACAAAGGCTCGATGAAGCTGCAGTCTTTTTCGTCGCACGGGACCAGAATGTGGGCTGGGGGCTCCGCTCCATCCAGTCTGGAAAGCTGGGATCTGTTTTCGAAAAAGTGATTGACGCCGTTTTGGAGCACCGCGTGTTTGAAGCGCCAGCCCGGGTTCAGGTTTCCCGCCAAGTCCAGTACATTTCTGTTTTCGTAAATCACTTCGGTGTTCGAGGAACGGTACACGTACTTTGGCAATTCGCAAAGAATCTGAAACAAATGACACAACTTCGTACAATGCGCCCAGACAGCACGGAATATTCCTAGAATATTCGCTAAATATACGAAAAGAGAAGAGTATATTCCGAATATACATGGAATATTCCTAGAATATTCACATGCCTCTAGCATATTCCAGGAATTTCCAATATGCATATTCTCGGGAGAATGTACCACGAATATTCTCGTGAGAATATTCCTGTAGGTATACCGGGTGTCCCAGTATACCTGTTCCAATGGAATATCTCAGCTATTTCGAATGATAAAATTATGAAAATTTCATGATCTGCAATTCGTTCAAGGAACCTTCAACTGAGAAAAAAAAATTGAAAGTCACTTCCGGTTTGACCGGAAGTGACTCTAACTCTTTTATTTCAAATAGCACCCTGTATATTTTTTGCAATTTTTTATTTCTACTCAAAATTATCTTTCCAACGATGTATCACACTTTGTATTTTACATTTGATTTGATGGAGAAAACGTCAATTGAAATTTCAAATTGAAATAATTGCAGTAGGCTATGATATTTTGTGTAATCTTCTTCCGTAGCATTTTTTCTTTTGAAGACAGTACGCTTTCTATGAAATGATCCACTTGTTGCCAAATTCGAAGCCAACGTGTGAAATACATAGCGCTTGGCATTCGTGTATCAGGGTATTTCTCTCTGTATGCACGTAGGGTAGCCCGGCGATTATTTTCGCATTTTCCATAAATCAGTATCATATCCAATTTCTCTTGATTAGTGAAGTTATCATCATTTTCACGGTTATTCATTCTTGAATGTTGGTTTCTCTGACACGCACACAACTATTGAGAATTATTAACTGTCAAAGTTATAAACAAATGTACTCAAATGTTTCCATGGCACACTAAGGTTTTCATTTAAGAATTATTAATTCTTCCAGTTCTACTACAATTCTAATAATTTGAAATTTGACGTTCTCTTCATTATCTCGAATGCAAAATTGTTCAGGAATTATCAATTATTATTGAAGTCAAAATCAAGAATACACAAAATATCATAGCCTACTGCAATTCTTTCAATTTGAAATTTCAATTGACGTTTTCTCCATCAAATCAAATATAAAATACAAAGTGTGATACATCGTTGGAAAGATAATTTTGAGTAGAAAAAAAAATTGCAAAAAATATACAGGGTGCTATTTGAAATAAAAAAGTCAGAGTCACTTCCGATCAAACCGGAAGTGACTTTCAATTTTTGTTTTTCTCAGTTGAAGGTTCCTTGAACGAATTGGAGATCATGAAATTTTTTAATTTTTATCTTTCGAAATGGCTGAGATAATCCATTGGAACAGGTATACTGGGACACCCGGTATTCATAGAATATTCCTGTGTGAATATTCATGGAATAATCATGTATGAATATTCATAGAATAATAAAAATTGAATATTCTGTATTGTATATTCATGGAATATTCTCTCTTATTTATATGGAATGAACAACAATAATCATTTTCGAGTTCAAAAAATGGGAAAAGTATGAGAAAAAGTGCTAATAGATGTATTTGATTTGCAAACAGAGTTTTTGTTCAGACAAGCTGACAAAAATACACTACTGTACTGACCAAATTATAATTGGTCGAAAAATATCGAGGTGCACTTTCACGACCAATCAAAATCATTCAGCGCGCGTCAGCGTCTGTCGTTCATCCGGTAGTCGTAGCTTAACCCGATGGCAGAGCTGTAAAGTTGAATGCATTTTAAATTGACATTTGACATCTTTTGTTTTTTTTACTGGTATGGGTTACTTTTGCATATTTGTTGCGTGAAACTACTGTGTTTGGAATTGTTTAACAAATATTCTTAATGATCACCACAGTGTGGTAAGTACACTTTCATGTTACCATTCATTTGATTCCATAAAAATTTCATTTGTATATCACTGATCATTTCATTTTCAAGGCGTTTTCTACAAAATGCCTAAAAGAAAAAGCAGCAGTGCTTGGTATAAGGAAGTACACCAGGAAACTGAAAATATTCTTAATGCAATTTTTACACAAACTCCGTCACAGCATGCAAAAGGACAGTTGAGTAATCAAGTTGAAACTATTAGTGATAGAATGGATTCAAGTTTTTCTGATTCAGATAGCAGTAGTTCGATCTTGCAACTACAGACCTATCGCACTGCTATCTATTATTTCAAAGGTCATGGAAAAAGCCATCAACATCGAGCTCATGAAATATCTGTAAGACTCAGGAATTGTCAACGATAGGCAATATGGCTTCCGCCATCAGAGATCAACTGGTGACCTGCTCGCTTACGTCTCACATATATGGCAGCTATCTATTGAAAAGTATGGAGAAACTTTAGCTGTGGCATTAGATATCTCCAAGGCGTTCGATCGAGTTTGGCACCAGGGACTCCTCGCCAAGCTTCCGTCTTATGGCTTGCCCCCTCAGCTGTGTTCTCTGCTTGCTAGTTTTCTCTCAAACAGGTCTCTCCATGTAGTGGTCGATGGAGTTTCATCTGACACTCTACTCTGCTGGTGTTCCGCAAGGATCTATTCTCGCACCAACACTATTTCTACTTCACATCAACGACCTGTTGAAAGCAACTTCATGTCCAGTACACAGCTTTGCCGATGATAGTACCCTCCATACCGCTTGCTCTTCCAGGGCCCCTATATCAGCCCGTGAAACCAGAAATGAACGAGGAAGAAATGTTAATAATATAAATATGGACTTAGCAACAATTCTCGAGTGGGGATCTAATAACTTGGTAGAATTCAATGCAAACAAAACACAAGCATGTCTTTTCTCTAGAAAAGTCGATCTCACTGTGCCTAACATAACTTTGTCAGGAGTAACCATACCACTGAAGTCATCCATATCGATGCTTGGTATTACTATCAGCAATAACCTGTCCTGGAATACTGTTCCCATATTTGGAGCGCGGCACCTAAACATATCCTGAGGCTATTGGATTCTGTCCAAAAAAGGGCAATTCGTCTCGTCGGTGATGCCTCGCTTACAAACTCGCTCACTTGTCTGGAACACCGTAGAAAAGTTGGCGATTTGTCTCTATTTTATAGATATTTTCATGGGCGATGCTCTTCTGAAATATCAATAATCGTTCCTGCTTTGGCAGTCTCTTCGAGACTAACCCGTCAAGTTCAGTCATCAAACCCCTTCGTGGTCACTTTGGAGACCTGCAGAACATTACTTTCCAAAGACTCGTTCATCCAACGAACAGCGAGGCTTTGGAACTCATTGCCTAGGGAGGTGTTCCCCGAGGCATACAACCTCCAGAAATTTAAGAAGAACACCAACTCCTACCTTCTTTCCCTTGGTTCCCACGATGTTCTCTGAACATTACAGGATATCCCTTTTCGTGGGAACCAGAACATAAAAAAAAAAAAAAAATTCTTGTTTTTCAGAGACATCCCCGAAGTGACAGAAGAAACGGGTTAATAAAATATGTGCGGATTGTTAGGTGAACACGACATAAATTAAACATAATCGAGCTTATCAGAAAGAAACATTTGCATTCAATGTCCATTGATATTATATGGAAGTATGCATGGATTTTCAGGTGAATATCATTCAACGTTCTGCGTGGTATTTGCCAGGAAAGTAGTTGTTTTTCACCTGAGATCTACCTTTCTCTGGTTCAATTTTATATTGAATCCTTTATGTGAAGAAAACCGTTTAAATTCGATTTTTCTAAAATATGTGTTATTATTATTATAACTATATAGAAATAGACCTGTTCAAATTCATGTTGTTTTATTTCATTATAGGGAAGGGGTGCGCAGTCTGCGGAAATCAAATGCAATTCCAATCCACAAATACTCTGAGGAAAACAATTACGTATTGCACTACTACATAATTTTCGAAATAAAGTTTTGTTTCTTGGCGAATGTAAGCAAATACATTGCCTGAATTGTCAGGCATAATTGTAGAAGTTGATATTATTGATGTAAAAGTGTCATTCAAGATTTTATATTTGAGGATGCTCATGTGGGGAAACAGTTGAATTTTTCTTTATTTTCTTGATTTCTGATATTTTTGGGAATTCAATTCAATTTATTCGTAAACCATAATAACAAGATATTTGTATACATACAATTTATGACGGTTATCCTTTATAACCCCAAGGGTTCACCTAAACACTCAAGGTGCTTGTTTTGTTCGGCTCCTTGGAATAATTCAGGATTTATATTAGGTAGATGAAATGAATGGTATACATATTAATATATTGTTTACAATGAAAATATGAATAATTGGAATTCCTGCTGAAATCGATACTAATTCTATTTATAAGTTTATTCTCTTTTTCCTTTCTTGAGAATGTTTGATCCATATCTTTATACAGTGCGCGTCAAAATTATGGAACAAATTCGATATTTTGCAAGCCATGTACTTTTGACAAAAATCCTAAAATAGGTCGATTTTTATTTTAAAATGCCGATTTTTTTATGTATATTCTAAAGAGGTTATGTCACTGGTTTTGACATGGTGACGTAATCGGTAATTTTTTTAAATTGGAATAGATGTCTTGTGACCTCATCTGAAAGGCCTTTCAATACTGCATTCAATAATAATAATTAATTAGAAATTTTTTTACAGGGTGAACAAAAATTAATATTTTATTTCAATAAGAGAATAACTTTATATCCAACAAAATAGAACAGTTAAATAAGATTTTCGAAATGCCATCCACCAGTCTCTTGACAATAAGCAAATCTACGGACACATTCCTCTTGCACATTGCGAATAACTTCCGGAGTAATTCTGTTAATAACGATCCTAATTCGATTTTTCAACTCTGGTAGATTTTGCGGCCTATCTACATAGACCTTCGATTACAAATAACCCCACAAGAAAAAATCCAGGGGCGTAAGATCTGGAGATCTAGGGGCCACTCTATCGGTCCGCGTCTACCAATCCACCTCCTAGGAAAACAGTTATTCAAAAACTCGCGAACATCACGTGCATAGTGCGGGGGTGCACCATCTTGTTGCAACCAAATACTTCCATTTGGTGAGTAAGGATTGTTGGCGTTTGGAAAAATATATTTTTATTATTACATTATGATTATGAAATTGTTGTATTGAAATCGGTCCTTGATATGTATGACAAATTTCAGATTATTCGGAAGATTAGAATAGAAGTGGGTGAATATTTACTTCCAAGATTGTATTACATTGTGAGTTATTTAGTTACAAGTAAATATAATAAAAGCGTGTTAAAAAATGCAGAATTTTACTTTTTTGAGCCAAGGCTCTAATCCCTCAGACTGCCCTGGCAGACTATTGAGTCAGTGCTCTACTACACCAATGGATCCTTTCCAAATATTGATAGTTAGCTATTTCCTAGTCTGAAATGGAAACAAAAGACAATCACAAATTAATGCCATAATAGGCAAGTTAGTGTCAAATAAATGTTAGTTGAAATATCAACAAATATTCTTCACAAATTCTAAGTGAAAAGGTTCTAAAAGTAAACTATGGCTACTTTAAGTGAAACCCAACGCATAGAAATTTTAATTTTTATTGGATGCGGAGATAGAACCAGAACTCATCAAGAGGTATGCGACTTGTTCAATGTGAAGTATCCAAATAGACCTATCAGTCGTTCAACAGTCAGTAAGATTGAGAAACAATTTAGAGAAACTGGTCATGTCAAACATATTCCGAATGCTGGACGTCCTAAAATAGAAGAAAACGTGAAACTTGATGTTCTATTGGGTGTAGAGAATAATCCTCACAATACTTCACGACAAATTGCAGCATACCTTGACATATCCCAAAGTTCTGTATTACGTATTCTGAAAGCAGAAAAGTACCATCCATACAAAGTACAGCTACATCAACAACTCAATGATGATGATCCCGATCGCCGTGTGGAGTTCTGTGAAATAATGCAGGATTTGTGTAACCGCAATCCACGTTTTATAAAACAAATTCTGTTTTGCGATGGGGCTACGTTTTGCCTAAATGGTTCAGTAAATCGTCAGAATTGCAGATATTGGAGTAGGGATAATCCTCACTGGATAATGGACGGGCATACTCAATACCCTCAGAAAGTCAATGTTTGGGCAGGGATAATAAACGACAGGATTATTGGCCCGTATTTTTTCGAAGCAAATCTCACAGGAGAGCGTTACTTGGAATTTTTAAGAAATGAACTCATACCTAGCCTTGCCGATATTTTTCCAAACGGCAACAAATCTTAACTCACCAAATGAAAGTATTTGGTTGCAACAAGATGGTGCACCCCCGCACTATGCACGTGATGTTCGCGAGTTTTTGAATAACTGTTTTTCTAGGAGGTGGATTAGTAGACGCGGACCGATAGAGTGGCCCCCAAGATCTCCAGATCTTACGCCCCTGGATGTTTTCTTGTGGGGTTATTTGAAATCGAAGGTCTATGTAGATAGGCCGCAATACAAGAGTTGAAAAATCGAATTAGGATCGAAATTAACAGAATTACTCCGAAAGATATTCGCAATGTGCAAGAGGAATGTGTCCGTAGATTTGCTTATTGTCAAGAGACTGGTGGATGGCATTTCGCATATCTCATTTAACTGTTCTATTTTGTTGGATATAAAGTTATTCTCTTATTGAAATAAAATATTAATTTTTTTTCACCCGATAAAAAAATATCTAATTAATTATTATCATTGAATGCAGTATTGGAAGGCTTTCCAGATGAGGTATCACAAGACATCTATTCCAATTTAAAAAAATTACCGATTACGTCACCATGTCAAAACCAGTGACATAACCTCTTTAGAATATACATAAAAAAATCGGCATTTTAAAATAAAAATCGACCTTTTTCAGGATTTTTGTCAAAAGTACATGGCTTGCGAAATATCGAATTTGTTCCATAATTTTGACACGCACTGTATAAAAATTTATATTACACGTTGAGGTTCGTTCATATATCCTCATACTTACACACACGTGTAGACATATATATATATATATATATATATATATATATATATATATATATATATATATACATACATACATAATATACGTAAGTTTTTTTTGTATAGTAACTTCAGTAGTGTTATATGGTTAAGATTGATGAATTGTTTTATTTCAGTTTTATATTTGTTAAATGAGAGGTTTTCTTTCAAACTGCGATCGAGTGTATTGTAAAATTTAGGACCGAAATAGAAAATTGTTCGTTGTGTATGAGTTTTTTTGAAAATGGGTATTATTACGTTTAGATTTTCGGTAGATCTAGTATTTTTTATATTTTCGCTACGGTAAAGATATTTATTAGTATACATCCAAATAAGACAATGGTAGATATATATATATATATATATATATATATATATATATACATCTTATGTTATACAATTTAGTTTCTTTATAGAGCTGTTCTATTGAGTAAAGCTTTTTTTTTCGAAGAATAATTTTTATTATTGTATTTTGCATGGCTTGGAGACTGTGCAGGTTGCAGTCAAATATACCACCCCATACGGAGATACAGTACCTAATAACTGATTCCGCCAAGGATCTGTATACAGTCATCAGATTTTTTATGTTTAGGCTCTTAAATTGTACATTTTGTAAGTAAGCTGGCGGAGTCGCTCATTAACGTATAGGGCATGTTCGTCCCATCTCATATGCTGATCGAGAACTACACCAAGATATTTTATCTTTGATTCTTTTTTTATCGAAGGACAATCACATTGTGTTCTCTGTGGACATTCAGAGGTATGTAGTTTTAGGATGTTTTCGATTGGTTGATCGTTTTTAAGAAGTGTGAAGCAAACGAATTTGGTTTTATTCAGATTCAAACTGAGGAGATTATAGTTAAGCCATATCTGGATATTCTTCAAGCCATTTGATGTTTTTTGATATACTTGTTGCCATGTTTTGCCAGAAAAATATTGTAGGTATATTCGGGATATACAAGGAATATTCCCAGGGGATATTCCAGGAGTATTCTTTCTGGAATATTCATGGAATATTCTGGATATTCCGGGAATATTCCTCATGGAATATTCCTCATGGAATATTCAAGGAATATAATTCTAGGAATATTCCAAAAAGATTTGTTATCCCAGCACATTTAAGAATATTCCAATATCCCTAAAATTATATTCTATGAATATTCATGGAATATCCAGTGCTGTCTGGGCGTTAGCTGACACAGCAACTTCCTCATTAGCGAATAGAGTAATCGACCGGAAATCGTGTATTTATTATCCAGTAGATTGTAATTGTGTATGCTATGGCGATCTTAAGAATAAATAAATTCTACTGTGAATTAAAATTCCCTACCAGCGAGCAGAAACATCCCAGGGAGGTTTTGGGATGTTTTAAAATGTTGGCATGAACATGTTTTTTGAGACGCAATATGCATTTCCCAAAGAGGTCTTTAAAGAATGTTGGAAGTATTGTATATTGTATCTGTGGCATTTCTTTTTATGTCTACTGAGTACGAAGGCGTAGAAGGGCCTACAACAAAATAAACTCCGAAAACATTTGGAATTGCCACTTTGAACTGACAATTGTCACTTTGAAGTGACAATTGTCACTTTGTTATCTGAAAATTGTCACTTTGAAGTGACAATTGTAACTTTGAACTGACAGTTGTCACTTTGAAGTGACAATTGTCGCTTTGAACTGACAATTATCACTTTGAAGTGACAATTGTCACTTCGAAGTGACAATTGTCACTTCAAAATGGCAATTGTTACTCAAAAAGGACATTTATTGCCAACTGCAATGCAAGAATATTATTTTTCAGTCAATTTACGCGTATACTGCTGCGATGAGATTTAGATGCCAACTGCAATGCAAGAAAATTGTTTTTCAATCAATTTACGCACAACTGCTGTGATTTAGATTGCAAATTATGGGACTTTATCTCATTACGAAAGTAATGTTTCCTTTGTCAAATAGAAAACCCTTTATTTTCCATCTATAAAACAATACTCTACTTTTTTTCATTATTTATCTATAACAACGAACTTTACTATAGAGGTAATTATTATTCTCAACACCTTCTCCTAATAATGAATTATTGAATGAATCAAATCTTGGAAACTAAAGAATTGTTCTGTTTCTCGAAGTTGCAATATGTAAGGGTTTTTTTCTACCACTTGATCATCAGAGCAACAATACTGGATATCGGTAACTGCTTCATTCACCTTTCCATTGATAAAATGATAGCGGAAATCAATATGTTTGCTCTTTTGATTAAACTGCCCATTTCGTATTAATTTCATGGTGCTTTGATTGTCGATATTCAGCTTGATGGTCACATTTCGATTTGTAAGCTCGACAATGAGCGATTTTAAATTGATTAACTCCTTAGGGCAATCTACAGCAGCAATATACTCTACCTCGATACTAGATAAGGCCACAATCGGTTGTTTTCTGGAACACCAGTCGTACTTTTTATTTCTTCGGTGTCTCCTTCAAACTCTGAGTCACAGTATGCTATTAATTGGTTATTTTTTGAATTTCTTGAGTATCAAATTCCTGAATCTTAGGATTGCTTCAAATATCTCAGTATAGACAGATTTCAAAGTGACAATGAAGAATGTCATTGGGTCTGTTAAAAGACTTAAAACTGTATGACCGTGTAGCCTAAATGTTCAGAAATACACCTGTTTTTGTTTCATTTCAATCAAGCGAGTAGTGTTGAAATTACGACAATTTTAGTTTCCGTTCTATTCAAATATTTCGGGCGAGCGCGCCATGCTCGCGTGACGTCATTTTACAACGCAACGTTCTCACCGTACCCTCAATCATTGCTTTGCTATCGGATGTTCGACTACAATAACGTTTTTAACTTAAGTTTTTATGTGTTATAAGTTTAATATTAGATATGGATGGGTTGTCAGAAAGGACAATCTGATAACTTGCCTGAAATAGACGGGTTAATGGTTGCCCACTATTTTTCAAATAACTCCGATTTATTAGCCGCCGAGATGCGAGGAGTAAAAATGCAAAAGTAAGTATTACTTAATAACATTCTACTTTTTATCATAAATCTTTTGATCCCTATAAGTACATATTTCTCACTACTACTGTTTTATAAATGTACGTCATACGTAATATTGATACTATGAACATCTTACTTGACATTAAGTTCCCGAGAAGGAAGAATGCGTAGGTATTTGTAACAGGGTGGGACTTATTAAAAACAATACTGTGTTATTGTACCTACAAAGTTTGGATCATGACTTACAAGTTGTATTTTTTTAATATGTAATGTAACAAAAATCAACATAGTAAACATAACCTGAACATTATGTACCAGAGGTACAAAACTTTTTAAAATTTGAACACATGAAATATTTTTTTCAAAAGTAGGTTATTAGTAGGATGCACGCGACTACACCTATTAAATATTATTAAGCTAAGATTGAAAACCTTTATATTAATTTCCTCTCTAATGTGATCGTGGATAAGTGCATTTTTATTTATTTTATTTTTTATGTATTAGATCAACTCACGTTTATTTTATTTTAGATCGGCTAGAAACAGCATCGGCGACGACGCTATTGGATATGTTAAAGTTAAAAGAGATAATTGTACAGTGAAATGCAAAATCACCCCGGAACATCATGATTTGCATCCCTTTCTTTGGACTTTTAGGTTCGAAAGCAACAATAAAAAACTAACTTTTTGGGTGCATTAGTAGTTTTATTTCAACACTTTGGCACAATAAACGATCTTCTAGTTTCTGGATTCGACATTTTTACCAATTTTTGACGCAAACTTCATACACACAGCTTTGAAGCAGAGCACGCACTGACCGACCGTTGTAAAGTGACGTCACAGCGGCCAATGACTCCGCGTCGTCGCACGCCTAGCTAAACAATTAAATATCTCGGAAACTATAAGACGTATCAAAAAAATCTTTTTACGGTATTTTTTCATTTTTAATAGAGTGTATTGCAAGGTAAAGATCAAAAGTTGGTGATATTCTTCATTATCAGTTCAAAGTGACAATTGTCACTTCAAAGTGACAATTGTCAGTTCAAAGAGACAATTGTCAGTTCAAAGTGACAATTGTCAGTTCAAAGTGACAATTGTCGCTTCAAAGTGACCATTGTCAGTTGAAACTAACAATTGTCAGTTCAAAGTGACAATTAAAAAAGTTATTATGAGGCCTTTTTCCTGTAAGTTCTGAGCTATCTAGTGCTTCAATGAGGAGACCATCCAAAGATTAACTCATCCGCCATCTTGGAGTTGCCATCTTCAATTTATGAATTTTAACTAAAAATCAATAATCTTCGACTAGATTCATAATCTCCAACCCCGAAAACCCCCACACACCAATTTTGAATAGAATCGGACCATAAACACAGAGATCATCGGCCATCTTGGAGCCCCATTTAATTTTATGAATTTTGAAGAAAAATTCATAATCTTCGACCCTGAAAACCCCCACATACCAATTTTGAATCGAATCGGACCATAAACCTAAATCTCGTCCGCCATCTTGGAGCGCCATTTTGTTTTTTCCTCTGACAAAAATTCCATGGGTCGCCATTTCAATTTCATGAATGTTAATAAAAAATCATAATCTCCGACTCCGAAAACCCCCACATAATGTTTAATAGAATCGGACCATATAATCACAAATCTCCTCCACCATTTTGGAGGCGCCATTTCGAATTTATAAATTTTGACAAAAAAATCACAATCTCCAACCCCGAAAACTCCCACATACCAATTTGGAATCTAATCGGACCATAATCACAAAACTTGTCCGCCATCTTGGAGCCGACATTTTGAATTTTGACAAAAATTCACAATATCCGTCCCCGAAAACCCCTACATACCAATTTTGAATCGAATCGTACCATAATCACAAAACTCGTCCGCCATCTTGGAGCCGCAATTTTGTTTTTTCTTTACCAAAAATGTAATAATGCATTGTCACCGGAATTATGAACACCTGCCAAAAATGGATTGAAAATTTTGAACTGGAAAGAATTACAGAACACAGAACGAATGACTTACGAACTAAGCAAGTTAAATAAAAGCTTGTAAAATGGGAAGAATTTAAGAAATGAAGTAGACTTAATTTATTTAAAACGAAAAAAGGTCAATATTTCTTCGAAAAAGTAGATATTTATAAAAATCACTCTCAACTTATGTGGAAAACATCAAATAAGTTAATTGACAACTATCTGAGATGAATACAATTTAACCTAGCAAATCAGACGATAAATTTAATGTGAAGAATAAAATTGAAATAATAAACGAATATAACTACCTACTACTTCATTACTAGTATTCATAGTGGCCATATAATTTTAACCAAGAATAAAGTTGTATTTCATGTAAGTAATTTATTAAAATTGCAAAGCGCCGGCTATTATGCCATCATCAATGCGATAACTGCAAGTAAGTAATGGTCAATAAAGTTGTAGAGTAGATCTTGAGAACTGAGGTAAAATGATTACTTACTCGTCAATTATATACATGAAGATCCAGTAAAAATGATCGACAAACCATTGTATAAAAAATTAACTGAACAGATACGGATATTGAATATCTACATTTTATTGAAATTTTTTTTTCCCCTGCTTTATTTAACGTCGGCCTATTTCTGCTACCAAGGCTAAATAAACACGGACGCCGGTGAGCACACTCCTTCCAAACGGAAATTTTTGCCCAATCCTCTGTTATTTCAGGGGTAGGGTTCTTTAACGAGCTCAACATCTATTGAACTCGGGACCGCCATCTTAACGTCCCCTCCGAAGGACGACATACCTATCATCTTATCTCGGGATCATTGATAAGACGCCTGCAGCAGTGAATATGCTACTACGCTGCAGTTGTTAGGACATTAAAATCATCCAAAATCTTCCTCTCAATGCTCTCAATACACTTGTGTCTATAATCAATAACTCATTTCATGAAGGACTTTTTCCTGACTTCCTGAAAACTTCAGTTGTCATCCCACTATACAAAGGTGGAGACTCATATGATCCCTCCAATCTTCGCCCGATCGCCCTCATACCAACTTTGGCCAAACTCATCGAAAAACTGGTGAAAATACGTTTAACCGCTTTCTCAAAACGCCACTTCATTTTAAGTGAAAATCAGTTTGGTTTTCAAAATAATAAAAACACGAATGATGCTATTTTTTCATTTCTATATGACACTTACTCAAAGCTGAATGCCGGTAATGTAGCTGCTGCAGTCTTTTGCGATCTGTCAAAGGCGTTTGACTGTGTCGATCATAAAATCTTACTGAGAAAACTCCACCAGTATGGTTGCAGAGGAACCACGTACAAATGGTTTGAATCTTACCTTTCGGGTAGGAATCAAATGGTGAGAACAACAGAACTTTCTGAAAGAAAGGAAATTAAGTCCGGAGTGCCTCAAGGATCAGTTCTCGGTCCCATTCTGTTCTTGTTGTACATAAACGACCTAACCAACTTGAACATATCTGGAAAATTCACCCTATTTGCGGATGATACCACGATATTATGGAACAGCAATAATTCTAACACCTTACCCGACTTAATATCTACTGATATGAAAAAAATTAAGGAATGGTGCGATGCAAATTTGTTATCCTTCAATACAACAAAAACAAACATCATTTCATTCAGATGCTCTCTTGACGACCTTACATTTAGTAATAACATATTGATCGAGAACAAGCCTCTAACTAAATTCCTAGGTATCCATATTGATAATAAGCTCAAATTCGACGGACATATCAAGCATCTCAAAAGCAAGATTTCTGCTGGATGCTATGCACTGAGAGTAACTTCGTCGAATTCGGGATCTAAAATCGCCAAAACTGTATATTACGCCCTAATAGAGTCCCATTTACGTTATGGAATACCTTTTTGGGGTGTTAGCAACTCATCGGCACTTCAATCAGTCTTGGTACTGCAGAAACGTGCTTTAAGGTACTTGCGTAAACTAAAACCCCGTGATTCTTGCAGAAATATATTTGTTGAAGAAAAAATACTAACAGTATTTGCGTTATTCATTCTAGAATCAGTTTGTCTCATATACAAGAATGTGTCTATGTTCGAGGCTTCAGGTAGTCATTACAACACCCGCTCTCACATGTTGAAATTGCCAATTCCCTCATCAAACATGTTCAGAGATTCGATTTACTACAACGGGGTTAAGATGTACAATCACCTCCCCTCACACATAAGGGAGGCGAATATGAATATGAACATTACAAACTTTAGAAAAATTATTAAAAAGTTTCTGGCAGATAGACCCTATTACAACTTGCAGGAGTTTTACAAAGATAAATTTGATTGACAGGGTGCATATTTGAATCCATGTAAGTTTTTAAGTTGACGTCACTGAGTTGTAGATGTGTTTGTGTCTATATGTAAATTGTTTATGTGTGTATACATCTACGTGTTTATATGTATATACATGTCTTTATATGTATGTTTTGTGTATATATATGGGCGTGTGTGTGTACGTATATATATTTTTTATATTTTTTAACAATACTGACAACTCTTATTTTTAGATATTTTTTATAAATCTTGTAATCATCAGTAATACTTCTATATTCAAGCTTTGTCCACAAGATTTACTCTTACTGACATTAAAGTATATTTAGTATTATTATTATTATTATTTAACGCGGAGCTTCCTTGTCCGGTATTCACCCATTCAAGTACTAACCACGCCCGACGATGCTTGGCTTCAGATATCGATAAGACTCTCGTCAACCTGACCAGCCATCGGTGCCCGTGTTAACAATATTATGTGCATAAGGAGCACAAGTGACATTTGACATTTCATAGACATAGAAATACATAGACATGGGACACTGTTGATTGGGAGTTCAAGCTTGCCAACTCATCATCATGGAGAGCGAAGAACCTATTATATTTTATAGTTGAGATGAAATGGAGGTTCAAGGACTGGT
Organism: Gonioctena quinquepunctata; assembly: GCA_018342105.1. NCBI lineage: Eukaryota > Metazoa > Arthropoda > Insecta > Coleoptera > Chrysomelidae > Gonioctena > Gonioctena quinquepunctata. The sequence continues at coordinate 2,176,578 of JAFIRS010000001.1, read as the reverse complement.
TTGTCCTGATAATGGTTTGCCGATCATTTTTACTGGATCTTCATGTATTTACTTGACGAGTAAGTAATCTAACCTGTGTCATTTTACCTCAATTCTCAAGATCTACTCTACAACTTTATTGACCATTACTTACTTGCAGGTATCGCACTGATGATGGCATAATAGCCGAAAGCGATTTGCAATTTTAATAAATTACTTACACGAAATACAACTTTATTCTTGGTTGATCAGTTACGTGTACCTATACAGCTCCAACAAATTTCACTATACAGTGCTTCTCAAAAGTCCCCTCCCCCCCTCTTATTTTTGGAACGATTATACATAAACAAGTGAAATTTGGAAACTGAATATTGAAGGTTGTAAACTTTCCTACTAGTGATGATAGATGACGAAATCGTCAAAGATGACGTCACAAGGCCATTGTGACCAATAATTTTGAATGGAACCCTACGGCAAGCGCCACCTCTTTTAAAAGGTATCGGAAAAACCTATTAAATGATACTTATTTTGTTTGTGTTTATGGCAGTTCTGGCAACTCGCTTTTAAAAAACGCAAAGCTGTGATGAATTAAATCAGTTAATACTGAAATTCCAAATTCAAGCTCCGCCTCTGGATAGTTGTCAAATAAGCTGACGTTTTTGTTAGTCTCCCTAAGTCGACGTTTTTGTAATTGTCCAAGTTTTTGTACATTTAATAATTTGTGTATTGTTGATCGAACGTTTAACTGTTTTAGCAGCTTTTGGTACTTTTAATATTTTTGTACATTTTAATAATTTGTTAAACTGTTGTGAGCCGAACGTTTGAGTGCTTCAAGAAGCTAAATGGTACTCGATCACCGGACTCACCTATGGATATTTTTCTGTGGGGATACCTTAAATCGAAGGTTTACGCCACTGAACCTGACAATATTGACGTTTTAAAACAACGTTTTGTTGCAGAATGTGAGGCTGTTTCCGCAGACACATTTGCAAGAGTACGAGAAGAGTTTAAAAATAGGATATTTCACTGTCAGGAAGTAAATGGAGGTCACTTCGAGCAATTTCTTTAAGTTGATACTTATTCTTAAATCTGTAATTAATATCATTCTGAATGGAATTTAAATTTTAATGTTTACTAATGATCCATTAAAACTGCCATAAACACAAACAAAATTAATATCATTGAATAGGTTTTTTCGATACCTTTTAAAAGAGGTGTCGCTAGCCGTAGGGTTCCATTTAAAATTATTGGTCACAATGGCCTTGTGACGTCATCTTTGACGATTTCGTCATCTATCATCACTAGTAGGGAAGTTTACAACCTTTAATATTCAGTTTTCACTTGTTTATGTATAATCGTTCCAAAAATAAGAGGGGGGAGGGGACTTTTGAGGAGCACTGTATATTTTTAAACCTTACAAATACTTCTATTCAAACTTCTAAAATTCCAAATCCTGTATAAGTAGTTCTTATACCGAAAGTAAACAATAAAATCAAGGCCATTAATAATATAAACTTGTTTGCTAATATAGTCTTTCTAAATTTATTTGCAGATAATACACTTAGTAGTTGGTTCTATTGAAGGTTACAAGTGACTCAGATACAGTGTCGTGCATGATATTTTAGTAGTGAATTATGCTTCATTTATTTAATTGTCGGATTGTTATTGTGTTTTTGGAGGGCAAATAAATAGATTATAATTATTTCGGTATTTTAATAGATACGAAGTCCAGACTCGCAAGAATAGTAACAACGAAAATTTCATACAATTTAGACGGAGGGGGGGGGAGTATAATTCTCATAATGCATATGCTGGTATAATAACAGATACCAGGACCGTGAAGGAACAATTTTATCGGTGAGCTTTGTACCTCGTTATAAATAAGCTTTTGCAAAATCACAAATCCCGTTAAAAAATTCGCACGCTCACCTGAAACCGTTGTTCCAGCTTAGCTATCACGTCCAAATAGTAATCCGCCTTCTCTATCTCCGTCGTTAAGGAAGAAAACCCGCTCTCGGACGTCGCAGAGGAAGACGTTGACCCAGAAGAAGTTGACCCAGAAGAAGTTGACCCAGAAGAAGACGAAGAAGATGCCGAAGCTATGGAGGCGATGGAAGACGAGCTGGGACTCTTTAAGAGAACTGTGCCGTGGTTGAAGAACGCCTGCAGATTGCCCGTGAATTGTTCCTGGGGAATACCCGACAACACCATTGCAGCGGGAAGAGGCATAACTGGAAGAATTTATGGAAATAGCTGAAACTGACAATGTCCCTCATTAGTAATTATAGTTAATTTTTGTATGGGTGTTTTATTAGCAATATAAAACAGATAAGAAATGCAACACGAGAGTGTTTTGGCTTGTCTTGAGTGTTTTATATGCTAATAAGAGAAGACATGCAATACAACATTTTAACCACAGTTGGTATGTTATAAATAAGAATACCTTTCCTAAATTCAGTGCTTATTTAGTGTTTATGACAGCAGCTGAAAATAACGTTGTTCATGTAGCTGTAGCTGTCAGATTTTCAACGGTCAATGACCACAGCAAAGGCAATGGAACTCCGCTTTGGGGACAATTAGACCAGGGTCGATAATTTTTGAAACCAAAAAAAATAATAGTAGGATGAAACCCATTGGAAAAGAAAGAGAATATAACAAAAATGAAACGAAAAATAATTTACAGGCGATCTGAGGTTGGGAAGTGGAAGGGGGTGAGTTTTTAAGGGTAAAAAATGGTTTATCTCGATTTCCGGCAAAACTACAAGTTCTATGGAAAAAAGTTAGATGGCAAAGTTGTAGGTAATAAAAAGATCTACAACTTTTTCATTTACACTTTTTTCACATAACCTCAAAATTTATGTGAAAAATTGAAATAACCAAGTTTTTGGTTTTTTATTTTTCTCTTCTACAAAAATTTTTTTTTTCCACGAAATTTGGTGAAAACTAAGCTTTTTATGTCCCAAACACACTGTAATTTATTTGATATATTTATTTTTTCACCTTATTTTGACTTAATAAACCCTAATTTTCAATCGAAAATTCTCGCGTCAAAATATCATTTTTTTAAAAAAGTCGGTGGGCTTTTTATTCGTTGAAATCTCTTCTTTCTGATGGTGAAAAGAAAAATATACATTACTATGGTAAATGTTCTCAGAAAATGCAAAGAAATAACAGGTAGTAAGGCCCAGACCCTCCTAGCCCCTTCCCCACTTCTCTATGAAATACCTTTTGATGGGCTAAAATTTTCCGTTGGTCACTCAGGTATATAAGTTATCTTAAAATAGCAATAAATAGGCATCTACGCATATAATTTAAAGAAGATTCTACAACTTTCTCAAAATATTGTAGATGTCTTATTAAATTCGGATTCGAGTTTTTTCGTTTTTTTGCATTTTCTGCCATAGTAATGTACTTTTTTTTTATACCATCAGAAAGTAGAGATTTCAACGAACAAAAACCCCACCGACTTTTTTAAAACACCTGATATTTTGACGGGAGAATTTCTGATTGGAAATTAGGGTGCTTTTTCGATATTAAGTCAAAATAAGGTGGAAAAATATATATTTTAAATCAAAAAAATTATAGTGTGTTTGGGACATAAGAAGGTAAGTTTTCATCAAATTTTGTACAAAAAATTTTTTTTTGTAAAAGAAAAATAAAAAACCAAAAACTTGGTTATTTGAATTTTTCACATAAATTTTAAGAATATGATTACCTACAAGTTCGCCATTCAACTTTTTTCCATAGGACTTGTAGTTTTGCCGGAAATCGAGATAAACCGTTTTTTACCCTTAAAAACTCACCCCCTTCCACTTCCCGACCACAGATCGCCCGTAAATTATTTTTCCTTTCATTTTCGTTATATTCTCTTCCTTTTCCAATGGGTTTCATCCTACTATTATTTTTTTTCACTTTTAACCATTTTCAAAGGCTTTAGCCCTGGTCTAAATCTTTTTCCGCTGTCATTCTGACCGTTTTCTCTCAGAGAGCAGCTACAAGCAGGACAAATACAGGGTGTTTCATAATTGAATGCTGATCCTAAAGGGCGATAATCCTTGGATGATTTTAAGAAAAATTCTTCATATGAACATAGGTCCGCAACTGTTTTGTTTCTGAGATACAGGAAATTTAACAAAAAAATCAGTTCTTCCTCAATATCTCTGAAACCGCTTTGGCTTTTTTTTAAATTTTGGTACATGCAAAGTACGCATAAAAATAAATTTAATCCATGATAAAGGATATCTTAATTTTCATCAGTGGCGTCCCTGTTAACATGAACTGCCATATTTTTGAACAAAATAATATACGCCCCTTTTTTTTCCAAAAAAATTTCATTTTTGTAATTGTCCTCTATCTTCTCATGAAAATGGTCTCCTGCCTTTTTTCCGTCCGGTGAACGGTTTTTGAGTTAGAAAATAAAATGCATTCATTTGTTTGTCCCTATGCGAAATCAGCCGTTGAAGAGTTGAGAGGATTATCTTGTGGGCTAGAAACATATAGTATGCTAAGAACACATTTCGTTGTTTTCAACATAAACAATTTTGACACTTCTTTAGGTAGATACGTTATAAAAACTTGTATATTAAAAAAACATGTTAAATTTTACAAATACCGAATTAGCAGACATGCATTACTTGTATGGGCTTGCTGACGGGAACGCATATGAAGCCAGGCGACTGTATCAAGAGCGCTTCCCAAATAGAATGATTCCTGATGCTCGAACGATTTCAAGCACCCACAGAAGGTTATGTGAAACAGGAAGTTTTGAGCCAAATCATCAGTTGAAAGGAGCACATCGGACTGCAAGAACTCCAGCAATTGAGGTAGATGTTTTAAATTCAGTTGACGAAAATCCTGAAATAAGTACGAGGCAAGTTGTCAATAATTTGAAAATCGCCCATATTCTACTATGGAGGATTCTTCATGATTATTCTCCATGATTATTCTCGTCAAACTTACCAACACACACCTATAACACTAGACAAAGAAATAACTATAAAATACCGCAAATAACAAAGTCACTGCTGAAAACTAGCTTTTCTTACAACGCTCCAAAAATGTTCAATTCTTTACCTGAAACAATTCGTACTATACCCAACTCATTACAATTCAAAAAACAGCTGAAAATATTCATGAAGAGATCTGAAGTACGAGATTTCTGAAAATGATTACTTCAATCAATATTGACCAAGAAACCTCCTCGTTATATTTCTATACATTCTTATCTTCCGTACATGCTAAATATGAATACGCTTCAACAAATATTGGTATTTTATTACATTTTACATTTTATATATATTTAATCTTGTATACTCTTACCCATATCAAAATTCTTTAATAACCGATTAACATTCCATTTTATTTATAATTGTAGTAAATGTCCTAAAATATTGTATAAAGTGTCCTAAAATAGTAATAAATATTATTTTTATAACATTATATTTTATGAAAATACTGTAGTTCATTCACATTGTTTTTTTGGAGTTTATAACATTATTGTACTCACTTCATTCAAATAGATTATATGTACTGTATTTAGGCTAAATTGAATCTAAAATTTTTTGTATCGATTCAAATTCTATACATATGATATATAGTGCTTTTATTTTATATTGAATTCAAATAGTCTATAACTAATTTTATTGTATATGACTCCAATGTATATGATTCGATTGTATTTTTCCTGCGAAACAAGTGTAAAAATACTTATCGCCAACCTACTTTATTCATTCTTAATATTATCCTTCTTTTTCTTGAATAAAGTTATATTATTATTATTTACTATATCCCTATCACATTCAACGGTTTCAGGCTTTACTTCCTCGAGACTTTCCATTACGAGTGAATTTCTGACAATGGTTTCTCCAAAAATTTACCGAAAATCCTTTATTTGACAGGGAAATTTTATTCACGGACGAAGCTAGTTTTACTAAAAACAGGATCAGGAATTTTCATAATAATCATTTTTGGGCCGGGGAAAATCCGCATGCAATCGTGGAATCTCATCACCAGGAGCAAATCTCATCAAATGTCTGGGCTGGAATTATTGGAGATTACCTAATTGGACCTTTTTTTACCACGCAGATTAAATAGACATAATTATCGCCGATTTCTTGAAGATAATTTGCAAATTCTGTTGGAAGATTCCTATTTTAATGCGAAATCGCATGTGGTTTACGCACGATGGTGCACCTGCTCATTTTAGTGCTCTGGTACGCGAATATTTAAACCAAAACTTTTATAATCGCTGGATAGGTCGTGGGGGAACAGAGTCACGGCCAGCTAGATCCCCAGACTTGAACAGTCTTGATTATTTTCTTTGGGGACATCCTAAGACTTTGGTGTACAGTCAACCAATTCTAACTGAGGAAGAATTGCGAAACCGCGTAATAGTTTCCTGTGAAGCAATAAGGAATACTCCAGGAATTTTACAAAGAGTACAGGGGTCAATGTCAAGGAGGGCTGAAGCATGCATACTTGCAGGAGGCGGACATTTTGAACTGTTAATTTGATTTTGGTATTTTTTGCTCATAATAGTTGTTTTTAAAAATAAAAATGCATTTTTATGCGTACTTATTAAAAAAACGAAATAATAGTTACCATAAAATTATAAAAATCTTGCCTAGATCCTTTGGTTACCACAATTGTGAAATTAAGACTAAGAGAAAAAATCGAATAGGGACAAGCAAATGAATGTATTTTATTTTCTAAATCGAAAACCGCCGGACGGAAAAAAGGCAAGTGACCATTTTTATTAGAAGATAGAGGACAATTACAAAAATAATATTTATTTGAAAAAAAAACACAGTGGCGTATCATTATTTTGATCAAAAATATGACATAACATGTTAACAGGGACGCCACGATTAAAAAATCCTTTATCATGGAAAAAATGTATTTTTATGCGTACTTTGCAAAATCATCCAAGAATTATCGCCCTTAAGGATCAGCATTCAATTATGAAACACCCTGTATGATAATAATTGTATTGTGCTAAATTGCTACAGATAGCCCTCAGATGATTTGGACATATTCCTAGAAAACCTTGACTGTATTTTAAATGGTATCACAAACCTAATGCCTATATTGCTGTATGTGGCGATTTTAATGTTAATACTGGTATTCGCTATAATGATCATACTAAGTTGTTAAATGTTTTGTCTACTTATAATGTTACTAATAATCTTATCAAATGGCCAACTAGGGTGACGAGAGACACTGCTACAACTATAGATAATATTTTTGTAAATTTATCCAATTCTGGCTTATCATGCGTATTTGACAAAACTGAACACTGTTCTTGAGGAAATCGACTGCGATGTGGCTGCCGCTCCGAATTCTTACGGGGCGAGACATGTCACAAATAGTTCGATAAATGACTTTATACGTGGCCTTATGACAGAGGACTGGAATCAGTTGTATAAGTATGCAGCTTTTACTTATTTTATAAACATTTTTACCTTTCACTTTAATGTACATTTTCCATTAATAACAAGACAATCTGCAAAAAGATATACTAAGTGGATGAATAATGATATACGACGATCATCTACAAGCCTAAAAAACTTACATGCCCAATCAATTACATTTCCTGAATTACGTGAATATTATAAAGACCAAAACATGGATCATATAAACCTGCTGAAGGCAACACGGAAGAAACATTATCAGAATATAATTGAAACATCCGATATTCCTACAAAAAACGCTTGGAAAGTAATAAATGATTTCACAAAAAACAAAAATATCGAAAAACAAAATATATCATTGATATCAGATGAAAATAGCCTACTACAGAACCCCATAGGTGTTGCTAATTCTTTTAAATTGTTTTGAAAAAATGGAAAATCGATTCTATTAATGAACCATCACACTCCTCGCAAACAATGTTTTTATTGATTACTATCGTTTCGGACGTCCATCGACTTAATGTATTTAGAAGTGAAAACCTTCTAAATACATTAAGACGATGGACGTCCGAAACGATGGTAATCAAGTTATCACATCGTCTATAACCTTCAAACAAATGTTTTTATTGTATCCTTATATGCAACTGGAACTATACAGTGCTTCTCAAAAGTCCCCTCCCCCCCCTCTTATTTTTGGAACGATTATACATAAACAAGTGAAATTTGGAAACTGAATATTAAAGGTTGTAAACTTCCCTACTAGTGATGATAGATGACGAAATAGTCGAAGATGACGTCACAAGGCCATTGTGACCAATAATTTTAAATGGAACCCTACGGCAAGCGACACCTCTTTAAAAAGGTATCGAAAAAACCTATTCTATACTAATTTTGTTTGTGTTTATGGCAGTTTTGGCAACTCGCTTTTAAAAAACGCAAAGCTGTGATGAATTAAATCAGTTAATACTAAAATTCCAAATTCAAGCTGCGCCTCTGGATAGTTGTCAAATGAGCTGACGTTTTTGTTAGTCTCCCTAATTCGACGTTTTTGTAATTGTCCAAGTTTTTGTACATTTAATAATTTGTGTATTGTTGATCGAACGTTCAACTGTTTTGGCAGCTTTTGGTACTTTTAATATTTTTCTACATTTTAATAATTTGTTAAACTGTTGTGAGCCGAACGTTTAAGTGCTTCAAGAAGCGAAATGGTACGTGCTTTAGGTGATAGTAGCAGCGATCCTAATTCTTGGTGAAACTGGACAAAATATTCATGCAGCAGAACGCATTTTTAATGAGAGGTTTCCCGATCGCCCCGTTTCGAGGACTTATTTAAGGGAGCTTCTTCGTAAGTTTGAAACAACGGGTAGTATTAATGATGCGAAACGATCTGATGAGAAAAAAATTGATAGAAGTAATAGTTAATCCTACTTCTTCAACAACTCACGTTGCATCTACCTGTGAAGTCAGTCGAAGTACAGTACACAGGGTGTTGAAAAAAAAAACAAATTTCATCCATACAAATTAAAAATGGTTCATCAACTCTCAGACGACGACCCAGACCGAAGACTAGAATTTTGTGAAAATATGGAAACTAAAATTAACCAACAGCCAGACTATGTCGAAACAATTTGTTTTAGTGAGAAATTATTTTATCTAAAGGAAAGTAAATACAAGAATGTGAGGTACTCAGTGACGAACCACTCACCTGTTTCGTGAAACACATACCCAATTTCCCCAGAAGGTGAATGTTTGGGCAGGTATCCTGGGAAACCACATCGTTGGGCCTCTTTTTTTAAATACTAATTTAACTGGTGAGGTTCATCTGGAGCTGTTGCAAAACGCAATAGAACCGTTAATCCTTGAAATTTTGGAATATAATCCAGATGAATTCGGCAATTTGGAAATAACATTCCAACAGGATGGTGCTCCCCCACACTATTACGGTGCAGTAAGACGGTATTTGGATGAGGAGTATCGTGGTAGATGGATTGGACGACGAGGTTCAACAAAATGGCCAGCTCGACCACCGGACCTCACACCTCTGGATTTTTTTCTGTAGGGGTACCTTGAATCGAAGGTTTACGCCACTAAACCTGACAATATTGACGTTTTAAAACAACGTATTGTTGCAGAATGTGAGGCTGTTTCCGCAGACACATTTGCAAAAGTACGAGAAGAGTTCAAAAATAGGATATTTCACTGTCAGAAAGTAAATGGAGGTCACTTCGTGCAATTTCTTTAAGTAGATACTGATTCTTAAATCTGTAATTAATATCATACTGAATAGAATTTAAATTTTAATGTTTACTAATGAGCCATTAAAACTGCCATGAACACAAACAAAATTAGTATCATTGAATGGGTTTTTTCGATACCTTTTAAAAGAGGTGTCGCTTGCCGTAGGGTTCCATTTAAAATTATTGGTCACAATGGCCTTGTGACGTCATCTTTGACGATTTCGTCATCTATCACCACTAGTAGGGAAGTTTACAACCTTTAATATTAAGTTTCCAAATTTCACTTGTTTATGTATAATCGTTCCAAAAATAAGAGGGGGGGGAGGGGACTTTTGAGAAGCACTGTATGTAAGTTGAAAAATAAGAGTTCTCTTGGCTTTGACGACATACCAGCGTTTTTGCTAAGGAAGGTTGTCTTTTATATAATATCTCCTCTGAACTATCTTGTCATCCTTTCGTTTTCAAACGGTAATTTTCCCGATTGCCTGAATACTGGCAGGGTCGTTCCAATTCTGAAAAAGGGTGATCCAAAGCAGGTTAGTAATTATCGTCCCATAACTATTCCCTCCATATTTTCAAAAATATTTGAATTTGCGTATTTAGAGAGATTGAATCTTTACTTGAAGCAGAATCATATAATAATCGATAACCAGCATGGATTTCAAGCAAACAAATCGACGAACAGTGCTGTTCATTCTTTTTATGAAAAACTGACAAATCTGGTTCATGCAGGCGAGTGCTCTGTTGGGATCTTCTGTGATCTCAGCAGGGCGTTCGACTGCGTAAACCATAACATCCTAACAAAAAAATTAATTAAAATTGGAGTTCAGGGACTTGCCCTGGAATGGATAAAATCATATATGTACGCACGTCGCCAGTACGTTAGTCTTCCAAGGGTGACTGAGCGATCAGTGACTACCTGTAACTCGGATTATCTGTGTAGGTGTCCCTCAAGGGTCAGTAGTGGGCCCAGTATTGTTTTTAATGTACCTAAATGACATCGTTAGAGCGAGCCCATCTACACATTTCACGTTGTATGCGGACGATACGTCCATACTTATCTCGGAAAAATCTAACTATTCCTTGGAAAAAAGATGTAATTAAGTTCTTTCTAGTCTGTATGACTGGTTCTGCATGAACTCACTATACCTAAATGCAGAAAAACTCAGTCAATGCATTTTCATAAAAGGCAAAACTTGGTGCCTACCATTAATGTAAATATTAATAATAAAGTTTTGGAAAATGTACCATGTGTAAGTTTTCTAGGCCTATACATTGATGAGTGTCTTGACTGGAGAAGACACTGCGAGACAGTAATCTCGAAACTTAACTTTGTCAGCTATCTATTCAAAAACACGAGAACAGTTCTGACGGAAAAACTATTGATAATGTTATACTATGCTCAGGCCTGGGCTCACCGTCAATGACATTGACATTGCTTCAGAAGAAATTTAAGGAAGTGGTTTGTGAGGCATTAACACCCAAGTTTCCAGAAATGGATGCATTTTTCGAAGTCAAAATACCGGAGGAAAATTTTGAGAAGGCGATGGATCCCAGCATATGGCCTACAGGTGCTTGTGTCAGCAAGCTTTTTCACTGGAGACCCAAGACGGTGACCCAAGGATGAGTAAAAACTTGTCAAATATATATACTTTGGACTTTAAAAATTAAGAAAATTATTGTGTGGAAAAGGGGTCAGTCTTTGCACGTCAATATTCAATCTATCAAAAATAAAACAAATGCTTTATCTCATGTCTTATACGATAGTAATATTACAATACTTTGTTTAAGTGAACATTGGCTCACAAGTGAAAAGCTACAAACAATTCAGTTTAACAATCATTTATTGGTTTCCCACTTTTGTAGAGAGATATATGTCCATGGGGGAGTAGCAATATATGTTGATAAATCTTTGAAAACAAAACCTGTTCATCGCGACTCTTTTCACATGGAATTGCACTGTGAGGTTTGTGGAGTGGAACTATTAGATATAAATGTTGTTATTATTACCGTCTATAGATCCCCGTCACTTAGAAATATCGATATCTTTATGGATAAAATGGAAGAGCTGATTAGCCTTTTAAACAGTAGACATAAAAAATATATTATTATTGGTGATTTTAATATTCATTTCGAAAGTAGTAATACAAATCACACAATTAATAAACGAAATCACCAGAATCCGGTGAGTGGTATTGGTTCTTGTATTGACAATATACTAGTTAACTTCGAAAATGAAATAAGCGATTATGGAGTGGTAGATATTTGTATATCTGATCATCGTGCTCAGTTCATCAAACTCTGCAAACAATTTAAGAAGCAAACACATTCCATTGCACGACGCAGATAATTTATATAATTTTAAACATAACTTCGATATCACTAACTGGCAAACTATAATGGCAGCCGATGACAAAGAAAAGGTTACTTTACCGTCCGACTACCTAACTAACACTTTAGGTCACTATATTGACAAGCACTTTCCTCTAAAAAATATTAAAGCACAAAAAATTAGTGCTATACATTTTTTCAACGACCATCTTGAATGCATGAGAAATAATTACAATTTTAAAAACCATCAGTGAATCCTCAAACTCGATTGATGACAGGAATATTTTTAAAAATTATAATAAATCATACAAAAAGGCCCTGATCGAGGCTAAAAGGAATGCTTATGACAATTATATAATAAACTCCGAAAATAAATGTAGATATACTTGGAAACTGACAACGGGATTAACACAGAGAAACAGAGAACGGGATTAACACAAATGCACCAAAAATCCAGCAATACTTCAGCTGATGATTTCGTTTCATATTTTTCTACTGTTGCGAAGGTCATTATTGATAGTCTACCTATTACTACTGTTTCCGCTAATTACTTTTTGAAAAGTCTTCCTAGAACAGACTCTTCGCTTTTCTTTCTACTTACTACCCCAAATGAAATTATAGAAGATATAAATGACTTAAACAACACAAATACATTTGACATGTTTGATCTAAACAGTACAATAATTAAGGAAATCAAAACCAAAATTTCCTTCAAAGAGTTTTCCCGGATATTTTCAAATTTTCCAAAGTTATACCTATTTACAAGAGTGGTGACACGACTGAATCAGCTGAAAACTTCAGGCCAATACTAGGTAAAATAATTGAATATATTGTCAAAAATAGAATAATTAGGTATTTTGAGGTAAATCATCTCCTGAACATGAGACAATTTGGATTCCGTAAAAGTCGTTCAACTATTGAGGCGATCTATACACATGTGCAACACTAATAGATCTAAGCAAAGCTTTTGACTGCATCTCACATCAGGTATTATTTGATAAGCTGGAGCACTATGGTATCCGAGGAGAAGCCTTAGACTTTTTCAAATTCTACTTATCAAATAGATACATGTCAGTATACTATACTAATAAAAATTCATACACTGCTAGAATCGAGCAGGGGTACCGCAGGGGTCTGTATTAGGTCCACTCCTGTTTATTACCTATATAAATAATATTTTTGATCATATGAACTTTATCAACTGCATACTGTTTGCTGACGATGCAACTTTTTATCACTCAAACAGTAATCTGAATGATTTGAATCAAGTATCAGCTCATATCTTTCCCGCAATCAAGAAGTGGCTAACTCCTAATACCCTAAAGTGTAACGAAAACAAAACGAAATCTATTATTTTCTCAACAAAAATATTGTTACTCATGAGAAATCAGTTGAATTCCTGGGCATCCATATTGATCAATCCTTGAAATGGTCAAATCATATCGAAGCGCTGTGTAAAAAATTGTCGACACAAACTTTTCTATCAAGGTAGATCAGCTCTTACATAAGTCCTGGTGTACTACGCACAGATTATTTCAAGCTTTTTAATCCTCACCCTTCCTCAATTCGGGTTACCTGAAGCAGAAACGTGCAATTGGGATAGTTGCAAATGCAAATTATGAGGACTCTTGTAGACCCCTATTTACAATTTGAATATTCATCCCAAAACTAAATCACTTCTCAATTTAAAGTGAAAAATAAAAAAAAATCGTCAGGGTGGGGATTCGAACCCTCGCAAACTTTTGAGATCCAGAGCTTAGATCTCGCGCCTTAGACCGCTCGGCTAACTGGACGATATTAATTGCCAAACGCATTACCATACTTTAACGTAAGTAAGAAAGTTTTTTATGTACTTTTGTACCTGATACCTGTAAAAGGGCCCCGCTTTCAAGCTAGCAAGTACACACACCTTCTCAACTACATATCACACTATTCATACTTGCTAAAATGAGGTAGGTTTGCCGGCTCTGGGATCTTACCCTAAAAGTATTGTTTCTCAAAGATACCTAACCAAAAAGCACCCCATGCTCTTCGACATAGTCGTTGAATATTAAAATTATTTTTTAATTTTTAGTGCGTTAAAAGCGTGTTCTTTAGTTTTTTAAATATATATTTTTAATATTTTTAACTTGAAATAAAAAGGGCCACATAGTAAAATTAGAAAAAATATTGTGTGAAACACGTTGGGAAACCCTATTTTTCGTAACTCGCTTTCTTTTGCGAAACTCGGTCCGCAGAAATTCGCTCATTACGAAAAAAAGTGCTTTTTCCAACTGATTGCACAAATAACTATTATATGTCTCGATATGGTTAAAGTCACGGCCTACTCTAATTAGAAATCCATACATACGGTTCGCTGCGGCGGTTATATTGTCCACGTGTTCTTTAAAAGATAGCTCTGGGTCGAAGGTAACTCCAAAGTCCTTAAAATTAGATGGTCTATCTAGAAAATGATTATCTAGCTCATAGTCGAATATAACCGGTTCAAATCTCAATGTATACGTCTTTACGCAACATTTTGGCAGGATTTAACGTTAACTTATTTTGATTGCACTATTGATTCATTGATAGTTTCTTACAATCAGATATAATAGTGATAGGATAATTTTTTTTAAAATCATCAACATACAGCAAGAAATTCATTTTAATTATATCACCAATGTCGTTGATGAATATGTTAAACAACAGTGGACCGAGGTTAGCTCCTTGCGGAACACCTGATGTGGCTGAGTATTCGCAAGTAGCTTACTCGATAGGCCAAAATTCGAGTTTTTGCAGTATTAAAGTATGGTCAAGTCTATCAAATGCCTTGGTCCTATCCATGTAGATAACCTCTGTCCGAGTTTTGTTATCAATATTTTCTGCTATATGCTGTGTAACAACGGTGAGATTTGTTGTCGTTGATAGACTTTTTACGAATTCCTTGTAACAATATTTCAAAGTGATATCAAAATTTTTGTCATCATAATAAGCACGCGTCAAAGTACAAAATACAATAATGCACCTGGTAATTCTGAGTCTTTGTAAACGCATAGGACATTTATTCAGTGGTTTTTGAAATATAGCTTCGAGTGGCTTGTGATCTGTTTCCACTAAAAACGACTTACCATAAAGAAATTGGTGAAATTTTTGACATCCGAAAACAATTCCTAACATTTTCTTTTCAATCTGTGCATAATTTTGCTGTGTATCTGTTAAACTTTTTGAAGCATATACAACAGGCATTCCACTTTGGAGTATTACTGCCCCTAGCCCATCTTTTGAACTGTCAACTGACAAAACTATCGGTTTATTTTCATCATAATATTGTAGAATAGGTCTTGTCATCAATAGGTTTTTTAAATTCTCAAATTTTTTTTGATGAATGTCATTCCACTCCCATACAACATCTTTTTCAACAATAACCTCAAGTTTGATGTGAGTTTGGACAAATTTGGAATAAACTTGGCAACATATGTAACCATTCCTAAAAACCTGCTCAACTCTTTAGTGTTCTTTGGAATATCTATCTGTTTTATGGCTTCAATTTTATAACCATAAATTTTTATATCTTCATCTGTCAAAATGTGTCTCACATACTTAACTTCGTTCACTCTGAACCTACATTTATTTTCATTAAATTTGACGCCCATTTTCATTGCTTTAAAAAAACTTTTTCCAGAATCTCATCATGTTCCTTCAAGGTGAAAATTATAATATCGTCAATATATACTTTAACTCTCTTGATGCCTCCAAAAATTTCTGTGAATTTTCTGTGAAAAATTTCCGGAGCATTACATACACCATATGGCAAACGTAAAAACATGAGCCTACCGAAAGGTGTTGCAAATGTTGTTAGCTCAGAAGCTTCCTCTGTTAACACAATTTGCCAAAACCCTTTGTTGGCATCGAGGGTTGAAAATACTTTTGCACTACACATCTCTCGTGTAATTTCATCAAAAGTTGGAAGTTCATAATGTTCTCTTGACAATGCATCATTTAAATTTTGTGGGTCCAGATAAATACGAATACTATTGTCTGGTTTTTTGACAATTACCATTGTATTCACAAATTCAATGGGCTTCTTTGCGGTTGTAATTATATTATCAGATATCATTCTATCTAATTCGGCTTTGAGTTTATCCATGAGATGAAATGGTACTCTACGGCACGGTACAACCCACAAGAAAACCTTGCTACCTTCGGGATTATATATAGTTTCAGTTCCCTTGCCATTGCTTAAATCTTACTTCCTTTGATTATAACGTAGCTTCTTTTTCCGACTGCGCCATGTTGTGAGTTGAATTCAATAAATTATATACTCGTAATCCAAATATCTATTTCTTGCTCAGTACAATCATAATGATGTAAAATCTGACTTTTCTCTAATAACCCCTTCTCCCAGGTAACTCATATACAGAATTATATCACTACAAACACCAGAAATTCAGGTAACGGTTTTCAATTCAATTGAGGAAGATTCCAGATTAAGTACACGAAAAATTAGGAATAATTTGAATATCTCACATTTCTTGTTTGGAAAATTCTCCATGACTTATCCCTGCCATCTTATCCCTACCATATCCAACGGGTTCCAACTTTTGCCAATAATTTCTTCAAAAAGTTTATGAAAAAACATTATTTGATACTGAAATTTTATTCACCGATGAAGCCAATTTTTCCAGAAACGCCATCTAAAATTTATTTTTTGAAAATATGAACAGGATGTTCATAAAATCAGATGTGGAATCATCTGCGACTGGAAGATAAACTTTAGTCACTATCTTCCATCGTCAAGATAACCTCTTGTGGGGTATTCATGTTGAGAAGGGAAACATTCTCAATTGAATATTGATAGAAAGATTTTTCTGTGAATTGAAAAATCACCGATAAAAATGAAGTTATTTTTTGTGAATGTCTAACAGAAAACAACTACTTCCCCGGGTAAAGCCACGCTGGACATTGAACTACATCTGATAGATATTCTGAAACGTCCCTAACTCAAAAGAAAAAATCTGAAATTGAAAATTTGCATTTTCATTCAGATAGTTATTTGATTTTCTATTCCAGCCTTGATTAAGAACTCATAAAGATGAATGAGGCAAAGAAGAATGTTTTCCAAAAGAGAGTACTCACCAGAAATCATTCGTAACATTGACGCAAGAGAGACATCGCATTCACTAGGTCTTCAATACATTTCTGTCGACGAAAATCTATTTCACGCTTTCACGATCATCAGGAAGACCGGAAGAAATGGGAAACACATTTTCAAGAAGCAATCTCACTTTGCAAAGATGGAAAAAGTTTGAATCATTTCTTTTGGAGAGACACTTTGAAATTAGTGTTTTCTGACATTAAAACCTGTCATGGGGTATGATAGATTGATTTTTTGAAAATATGAACAGGATGTTCATAAAATCAGATGTGGAATCATCTGCGACTGAAAGATAAACTTTAGTCACTATCTTCCATCGGCAAGATAACCTCATGTGGGGTATTCATGTTGAAAAGGGAAACATTCTCAATTGAATATTGATAGAAATATTTTTCTGTGAATTGAAAAATCACCGATAATTTTTTGTGAATGTTTAACAGAAAACAACTACTTCCCCGGCTAAGGCCACGCTGGACATTGAACTACATCTGATGGATATTCTGAAAAGTCCCTAACTCAAAAGAAAAAATCTGAAATTGAAAATTTGCATTTTCATTCAGATAGTTATTTGATTGTCTATTTCAGCCTTGATTAAGAACTCATAAAGATGAATGAGGCAAAGAAGAATGTTTTCCAAAAGAGAGTACTCACCAGAAATAGTTGTTTTCTGTTAGACATTCACAAAAAATAACTTCATTTTTATCGGTGATTTTTCAATTCACAGAAAAATATTTCTATCAATATTCAATTGAGAATGTTTCCCTTTTCGCCATCTAAAATTCCACAATAATCATTTTTGGGCTGAAGAAAACCCACATGCAAACTTGGAATCCCGTCACCAGGAGCAGTTTTCCGTTAACGTGTGGGCTGGAACATGCGGTTGAATGGACAGTTTCTCGAAGAAGAATGGCCAGCTTTGATGGAAGATGTTCCCATGTTAGTAAGAAATCGACTGTATTGGTTTACAGCACACCAATTCATACTGAAGAGCAGTTGAGAAATCGCATCTTGCATCTAGAACCAGTCCCGGTATTTTTCAAACACTAAGCATCACACTAAAGCCTTCGATTGCGTGAATCATAGAATACTATTAGAAAAACTGCACTGCTATGGTTTTAGAGGGATATGTTATGATTGGTTCAAATCTTATGTTAGTGATAGGAAACAGATAATGAAATCAAACGGGAGTCTGTGACATCACATATGTCGTGTGGAGTCCCACAGGGATCTGATCTAGGTCCAGTTCTCTTCCTTTTATATTTAAATGACCTGGCCGCTTTCCCATCCAAGGAAACTTCACCATTTATGCTGATGATACTACCCTACTCTGGCATGGGAAAAATTGTGACAACATGAGAGATAATATCACTAAAGACTTGGAATCGGTTCGAAGCAAATTATTTGTGCTTCAATCACAAGAAAACTAATATAATGGGCTTAAGCTTTGATTGCACCAATTTAAACTTAAACGGACAATTTTTAGAAAACAAAAAAAAAAAAAATTCCTAGGAATATCCTTAGACGAGAAACTAAAGTTCGATCAGCATGTTGCAGCTCTTAAAAAATTAGCATCGGGATGTTGCTCTCAGGGTTGTTACAAATGAATTGAGTTCATCTACATCAAAAATGATCTATCATTCTCTGATAGAATCTCATTTGAGATATGGTATAGCTTTCTGGGGATATTGTAGCCAACAACTTCTCCATTCGGTGTTTGTTCTGCAGAAACGAGCAGTAAGGTACCTGGCAAGGTGGGTGTGCGAGAGTCATATGTTTGTGAGTATGAGTTTTGTTTTCAAATGGACTGTAACTTTTGTTACTGGAAAAACTGCTACCGCTCTTGAAGTTTGTAATAAAACCAGGATGGTGACTTCTAGTAGTTTTATTACTTCTAGCTAACAAATCTTGATAATTGGAGGCGAATATATAGTTTTTTAAGATGTTGTTTATAATATTGTTTTTTAGTCGTTCTGAACGACGATACCTGACATTTGTCAATAATTATTTTAAGGGTTTGTGCACAGCAATGTAAAAATGCGTAAAACGCAACATCATGTGAACCTTTGTTTTAAACAAGGGAATTCTCACTCTGACATGTTTTTTCATATTAGAAACGGTATGTTTGATTCACAAAAAATATATGACGGAGACTACGGTACAAACAAATCATATGACTCGACAAACAACAGAGAGAAAAATAGCTTTACCCATTCCAAAGTCCACTCTGACAAAATATATAACCATATACCCAGTGAACTGAGGACTATAAATGATCATAGAAAAAACTTTTTAACAAAAAATTAAACCGACGAAATACGGAACTGAAAAGTAAAAAATAAAATAAACCTTCTTAGTCTCAGTAACTAAGCTCCTAAACTATGTAAGTAACTATTGAACTATTGAACATCGAATTTTAACGCTAACTTGTATATTTATTCTCGAAACAGTGTGCTTAATACATAAAACAAAATCAAAAGAGCCAAATAATAGACCCTGTTATATTACCCGTCAACACAATAATATTAGTATGCCCATACCAACATCATCTTTGACAAAAAAATGCCTTATATTCGAGAGTAGGAAGATTTATAACCACCTACCTGGCATTCTCAAGAACACAGTAAATCTCGCACCATTTAGAAATTCAATTAAGAATATCCTTCTCAAAAAGGCATATTACAACCTTCAGGAATTCTATAGTGACAACCTTAGTTAGATCATTATGTATGACTAGCACTGTACACCCACTTATTTATTTTATTATATTGTAATTCCTCTGACTACTGAATGTAGTTTATATATCGTATAAATGTAATTTAATATGTTGAGTATTGTTAAAATTTTAACGTGTAGTATGACAATCAACTAATAACATTATACCATGTTTTGGAAGTGTTATTAGTTGTGTTTGTATATGTGATGTATATATTTGTATTTATGAGTAAGTATTTTTATTATTAATTATTAATAATTGTTTAATTGTTTATGTCCCTTTCACAAAGCTTGTCAACAAGAAACTTCTTAGACAATAAAGTATATTTTGATTGATTGATGGATTAGGTAAGGCGTAAAATGATGGCATCGAGTTGCGCGGTGACATTCTGATAATTTTTTTGAAGTAATTCAATGATGTTCGTTGATTGTTTGTTTGGCGCCGACTCAAAATTAGTTACCTACATTAGTTTAGGAGCTTAGTTACTGAGACTAAGAAGGTTTATTTGATTTTTTACTTTTCAGTTCCGTATTTCGTCGGTTTAATTTTTTGTTAAAAAGTTTTTATTTTTCAATTTTTTATGGCTAAAATATACTAATTAGTATAGGTCGACCACTATAAGTTGGCGGTTCGGGCTTGGATGCGCAGTAGCAAAGTTTACCGATACGATCGAGAGCTCATTAGACGTTAGTCGCTCTAAGCGTTAAGATCGCAAATTTAGCAGTGGTGTAGGTGTTATAATACAACATATTCGTTTGAATTTGTATCGTGAAATATAACAATAGACGTTTTTAAAAGCCAAGTTGAAAATAAGGTGCTGAGTGGTCAAAGCAGAGAACTGGTTGCCAATCTCATTAAATTTATGAGGGAAGAGGCAACAAGAAAAGATTTCATTATTCCTGTGTCTAAGGTATGTTTACATGATACATGAAGAGGAGATGCCATGGAATGGAGTATGTACGTGAAAACAAAAAGAAAAATCTCATCTCATTCCATCAGTTGTAATTCAATATTGATTTTCTGTTGGAATCTACCGTCATGTTCAACTTCATATTGAACGCAAATGGAGGAGACTATGAGATCTTTCTCTTTTGTTTTTACATGATAAATATTTCAAATTTATTGAATCGTAAAACAGAAAAATTTCATTTTAATTTCAGGTTACTGAACGAGTAGTAGGAGCTCTAGGTGTCAGTAAGAGAAGCGTAGAACGCATTTCCAAAGAAATGAAAATGGTTCAAGAAGGACAAATGTCTTCGTTCGCTACTCCACAAGAGAAGAGACCAAACAGGCAAACAAAAGTTTGTCTAGATGGTTTTGAAAAATCTCAGTTGAGAAATTTAATAATTAATTTCCATGTAACTGAGAAGTGTGTACCAACTTTGAAAAAATCGCACCAGAAATTCTGTGATGAATTTGGATATCTGGAAGGCAGAGAAACACTTCGTACAGAAATTCATAAAATTGGATTCAGCTGGAAGAAAATTAAAAAGGATCGAAAGATTTTAGTAGAACGTCATTCCATCAGACATCTTCGTCTGGAATTTTTACGAAAAATGAAAAAATTCAGAGCTGAAAATCGGCCCATTGTATATATGGATGAAACGTATATTCATTCAAGTCATACACATCAGAAAGGTGGGAGTGACAAAGATGACTCAGGGTTCTTAAAGCCAACAAGCAAAGGACCACGATTGATAATTCTACATGCAGGTGGAGAAGGAGGCTTTATTCCCAATGCATATGTTCTCTGGAAATCAAATTCTAAAACTGGGGATTATCACAGCGATATGAATTATGCAACTTATGAAAAGTGGGTTGAACAACAATTGATACCCAATTTGCTCGGGAAAAGTGTCGTAGTTATTGACAATGCACCATACCATAATAAGTTAGTGGAGAAAATGCCAACTTCTGCAACGCGTAAAGCTGAAATGCAGGATTGGTTAAGAAAACGAAATATCGACTTTGGCGAAAATCTACTTGAGCCGCAGTTGTATCAAATAATAAAAAACAACAAGGCTAATCACAAAATGTATAAAATTGATCAGTTATTCATCAACAATGGGTTCGAAGTTTTAAGACTGCCACCCTATCATCCCGAGCTAAATCCTATAGAATTAGTTTGGGGGGGCCTTGAAACAATACGTGGGTGACAAAAATACGACTTTCAAATTCAATCAGGTGATAGAGTACTGCGACGATTTTTTTAATAATTTTTCAACCGAAGACTGGAAATCAAGATGTGCACATTCCAAAAAATTCGAAAAAAATTATATGGAAAAGGAACCCTTTCTTGACGCAGTAATGGATAATTTTATCATCACATTAAATGGCGAATCTGACGATGAAAGTAATGAGGAAACAGATGACGAAAACTACTTTTTGTCAGAAAGCGAAGAGGAATCGAATACATTCAATCTTCAGACTATAGAAGAAATTGCTTTGGATTCGAGTTTTGACGATTTTGAAGCTCCTTCAACTTTCAAAATTTTCACAAAGTTATAATTGAGAACTTCACTAGATTTTCAGTTCTAATTAATACCTGTTTTTCTTTAGAACAAATGACTCTTTAATGACACTCTAAATACATATTCTTTTTCAATAACATATTTATGAACCAGTCCAATCCAATCCACATCCTTGGTGTTAAAATATAGTTATTGGTAATTGCCGATGATAAATATAAATCAAGTAATATCTCAATCAATTAGTAATAGATCAATTATGGCTAAACAGTTTATGATTATTGAAATTATGGTGACTTCAATAATGAGAGTAAAATAAAGATGGAGTGACACTAATCATAGTCCAGTCAACATTTTTTCTTAATTTTTAGTACATGTATATGTATAAGCCAAAATGAATGTACACCCTGGATGTCTAGATACGCGTCTACCTTCCGGCGGCACTGCATTCTCATTTCACTGGGATGAGGTGGAGACCGTTTTTATCCTTTTCAAACAGTAGTTCGCACTCTCTTTCGTTCGCGCATCTCACCCGCCAACCTAGACTGGCTGAGCTATACCTACTTGTTTTTTGATTACTTCCAAAATACTTACTTACCCACCTTACTTCAATTATTACCAGTTAAATAATATGATTATCTACTTTTACTATTTGTTGTAATATAAATTATTTTTGTTGTTCTGGTTAGTTTATTTCATTACTTTGTATATCATTCCATCCTCTCATAGAATATAATGGTTTTGACGGATGTGGAACAGAAATAATGTCAGTGGCGATCTGTCATTGTCAACTACGTATGTGTGTGCCAATGTTCATAAGTGAAAAATCAATTATCCCCTATTTTTCTACCCGTAAGGGTATATAATTCCATTCGAAATCTAAATATAAGGTATAACCTATCTATTAAAAGAAGAATCATCCAAATCGAAGAACCCAGTACAAAGTTATGCCTGATAGAATCGGTTAACGGACCAGAATTCAGAGGGTGAGTGATCAATATCCTCCATGTTGCTACCCTTAGGGGTGGATTTCATCTTTTAAATTCGAATGGGACCACCTTCGAAGCACACCCTATCCACTGAAGAATTATCGGAATCGGACGCCTCAGTAAAAAGTTATGCGTGATCATACATAAAAAAAATGATGGAAAAAAAAATATACGGGTCGACTAGAGAACCTCCTCCTTTTTGGTTTCGTCGGTTAAAAATTTAGAAAACTTGTGAAAGATGCCCTATTGAAAAAAGCCTACTATAATATTGAGGAATTTTACAATGAAACTCTGATATGACCTTATATAAAATGTCATACTATGTATCTATACAGGGTGTAACTGAATAAGTGTAAAACATTTAAGGAGGTGATTCCTCATCGAAAAAAAGATAGGATCTTTCATATAAAGAAACTTCATTGGAGCATCCCTTGTTAAGATACAGCCCCTTAAAGGGGGTACATAAAATTTGTATAACAATTTTTTCACAAGCACTGAAAAAGTTACAATATTGAAATTAACCTGACGTTTTGTACTACCAAAAAGACACTTAGCCAGTAATTTATTTGGTTTACCCCATGGTTGTAAGGGGCGAAAAACGCAACCCCTAAAATTTATTTCCAATGTAACTTTTTGTCTTATTATTTGTTTACCATTTAAAAATTTATTTCCGATAGCCTGTTTTATTCTAAACAAAAAATGTCTCTTGGGTTTTTTGCCCAAAATAAACCAGTAAGCAGCAAAACATTATTTTACGAACAACTACAGAGATACATCGTCATAAATGCGAACTGGATTTATTGTTATTTTGTAGTTAGTACCTGCATTAAACGATTAAAGGGTAATAAACAAAACTAAGTTATTAATAACAAAACACACAACATGTAGAAATCATAGTGAATGTTCAATATGTCTACCTTCAAACATTACGCATGCGTCTAGACGTCGGCGCATTGAGCCACGTATTCGCTCAAATATTCCTGGAGTCTCTCTGATTACCCTGCACGCATCGATGATGCGGTTTCTTAAGTCCTCTACATCGCGAACAGGAGTACGATATACCAAATGCTGTGAATGGCCCCAAATAGAGAAATCGAGAGGATTGAGATCCGGGGATCGAGCGGGCCATTTATGTGGTCCTCCTCGACCTATCCACTGATTTGCATATGTTTCAGTTAAATGCTGACGTGCTACTTGACTAAAATGGGCGGGAGCTCCATCATGCATAAAAAACATATCCCTTCTGACGCCCAAAGGAACTTCCTCCAGCAGTACTGGATGCACTTCTCTTAAAAATTTAACGTATGCCTCACCATTTAATCGAGGAGGTAGAAAATGAGGCCCAATTAAATCATCCCCAATAACTCCGAGCCACACGTTAAGAGAAAACTGTTCTTGATGGCTAGTTTCGACAATAGCGTGAGGGTTTTCATCAGCCCATATGTGGTAATTATGAAAATTAATAATCTTGTCCCGAGAAAAACTACATTCGTCTGTGAATTCTATCGTCTTCAGAAAGTCACAATTTCTTCTAATCATTTCCAGCATCCAATTGCAAAATTCAAGACGGTTCGGAAAGTCTCGCGGTAACAGTGCCTGTACTCGTTGCAGATGGTAAGGGTATAAGAGTTGTTCCTTTAAAATTCGAAATACCGTCATATGATCAACATTTAGCTGGAAAGCAATCTTTCTAGTACTGGTAGTAGGTTGTTCTTCAATCAAATTAAGTACTGCTTCCTCAAGCTGTGGTGTTCGTATTTCTCGATGGCGACCACAATCCTGCGTTCTTTTGTCGAATGAACCATATTCTCGTAATCGTTGATGAAGTCGAGCAAATATTCTATGTGAAGGATGCTGCCGTTGAGGATACATTTCAGCATATCTTCTAGAAGCTTCTAACCCATTCCCTGCGACAGACCGTAAACGTAATGCATATCAGCCATTTCCTCATTTGTGTATGCCATTTTATTAACAAGTGAATTATTAAAGTAACAAATTAAGAACAGAACAACAACACACAATTAGTATTAATTCAATTTCGAAAATTCCCAAACTGACAGCGTCATACCAATTTAATTGTCACTATCGCTAATAGCGACCTACTAGATAGATTAGTTTCGTATTTTCGCATTTATGACGATGTATTTCTGTAGTTGTTCGTAAAATAATGTTTTGCTGCTTACTGGTTTATTTTGGGCAAAAAACCCAAGAGACATTTTTTGTTTAGAATGAAACAGGCTATCGGTAAATGGTAAACAAATAATAAGACAAAAAGTTACATTGGAAATAAATTTTAGGGGTTGCGTTTTTCACCCCTTACAACCATGGGGTAAACCAAATAAATTACTGGCTAAGTGTCTTTTTGGTAGTACAAAACGTCAGGTTAATTTCAATATTGTAACTTTTTCAGTGCTTGTGAAAAAAATTGTTATACAAATTTTATGTACCCCCTTTAAGGGGCTGTATCTTAACAAGGGATGCTCCAATGAAGTTTCTTTATATGAAAGATCCTATCTTTTTTTCGATGAGGAATCACCTCCTTAAATGTTTTACACTTATTCAGTTACACCCTGTATTATACTGTTTTGCTATGATAATTGTACACTTCTTATTTTAATGTGTACTGTTTATGGTCCTTTTACATTTTTTTATAACTTCATTCTGTATATGTACATTATTTAGTTATATACTTATAATATACACTTCTCTTCTAATTTTAACACTATGCTTTGTCAATAAGGAATTCTGGTTCTTAGACAATAAAGTATATTTCTCTATCTCTATCTCTCTCAAAGAGCAGCAGGTTCACATTTTGAACATCTGATTTAATTTATTTCTTTGTGCGTTCAGGGTAACTTTGTGTTAGTAAGAAAACTTTTATTTTATAATTTCACCGATTAAAAATTGTTCTAAATAAATGTTTGTTTAAAGATACATAAATTGTTTTTTCTCGTAAGTGGTCTAGCGAGATTATTTTTTTTATGCGAAAATGGTACGTCAAACGAAAAAAAAACAGAAGAACAGATTTGCTCAGGAAGGAATGAGGATTTCAAAAATAATTTTTACTTTAAGAAAAAGCAGTGGCGTATCACTTTTCTCTTTAAAATCATTCAGTGCAAATCCTGCACGAACGTCACTGGTAAGAATGAGAAATTATGTTGTACAGCAGAAAATGCCTTTTGAAGCATAGAAGATGCGTACTACGTTTCACAAAAACATCTAGGCTCATACCAAAGTTATCACAAAAAAAATATTTTTTTTCTAAAAACTTTAGCACCCTGTAGTTCAAAAGTTAAGACCTTTAGGGCATATGTTCATATGAAGTTTTTTCTCGAAATAGACCCAAGAATAACCTCCTCAAATATTAGCATGTTATTAAAAAACACCCTGTTTATGGGGAAATGACTGTTCATGATTGAATTCGAAAAGTTGGCGGTGATTTATTTGTTGACCAAAATGTCAAAAGTGGAATTTACTAAAGTTTGTCTGTCAGATGTGAGGTTAGTTTGTGTGTATCTGTTGAAGGCGGATTTTTTCGATGGAACCGGCTATATTTTGAGTGGAAAATGAGTGATTTAGTGCTTGAAGTTTATGCTGATGAAAAGAAGGACGCATTGTGAGTGATTTTTGTGCCAGAAAACAGTGATTGAAAATTACGCGTTTCAGAACTAAGAAGGCTATAACACGAAAAGGGTATTCGTGTTCAGGAGGCAAAAAACAGCTGTTTTCAAGGAGCAAGAGTAAGTAGTTAGTATAGGCTTACATTTACCCCAAAAAGTTCTTCACAATAATATGACTTTTAAGCTCCTTTAGGATCCCCACTTTACGATAAAATGTACTACTATTAATTACTATAATGGCCTTATTCCTGCAGTTTTAAAATGTTTGGAAAGCTCATATCTAACGTAAAAAGGTAGTGACATTTTTAAAGAGTAAATATCAGTTTACTAGGTTGTAGGTATTTCAATTCAATTCAATTCATGTTTTCAATCAGAACAAAATCCAAGAACGAAAATTAAAATTGGAGAAAATGGTTATATTATACATGAACAAAATGTGAATATAACGTTTAACCTCTATATTTATCTCCCCCTGCCTGAAAACCTTGATGGAATATTTTCGCATTTAAATTAAAGATAAGCGCCTTATCAGCTTCAAAGTAAAATAAGGAAAACAATTGCTACCTAACATAATATTGAAGAATACTACAATTGTTTGCTTAAACTCAATAAATCGGAATGACAATCAAAATAATCATAATCTCACCTTTTCGAACGAAACTGTGCACAACACTCCAAGAACTTGGGAACATGTGTTTTTTTGATGT
The DNA here is from genome assembly GCA_018342105.1 of Gonioctena quinquepunctata. Lineage (NCBI taxonomy): Eukaryota > Metazoa > Arthropoda > Insecta > Coleoptera > Chrysomelidae > Gonioctena > Gonioctena quinquepunctata. The sequence goes on along the minus strand of JAFIRS010000001.1, from coordinate 2,148,991 downwards.
AAGAAACGTTCAAATCTTACAACAAAAAACACATTCTCCTGGAACGAATTCTTTCACATTTGCAGGGCACTGAGATACTGAATGGACTATGGTTGTGATTCCCAAGAAATTGTGATATAATTATCAATTCCAGATTACTGGCATTGGGATATCTGAATTTGATAAGATAACCATTTAGGTATTAAAATCCTAAATTTTAGAAATTGATGGTGGGAAGAAGTTCTACAGGCGACATCTCTCCTCAAGCGGTAGAAGGAACAGACGCATTGTACAGAAAACTTTATTTCAATACTGTATAACTATTAATTACTAGATGGTGGGTAAAAATATGGACATTGGGTAGGTTTTATTTTCGAAAGGTTGCCCGAAGATATTGTGAAACATGTCCTATATATCTAAAAAATCTATTTGAAAAATCTGTAGCTATTACTCTAAACGTCAAACAGTCACTTCTGTACCATCAAACTTGAAAAAAGATTTTTTCGAACGTTTTTTTTCTGTATCTTCATTACAATTAGTTGTGCGAGCATTGAGTTGTTGTAGAAGAGTGCATACGGCTACGGCTAACTATAAAAAAACGAATTGAAAAATTAGCAACTTGAACATATAACTTGAGATGTGTGCTGTCCTCTATGTGTCAATAGAAGAAGCACTGAAAAAGGATTTCGGAGAAAGCTTCAGTTAGTTTCCTATTCAGAGGCGAATATTGCCTAATGCATTTCTAGATGCCACTAGCATGAACGTATTAAACTAAATATCTATAAGGTTGGGACATGATGTGGAAAATCAGTATAAAACCACTTTTATTACAGAGATTGATCACTTAAAATAATAATACCGATTAAAAAAACTATTTTCGCCATACATTTTTCGTTAAAAATGACTTTAAAAATAGGTAAATTATCCGTCCGCTCGGAGTGGCATTTCGGTAGCGTGACGTCACGATACTGTTGGGACTCGGGCCGGCCACATGCATCGATGAAGATGCCATGCAAAACATTTCCTGTTTGGATTGTGCAAAAATACCTCAATACATCAAAAATTGAGTTATTTTCAATATTCGTAGAGTGTAGTACATTTATTTTTATTTATTCACGTACTTTTGGGAACTTACAACTAGAAATTTATTGCACTACTCTTTTTTTACGCTGTCGGAAACCACCTGATAATTCATAGAACTTGTCAGTAACTTTTGTAGCAACATATTTTAAGCAGCAGCCCTTTTTTTTGTTTTCAGGGGGTTGTAAACATGCGATAGCTTTTTTAATGTGGTTATATCGTCGCAACGAAGAACGTGGTATTACCGAAGTACCTACTGTGCTATTGAAAAAATCAGCTTTATATACAGTGGAAACAACTAAAAAATTAATAAAAGTCCTATCTGAATTCGATAATTCTGGTGTTTCTGCGCCATACACAAACGATGCGAAAAAATACTCTTTACTCGAATTTTTAGTGACAGCTCAGGAAAAACAAATTGACATGCAGTTTACTCGATATTATTATAAGCGTGAAATCATGTGTTTGGCTATTCATCAAATCGTGTTAGAATTAAAAAAATTGAATTAAACTTCCGCTGATGAATATATTATTTTTGCGAGCACTGTTTTGACACAGCAATTGTTTGAATTAGCAGTACTTTGGAGTAGAACTCAAAACAACTCTTGATTGTGGCATGAGTTGGTCGAGTTACAGCCTAAAATTTGCATCAAGCTGCTCATTGTATAAATGCTCACTGAAAATGTGGGACAGAACATCTTTTTTTAATTTTCTTCCAGAACCCGTTAATGAATACTGGATGTAGTTCTCCATATCATCCTCCAAAGTGAAATGATCGTCGCAACAAAACAATTTGTTTTTGTTGGTATATACTTGCGACGAGCAACACACAAATAGTGTATGCAACGATCATGTAATGGCTATTGATACACTCGCACACGGTGTAACTTACCTCGTGCTGACCAAACGCTTATGCAAAGAGATCATATCAAACAACTGTACAAAGAATTGGAAGAGAGAAAGAACAAAGGTGAGGCGAATTTGAGCATACGTTATTTAAATGGTGTCCCCAGAATTATAATTTCCCCGGCTGGTCAAACGTCTGATAACAGTGATAACCAGCAAAAAAACTACTAAAGTCCGCTTTGAAAGTATATTGTCAGAATGTCGGTGGCTTTAGAACTAAATTGGATATATTAATGCATAATATAAACATTTGCAGTTATGATCATTATGTTATATAATCATTATACTTGTAGAAACCTGGCTAAATGAAGACATTTCTGATGCTGAACTTCGTTTTACTGATTTTAATATATACAGACTGGATCGCTCAGCTCTTACCAGTGTGAAAAACAGAGGAGGCGGAATATTAATCGCAACACGCAAAAATTTATCCACCGAGTATGTGAATACATCATTAAAAAATGTCGAACAACTATTCGTCAGCCTAAAAATGGGTAAAAGTAAATTCTTATTAGGTGGTGTATATATTCCTCCAAAATCAAACCTGCAAATCTCTTACGATCATGTTGAAAGTGTCTTCGAACTGTTCAATACCCATCCTGATCACGAATTTCTAGTATTTGGAGACTACAATATACCTGATTTAATATGGACACCTCAGGAAAATTCTCTCGAGGCTAGCTGTCCCGATTCTTCACCAGGAAAGGTTGTAAATGATAGTCTTAGTACAATTGGACTGAATCAAGTGAACTGCATACCTAATTGCATTTCTATTTCACTTATTGTCCCTTGGGATATAGGCGGCAAATTCTAAAAATTTTCGTGAAATAGGCGAGCAGCTTCGATCTGTATTCGAGTGTTGTCTCCGTAACCAATCATCTGCAGAACTGTTATTTTGTGCATTTCTGTTAAACGAGCCATGTTTCTGAATTGCAGTTGACGACAAGTATAACACTAGCAACTACTGTCATGCGGTTATAATCCCACAACAATTGAAACAAAACTAACATTGCCAACTTTTTCAATGGGCTACTAGACTCATTATAATAACGAATTTCATGATGATAGATACTATGAGATCGAATCAAATCTATTAACATATGTCTGATAATCATTTTTTTTCATCAAATTAATTTCAAAACATCAGGACAGTACCTAAATGAGTGGTGATGCTAACAGTGATATTCTAAATTTGATACCACCTAATCTGATATTGTAGGAGTGAATTTTAATCCATAAATAAGACAGATATTGAATAGAAGTGTTAATTCAGGGTTGTCCCGGATTTTTCACGCTGGAGGTTGTGGGTTCAATTCCTAAAATTGTATTTTTTTAATGAAATCAATAAGAGTAATGTTCGATTTTAATAATATTTTTCAATATTTGATTTTCAATGACGGCATGAAAGTGTATGATAGAAACTGTTATCAAAAGATAACAGATTTCTAATGATATGATTAAAATAGTCGTAGAAAAACTATAGTGTACAATATACTATTTCTTACTTTCTCATTATCAAGAAACGGTAGTATTAGTATTAGTTTTTAGCGTGTTGAAGCAAATTACGTCAATCAGATGTTTTTTTTATTTCTGCAAAGAATTAAAAAAAATAACATTTTTGAATAGAGAATAAAGAGACCTTTTAAATTATGTATCACATGCCCCTACTTCCCATTTAAAAATTTAGGGGTCGTAACTGTCACTCGAAGGGAGTTGAAAGTAGGGATAAAATTTTGTCATTGCAGTATGCAATTTCAAAATCTGAAATTGATGTATTTCGGGATTTTTTATAAATGTGCACAATAACTGAAATAACGAATTTATTCCATTTGGCTGTTCCACACTGTATACAATATCAACCATACAATAGTAACACGTTTAAAAAACTCCAATCGTACCAACTTAGTTCGGCCAGTTGCGAGATATGTCGCCACTGTTGCCTCTCTCTAAACGTTGTGCCAACTCTTACTGCAGGTTTGACAACTCTATTTTTAGTTTCTCTATGGGTGAAACTAAATAAAAGCTTATACGGGAGAAAAACTCTTTGATTGATTCATCCACATGAGATGGAAGTTATTATTAACTGAATTTTGGCGAATATGCTGGGAACCAGTGCATTCGCCATATCTTTGAATTGTAAATTATGCTGAGAACAGACTCATATTTTACTAGTAGCCCCTGAAGAGTTCCACTATTCACCTCCTGGCTCCATCATCAGATCAGCTCCAAGATACCAAATTATAATATTGTCATCCAAAGTACAAATACATACCAAGTTTCATTTCGATACGACAATAAGAAGTAGGTTAAAATTGACTTCCAAAATTTGATTACATTGTTTGTTAGTTACAAGTGAAGCTCATAAAAGCGTGCTAAAATGAAGATTAAGTCCGCGATTTTCTTGAAAACTATCCAACCAATTTGAATGCAACTTATTGCATGGTAATCCTACAGCATATTTTCGTGTGTTTATTTGTACAGGGTGAGTCAGAATGCAACTTCTGTATACCTAGTGATCCTAAAGACAGGGTGTGTTAGAAGTGCTTGTTGTCGAGATTTTATATTCAACCAATGTGAATGCAATTTTGGCATAATGATCCTAGAGATCTAGAGAGGGTTCCTAAGGGCCACCCATCAATTACGATAGGAACATTTTGAAGCTTTTTTACATCCATACGTTGAACCCAAAGCGTTCCTGAAAATTCCCTTCTCTAAAGCGCCTGAGGGTTTCAGTTTCCCAGTATCTGGTGTTATTTCTATTAAACATTCCAAAATTCGTAAATCTCGATTCTTCGGAAAATATAATGTTTCTTGTGATATTAGGGTTTCTTATGAGGTTCTCAAGTAGTTATTTGCACTCTTCCTTCTCTGATGGTCATTTTCGTATCTGATATTTATAGGGCTTCAAACCATGTTTTTTCAGGATTTATTAAGCTGATTCTCTTCCAATTGGCAATACTTTTTCGATTTTCCGAAGTGTTTGGCCACAACCACTGCCACGTAATATACACGGGTCTATCACGCGGCGGCTACCAAAATGGGGAACACTTTTGTGGTGGCTGCTACGTTCCGATCTACGTTCCTAGATCTCAGATAGCCACATTCCAACCACGTTATGGTCACCTGGTAAAAACGTGGATATGTAGTGGCCGACACTAGACACGTTAAACAACTGACTGCGTTTGTGTAAATAATATGTAGCTCGGTCTCTGTTCAGCAACACATTTTTGTGATAAATGTTCCTCATTCTTCCATTTTGCCTGATTCATTTCTAACACTCGATCAACTTTAAAAATATATATCATATAAGCTTACAAACGCGTATACTTCTGATCGTGATAAAATTAAAACGATTGAAAGTTTAATGTGAAATATGGGTGTTGTAGCTCGATTGTGAGCACACGCCATCTAAATACACTTTATTTAAGGAAAACATTATAATTTTGGAAATAACTCGCCTCTGAAATTATGTACTCCAATTCCTCAAACATTGTTTTATCAATCTTGGTTAGTTGAAACAAATACTTACGTACCAAATTACTACGTTTGATGCAGTGCTGATGACAAATAAATCTTCATTGTATATTTCGATCATTTCCCTAATAATGGCGACCCAGCATATTCCTGTAAATATGGCGGATTTTGGAGAATGTAACTTTAAAGTGGCAGGAAGTGTAAATATACCACTCTAAAGCTCCTCCCATCATAAAGTGCCCAGTGGAACTAAATTATCAACTTTTCCACCACTGGAAAGTGACTTCCCACGTCGCAGGCCCATGACTCACCACTTCAAAGTTATAACCTAAAAATTACAATAGGTCTTATACGCTTGAAAGGGGCGAACACGTCGGGCTATTATAATCTGCCACTTTAAAGTTTCAACCTCGAAATTGCGGGTACATGTTCATTAATTTTTAAAAAAGGACATGTAGCAAGTATAATGGATTTATGCAGCTCCAATCAACAATTATCAAGTAACAATTTGCAAGTAATGAAAATAATGGCATTTATGCAAACATAATGAACAATTGAAGTATAAATATCAAACAGGAGCACAAGTCACATCCGATCTATTTAAATTAACCTTTTCATACAAAATCAAGAAAAAATTTCTATTGAAAACGCATCATCCATTTTATTTTGAATGAATATCATTCACGCAATAGGTAAAACGAACTTTTGTAAGCCACAATAAAATAATTTGAGGAAAAGTTAGGTTACTTTTCGTCATTGCACGGACCAATCCACGGTCACTTCGAAATCAAGGAAAATTGTCTATTGAAAACGCATAACCATTTCATATTGAATAAATATCATTCATGTCTCACGTAACAGGTTAAACAAACTTTTTGTAAGCCACAATAAAATAATTTGAGAAAACTTAGGTAAGCTCTCGTCATCGCACGGAATGGTGAATTTTGAAGGTTATTGTAATTTGTAGTGACTTTTATTAAATGGAACTGTGGTTATCACTTATGGAAAATTCTTTTTCTTTTTAAATCTTGTGACGCTAACATATTGATAAAAAAGTGTCTTCATATTTCGGTTACTGAACGCAGTTTTTTTTTCGTTGAATCGATTGAAAACTTGGCTGCGATCAACGATGCAACAGGAGCGGTTGGTTGGATTAGGTCTACTTCATGTTCATATGCGCAAATAGATGTTTTAAATGTTGTTGAAATGTTTGCAAATAAGAAACACGGGATACTGGATTTCATTTTCTGATATTTTATTTTATTTTAATATTTAACGAAAGAAATCATTATTTTTGTACTGACTTATAAGTATATATCTATATATTTTGTAATTTTATTACATTTTGTATTTTTGTTTGAATGAAAAAAAAAAAATACATTTTTTGTACCTATAAGTGCTATAACTTTTTTATGTCTCACCCCAAAGCAGAATTCCTAGATACGCCGCTGCCTGATTTTTTTCTACCGAAACTGAATGTACAATTCACCTTTTGGTAAATATTTTTGAATTTATTTCCAGACGGTGTTGGAAGATTTGGATACAACACCCTATATGCACTTCTTGCTGCACGTTTATTTTTGTTGTTTTGTATAAAAAATATATATTTCATCTTTTTCTTCCTCAATGTAGACCATTTTGATTATTCCATTAAAGAAATGTCACTAAACAAACATAATATAGTTCTCAATTTCATAGCTCACTTTAAAAATGTTAACTTTCATAGGATAGGTAATAACAGTAACAACTAGTTCAAATTATTCGACGTTTGATATCTCAAAAACGGTATAAGATAGGGGTAACATATGGTATATTTTTGAAATCAGGAAAAAAAGACCATTAAAAATAGTCAATGATATAGGGTATCCCATTAAAATAAAAATATTTCCTGAAATCTGCACGATACTGTATTGTTATATCATTTTATCAAAATTCAGTCATAACCAAACAACTTTTACATTCAACTTGTTTCTATAACGATGATGACGGGAAGGTAATTTATAGTGAATAACCCGGTACATACTATTTATTTATAGGGTACCCTGTATATCAGATTATATATATATATATATATATATATATATATACCGTGTGTAACAGGATCATGGTACACCCCCTGTATCTCCTTTAGTTTTGAAGGTAATTGATTGAAATTTGGGATATCCCATATACATAATGGGCGGCACTTTTTGACTTACGAATGATTTTTTTTTCACTTCCGGTTTCGCCGGAAGTGATACCAACTTTCGATTTTTAAACAGAACACCCTGTATATTATTACATTTCTGAAATCTGCATAATTTTCTAAATCCAATGATACCACATAAGTGACATTTCAAACGTCAATATTTTTGATAATTCAATTTTTAGTTTTCCATTTAAGTGTGCCATGATGGTTCCGATTCATTCCAATTCACCCATCTGATGCTAGAAAAATCGAAATCCCGTCAAAAATACTAAATTGCGTTTTTGGGGAAAAAATTTTTCAAATGGAACCTTTTAAAAAAAAAAATAATTTATTGTTAATTTAATGCTAAGAAGTTACTAAGGTGGCTTTGAAATACAAAAAATGAACACAAAACATTACAACAATGGTTCGAAATGCTGTCCATTAACGTCAATGCACTTCTGAACTCGCCTAGCTGTTTCTTGAAGAACGTTCGCTAATTGCTGGGCCGTTATACCATTAATTGCGCGTCTTACTCGCAACTCCAGGTCTTCGCGGGTTGTAACAACGGTTGCATAGACAATGTTTTTCAAATGGCCCCAAACAAAGAAATCAAGAGGTGTCAAATCAGGTGACCTTGGAGGCCATCGCACAGGACTATTTGTCGAAATTACGTTTTCTTGGAATGCCTGTTGAAGGTAATCAGTTACTATTCTTAAACTATGGGGAAGAGCTCCATCTTGTTGGAAATACATTCCCTGTCGTAGATGGAAAGGTAATTCAGTTAACCTGTCCTCAATTTCATTTTGCAGAAATCCCAAGTATCTATCTCCAGTCAAGCGTTCTTCAAATATTATTGTACCAATGATTCTACGACCGAGTATTCCAAGCCAAACATTGAAACCGAACCGCACTTGAAAGTTACGCTCCCTCAATAAATTTTGATTTTCTTGTGACCAATACCTTGTATTTTGTCGGTTAAATAATCCAATATTTGTAAACCTAGACTCGTCCGAAAATAAAATCCTTCCCAAAAAAGCATTGTTTGGCTGCACATTATTCTGAAAGATCCAATTGCAATATTCCATCCTACGTTCATAATCATTTTCGTACACGTGTTGGTGCAATTGATATTTGAAAGATTTATAATTATGTTTGTGCAAGATTCGGCTTACCGTTTGGTGACTAATTTCCAATTCAAACCCAATTTGCCTTAAAGAAACAGTCTTATCAACTTATATTCGAGCTAAAACATTAATTTCTGTTCCTTCGTCAATGATAACGTTTTCTTCGGGATCTCTTCAGAATTGATTTTCAAGACGATTAAAATAATTTCTCGCTGGACATTGTCTATCAGGATATCGGCAGGTATGAATACATTCCTTATTAATAGTACTAATAAATGATACCACGGTACCAATATGGTTCCATTTGAAAATATTGAGTTTTACCCCAAAATCGATTACAATGAACTTTATTTGCTCATAAAAAACGCAATTTATTATTTTTGACGGGATTTAGATTTTTCTAGCATTAGACGGGTGAATTGGAATAAATCGGAACCATCATGGCACCCTTAAATGGAAAACTAAAAATTGAATTATCAAAAATATTGATGTTTGAAATAACACTTATGTGGTATCATTGGATTCAGAAAATTATGCAGATTTCAGAAATGTAATAATATACAGGGTGTTCTATTCAAAAATCGAAAGTTGGTATTACTTCCGGCGAAACCGGAAGTGAAAAAAAAAGTATTTATAGGTCAAAAAGTGCCGCTTATTATGTATATGAGATATCTCAAACTTCAATCAATTACCCTCAAAACTAAAGGAGATACGGGGGTACCATGATCCTGTTATATATATATATATATATATATATTTTTATATATATAATTCTACTGTACGTGTGTGCCACTGAACTCCTCCTAAACGGATGGACCGATTTGAATGAATTTTTTTTTGTATGCGATTGGGTGGCGCCCTGGATGGTTTAGATTCACAAATATTGCTCTTAATTTTCACCCTTCTACGATCGACCCCTATTTCTTATTTTTTTATTTTATAGAAAAAACGGGATAACAGGAAAACGGTATAACGGGAATAACGGGATAATGAAAAAACGGGATAACGGGATAACAGGATAAGAGAAAAACGGAATAACGGTATGAAGAAAAATAGGGATAACAGGAAAACGGGTTAACGGGATAACATGATAACTGGATAATTGGATAACTGGATAACGGAATAAAGAAAAAAACGGGAAAATGGGATAACGGGGTGACAGGATAAGGGAATAACGGGAAAACGGAATAACGGGATAAATAAAAAACGGGATAACAGGAAAATGGGACAACGGGAATAACGGGATAACGAAAAAACGGGATAACGGGATGACAGGTTAAGGGGATAAGGGGAAAGCGGGATAAAGAAAAAATGGGATTACAGGAAAACGGGATAACGGGATAATGGGATAACAGGATGATGGAATAACGGGATAACGAGAATAACGGGATAACGAAAAAACGGCATAACGGGATGACAGGAAGCGGAAGGAGTCAAAAGCATAATCTAGATGGAACAACATAAAGGGAAACATAGAAAAAAGAAATTCTACGCGGACGAGAGTTTTCGGGAAAAACATTTTAGGGAACATAGAACTTTGGACAGGACAACGTCTGTCGGGTCCGCTAGTATATATATATATATATATATATATATATATATATATAAATATATATATATATATATATATATATATATATATTTATGGATATGGAATGTCATGGAACTTCACCTTCCTCTTGAAAAATATTGTGTTAATTCTCCTTGAACTTCCAGTGAAAGGATTAACTTGCAGTGAAAGGAGAAAAATGAAATCACTGTGTAAACAGCAGAATATAGTATTCCGTATCTCATGAACCAAAAATTTCATACTCTCGCGAAAACTTGTGAGTGAAGGAATTTTATCTCTATTGTAAAAACCCTCAATGAAACAAATGTCTCATGAAATAAAATTTTCATGATATTTTCATTTAATTGTGGACACATACCTTAAGGAATGTGTATCTAAAATATGTCATTTGAATTTTTTTTTACAGTTAGTGGTTTTGAAAATATCAAACCACCATAGGTACTAGGCGAAAAACACTGTCATATAATATTTTTTACTCATCATTCTTCATGTCCATCTGATTGGTTGAAGAGGGCCCAGCGCACTCTAGATGCAAAAATAAAAATGCTCCCGAAAAATCAAATGTACCTATGTTTCGTCTCAAAACTATGTTATCCTACTCAGAATCGTCTCTAGAATTCAAAAAAGTAAAAAAATACAGGGTGTTTCATTCGAAATTCCCAAGTTGGGGTCGTTTCCGGCGAAATCGGAAGGGATGGGAGACTATGAAATATCGAAAAAAATCCAAATCTTGAATCCAACACCCCTGTCAAGTCTGAATCTCATACCCTCGAAACTCTGTCTTGAAGAATATCCACAGACCAATTCTCGCGGCCTCGCAAAACATTCCCCAAATGTTAAATCCAAGAAATAAGCAGCCCGCAGCTCAGTAGCCTCCACAGTGTATCGCCGAGCCGAGTGACAAGCAACTGCGTCCACTGCCGCTTCTGTCAGCATCTCGCGGCGCGTCGGGCATCCTCCCGAGTGGGGATCAGGGGATACCGAGAAGCGCCTCCTCCGACGTGGGGGCGTTATTGATACATGTTACGCCTAGGCGCGGCGGCAGCGCCCCGCCGGCCGATCGCCCAACTAGCGCGCCACGACCGCGACAAAAACATCCGACGAGAAATTGAAAAAATTGATCATTTCCTCTATTAGTGATATATAGTGGTGATCTGTGGTCGGAGATGAGAGAGGTTGATGGAGATAATGGGCTGGAATTTCTTACTGGTTCAATGCAGGTTTCGAGTTTTTTTGTTGCTACTTTGAATGAGTTTTTCGCTAAATCTTGAGAATGTAACGAGTCGTACACGTAATTCTAATTCTCTTTGATTGTATGGATAGGATTTATTTATTTTATACCAATAGCGATCTGTTGAAAATAAAGAAATGATACGAAGGATAATGAAAATGTATCTCGAGTGGTTCGGGTCATACCTCTTTCAGAAATATATTGTGGAGTTCCCCAGGGATCTGCTCTGGGACCTATCTAATTTTTACTGTACATTAACGATCTGGCTACAATAAATATTAAAGTATCCTTTACAATTTTCGCAGACGATACTGCATTATTATGGCCTGCAAAACACTGAAATTTCAAAACAAGTGGTCTTCTCAGATTTATCGAAGTTGTGATTCAAACCAAGGCCGTACCCGTGGGGTGGGGGGGAGGAGGTTGAGGGGTTTAAAAAAAACGAAATTTGTAAAAAATATATCTGGAATAAGGTGAAAAAAAAGTGTTTGTAATAAAATTTGGTAAAATATAAATTGCATTATTTACTTCAGAACCAAACCCCCCCTCCCTGAAATTTTTCTCTGGGTACATATGACAACTTGCTACTTGATGGTATTGATATCGAAGAAACGCTTTGTAGGTTAGGTTTCTCGGCTTGCACATTGAAGTTGAAACTCAATGAACATATCACATCATTATGTTAGAAGTTAGCTTGCTCTAAGAGTTTTATCACAAATGAATTTGACATATCCATAGCCAGATCGACTTACTTTGCTCTAACAGAATCACATCTGCGATATGGCATTGCGTTTTGGGGATTTTGTAGTAAAAAACTCCTAAATCATGTATTTGTGCTGCAGAATCTCTCTTAGATATTACAATACAACAATACTGCTAATCCCGACTTTGCTCCTTCGATATTGTTCTCTGACGAACAATGGAATGTTTAATAGACAAAAAACTACAGATAATGGGCGCAACAAAATCATCATTTAATGAAGGGAAGTTATTTTCAGGAATGATTCGGAGTAAACGTATGGGCTGATGTAATATGAAGTAAAATAATTGGAACAATTTTATTTCAAAGACAGTTGACAGGGTTAAGGTATTTCAAAGACAGTTGACAGGGTTAAGGTATTTGAAATTCCTTCAGAATAATATTGAAGAATGGTTAATGGACTTACCACTTGCTGTTTCTGAAGTGATGTATTTTCAACAAGATGCAGCTCCGCCTCATGTTACCATCCAAGTCATGAACTGGTTTAATGAGCGAGTAATTGCAACGAATGGTCCTGTACGTTGGCCTGCTCGATCACCTGATCTCAATATTTTAGACTTTTTTGTGTGGGGTAATGTGAAAGAACGAGTGTTTTATACACCACCTCAAACACATTTTTACAAAATCGCATTCGTGAAGTGTTTGCTACCATAAATCTCGCTATGTTGCGAAATGTGATGCGAAACACAATTATTGATAGAGCCAGAAGATGTCAGGAAGTTGGAGGAATGCACTTCAAACATTTAATTCCCTTCAACTACCCCACAAGTACTCAAAAACTGACATTACAGCCTTCTCCAAACACGTAAAAGAAAATCAACATAAATTTGACACTAACAACGTTGAAATTTACCATAGAAAGGAATCCAAGAGTAAGAACATTCCTTGAAATGATACATATTAAAAAAGACCCATAGCATCAACACTAGAAATGATATCAAAAACTTAATCCAGATTTATAACTTTGTTTATAGTAGTAATAATGAAAACTAAACAATCCCGTGTAGAGGGTAAAAATGCACGAAAGATAAACAAACCATTCCCGATTAAATCGAAGTCACACACCTACAATAATGTTCGTACGAAGTGAATACTTATACCTATATATATATTACAGATACTTTAATATTGTGTTGAATATCGTGTTATAATTCGAACCCAATGTTTTCTATCAATTATTATAGTGCACACATTTCCGTATTGTGTTAAGTAAGGTATGTTTCAAACTTTATGTTTTTACTTTTAGTATTTTTAACCTGAAGATGATAAATACTATGTCGAAACGTCGTTAAAAGAAATTATACGAATTGACTGAATCAGACTTTTGTTCCCAGAAATTGAAAATAATAATATGGTAAAGAAAATATATATATATATATATATATATATATATATATATATATATATATATATATATATATCTGAGGGCTATTCAAATTCGATTATATGTATGAGTTTCCTGGGATCTAGAAAACGGTAAGAAATGGAGAGTTGGTTAAATTTCATGGTTCTAGAGATACATTTTCCTTGGACTATCTGAATCAATTTTCCAACATATTTGTGTTATATGTACTGGCAGAATATTATTTAGGAAATGTGTCAATATATGTTAAGGTTTTTCCCCATGGAGGTTCAACAATAATATAAATATGGACTTGGCAACAATTCTCGAATGGGGATCTAATAACTTGGTAGAATTCAATGCAAACAAAACACAAGCATGTCTTTTCTCTAGAAAAGCCGATCTCACTGTGCCTAACATAACTTTGTCAGGAGTAACCATACCACTGAAGCCATCCATATCGATGCTTGGTATTACTATCAGCAATAACCTTTCCTGGGAAAATCACGTGAGGTCCATTGCCAAAAGTGCATCCCAAAAACTTGGTTTTCTGTTTCGTGCCAAGAGCTATTTCACCCCCAGTCAGCTGCTTATGATCTATAAGGCACAGATCCGACCTGTCCTGGAATACTGTTCCCATATTTGGAGTGCGGCACCTAAACATATCCTGAGGCTATTGGATTCTGTCCAAAAAAGAGCAATTCGTCTCGTCGGTGATGCCTCGCTTACAAACTCGCTCACTTGTCTGGAACACCGTAGAAAAGTTGGCGATTTGTCTCTATTTTATAGATATTTTCATGGGCGATGCTCTTCTGAAATATCAACAATCGTTCCTGCTTTGGCAGTCTCTTCGAGATTAACCCGTCAAGTTCAGTCATCACACCCCTTCGTGGTCACTTTGGAAACCTGCAGAACATCACTTTCCAAAGACTCGTTCATCCAACGAACAGCGAGGCTTTGGAACTCATTGCCTAGGGAGGTGTTCCCCGAGGCATACAACCTTCAGAAATTTAAGAAGAACACCAACTCCTACCTTTTCCCTAGGTTCCCACGATGTTCTCTGAACATTACAGGATATCCCTTTTCGTGGGAACCAGAACATAAAAAAAAAAAAAAAAAACATATCCAGAAGGAAAAAAAATATCTCTGACGTCTTAAAACATGACTCAGCATTCATGGATATCGTACGGACAGGAACTTATTCTGTGCGAGCGTCAAAGCAGATACCACCCCAGAACATAACAGAGCCTCCGCCTAATGGAATCCTTGCAGAGATATGGCCAGTAGCAAACCTCTCTCCTGGTCTTCGCCATACTCGCTCACGACCATCTGGATGTTTTAGGCTAATCCTAGTTTCATCTGTGAAGAAAACTTTTTTCCAATCATCCACAGATTTTATGATTTCAAGCAAAATGTAACCTGGCAACTACTGTCTAATTCAGCTCAATTCAAGTCACAAATAAAACAATCTACCATAAAAATGTATTACTTTCAAAAATGTAACAAATCATACGATTAATTTTTATGAAAATCATACAAAATTATTTATCTTCAAAACTTGATCTAAACGATTTGTTTTGTTTGCTGTCATTAATCAAAATATTCATAGCCTACTATTCAAATACACGATAAACTTCACAAGTGTCATAAAAATAAAAACTTTTTAACAAAAAATTAAACCGACGAAATACGTAACTGAAAAGTAAAAAATGAAATAAACTTTCTTAGTCTCGATAACTAAGCTCCTAAAACTAATGTAAGTTACTAATTTTGAGTCGGCACCAAACAAACAAGCAAATGAATTAGATAAGGCGTAAAATGATGGCATCGAGTTGCGCGGTGACATTCTGATAATTTTTTTGAAGTAATTTAATGATCTTCGTTGATTGTTCGTTTGGCGCCGACTCAAAATTAGTTATTTACATTAGTTTAGGAGCTTAGTTATTGAGACTAAGAAGGTTTATTTTATTTTTACTTTTCAGTTCCGTATTTCCGTCGGTTTAATTTTTTGTTGAAAAGTTTTTTTTTCAATTTTTTGTGGCTGAAATCTACTAATTACTAACTGCTTGTTTTTTGATTACTTCCCAAATACTTACCCACGTTACTTCAACTATTACCAGTTAAATTATATGATTATCTACTTTTACTATTTGTTGTAATATAAATTAGTTTTGTTGTTCTGGTTAGTTTATTTCATTACTTTGTATATAATACCATCCTCTCATAGAATAACATGATTGTGACGGATGTAGGAGAACAAAAATATGTCATTGTCAACTACATATGTGTGCCAATGTTCACAAGTGAAAAACCAATTTTTCCCAATTTTTCTACCCGTAAGGGTGGATAATTCCATTTGAAATCCAAATATGATCAACTGTGAGATATACCCTATCTAATAAAAAAAGCATCATCCAAATCGAAGAACCCAGTACAAAGTTATGCCTAATAGAATCGGTTAACGGACCAGAATTCAGAGGGTGAGTGATCAATATCCTTCATTTTGCTACATTTAGGGGTGGATTTCATCTTTTAAATTCAAATGGGACCAACTTCGAAGTACACCCTATCCACTGAAAAAAGAATTATCGGAATCGGACGTCTCAGTAAAAAGTGATCATACATAAAAAAAAATATACGCGTCGACTAGAGAACCTCCTCCTTTTTACACGCTTCTACACGCTTTATATTAGTTAGCTTCACTTGTATGTTTGTTTGTTTGTTTGTAACCGACTTTGGGCGCGATTTTGACCCACTTCCAGACGTCCGAATGATTTGAAATTTGGCAGGTGTACATAATTCCAGTGACAATGCATTAGGAAATTTTTGTGTGGAAAAAAAATTGCGGCTCCAAAATGGCGTACGAGTTTTGTGATTATGGTCCGATTCGCTTCAAAATTGGTATCTGAGGGTTTTCGTGGTCGGAGATTATGATTCTTTTGTCAAAATTGAAAAATTCAAGATGGGGGCTCCAAAATGGTGGACGAGTTTTGTGATTATGGTCTGATTCTATTCGAAATTGGTATGTGTGGGTTTTTGGGGCCGAATATCATGATTCTTCTGTAAAAATTGAAAAATTCGAAATAACGGCTTTAAAATGGCGGCCGAGTTTTGTGATTATGGTCTGATTCTATTCGAAATTGGTATGTGGGGGTTTTTGGGGTCGGAGATTATGATTATTCTGTCAAAATTGGAGGATTCAAGATGGCGGCTCCAAAATGGCCGCGAGTTTGGTGATTATGATCCGATTCTATTCAATATTGGAGAATTATAGTTAACAAATTTTAATAATAATAATAGTTTGAAAAACTAAAAACACGCGTTAATAGAAAACTAAACTAAAAAGTTGAAAATAAATAATAGTTTAAAAAAACTAAAAAACACGCTTTTATAGAAAACCAGACTAAAAAATAGAAAATAAGAAAAACATTTATTTTATTTAAGAAAAAGCGTGGGGTGCATGGTATCAATAATTATATAGTACATTACAACTTAGGGCAGTAAAGTGAGAAATGTCTCAGATCACAGGTAATTGTTGGCAGAGGCGATACCATGCACCCCACGCTTTTTTTTAAATAAAATAATTTTTTTTCTTATTTTCTATTTTTTTAGTCTGGTTTTCTATAAAAGCGTGTTTTTTAGTTTTTTTAAACTATTATTTATTGGTTTCGTCGGTTAATAAAAAGATAAATGTATTTTTGGATTGTTGCATTAATTTTGCCAAGAGTGTATTAAATAGATGGAATTAAACTCTTGTTCGCGAATCAAACGCGTACTTTTTTTCGTGTAACTCTGGCAGGGAAAATATTTCCTTGCACTCCATAAATCGCCGAGCACATTTACAAGCCGTCTCCGGGCCCAACGAAAACCCAATGCAAATAACCCGTTTCGCATCCGTATCGTCCATCCTCCATTTACGACTTCCCCAGTGAATTCCGTAAATATGACCATAATATCCGACGTAGGATATTCGGCGGAATTCGACTGCAATAGTGAGGCCATCGGAAACGATTACTCCAAAATAACATTCGACGGCTGACCCATGGGTATCTGCGATCGACCATAAAAATATTAGCGGCAGAGATTCCGGGACGTTTATGACCGTTGTTAATGTCGGAGGGCGATCTCTTCTTACCCGCTAGATTGATCGTCGTATGTTTACGCGCAGGGAGGACTAGATGTGTGTGTAGAAAACGCGGGGGATGATTTATGGATGTCACGCGTTGGGTGGGCTATAGATCATCAGCGTAGTGTCTTGGTGATCAGGGTGTTCCACGAGGTAGCAGCCCGGGGCCGGCGTCCGTTATTTTTGTGACAAGGAAAACACAGTGTCGTATGATCAAACGGATACAGTGAATGATACACTGTATTCCAAACTTCAAAATCACTCTATTCACTGAGTACCTTAAATTTCGTTACAAATAAGGTTATATTTATTCGTGTCAGAAGCATCGTAAGTTAATTTATACAGTGACCGGCAGAAAGTACGCATCATATGGGAATTTCTTTTAATATAATATTTTGACAGATGTCGATTCATGCAATCGCTTCTGCATCAAAAGAAACCCCAAAAGATGTTGGAAATTTAAAAAATTTAAAAATTATGTCTCAAAACACACTTATTTGGGAAAATATTGAAAAATGTTATGTGGAAAAGTTGTTTAGAACGACATTTTATAGCTATGTACAAGTTTGGAAAAAAATCTGAGATGAAAAAATAAAAATCAATTTTTGCCATAAACAAAAATTCAATTTGGAAAAATACATTTCCGACAAAGAAACTCATTAGTAAAGCCCAAGAGTAATATTTCGAATAATATTTTGTAGAGATTCACCAGCTACTTCTATTTTATTCGAAGAAAATTTTATATCTGTGGATTTGCCATGTGTTCAGCTGCTTCATAAGAGGTCACAGAAATATCTTCAGGATATTATAATCCCGATACTGTTTATTATTGACAAAGAACCATGTATCTACAGAATTTTAATATGAATTTTTCATTATAATGTCCTGGAGATATTTCAGTGACCTCTTATGAAGCAGCTGAATACATGGCAAATCCATAGATTTCAATTTTTTTCCAAATAAAATAGAAGTAGCTTGCGAATATTTACAAAATATCATTTAAAATATTACTGTTGGCCTTACTAATGAGTTTCTTTGTCTAAAATGTATTTTTCCAAATTGAAATTTTTATTATAGCAAAAAATTGATTTTTATTTTTTTATTTCAGATTTTTTTCAAAACTCGTACATAGCTATAAAATAGCGTTCTGAACAACTTTTTCGGATAACATTTTTCGATATTTTTCCAACTAAGTGTGTTTTGAAACATAATTTTTATTTTTTTTAAATTTCCCTCCAAACACGAAAAGACGAACGGCACTGTACAACGTCTTTTGGTGTTGCTTTTGATGCAGAAGCGATTGCACATATCGATATTCGTCTAAATTTATTAATAAAAGAATTTCCCATATGATGCGTACTTTCTGGCGGTCACTGTATGAAGGAAAAAAAAATATGCTAGAGCTAAACATTTTTTGCCCAGTAGCGTGCGACGTCAATTGCGTTCGGCTTCGCTGCTCTAAGGTCCTCTATGGTACATCTAGCGGGGCACAGCAGCATATGTTGCGTGGTTTGCAGTTCTCCACAGTCGCAGAGATTTGAGTCCACATGGTAGCCCCACTTTTAGGGTATCTCTCGATCTCGCCGTCCGCAGTCTGTTTAGCGCCTTCCAGATTTCCCAGTTTTCGCCGCCTCCTGGTGCCAGTTCTCCATTCGGCTTCATCCAATGTTGGTTTGAGGTCTTCCCCAAAGGTCCACTCTGGTTTGAGGTTCCTCGTAATCTTCGGTCGATCTCAGGAAGCTTCGCCTTGATTTTAGTCGCTGATGGGCTGGTTGGAGACCGTAGAGGGGGTGGCGTTCATATACTGCTGCTTTGGATCGTTCTTTGAGTGCAGCTGCTTCCCTACGGATGGCAGGAGGAGCGATGCCAGCTAGGTGGTGGATCTTATTCAGGGGTGTTGGCTTCAAGCATCCGGTGATGATTCTGCTTGTCTCGTTGAGGGCGACATCAACATGTTTTGCGTGCGCTGAGCTATACCAAACCGGGCATGCATACTCGCCGGCGGAGTGACAAAGGGCGAGTGCTGACGTTTTGAGAACCCTGGGTTGGCCTTCCCAATTAGAGCTTGTCAGCTTGCGTCTATATTGTTTCTTCCGCTAACTTTAAGTTTGGTGTTAAGGCAGTGGCGCTTGAATGTTGAGGCTCTGTCCAGTGTTACGCCCAGGTATTTGGGCTCCAATGGTAATCCCTTCCATTCGATCTGTAGTTTTCTGTCGGCCTGTTTGTTCTCAAGGTGGAAGGCTCATACCTGCGTTTTTGTTGGATTTGGCTTCAGCTGGTTATTTCTGTAGTACGAATCCAACTCCACTAGGGCCGCGCTCAGTCATTGTTCCACCTCTTCGAATGTTTTCCCTTGTGATGTGATTGCCCTATCGTCTGCATAAATATAGCTCTTTGTCCCTTCAGGGAGGAGTTGGTCGTTGGTATATATGTTGAAGAGTAGGGGTGCCAGCACGCTTCCCTGTGGCAGGCCGTTTCTCTGGTTCCTCCACCTACTTCGCTCTCCCTGGAACTCCACTAGGAACCTCCGGTTTTGGAGCAGGTTTCTGATAATGTTTGTAAGGTGATGTTTATAAGGTGATGTCTTTGGTTGTATGATATATCTTCTGCGTCAGGAGTCGGAGATTGATGGTGTCATATGCCACCGTGAGGTCGATGAAAATGGCACCCGTTATATATCCCCCTTGGAAACCGTCCTCAATGTGCTGAGTGAGGTTGAACACCTGTGCCGTACAGCTTTTTTCGGGGCAAAATCCAGCCTGTTGAGGTATAAGAATTGGATCTACGGTCGGTAAAAGGTTATATCAATGAATGATTCGAACATAGTGAGTGCTTGATAAAATATAATTGATTGTTGTTTTTGAACTATACTCTGTTGCCTAATGTGAGAGAGTAATAAATCATTATTAAACTGTAAAACCGAGTCGTCTTCGCCGTATTCCATAGGCGTACGAGGTTAAATCTGAAGTTGTTGTCATTGGATAGCTTGTGAAAAACTAAGATAGGAATGTGCTAGTAGATATAAGACATCATGAAAGAAACATATCTAGAACTTTCCGGAGAACCCAAAAATGCAATAATGTGTCCCATCAGAAAAAACAAAAGTTTATGTCATAACTTTTTAATGCGGCGTTCAATTGTTTTTCTATGTACGCTACAACATTCATCATTTAACCATTTTTCTAGCTCTTCAAATAAGGAGGATATCTATTGATCCAAATATAACCAATATTTCGTACCAGCTTAGTGACTGTTAATATGACTTCAGGATCTTCTATCAGTGTCAGTATAAAACTTTATGACAAAAAATTAAACCGACGAAATACGGAACTGAAGAGTAAAAAATAAAATAAACCTTCTTAGTCTCAATAACTAAGCTCCTAGAGTAATGTAAGTAACTAATTTCGAGTCGGCGCCAAACAAACAAGCAAATGAATTAGGTAAGGCGTAAAATGATGGCATCGAGTTGCGCGGTGACATTCTGATAATTTTTTTGAAGTAATTTAATGATCTTCGTTGATTGTTCGTTTGGCGCAGACTCAAAATTAGTTACTTACATTACTTTCGGAGCTTAGTTATTGAGATTAAGTAGATTTATTTTATTTGTTACTTCTCAGTTCTGTATTTCGTCGGATTAATTTTTTGTCAAAAAGTTTTTATTTTTCAATTTTTTTAGGATGAAATCTACTAATTACTACCTACTTGTTTTTTGATTACTTCTAAAATACTTACTTACTCACCTTACTTCAACTAGTACCAGTTAAATAATATGATTATCTACTTTAACTATTTGTTGTAATATAAATTATTTTTGTTGTTCTGGTTAGTTTATTTCATTACTTTGTATATCATTCCATCCTCTCATAGAATTTGATTATTGTGACGGATGTAGAACAAAAATAATGACAATAGCGATCTGTCATTGTCAAATACATATGTGTGCCAATGTTCACAAGTGAAAAATCAATTATTCCCTATTTTTCTACCTGTAAAGGTGGATAATTCCATTTGAAATCCAAATATGATCAACTATGAGGTATACCCTATCTAATAAAAAAATAATCTTCCAAATCGAAGAACCCAGTACAAAGTTATGCCTGATAGAATCGGTTAACGGACCAGAATTCAGAGGGTGAGTGATCGATATCCTTCATTTTGCTATCCTTAGGGGTGGATTTCATCTTTTAAATTCAAATGGGACCAACTTCGGAGTACCCGAATTATCGGAATCGGACGTCTCAGTAAAAAGTTATGCGTGGTCATACATAAAAATGAAAAAAATATACGCGTGGACTAGAGAACCTCCTCCTTTTTGGTTTCGTCGGTTAAAAACCAAGCGTAACCCTAAGGCTCTTGCTCTTTGGACTTCGAATGAGTGGGCCACAGCCATTCACGAATTTAGAATTTTGGTTGGTAAAGGACTACAGACCGGTCCATAGCCCTTGCCATGATGGTGTTTCTCGAAATTCTATTGAGGATGCAGCTTCGCTACCCTGTATGGATTAGTAAGTAACCCATCACTCCAGAGAGTGCCTGAGACGCTTAAAACGCGAGGGGTCGTCTATGTTATGATCAGTGGCTTCCCTCACGAGCTGATTCTCGTGAGCCAATGCACAATCAAATACTTTCTCTGATGATACTTCTGATGGAAGGCAGATTTAAGTCTTCATTTGCGCCCGTTCCAGGACGCCAATGCTAGACCTGCAGATTTGGCCCCAGGCGGCTGAGGCATACAAATTGACACGCCTGAAAATAATCTTGTAAATAATGACTTTGTTTTTGGGGAGAGCTTACTCTTCCTGTTAATCAGGGGATATAAAGCAACATATCTTTTTAACAATTTTGTCCCTAACAATGACATGTGGTCTCCAGGTGAGCCGGCGGTCCACAGTAACTCCCAAGTACTTGACCCGCTCTGACCATTCTATCTCCCTTCCAGAGATAGTCACTCCCCACTCCGAGTTGTGTCTCTTACGACCCATTGAAATCTCCTGTGTTTTATTAGGATTCAGCTTTATTTTCCACTCCAGATACCACTGCTGGAGGTCGTTTAATGCATTTTGCAAATAAACGACACCAATCAAGTGGTCAGCTGCAGAGGAAAGCAAAGCCGTATCGTCAGCAAATAAGGAGGTTCGCTCCTTGGTATATCTGATGTGTATAATACAGGAGACACCACTGCCCCCTGAGGAACGCCAGCCTCAATTTCTCTCGAATTCGAGAGCAAATTGTCGACCATGACCTGAAATGTCCTACCTAAGACGAACGATTTAATCCACTTTATCAAACTAACCGGCAGATGGAAGTCTATCAGCGTTGACAGTAGGCTTTCGTGCCACACTCTGACGAAAGCTTTGCTGATGTCTAGCAAAATGATGTGAGCGCTATTGTTAGTATTTAGCGATGAAATTGTGTCCTCCACTAGCCTCATAACCTGAAGCTCGGTGGAGTGAGCTCGTCTAAAACCAAATTGTTCATTAGGTAGGACATTTATAACCTCCAGGACTTTTTTCTCAGCTAACTTAGCTGAACTGCAAAGCAGACTGATAATTTAGCGGGAAGGTCGGGTTTTGTCCCTGTTTTGGAATCATAACCACGATAGCATGCTTCCACCTACGAGGAAATCTCTTAAGGCGCAAAGAGTAATTAATAGTATTTATTAGTGACTACACTTGGTTATCCGGAAAATACCTAATCATACGATTAGTAATTCCGTCGAAACCAGGCGATTTTTTGGGATTCAATTCCTTGATATGGACCTTGAGTTCACCCAACGTAGCTGGACGAATGTCATCATGATTGGGTTCCCTAAGGGTGCTGTGAACCCGATCTTCCAACAAAAGCTCACGATTCAGTCTGCATGTTCATTCAGCCTAAATTGTCTTTCCCATCGAGTCTGCAAAAGCTTGAGCTTTGGACTCAGGGTCATAACACATTCCGGCCTCACCATGAATAGGGGGTAAATCGGTCTTTTTTATTTTAAATTATTATTAATTTGATTTGAGTTGATCGCAATTTCTGTTAATATGATTGGCTCCTAACAATGGACAACGCTTAAGTATACTCTGTAATTTCCTGTTCCAGGTACAATAATATTATCAATTCACAATCACCTACCTGATTGTCTTTTCCTTACTTAAAAAGTTTTCTTAACAAATAATATTATGTATAGTCCGTACAATAAAGGCACGGAGTAATAAAACCGCTTATCATATTAAATCCAGGTATGAGTACGAACTGCAAGGAAAAACCCATAATCTTTGGATTTTGCATACTAAATGAGGGTGTATTATTCCACGCCTTTATTTTACGGCTATAGATATAAATCCGTCCCTGCGATAAGAGATAACAATATGGTCGGATTTGTTTCACAAATGTCCACCCTGTTTGATGGGTTCTGTCATTGCAAATTTACATTTTATTACTCTCTCACATTAGGAAACAGAGTATGACATTCATAATCCAAGTCAAATACAGCATAAAACATACGTTGCTATATACAAATTGAAATATAAGAAATAACAGTCATCACATATAGTTAAAAACAGATTTTAAAATTATTCAAAGATTGAATGTATGGAGGTGAATAAACAGAAACAATACAAAACATACTGGGATAAAATGAAATCAGTGAGGTGGATGCATATAGGAAAATGTTGGTTAGGCATCATTTTCATCCATCAAATCACTTGAAAAAAATTCCTCAATTGATTAAAAGCTCTTTGATTGATGGTATGTATTTTGGAAACCAGTGTTGATACTTATTGAGAAAAAGGAACTGTAGTCACAACCTCCTGAGATAAAAATTAAATTTAAATGTAGTAAAATTGATCATTTTCCCATTGATTTTATTTTTATTTTATTTATTTCATTCATATTAGTCATACTACTCATTAAGTATTCATATTTCATTAGTATTCAAATGATTAGTGTTAAATTATATATAAATAATTACTGCATGTCCATATTTCTCTGCTGTTCATCTGCGCAAATTCATCGTTTGCAGCTACTTCAGAATAAAGCAATGCGTATTTTATTACGTTGCAGCAGGTTAATAGCAATAAATGATATGATAATGAAGCTGAAATTTCTAAATATTTCCCAACTGATTATAGAGTCTGCATTAGTACTAATTTTTTAAATTGTTAATAAGCAAGCTCCTTCTTACTTCCAAGAATATATTATCAAAAGGGCAGATATGATACATTATAATTTAAGGTTCAATGACCAGTTCCACATACAAGACTTTAATACAAATGCCTTGGAAAGAACCCTCTTCATCGAAGGTTTGAGATTATATAATGATCTACCTCTGTTGGTTAAGACATCAGCAAATGTTAACATTTTTAAAACAAGGTTAAGAAAAATGTATTTCAATGTATAGGTTATATTGTTTATGTGTAATGATATCAAATGTAACATTTATGTACTGTTATACAGTGCTTTTCTTTAATATCCCCCCCACCACTTTTATTTTTTGAACGGGACAACTAAAAAAATTGAAACTTGGGATAATGAAATTGATGCATGAATACTTTATTTTGGAGTAAAATTGACAGATGAAACTTTCAAGATGGCGACCTGGGAAAAAATCAATTGAAAGGAGGGTCTTGTGACACATCCTTTTGAAGTCAATATCTTTACCTACTACAAAATGGCGGAACATTTAATAATTGACTGAATACATCGACGTTTAACTCCATAATTTGAGGAAAGAAGCTGAGTTCAGTTCTGAAGATGCTCGAAATGGTTGCCTTGAACTGCTTGACATAAGAACAGCCTATCCGATATTTCACGCCGAACATTTTCGAACACAGTAACGTCGATATTTCTACAAATATTTATTATTCTCTGCCGTATATCCAATATTGAAGCAGGTTCAGTTTCGTACACCTTTTGCTTCAAATAGCCCCATGAAAAAAGTCTACAGGTGTCAAATCTGGCGAGCGGGCTGGCCATTCCGTAGGTCCTCGACGGCCAATCCAACGTCCGGGGAAAGTATTATCCAAATAGTTTCTTACTTGTCCGTAGTAATGTGGTGCTCCATCTTGTTGGAATACAATATCCATATCGAATTCATTAGGATTTGCTTCGACGATTTCGGTGATTAGAGGGTCAACAGTATTTTCCAGCATATTCAAATACAGTTTCCCTATTAAATTTTGTTCAATGAATAGAGGTCCTACAATATGGTTTCCCAATATTCCTGCCCAGACGTTAATTTTTCTGGATATTGAGTACGAGTTTCCCGGAAAATGTGATGGTTGGTGTCACTCCAATAACGGCAATTTTGTCTGTGAACCTTGCCGTTGAGATACAATGTAGATTCGTCACTGAAACAAATATTGTGGAGATAGGTAGGATGCCTTGCGATGGTTTCCGTCATAATTTCGCAGAATTCTGTTCTTCGATCAGGGTCATCTTCAGATTACTGGTGTACCATTTTGATTTTGTATGGATGATACTTTTTCCTCTTCAAAAGTCTCCACACAGTAGAAGGACATACCTCACAAACATCCGCGTCGGAGGAAGTAGACTGTTGAGGATTTACTATCATCTCACCAATTATTTGAACTTGCTGTTCTTCCGGAATGGACGGATGACCTGGGGGCTTTTTGTTCTGTACACTACCAGTAGTTGTAAATTTGGTTACAAGTTCCCTTGAATATTTTCTTCAGATAGGACGATTCGGGAAACGATAATTAAAAATTCTTTCGGTTTCGTGAAAGTTACGCGTCGTACCGTAAATAAAAACCGCTTCGATTTTTTCTTCCAATAGACGAGAATGAACTATTTTAGAGATAGTTCACGTGGTGCCTATTTACTAGTAAAACCGAAAACTAAATGAGAATATTTTAACTGAACAATGATGTTCGTTGTCGTACTGACATTTCTTGTCATTTTTGTTTAAACAAAAAATAACCTATCAAACCTTATCGGGTTGTTGGGATTGCCATATGGCAGAGCAAAACAAATATTTCCAGATGTATCCATATTAATGTGTTTGTATTCAGGTAATTATTAAATGTTCCGCCATTTTGTAGTAGGTGAAGATATTGACTTTATTTTCTAGGGTTGTGAAGTATTCGTCAGGAGCTCCAAAAGGATGTGTCACAAGACCCCTCTTTCGATTTTTTTTTTTCCCAGGTGTCGCCCAGTCGCCATCTTGGAAGTTTCATCTGTCAATTTTACTCCAAAATATAGTATTCATGCATCAATTTCATTATGCCAAATTTCAATTTTTTGAGTTGACCCGTTCAAAAAATAAAAGGGGGGGACATTAAAGGAAAGCACTGTATAATAGCTATTGATGCTAAATAAAGTTCTATTCTATTCTATTCTATTATGCAGAACCCACGCCCAGGTATATCCTGTGGGATTTCTATATTTATTCTAAAATGGCCTCGCATAAATTGGGAAATTGAACTATGTGTAAATTGTGAATAAATATTATTATTATTCCCTACTTCAAAATAGAACATCTAGACTAGTCATGTCGACAATACTGCTCTACCAAACTTCCGTTCAGATACAAAGCGATTTTCCCAATACGGAAAACTCCACTCAACTTCCAGCATACACACATTCGTTGTGCCCGCACAAAACCCGAATAATTCTTCGTATTCGTCGACGTTTCATTGATAAACCCTTGCCTGGCTTACTCTGTTATGGTAAATATATAAGAATGACAATATTATTATGGTAATTCTATTAAGTATTGCCTACAATGGTGCCACCTGTTGACAGCAATTGAGTACATTTCACGGACAACAACTTTATTTGATAACGAATGTCGGTGGGACCGACACAAAAGATGCTTGCAAATGTAGATCGCGTGTGCTGTGGAGATCCTTTTTTTTTCGGCTGTCTTTTTGTCGATTTTCATTCACGAGGCTGCTTTTCATTATTTTCATGGTGGACGAATCGCGTACGGGGTGATTTTATTCAAGCGGACCAATTGCAGGGCACCTACATATAACGAACTCTTCGAGAAAATGGAGGAAGCGGTCAAGTTTGAGTTGGGCCTCGCCCAATATGTGTTTCGAACCAGTGCAAAGTGGGCCGGTAACGAGTTGAGCTATTTATGCTCTAAATATCTTGGGGAGGTACAGGAAGGAATAATATTTTTGAAAGAGAAATATAAATGACTGACTGACGAGTAACTTCATTGTTTTGTAACGAGAGGAGTACCTACGAATGTTTCAATTCAACCACATTTATTTCAAGAAAATTCATGTAAAGAGGCAAACAACTTAATTACTATGAAAAAGGAGTAGGGGAGACCAGGGTGGGTTGAGCGCAGGGGCAGGTTGGATCATAAGCGATAACTTGTCAGATGGAGCTGTCGTCAGGCACATACGTTATTTACGCCATTAAAACAGTGTAGAGTTGACTATTGTGGCCGACGGTTGTGTTTTTTCGCAAGTATTCTTGTCAACAGATATTTCATACTGGCGAGTAAATATTTCATGTTGTGATGAATATGTCTTGGCACTTCAGGCATAGAGAAATTATAAGTTATGAAAGTTTTTAACGAAACTGGTGATATTTCTCTTTGAATTAACGTGATAAAATTATTTCTTGTGTGACTTATATGTGTGAATGAAAACTTTTTAACAAAAAATTAAACCGACAAAAAAATCAACTGAAAAGCAAAAAATAAAATAAACCTTCTTAGTCTAAATGATAATTGAGCTCCTAAACTAATGTAGGTAACTGATTTTGAGTCGGCGCCAAACAAACAATTATCGAAGATCATTATCTATGAAAGAAGTTATCAAAACGCAGCCGTGCATCTCGCTGCCATCATTTTACGCTTCACCTAATTCAATTGCTAGCTTGTTTGGCGCCGACTCAAAATCAGTTACTTACATTAGTTTAGGAGCTCAATTATTATTTAGACTAAGAAGGTTTATTTTATTTTTTGCTTTTCAGTTGATTTTTTCGTCGGTTTAATTTTGTTAAAAAGTTTTTATTTTTTACTTTTCAGTTCCGTATTTTGTCGGTTTAATGTTTTGTTAAAAACTTTTTATTTTTCAATTTTTTGTGGCTAAAATCTACCAATTACTACCTACTTGTTTTTTGATTACTTCCAAAATACTTACTTACCCACCCTACTTCAACTATTACCAGTTAAATAATATGATTATCTACTTTTACTATTTGTTGTAATATAAATTATTTTCGTTGTTCTGGTTAGTTTATTTCATTACTTTGTATATCATTCCATCCTCTCATAAAATATACTGATTTTGACGGAACAAGAATAATGTCAGTAGTGATCTGTCATTGTCAACTACGTATGTGTGTGCCAATGTTCACTAGTGAAAAATCAATTATCCCCTATTTTTCTACCCGTAAGGGTGGCTAATTCCTCTCGAAATCCAAATATAAGGTATACCCTATCTATTAAAAAAAGAATCATCCAAATCGAAGAACTCAGTACAAAGTTATGCCTGATGGAATCGGTTAACGGACCAGAATTCAGAGGGTGAGTGATCAATATCCTTCATTTCGCTACCCTTAGGGGTGGATTTCATCTTTTAAATTCAAATGGGACCAAATTCGAAGTACACCCTATACACTGAAAAAAGAATTATCGGAATCGGACGCCTCAGTAAAAAGTTATGCGTGATCATACATAAAAAAATATTTTGGTTTCGTCGGTTAAAAATGGAATGTGCTTGAGGGGCTGGTTGAACCATTTTCCGGGAGGCTGGTTGAATCATGATTCAACCAACCCCATCGACTTCATTCAAGCTTTTAACACAAATCATAGATATTTCATGGTTTGTTGATAATGGTTACAGGAAAAAATAGAATATTGAGAATAAAAATTTGAAACTATAAAAGAAAAACTGAGAAAGAAACAACTCCCTCATATCTGATGCTGAGAGCTGCAAGGAAAGCGAAAGTGGTCGGTATATCTGTTAAAAAAGCTGCTAATGATTTCCAGATACCTTATTCGACATTGAAAAGATAATGTAAAAAATTCTCAGAAGAAGAGGTTTACTCGGAAAATGTTATACCACAAATCTCCGTGGGATACATACAACACAGAAAAGTTGCTTACACATGTTACAATATGATCAATTTTTCAATATATTTTCTTCCCATGGGTATTTAGTGCAGAGAAAATCTGAGAAAGGAACAACTCCCTCATATCTGATGCTGAGAGCTGCAAGGAAAGCGAAAGTGGTCGGTATATCTGTTAAAAAAGCTGCTAATGATTTCCAGATACCTTATTCGACATTGAAAAGATATTGTAAAAAATTCTCAGAAGAAGAGGTTTACTCGGAAAATGTTATACCACAAATCTCCGTGGGATACATACAAAACAGAAAGGTTGCTTAGACATGTTACAATATGATCAATTTTTTAAACTCTTTTCTTCCTATAATTTAGTGCAGAGCAGGAAAAACAGCTGACAAATTGTTTGAAAAAAGCCTCTGACATTTATTATGGACTTTCTCCAAGAGAAGTTAGAAGAATGGCATATTTGTACGTGATATCCCTAGATATCAGTTACCCAAACCCTTGGAGAAAAAATGAAATTGCAGGCGCAGACTGGTTTTCAGCATTTCTCAAACGGAATGGTAGTTTATCGATCAAATCACCGGAGGCAACTAGTTTAGCTAAAGCTACTGGATTCAACAAAACAACAGTTTCGAAATTCTACGACAATTTGAAAAATGTTCTAGATCGACTAAAATGAGGCTCCGGCGATATTTGGAATATGGATGAAACTGGGGTTACTACAGTACAGAAGACAGATCTCATTGTTGCTCGTCGTGGTGCAGAAAGATGGATACTGGTCACGATTGCGTTTGCTTTTTCTGCTACCGGAAATACAGTTCCACCTATGTTTGTATTTCCGAGGGTGCACTTTAAATCTCACTTTTTGAATGACAGTCTTCCAGGTAGCATAGGAGTAGCCAATCCTTCTGGCTGGATGAAAGAGGAGCATTTTATTGAGTATGCAAAACATATGGTACAAAATACAAAGTCTTCAAAGGACAAACCAACCCTCCTTCTATTGGACAACCACGACTCACATCTTTCAGTGGAGGCTCTGGATTATTTAAAGAGTAATGGAGTAGCTGTTTTATCATTTCCCCCTCATACATGAGGTGGAGAACATGAATGTGGTGGAAAGGGTTATTGATGGAAAGAACATCAATCGGATGGAGGAAATGAATCAGTTGGAGTACGATCCTATTCCACGAAATAACATTCATGAACATATTACACCACCCAAAATTTCCCAAATCGAAGCAATACCAAATAATAGCCGAAATGTTCTGGCTGATATAACAAATAATGAAGAACCTTGTTGTAGTGAAAGCGTGAATTTAGGAGAGTTGATACCTCTACCAAAAGCAGGTCCGAGAAAAAAATAAAACATCCAATAGACGAAATTGAGTTTCTGCCATTCTGACAGACACTCCGGTGAGAGATGCTCTTTCAGAAGAAAAATATAAAACTAATGCAGCAAAAAAACAAGTATTTCCTGAAAGAAAAAAAGCAGAAAAAGGAAAACAGAAATTTTTTTAGAGAAGAATGATTGATAGTGGAGATGAAGACGAAGAAGATGAAACTTTACTGTTTGGTTTGCTTGGAACCATTCTCGAACAGCCTTCCGAATGAAAAATGGTTACAATGTCGAGAAGTTTTGGTCACACGATGAATGTGCTGAATCAGTTCCATTTTACGTCTGCCATAACTGTAGTGATGAATGCTATATTTATTATAAAAAGTTAAATTTTGTCTGAATTCACGTTATAATGTTAGAAATAATGTTTCATTTCAAGATTATCTGTGTGTTCATTTCAGATACGGTGTGCCTCCAGGCTCAAGTGTTTGTTATATTTCAACGACCTGGCTTATATCGAATCTAATGGAATGTTCACAATTTTTGCGGATGATACAACCATCCTGTGGCATGACATCAATGAAACAAATCATCACAACAGAATATCTCAAGATATTGTCACTGTGAGAGAGTGGTGCAACTCTAATCTGCTATCCTTCAATATAGACAAAACCAATCTCACATCATTTAATTGCAATTATCAGACATTCCGTTGGGTAATAATGTTATATCAAGTAAAAATTCCAATACATTTTTTGGAATCAATTTGGACAGCAACCTCAATTTCAATAACCATATTGAATTACTGAGCAAAAAATGGGGATGTTATGATGTACGAATGGTTTCGATTGAATTGGGTATTGTGTACCACGCTGTAGTTGAATCGCATCTAAGGTATGACATATCATTCTGGGCACCTGCAATCAACAGCACTTCAACACAGTAATCATTCTTCAAAAGCGCGCCATTAGATATATGTGCAAAGTTGGACCTAGAGTGTCTTGTAAATCCTTGTTCAAGGAGCAAAAATTACTTACACTCTCTTCTTTATTCATACTAGAAACTGTGTGCCTGGAACATAAGAACAAATCATCTTACGATGTTGTTGTTGCATCCACCCGCCAAAATGACAAGTTAAGACTGCCCATTCCATCACCAAATTTGATTGAAAAATCGCTGATCTATAATGCAGCTAAAATATATAATCATCTTCCGACAAGTTTTAAAGATATCCAATCACTTGATCAGTTCAGGAAGTCTGTAAAGCAAGTTCTCATTGGCCAGATATTTTATAGTGTTCAAGAGTAAGGTAAAAGCACAATATTCCGCCGTAGTTAAGGGTTTTTTGAGTTTGAGTTCAAATATTAGAAAAACAGATTTAGTTATATCATGCTTGGCATTTTTAGAAAGTGAAATGATATGTTCTGAAATATAGGCATATATTTTTTTTACATAATATAATGTCTTTTTTGGTAAATATATATATATTTTTTAAATGTCAAAATCTTCTAATTTCGACGTAAATTTTTGAATTTGACCCTAATTCCGACCTAAGAGGTCCCTAATTCCGACACATACTTTTTCATTTTTTTTTATTCAAAATATGGTTGTAATTAACACAAAAAAATATTAAATACGAGAAAAATATATTTTGTAAAGTGATAAAGATATTACAACATTCAAAAATAATTCTTTTATGATAAAAAAAAACAAATTTGTAACAACTTAAAAGTATTTAAGTAATAAGTACTGAAAATGTGTACCTAAGTATTTCATTGAGAATAATATTACACTTTTAGTCCATATCTTGTATTTCAGGAACAGAGTAAAATCCTCTCTTATTTATAAGACGAGGAGCACTTATACGAGAAACAATTTCATCTTCTCCGTACCAGATGACATCCTCAATAGTTGGCCATCTCCAATGTATCCCAATTCGTTCCATGGCCTTAATAAAAAGTTTGGTTTTGTCTCTGTCAATAACTTGTCCAGGAAAATATTTATTTTCATATATAATAATCACGTAATCATATTTTTGATAACCGCTGTCTTTTTTGCATTCACTTTCTACTTGTTCGTCTTTTGCTTTGTCTGAATTCATTGTAATATCTTCTGATTTTTCTTCTAACTGTTCTTTTCCGGTCGCTACGTTCTCATGTTCTTTATCAATTTGTGTTTCTTCTGCTTGCGGTTGTTCTTGGTTTATTTGTTCTTGGTCTTCTTCTTTTGTAGGTGCCATTTTGCTGAAAATAAAAAAAAAGTAGTACTTACGTATCAAAATGTTTATTTATTTATTTATTCATTTAGTCATTTGTTCATTCGTTCATTCGTTCATTCGTTCCTTCGTTCCTTCGTTCGTTCGTTCGTTCGTTCGTTCGTTCGTTCGTTCGTTCGTTCGTTCGTTCGTTCGTTCGTTCCTTCGTTCTTTCTTTCTTTCTTTCTTTCGTTCTTTTCTTCTTTCTTTCTTTTTTTCTTTCATTCATTCATTCATTCATTCATTCATTCATTCATTTATTCATTAATTCATTCATGCATTCATTCATTCATTCATTCATTCATTCATTTATTCATTTATTCATTTATTCATGTATATATCTATTTATTCATTTAGGCATACAAAGGCCCAATATACAATCAAACAAAATATTTTAAAATTAAAATGTTTCAAACATTACTTACTCATCTAGGTATATGAGCCCATTTAAGGCGGAATTGCCTCCTGGACCATAAAAATGCCGACGTATTTTTGAGGTTCTGTCAGATTTGTGTCAATAATTATTTTGAAAGAAAACAAATAGAAATAAAATTTTAAACTTACTTTTTACCTAAATTAGGAATGTTTTCACTTTAGAGGAGTTTTTTTTTAGTTTTATTGAACATTTAAAGTTTGTTGTGGGTACAGCTCTTTTAAGAAAAATCCTCTTGGGACACATTCTTTTAACATAAAAAACTTAAATTTCTAGTGAGAAATCTATACGACGTATTTTGCTCCTAGCATATATTAAGGCCTAATTTACAGTTTACAAATATTTTTTTTTCTAATTGCATTAATTTTTTAAAATTTGATTTGAATACAATAGGAGAAAATCCTTATTTTGACGTATTACGGCGACATTAGCTCTGGTAACAAAAACGGGCCCTTATTCCAACGTATTTTTTTAAAAGTATTTGTTGAAGTTTGTGTCAAAATAATAAACCAAAACCAATAAAAATTTATTTTTAAAACCATTTCCTTGACATAAAAGAAAAATGCAACCCGCTTGGGTAAACAAAACTTTTAATTTTCGAAATATTTTTAATCACTTCAATCGATCTACTTACCAAAATGGAGACATTTTTTCACTCACTGTGACAACTAGACAGACACAGTCGGAATTAAATGCAAACTAGATTCAAACGAGAGTGGCTTACCCCACCACTTTGGCGCTATTGCGTAATCTATAAAATTCTGTAACGGATACATTTGATCGCGTTTAGATATTCGTTGACAGTTTAAAGAAATTGACTGACAAAGTTTGCCTTATGAAATAGGGCGGGATTAGGGCTCGATTCAGCATACATCGGAATATGGTGCTTTTACCTTACTTTGATAAAGATATCGATGGCAACCTGTTATGAAATCATTTCTTGCTTTACCATATGTCCACTGCTAATAGTCCCTACGAATTGCAAAACATTGTAACGGCTATGGGTTCCAATTATTATCTTTATTTTTTAACACAGAATGCTTTTTTGATATTTCTGAATGTAAGAAAAAATGAATGACAGATATTTTACTTTGTTATTTTTTTAGGCAAATTTATTTCTATACTTATTTATCATTGCTTTGTCCACGAGATATTAATCTTTTGACAATACACTATATTTTAATTTGATTTGATTTTATAAATACCCACGATATTAATAAATTGTTTTCTCAGTCATCTTTGTGGTTGCAGAAACGAGGATCCATTTCTAGTATCGTGTTTGTTACCATTGGATAGTTTATAAAAACACATATTTTTCTTCATAAATAATAAGTTCTGATACAGGACCACAGATGATAATTTATTAACTTATAGTTAATATATTATCATCATTTTCAGTTCTTCAGAAAGGACGTTTATGTAAATCAGAAACAAGGCGGGGGTCAAGAACCAAACCTTGTGGTACCCTTTGTGGTACAATACGACTTCGATGTTCCCCACTAATTACTATTTGCTTTCTATTATGCAGATATGACTTCATTATGTAGTCTCCCTCGACCGTAGAAATGAAGTACAATAAATTGAAGATTATTATTGACACTTTAAAAATGGAAACATTCTCAATTGAATATTGATAGAAAGATTTTTCTGTGAATTGAAAAATCCACGATTAAAATATCAATATTCAATTGAGAATGTTTCTATTTTTAACATGAATACCCCACAAGAGGTGATCTTGACGATGGAAGATAGTGACTAAGGTTTATCTTTCAGTCGCAGATGATTCCACATCTGATTTTATGAACATCCTGTTTATATTTTCAACAAATCAATTATTGACACATTCAAAAGCAAATGTCAGTTCAGTAAATACCGTGAAGTATTTTACCTTTGTCATCGAATGCCTGTTTTTATAAAACTTTTTTTAGAGTGAAAGCCTCCTCTCAATCAATATTGTTGTTGATCGAATAAACAAGTTCTTGCATTTTCAATTGAAAATTTCATCTTTTTTGGTAGAATGAGTCAGTTTGAAAAAAGTTATCTACTCAGTGAGATTCCCGAAAGCGCATTTGAAAACAAATAAATCGAAACTAGATACATTTTTTGTGGAATACAACTGAAGAAGTTTCTTGGGAAACCAAATTTCCATTTCATATAAACATCCCAAACCGTATTCCGGAAGAGATTCGATAATCGGGATTTCTGGGAAGATCTCATATATAGATGTACGCATGGTGGCAAATCCAAGATATAGACCTTACAGGGTGGAACAAGATAAAAAACTTTTTTGTTTCGATTAGTAAAAAAAACATAATATAGAGTAGCAAAATTAGCTGATATCAACGAATTAACCGCAGGTTCTTTCTTAGCCAAACTCCGACAGATCTGGTTATGAGAACTGTCAGGAATATCAAAGTTTCGGCATCGACTACACCTTATCTTAGTGGAAGTTTTTATAAAAATGGTCCTTTACACGTTTGTACCCCGACATGAGATCGATTTGGATTTAGAGTGTCTACACATCAGAACGGGTTTCGTTGGAGCCTGTAAAGTCATCAGAAGCTTGGAGCTCTTTTTCTGCATGGTCTGCGACCACTTGGCGAAAGGTTCCCAGTAGAAAACACAGAACTGCTGCAGTTCCATATGGATGGGTATAGCATGCACTGTGTCTTCTACAAGAACCATGGCTTTTTCCAAAGAGTATCCATGTTTTTCCTCAGGTTTGGGCCGAATATATACAATACCTAGCTAGCTTATTTATTTTTATTAATATCCAGTTATAGCCCTTAGATCAATTTGAACAAGGTTTTTCAATAATTGCATCAAAAAGGACCATTGATAGTTCGATCGGATTGTTGGAATTTCGTATTTTGTCGTGCCAAGTAAGGAAAAAGTACTTTTTTTTTTCAGTCAGCTGATAATTGTGATTTCAAGTACATGTCTTCTCAATTAGATTCACTTTCAAATAATTAATCAGGGAGAGATTCCTTTTAATTCATTTTTTTATTTTTTTATAAATTTGAGTAAATGTTGTTTTTATAAATCTTCTAATAAAGGATCTATATCGTGGAACCAACTCTAGTACTAGTAAAACTGTAATGCGGTGTCACTTTTATTATGGCAATGGTCGAGAAGAATATTCAAATGATTTGTGATTTGTTGGCATAGATTTTTTTTTATATGATATTCGTACATACAAATTTGACAAATTTGAAAATCCGAAATATTGTTTACATAAATATTGAAAAGCAAGGGTCCTAAGTGGGAGCTTCATGTACTCCCAATGTTGGAGTTTTAAGTGATTAGAAAAAACTGACAATCTTCACAATACCTATTATAAGTGTTACCAACCGAGCAATCCATTATGTATATCAATCTCAGCAAGTCTCTGTATTAAAATAACATGATCGATTTTATCAAATGTCTTGCTGAAATCCGAATGTGAGGCTCATGTGTTAATCAAAAGTGACGATTGAAACGAAAATTACACCCAAATCTTTCACTTCATTGCAGATGTGGAGCTCATTATTTTCCAGTGTTACTTATAATTTATACGATAAATATTTCGACTGAAAGTCATTTCATAGCATTAGTAGAAATTTGGAAGGAGGGCATTATTTCTACAATAATATAAGGTCTTCTTGTATTAGCATAATATCCTTCAAGTGCACAAATGTAAAAAATATTTTCAGGACTTCAAACATCCAGTTTATGTAAATTTTAAATAGAAGGGGGCCTAGATGTGAGCCCTGAGGTTCAACCGATGAATATTCAAAGTAAATTGTATTGTAAAATTCATCTCCTCAAACTAGAGGATTTGGATTTTTTTAAATTTTTAGCGCCGTGACATTGTGAAGAATTGCTCAATGGATACTCCATATTTTCGAATTCCTGAATCCAGAATTTCAGCTGTTTTGAAGTTTTTGCTAGGTCAATATCTCTATTGATTGGATTATGACCGGATTCCGTGTCTAGCAGGTCTCTTATTTGGCTCGACCTGCAAAACAACACTGTCCGATCTTGTAATGTAATTTACTATTTTGTTTCTTCAGTAGATTTTTCACTTATAATTGCACGAGAGGTTTGTATTTTATCGGGTAAATTTGGGTTGTTTAATGAGAAACTGTTGCCTAGCAATTAGACGGGAAAAATTGTAAACTATTAAAAACGCGACACCGAAGGTGAAGCGTTTTTAGGTTGACAGTTTTTCGAGTCAAATTGCTAAAGGAAACAGTTTAGAATTTTAACAACACAAATTTACCCGATATCTATACAAACATCGAGTGTAATTCGACAGGACAATTTAATGAATAAGAAATTTAGAAACATATCAATGGAAACTTTATTTATTTTGGCAACCAACACCGCGATGATTGATAAACAAATGAATAAGTGAAAAAACCACTAGGGCATTTGTCGAGGTAAAAGTTGCAGCTAACTTTTGCCGCTGTCAAACTGACAATTGCACTGTGGCATCTGCGATTTTTTATACATGAGTTGAATTGTCACTTATAATTTCCCTAGAGCATGAATTATTGCCGGACATTTTTTGAGTACATGAATTTTCTTTAAAAATTCATGTACGAGACAAATTTCCCGCAATTAATTCAAGCACGTGGGGGATTCGGTAAGAAAATTGTATACCGGAATTATATTTAAATAGAAAACATTAAGTAAATATTTATTTTGACGTTATTCACAAATAAATAGGAGGCTGTGTGTAATGGGACTTTTGGGGAGATTTTTTCTGATTTTTCCCGTTCCCTAGTAAAATAAAATATATAATATCACATAAACTTTTAATTTTTTGGTTTGGAAAATGTTAATATTTAAAAATAAAAGTGGACACGTTCGTATTGCGGGAGATATTTTTTGATTTTCCCCGTACCCTAGTAAAATAAAATATATAATATCAGATACATTTTTATATAAAATTGATTGTTTTCATACAATTTTATTACTGGGTTTCAGGGACATGTCAATATTGATTAAAAATGAAAGTGGATGTTCGTATTGCGAGATATTATTTTTTATTTTTCCAGTGCCCTGGTAAATTAAAAATTTATAATATCAGGTACATTATTATATAAAAATAATTGATTTCATATAATTTTCTTACTAGGTTTCAGGGAAATGTCAATATTGACTACAAACAAAGGTGATATACAGCAAAAAATGTATAACTATACCTATACATATATACTCAAATATTTTTCATATTCTTTTAGGTTTAATTCTAAGAAAAATTAATATTAGCGGTAATAATTTGTTTTTCAAATAATTCAGGAAATCGGGATATTTTATTCTTTATTCTAAATAGAATGTTGTTGGCGTATGTTGCCGGTTACAAACATATTTTATAAAGTTAGCCATGTATTTGACATTCACTACTCCTGTCAATCAATATTTTATTTGTGGCATTATAAGTTCCTCATAACATTGTATACAATCATAAGTTAGTAAAAAAGTGATAATAAAATGAACTTTCAATCATATGAATTGTGTTCCTATTGCAAAGAATCACAGCACATTAAAATGTACCATAAAAATGTAAAAATAACATAGATATATATGTTTATTAACGGTATATAAATACATTAGTAGCAAGAGTAACAGAGGATAAAAAAACAGCAGATCTGCGCAAAATCCTTAAGAACATTAGAAAGAAAAAGAAAATATATATATATATATATATATATATATATATATAAACAGTTAATGTACAACATTGAGTAAAATAGATCTGATATATAAACACACAGAAGTACATACAATAGGTACTTGATGATAGGTACATATTAGAAATGTTATAGAAATTCAAGCACTGAGGTTAAGGCAACATATTCCTCTGTACTATAAAAACATTTTTCAATTAGATATTCCATGATTTCTTTTTTGAACATTGGCAAGGGTAAATTCCTGGTAGTGAACGGTAAGACATTGTAAAGGTTGACATCGAGTGAGTTCTTTGAGGATTTCTGTAAGTTAAACCGGTAAGGTCTCAATAGGTTAGCCCCACGGGTGTTATACTCGTGAAAATGGGAGTTGGTCGGAAAGCCATCTTTATGTTTATGTATTTCCAAGAGAGTATGGTATATGAAAATAGATGGTAATGGCATGATGCCCAAATTTATGAATCCCGGTAACCTGCATTTGAAATTGTTCTAATTGCGCGTTTTTGGAGCATGAAAACTTTTGTAGCATTGGAGGAGTTGCCCCAGAGCAGAGTTCCATATCTAGCATGGGAATGAAAAAATGCATAGTACGCCGAGAGAAGCGTCTCCAAGCTTACAAAGTTTCTCAATTGCCTGAGTAAGAAAATATATTTTGAGAGTTTCTGGCTCAGTGCTTCTACGTGAGGTGCCCAATTCAAACTGTCTCAAGTGTAATTCCCAATAAGTTGACGGTTTTTCACACTGAGATGTTATGATTAGTTGAAAATATGATTTGTTGGATTTTTCCTTTATTGAGTTTTAGTAGATTGGAGTTGAACCACGATTCAGCTTGTTTTTCGGCATGTGACATGGAGGCAAGCAGAGTCTGGCAGCTCTTGTCAGAGCATAAAATAGATGTGTCATCGGCATAGATGACACATTTGTAGGGTTGTAGTTCATAGAAGAGATCATTGATATAGACAATAAACAGAAGAGGCCCCAGAACGGATCCTTGGGAAACACCAAATTCAATTGGCTGTTGATCAGATGTTCTGTTATTGCCTAGATCAACAAGCTGTTTTCTGTTCATCAGATAGGATAAACAGAGTGAGAGTGCCAGACCTCTAACTCCATATTCTTCCAGTTTATGTGACATATTAATATGAGAGACACAGTCGAACGCTTTACTCAAGTCACACAGTGTTGCAGAGCTGTGGTGACCCTTTTCAAATCCGTCGACTTTATCCCTCACAACTCGTGCTACCGCTTGAACAGTGGAGCACGATTTTCGGAAACCGTATTGGTCCGAGTTTAGAAGATCGTTCTCCTCAAAATAAAGTTCAAGCCGTATTTTGAGAATAATTTCGAAAATTTTACCAAAAATGGGAACGATAGAAATGGGTCGATAGTTTTCAGCTTGATTTTGGTCACCTTTTTTAAAAACAGGGATGACATTGCTGATTTTGAATTCACCAGGAAAAGATCCTTCGCTGATACAAGTATTAAAGATAGACGTCAGTGGATCAACCAAATATGTACAGGTTTCTTTTATGATTTTGCTGTTTAGATTGTATACATCAAGGCAATAGGAGTTTTTCAGCTCGTGTATAGCATTGAAAACTTCGGATGGAGTGATGGGTTCAAGAAACAAATACCTAGTGGAAGAATCTGGATTAAATCCTGAGCAAGAAAACTTATTTGAAGAGATTGGTAACATTCTGCGTGATATTGTGCCTTCTTTTGGACACAAATCTAATACTCAAAGAAATAAACTGGTGTCTCAGTATTCTTTTTATTTTATGAAACACAGGCATATTGTAAAAAAAAACACCGCTTCTGTGTTTTATTCACCACTTAGGAAAGAGGAGGTAGAAGTGGAATTTTTGAAGAATTTAAAATTTATTAAGGATATTACAGAATGTACACCTTAATAAATTGTTGTAATATTCCCAACTTATAAAGTAAGTAAATAAAAAATATTGTCAATATTATTTCAATATTATTTTTTTCTAATTATATGATAGCTGTCATGTGCCGGGTAATTTCCACTTATTAATTTTACGTTTACATGCTAATGTGGATGAAAAATTTTCAGAAAATTTGCAGGTTACCATAGTAACAATGTCGAAATAAAGCATCTGATTGGTTGAAAATGACTGGTATGAAATTTTCACTTATAATACCACAAGAGCTTCAAAATTATCGGGTATTTCCCGATAGGTTCGTTGCAAACAAATTAAGGAGTCAAGTTTTTCAGGTTAAAAATCACGAGCGCGAAGCGAGTGATTTCCTAACTTGACGACTTATTGTTGCAGGAACCTGAGGAAATGCCAGATAATTGAAGCTCGTGTATTCGGAGATTATTTTTCCGTCCCAAAAAAGTAGTAAATTGGTTCCAAACTGTTTTTTTTGCCTTCTCCGTATTAATGGGAACATTTCCTTTGACTTTTTTATCGATGGTGGACAGAGAACAAACTCCAAATCGACTCATTTTCATGCAAAATCTCCAATTGTCACAATTGAATTCAACCTGTCAGTTTGAAGTGTGGTTAATTTGACTGGATCATGTTTTGTTTTTTATATATAGCAACTACCAGAGAAAATTTTCAAAAAATTATCAGTATAATACCATGTAGGTTGTACCACGTGACGTCGAATGGTGCAATTCTATTGGTCGATATTTGGGTCGGAAAAATAATCACTGATATTGAGTGAATATTCTCCATTTTCGGTGGCTTATTTTGCGGTAGTGTCCACTCTGTATTCCGGCTCGATAGTCGCCTAAAACACGAAGGTCGTGGAAGTAGAGAGTTGGATATTGGCGTTGGGTACGTGAGCGCCTTTCCAATCCGTTTCTTTCACTTCCACATTTCCTAGCCACTCCGATGTCGTATTACTTCTGTTTCCAGCTTACGGCGCTGAAATATTAAATATCCCAATCTCGATCCCACCGAACACCAGACTCACGGACTACGACGCTTTTACAAATACGGCGCTCCCTTTTCCCCGTCGCCGTTTCCCCTTTTTCGGGGGGGCCCGTGCAGCGTTCCATTTTAATCACCATTTCCAGAGAAGTACAGTATTAGTTCCGCAAATGGTCCGAGATGCTGGAGGAAATTGGATGGAATTTTGATTTTGAAGTGTTTTCGAATGCAGGCTTACGAAATTGCGGCAAGATCTACATTCGCTGTGTGCAAGACTGGTAATGCCCTCTAGTGACTCGATAGCTGAAGTTTTCCTGTTTTATTTCCAATACTCACTATGTAACAATTTAAATTTTTTTATAATTTCTAAATAATCTACCACGATGTAACAATTTTGTGCTCACTACTAGTTCCAGATGAATCGAAGTTTTTTTCTGTCAAAGAAAAAAGTAAGTAAATGATGAAAAATACAGTGTGACCCACTTAAGACCGGAGTACCCTTATAAAATCTACATTTTCCGACCGATTGAATTTTTTCTTTTTTCAGCACGAAGAGTATCAAAAAGTCTACGTTTTCACCAAATTTGCGAAATTTAATTCCAAATTTCAGGGCATACTATGAGTTTTTTTATGTTCGAAATCTAAATTTCATTAGCGATTTTGTTCGTGAAATTTCGAGTCTGCCACTGGATTCAACATCCTTCATTTAGGTAAATCCTAAAATTTCATTTGAAAATATTCATTGGCAACACAGTTATAACAATATTAATTTTGATAACATACCATTATTTATGAATATTTCAGACACATTCTGAGAATCGGCAACACTGTCAACACAAACGTAGGAGATCTTTGAGGTTTCTGGTGGAAATTCATAACACAAATTGTTCTCTATAACATCTAGAAAGGGGTACACATTTGGAATAAAGTAATGACGTCGAAAAACAGCTTATCATAATCAGTTAATTAAAACAATTTTTGAAAGATACTGTCAGAGTTTTTGGGTTCTGGTATTATCTCCTTATACAGGCTATCCGACTTCTTCCGCAAAGTCATTTTGTTTCCTTCTTCGTTCGCTAGTGTCTAAATATTATTATTGAATTAAAAATTTAAAAATGTATCTAATTCGAGAAAGGTAGGCTGTGACGTTATTTTTTTTAATAGTTATTTGAGTAAAACAAAAGTAAGTTCTGACAATGACATATTGAGTCTCATAATTCGAATGTGAGAAAGGTATTGATTAATATTCAATTACAATAGGACGATATTACGTTATGGCTTTACAATTGTCTTTGCAAAAAAAAAATTAAATTGTGCGTGCACAATGATGTGAAAGAGAGGTATGCAAAATATTCAATGATCGACATCCAGATCGCCCCCCTATCAGTAATAGTACAGTGCACAGAATTAATGAAAGTTTCAATGAAACAGGAGCTGTATCGAAGAATATTTTGAGGAATAATGTGAGAAGAAGGATTGGACACGAACAGGTTATATTGGATTACTTTAGGAATAATTCCAATACCAGTTTGACTGGCAAGCCTAGATTTGAATTCACCAAGGGAAAACATACGGAGATGCCTGAGAAAATACAAAATGAAACTATTCAAACCCAAGTTTTTGCGTACCCTGGAAGACGGAGATCAAGAAAAACGACTAGATTTTGTTTGTGGGCACAAGGAGAATACCTGAGAAACAGACGTTTTTTAGAGTGTATTTTATTCAGCGATGAAGCCACTTTCACGACCAACGGTGTTGTTTCATCTCAAAACACTAGATTTTGGGCAACCGAAAACCCTAATTGGGTTTTAAACTGCAAAAGACAATATTCGGAAAAAGTTTATGTATGGTGCGGAATATTGAATGAACGAATCAAAGGCTAATTTTTTTTCGAAGGAAATATGAATTCCATGAAATTACTAGAATTTTTCAGAACTGAACTATGGAATGCTAATCATGATCTTCCTATTGTTGAGCGAATAAACTTACATTTTCAATTAGATGGATGCTCTGTGCATAATGCTGGAATTATTAAACATTGGCTGAATGAACAGTTTCCTCATCACTGAATTGATTGGATGGCCACCTAGGTCCCCCGATTTGACCCCACTTGACTTCTTCTTGTGGGGTCTTCTTGTACAGAAAGTTTACAAATCCTGCCCAAGAACTAGACAGGAGTTGTGTGAAAGAATACGTCAAACTTGTAGAGAAATAACACCGCAAGGA
The DNA here is from genome assembly GCA_018342105.1 of Gonioctena quinquepunctata. NCBI lineage: Eukaryota > Metazoa > Arthropoda > Insecta > Coleoptera > Chrysomelidae > Gonioctena > Gonioctena quinquepunctata. The sequence continues at coordinate 2,104,366 of JAFIRS010000001.1, read as the reverse complement.
CTCAAAAATACTGTAACAAATATTCGAGATATGAAAAATGTGAAGAATTGAATGGTGGTTTGGTGGAAGCAACAAAAATTTGAAATGTATCGATTAGGGCTAGATAATTATGGACCAAGATTACTCAATGTTGTATTATCGAAGTCATTTGTTAGCCATCGTGAAATTTGGAATTAAAATCAAAATCAAGTTTTCATTTTATTCGAAAATTCTTGGTTGATCCAATGATGGATATTATGAGGAGCCAGTTTCTCGACGTTATGGATATTATTTTTTTTCCAAAAATACCATTCTACAATATGTTATAACTAGAGAACAATTTGTGTTATGAACTCGAATTTCTACCAGAAACCCCAACGATCTTTTACGTTTGTGTTGACAGTGTTGCCGATTCTCAGAATTTGTCTGAAATATAATAATGGTATGTTATCAAAATTAATATTGTTATAACTTTGTTGCCAATGAATATTTCCAAAGAAATTTTAGGATTTATCTACTGAATGGAGGATGCTGAAACCAGTGGTGGAGTCGAAATTTCACGAAAAAAATCGCTAAAGAAATTTAGCAATTTAGAACATAAAAAAAATAATCATAGTATGCCCTGAATTTGGAATTATATTTTGCAAATTTGGTCAAACGTAGACTATTCAATACTCTTCCTGCTAAAAAAAGAAAAAATTCAATCGGTTAGAAAATGTAGATTTTATAAGGGTGCTCCGGTCTTAAGTGGGTCACACTGTATGTGTATTGATACGATACATTATGACCACTGAGCAAATCACTTTAAAGGTTTTAAAACTTAAAAGTGGAAAATAACCGATCCTGTACCACTTAAATATCACTTAGAAGTCACAGTCACTTTCAAGAGAGTATGATAGTTTTGGTGACGTTTTGGTAACTTACATAAAACCTTCAATGTGGCAGGCAGTTGATGGTGATATGTGGTGATGGTTGCCACGTTCTTGCTATCTCCATAATTGATAGCCACAGTACGCATTTGATAAAAGTCACTACAAATTACAATAACCTTCAAAATTCCCCATTCCGTGCGATGACGAAGTTTTCTCAAATTATTTTATTGTGGCTTACAAGAAGTTAGTTCAACCTGTTACGTGAAACATGAATGATATTTATTCAATATGAAATGGGTTATGCGTTTTCAATAGACAATTTTCCTTGATTTTTGAGTGACCGTGGATTGGTCCGTGCGATAACTAAAACTAACCTAACTTTTCTCAAATTATTTTATTGTGGCTTACAAAAAGTTTGTTTTACCTGTTACGTGAATGATATTCATTCAAAATAAAAGGGGTTCTGCGTTTTCAATAGAACATTTTTCTTGATTTTGAATGAAAAGGTTAATTTGAATAGATCGGATCTCTGACTTGTGCTCCTGCTTCATACTTATTACTTAATTGTTAATTCTGTTTGCATAAATGCCATCATTTTCATTACTTGGTAATTGATAATTGTTACTTGATACTTGATAATTGTTGATTGGAGCTGCATGAATCCACTATACTTGCTACATGTCCTTTTTTAACAATTAATGAACATGTACCCGCAATTTCGAGGTTATAACTTTGAAGTGACAGGTTATAATAGCCGACTTGTTCGCTCCTTTCAAGGGTATGAGACCTATTGTAATTTTAAGGTTATAACTTTGAGGTGGTGAGTCATGGGCCTGCGACGTGGGTGCCATTTTCCAGTGGTGGAAAAGGTAATAATTCAGTTCCACTGGGCACTTTATGATGACAGGACCTTCAGAGTGATGTATTTACACTTTCTGACACTTCAATGTTTTATTCTCCAAAAACCGCCTATTCACAGGAATATGCTGGGTCGCCATTATTAGAGAAATGATCGAAATATTCAATGAATATTTATTTGTCGTCAGCACTGCATCAAACGTAGTAATTTATTACGTAGGTATTTGTTTCAACTAACCAAGTTTGATAAAACAATGTTTGAGGGATTTAAGTACATACTTTCAGAGGTTGGTTATTTCCAAAATTATAATGATTTCCTTAAATAAAGAGTATTCAGATGGCGCGTGCCCACACCCATATTTCACATAAAACTTTCAATCGTTTCAATTTTATCCCGATCAGAAGTATCCAAATTCAATATACTTACTAACGCGTTTGTATGTTTATATGTTATATATTTTTATAGTTGATCGAGTATTAGAAATGAATCGGGCAAAATGGAAGAATGAGTAACATTTATCATAAACATATGTTGCTGAACAGATATCGAGCTACATATTATTTACACAAACGCAGTCAGTTGTTTAACGTGTCTAGTGTCGGCCACTACATATCCACGTTTTTGCCAGGTGACCACAACGTGGTTGGAATGTGGCTATTTGAGATCCAGAAACGTAGATCGGAACGTAGCAGCCACCAAAAAAGTGTTCCCCATTTTGGTAGCCGCCGCGTGATAGAACCGTGTATATAACGTGGCAGTGGTTGTGGTCAAACACCTCAAAGTTTTCCAGAATTGTGGCCGCCACGTTCCGTCCACTAAAAATGCTACTTGGGATACTTTCCTCAAAAGTTGTTGTGCAGGTATCATCTTCCTTTTTTAGGAAACCTACCTGATTTACAGTACCCTTCTCTGCCAGTACCTTGTGGGTTCTAGAGCATGTGGGGGTATCCATTATTTCTTCATAGAACTTCTTCCACGATTCCTTTTTTGAATTTCTGATCTCTTCATTGTACTGCGTGTGTCTTTATATTCTGCCCGGTCCTGGTTGGGTTTGGCTCTGTTAGAAAGCCTACGCACTTCCCTTCTGAGTGTTTCTTCCACCAGACCGTTTCATTATTGTATAGCCTTGTTTTTTCAAGGTAGCTTTCCCCGTAAGCTGCGAGTATTGCCTTGCTTACTTGGTTCACTGACTTCTCGAGGCTATTGTTGTTTTCTATATCCTAACATCTTCGACAGCCTCCCTGAGTGATAACAGGTATCTTTCCCAGTTTGTCTCCCTGGGGGTTGTCTATTTAGGTATATGTTATGTAACTGTATTTACCCTTATGGTTTCTGAGAAATAATAAACAAACTACTTATATGAACTTTGAAAAAATACATTCCTTTTTTTGTGATCACGTAAATAAAATAGTTTATGGAACGGAACCCTTGGTTTGCGAAAAAAAAACTTACACTTGACCGTTTTGTGTCCCAATTATAAAAAATTAGGGAAGTAAAAGTTATTGGGAAGGAATTTATATCCACATCGTAAGCGATCGTTAGCTAAGTGGATATACATATACTTTTAATGGCGACATAGTCGCATCGAAAAGAGAATGACAACATAAAGGGGAGGCATACTGGTCCCCGGCGGCACTGCACAACTTTCACACACGAGTCGATTCGCGAGTCGGGAGTTTGTTTGTGAAGTTGTTGTCTGTCGCTGTCGCTAATTGACAAAGTGCTGTTTATTTTAAGGGCTACACACGCACTTTCAATCTACTCAAGTGTGTTTACATCTGCGAGTGCTTACTACCGATTACTAGGATGACACACTTCTTACCGGGAGCCTTCGCTATAATCGGCCGAGGTCGATTTTACGAAAAGTTTGAAAAAACTAGGGTGTACAAGACAAAATGGGTACATAATCAGAGGAAAATCGCACGTGTTTGAAAACTGTGAATCTCTGCATATCACGTCGATTTTTAGACCAATGCTGAAGCCTTTGAAAATGGTAATAAGTGAAAAAAAATAATAGTAGGATGAAACCCATTGGAAAAGGAAGAGAATATAACAAAAATTAAAGGAAAAATAATTTACTGGCGGTCTGACGTCGGGAAATGGAAGGGGGTGGGTTTTTAAGGGTAAAAAACGGTTTATCTCGATTTCCGACAAAACTACAAGTTCTATGGAAAAAAGTTGTAGGTAATAAAAATATCTACAACTTTTGTATTTACACTTTTTCCACATAACCTCAAAATTTATGTGAAAAATTCAAATAACCAAGTTTTTGGTTTTTTATTTTTATCTTCTACAACAATTTTTTTTCACGAAATTTGGTGAAAACCTTTTTTATGTTCCAAACACACTGTAATTTTTTTTATTTAAAATATTTATTTTTTCACCTTATTTTGACCTAATATCGAAAAAGCACCCTAATTTTCAATCGAAAATTCTCCCGTCAAAATATCAGCTTTTTTAAAAGAGTCGGAGGGCTTTTTGTGCGTTGAAATCTCTACTTTCTGATGGTATAAAAAAAAGTACAGTACTATGACAGAAAAGGCAAAGAAACGAAAAAAACTCGAATCCGAATTTAATAAGACATCTACAATATTTTGAGAAAGTTCTTTAAATTATATGCGTAGATGCCTATTTATTGCTATTTTAAGATAACTTATATACCTGAGTGACCTACGGAACATTTTAGCCCATCAAAAGGTATTTCATAGAGAAGTGGGGAAGGGGCTAGGAGGGTCTGGGCCTTACTACCTGTTATTTCTTTGCATTTTCTGAGAACATTTACCATAGTAATGTATATTTTTTTTACACTATTAGAAAGTAGAGATTTCAACGAACAAAAAGCCCACCGACTTTTTTAAAAAACCTCAGAATTTCTGATTGAAAATTAGGGTGCTTTTTCGATATTAAGTCAAAATAAGGTGGAAAAATAAATATTTTAAATAAAAAAAATTACAGTGTGTTAAAGACATAAAAAAGTAAGTTTCCACCAAATTTCGTGAAAATTTTTTTTTTTTGTAAAAGGTAAAAATAAAAAACCAAAAACTTGGTTATTTGAATTTTTCACATAAATTTTGAGGTTATGTGAAAAAAGCGTGGATACAAAAGTTGTAGATCTGTTTATTGCCTACAACTTTGCCATCTAAGTTTTTTCCATAGGACTTGTAGTTTTGCCGGAAATCGAGATAAATGTTTTTTACCCTTAAAAACTCACCCCCTTCCACTTCACGACCTCAGATCGCCCGTAAATTATTTTTTCTTTCATTTTTGTTATATTCTCTTCCTTTTCCAATGAGTTTAATTCTACTATAATTTTTTTTTGTTTCAAAAATTATCGACCCTGGTCTATTTGGCGTTCCACAAGGGGTTCCGTACTACTACTTACGATATTGTCACGCCCGACCTTTTCATGGGATCTTGAGGCAAGATTATGTGGGAATATAATATTTTTGATCCTATGGGGGTTTTTGCCCTATTAGATTTTCATTCAGTTAATCTTTTGAATTGATGCGGCCAATACTTGATAAAAATCCATATTAAAGCAAACAAAAGACACTCACTTCACTAGATGAGTTTCACTACACTGGGTTTACAAAACCACGATACGTGTTTCGCTATACAATAGTTTCTTCAGGTAGAGATAATATTAACTCAACAATCACGATGTATCATGTTGAAAAACCCAGGCAGGTAGTAGTAAGTATATAAATATAATTAAGGATATTAAGAATAATCAATTCAATTCATTTATTTTTTCTTTGGACATACAAGTATGTATAGAAATCGTCACAATTTATTACCTACAAACAAGTAAAAAAATTATAAAAAACAGGTTTAAATGTACAAAGATTAAAAAGATATATGTCTATGAGTTGAGGAATTCACCAAGGGTGTAGTAACATCTATCTATCAAATATATTTTGAGAATTCGGGAAAATTCAGTATAATTTGTAATCTGTGTTATATTCTTCGGAAATTTATAATATAATCCTATATTTACGGTGAGGAATGTGAAAATTATGTTTTTGACGTGTGTTCATTTTGTGAACATCCCTATTGATCATGAATTTTTTATTATTTTTGAATATATTTCGAATATATATATATATATATATATATATATATATATATATGATATGATATGATATGAAATATAGGTTAAAGATAAAAAAAATAGAAATTTGATATAATGATATTTATACAACACATATGGATACCTGTGATTGTTTTTACAATTTTTATGTGTACTTAGAATCTCTGAAACCTTTGGCCATCTTATAGTCGACGCAGATGACCCAAGAGTTTAGCAGTGGAGCTTTTCTATTAACATCAGTATGTTTCCAACAATCTATTTATAGTCCATCCAATATCAATTGTAGGAGCAAATAAAAACTCACTTCGCTAACACGAGAGTATATGCGAAGAAACAGAACGAAAAATAATCTGTACTACTTGTATACAGTTTCCGTCGGCACAAAGAGCCCGCTGGTCAACGTGGACCTGAGTGACGGCTGTCTATTTTACAACCGATTCGTCTGGGCCAATCAAGTCGGGACAACAATGCTAGCAGGTGTGTCTATAAGATGGGAGGTCATAAATCACGCGTTATATTTGTGTTTTAATAGCTCTGAAAGATTAAAAACCAGTAGCGTATATGGTCTTGGTGTGTGCCGATCGAAATACGTTTTAGAATATAATAATAACCTACATCAAACAATGCAAGAAATTATTTTTCTTTCTTAATGTATTTGTATAAATAAAAGCTTGTCTTTAATTTTTTTTCATTTTTCATTATTTATGAAGTATTTTTAAAATCATAAAAAATATCTAAATAAAATTAGTTATCTCCGCCACTGCTGCTCACACGATTTCGCCGCAAGACTTTTTTATGCTTCTGCAATTGATATTGGGAAAACTATGATTTGCACAACCTGTAAAAGTAAGAAATCAAAATTCAAATAAAACTTGGAATTCAAATAGCCAAAAATAATCTACAAGCTAGAACATCCTGTATGCTAATCTTGAATCACAAGGAAAATGACAGGGACATGTAAAACTATTTTTCATGGAAAAACATAAAATATGATGTTTGAGTAAGAAAATTGTTAGGTAAATTTTTAACAACTCTGAATAAATAATATTATGTATATAAATATAAGCTGTATATAAAATAAGTATCATAGTTCAGTATAAGAAAAGGTGTTTTAAGAAGAGTGTAAAAACTGAAAATTAGTTCCTGAAAACAAAAAGTAATGGTTGCTACGAAAAAAGGAAAATAAAGGGGTCGAAAAAAAGAAATTTTGGAGAAGCTGTGATGAAAATTTGATCACCAAAAATCAACGAAAATACAATAACAACATAAGTGTATCTGCTATTAGACCAGTCAAACCAAATCAAGAAACCACCAGGCTTGGAATCGACCAAGAAAACCACTTACCTCCAAACCTCATGAGATTTCCTATGCATGACGCAACCAACAGCAAGGGGGCCCATCGTTAGCGAAGCATACAGTTTCAATAGCCACACAACACAGTCAGGATTCGCGAGCGGAACAAACATCAGGTACTTTTTTCAACAAAACTAAATAAAGTGAGAGTATTCGGGTCAGACACTTTTTACGGTTCATTTAATAACCTATTCACCGTATTGAACTTTCTTTCTCATTTATTCTCATAATCTTAGTATAACCTACAAACATTTATTTGCAAGTTCATTGATTGCGCGTGAGCAACTTATTTGACATTTTCAATTTCATTGGCTGAGTATTATATACAAATAAAGTAGATATCGCAGGCATAGGTAATTTAAGGATTCTATTGAATAAAAGAACAGTCATTTGATTATTTTCTGGACTCATTATTCATCTTTTGATCATATTACAGGCTATATTTCCATAAAACAGTAATTGACAACTAGATGGCGCAACTGCAATCCTCCTGCAATCCTCCTGATGAGAGATGATCATGATAGGCGTATCGACTGAGCTCGGGAAAGATATAAAAGAAAGGTAAATGGTTTATTGAAAAAGGGTAAGAATATCATAGCCGGAGTTTATTGTTGTGATGAGTATTTGAAAAGCACATAAAAAAAGAAAAAAAATAATAATCGTACATAACAAATAAAATACAATACAATCATAATAAAACATCATCATAACAATATATATATATATACAATATATATATATATAAATATAATATATATATATATATATATATATATATATATATAATCTTTATATATATAATTCTACTGTACGTGTGTGGCACTGAACTCCTCCTAAACGGCTGGATCGATTTGAATGAATTTTTTTTGTATGCGTTTGGGTGGCGCCTTGGATGGTTTAGATTCACAAATCAACCCGACAGATGGCGCTGCAGTTGGTATCATAAATGGCTGGACCGATTTGAATGAATTTTTTTGTATGGGTTTGGGTGGCGCCCTGGATGGTTTAGATTCACAAATCATCCCCCTCAATGGTAAGGGTGGTGGGTTTTTTATTTTTCTGAAAAAAAAATGTTTTAATTTTTTTTATGATACAGCATTCAAATACATATAACCCTGAATTTTCACCCTTCTACGATCAACCCCTATTTTTTTGGCAAAATTTTTATTTTTATCTTGTCATGACTTAGAATAAAAAAATTCATATTACTCCTAATTTTCATTCCATCAGGTTTGAACTATAACCGTTATTGATTGCAATTTGTTTAATTTTTTCAATTCTTTATTAAAATGTTCTTCTGAAAGAGAAATATTGATCAGTCTATGTATATGTATAGGCGGCTGTGTTGGTATGGATGTGTTGAGGTACTGTGTATTGTGATGTCTGTATATGAAGGTTTATTGAAAATTGATAAGTTGTTTATTACTGATTTTTGTTATAGTCAGGTCTAAATGAATGAATTTGATAGAAGGGTGAATGGCATTGATGAAATCGAAGAACAAGAACTGGAAGACAATTAGAAATGTTCTTCGTCTGTATCAATGCAATTCACCCTTCAATTAAATTCTGAAAAGAAATGGGAACATACAATACACTACACTTTTAAGACCTGACTATAACAAAAGTCAATAATAAACATAACTTCAGTTTTCCATAAACCTCATACACAGACATCATTATCACAGTACCTCAACACATCCGTACTAACATAAATTTGAGTTAGGGTATTTTCAGAATATCTATCAGATGTAGTTCAATGTCCAGCGTGGCTTTAGCCGGGAAAGTAGTTGTTTTCTGTTAGACATTCACAAAAAATAACTTCATTTTTATCGTGGATTTTTCAATTCACAGAAAAGTCTTTTTATCAATATCCAATTGAGAATGTTTCCGTTTTCCGCATATAATATTATGAAACATAGGCCGATCAATATTTCTATATCAAATTTTTTTTAATGAGGAATTGAAAATAATTAAATAATTTGGAATAGATAACGGTTATAGTTTAGACCTGATCGATAATATTATATCAAGAAACTTTGTAAAAAAGCTTCACGAGAAGTTTTTCCTACCTAAAAATGGCACTTTTCAGGCCTTAATAACTCAGGAACTGAAATGAAATTTCCGACTCTATACACTGTTTTCTAATGTGAGACAGTGATAAAATGTAAATTTGCAATGACAGAACCCATTAAACAGGGTGAAGAACTTAAAGGTTGTGTTGTAAACTTTTCTAATGGTACACCCAGTATATTATTGCATTTTTGGGTTCTCCGGAAAATTCTAGATATGTTTCATCAGGATCAATGGGGGGAAACTCCAAATCAATCTCCACAAAGATGTGGAGATTGACTTGGAGTTTCCCCCATTGATCTCCTTGTCTATCCACTCCACTTTGAGTAATGTGGATTACTTCTACCATATGTTTCATGCATGATGTTCTATATCTATTTGCACATTCCTAGCTTAGTTTTTTTAAGTTATCCAATAACATCAACTTTAGATTTAACCTCGTACGACTTCAATAATGATTTATTAGTCTCTCACATTAGCAAACAGAGTATAATAGGTGTTCGAAGTTTACAAGTTTTCAGTAAATATAACAGAAAATCAATTGTCCCGATTACTATTTATCTTCATTAGGCACTGAAAATCACAATTGAGGCGAATAAAATAATATTCAATAATATTATCTGAAGTTGAGTTAGAAATGTTTCCTGCTGCTAAATAAGTTTTCCAAAATTCAGTAATTGGAGGTAGTTTTTATGAGATTTCAATGTTAGCTTGATTGATAATAAGAACAAGATCAAAAGATCATCCATTTGAGCTTATATACCTCACAAGTGCGGCCCCATCGGATTTCTTTCTAATCGAGATTTTGAATTCATTCCGGTTTGTTGTCTCTGGCATACAAGTCTATAAATAGTAACAAATGTTTATCTTTCTATTCTGCTTTTCGATAACCCAACGTGATGTAACATTACAAATTCCATTTAAACTTTCTGTTTGCCCTTTTTTGCAATTCGATATTGTTTGGCTACTAAAATTCTACAAAGTGAAACTGGATTTATCGAGTTTAAATAAATATTGTTTTAAAAGCTGCTATCGAATGTCAGAGAAATCAATATATTTAAAAAAGGGGAATTCTTTCTTTTTACCGAAGGATGTGCAGTTAACTCATGGATGGATATATTTCTTAGGTGGGTCGATTTTGATAATATGATAGAGTTTGTTTAATGATATTTTTGAGATTCAGGGAACAGAAAATAGTATTGAACTACTCAATAACCTCAGTATTTATGAATGTTTCAGTACTCATAATTGACGCAAATGAACTCAGTAGGGAAATAGGCCAGTAAATAGTTTGGACGAAGGTGATTTTTTCTATACCAGGTTTAGAAAAGTGCGTTTTTTAATTATCTGGAAAGTTATCGAGCCTACCCAGACATCACGAACTTAGTTCCAAAAAACTATGGAGTTTAGGATTCGCGGGTCTTGAATAGAAAAAGGGTAATGTACAAAAGACCTTATAGGTAGAGGTACGGTGAGGCTGAAGAGCCATATCGACACCGCTACAGTCTACAATCTAGCCTCCACGGATTATTTTATGTTTTCAAATTCGAAATAAAATAATAAAAAAAACCTTTTCAAAGACAAACTTTTATTAAAATGCCCTAAAAAGTAGAAAATAATTGCTTTGGATGTGTGACGTAGGTTATTCTCTGAGTTACAGATTTGCTTGGTGCGCAAAGTTTTCAGTTAGAATACAAAAGCTACATGCTTTTGAATCTGTAACTCACGAAATAACCTACGTTACACTTCCAAAGCATTTTTTTTCTTTTTAGGGCATTTGCATAAAAGCTTGTCTTTGAAAAGGTTTTTTTATTTATTTTATTTTGTGCTTTTTAGTAAGTACCTACGCCTTAATCTATGCATTTTTGTTAAAGCACCGTCATTATGAACCTTTTTCCTGCAAGTTCTGATCTATCTAGTACTTCAATGAGGAGACCATCTAATGATCAACTCGCCCGCCATCATGGAACTGCCATCTTAAATTTATGAATTCTGACGAAAAATCAATAATCTTGGACTAAATTCATAATCTCCGACCCCAAAAACTCCTATATAACAATTTTGAATAGAAACGGTCCATTACCCAAAGCTTGTTCATCATCTTGGATCCGCCATCTTGAATTCATAAATTTTGGCAAATAATCTCCGACACCCAAAACCTCCACATACCAATTTTGAATAGAATCGAACCATAATCACAGAGATCGTCCGCCATCTTGGAGCCGCCATTTCGATTTTATGAATTTTGACAAAAAATTCATAATCTTCCACCCTGAAAACCCCCACATACCAATATTGAATCGAATCGTACCATAACATATGACTTATGGAATTGTCTTGTGGGGTAATTCGTCCCATTCAAACAAAATTTTTGTTTTACAAAAATGGGTTATTCGAATAATATCAGGGGCGGGCTACAGAGATCACTGCCATGCTCTATTTATTCATCACCAGATCATGCCTCTTCCTACCGATTTCATATATTCCACTCTGCTTAAAATACATGAAAAAAGATGAGATTTTGCTCTTTCAGCGGACACGCATCAGCACCAAACAAGGTCAGAAAACCTCTTGAGAACACCAAGATATAGACTCTCTGTATCACAGAAAAATTCATTGAATATAAACCTATATAATAAATTACCTTTGAAAATAAGAAATATGAACTTTTACAATTTTAAGAGATCAGTGAAATCCTGTCTACTGATGAACTGTTTTTACTCCGTGAAGGACTTTTTGAACTATAATTTTAACGTGGATGATCTAGGCTTTTAATGTGTTTGTCAATTCAACTTTCATACCCATTTCTGTATTGTTTACAATGACTGAGTTCTGAGTTAACCTTATTTTATTCCTGTGTTGTAATGTGATGTATCACCGTAGGAAATTTAGTCTTACTCTTTTAACTTGTAACTTTTAACTTTAAAAATTTGTTTTCACGAGGACTTGCTACAATAGTTATTTATGTATAAAGGGCGTAAAACAGGCTTCTATGGACCGCAGCGTGTAAGTAATAGCCCGAGCGATAGCGAGGGCTATTAACACGCCTAGGTCCATAAAAGCAAATTACGCCCGAAATACATACAAAATTTTATGCACCACCGGTATATTTGATGTCATGTAGATAGATACCTCTTTATATCTAGAACATGATAAAAATACATCAAGGCTGCCGCGAGGATGTATATTCATATCATATCGGAAACAGAATAAATCAAGAAGTGATGGAATGAATGTTACCATGGCAACTCAGTCAATTTTTCGAAATAAGATTATATAGGCTAGTAGCCATATTTGCTGTCAATTTTTGTGATCACAGATAATTTATTACTGATTCTGAAATGGATTCAAGCGACGAAAAAAGCATGAATTGTACTCCACCAGAAATAAGTAAAGCAGCTGAGGATGCAAAATTGAGTTAATTGCCAAGTAAATCCAAGAAAATATACGACAAGGTGTATGAAGAATTCGTGAGGTGATGCAACGGGAAAAATGTAAAAAATAAGAAATACACAGAGACTGTACTTCTTACCTATTTTCAGGAAAAAACTAAATATTGTAAGCCCTCTACCATATGGTCATATTATTCCATGCAGAAAGCTACTTTAAATGTACATGATAAAATAGATATCAGTAGATACGCAAGATTGGTAGCTTTTTTTAAACGAAAATTTGATGGTTATAAACCAAAGAAATCGAAGATTCTAAGCAGAGAAGAAATCGAGTTATTTTTGAGGGAAGCACCAGACGATTTGTATCTTATGATGAAAGTAAGTTCTAATTTCATGTTTTCTCAATGTTCTCAATGTTCAGTATGTTAATAATAAATAATGAGAATTTATTGTAGGTAGCACTGATTTTTGGTATTTTTGGAGCATGTCGCCGCGAAGAATTGGGAAATATCACAGTGGACGACATTCAAGATTTCGAGACATTCTTACTCATAACTATACGAGAAACCAAAACGAAGATAGATCGAGTATTCACTGTAATCGATAAAGAACAGAAATCGCCAAGTTATTTGGATATTTACAGAAAATATTCTTCCTTGCGAGATCAGAATGATCAAAAGCGGTTTTTTTATATTATAAAAATGGCGAGTGTACGAGACAGGTTATCGGAAAAAATACATTCAGTCAAATACCATTCAGGATAGCCACTTACCTAGGTATTTCTGATGCGAAAGAATATACTGGTCACTACTTCAGACGTTCCTCAGCCACTATGTTAGCAGATGCAGGCGAGGATATAATCAACATTAAAAGACATGCTGGGTGGAAGTCGACGACTGTTGGGGAAGGTTATATTGAAAATTCAGTTGCAAATAAGCTGAAGATTGCTAAGAAAATTGTAGAAAATGATGAGCCTTCTACTAGCCATTGCAGACAATCTGAAAATATTGCTCACTACTCTGAAACACCAGATAATAACATGCATTCTCTTCAGACTTCTAGTAATTAGGAATCAGTTGAAATCAGTAACTATCTGCAACAACAGAAAACAACAAATCCAAATATTTCCATAAATAACTGTTCTTATTGTATTGTCAATATTGAGTTATAATTCATTTTTAAAATTAATTTATGTTCATTGTTTTCGTTATATTATTGTTAATAATGTGTTGGGTTTGATTATATGATCCATCGGAATATAGATTTCTATCGATATGAAATTGAAATTCACTTTAGCGCCTGTTCAACGATTTTATCGCCCGCCGGGCGATGAAGTAGTCCGCTAGCGCTTAAGTGCTACTTCACACCCGGTCGTGCATAAATGTATTTATATATATGGACGTAGTTAATAAATCTCTCTCTCTCTCTCTTTCTCTCTCTCATAAACACAAATCTCATCCGCCATCTTGTTTTTTCTCTAACAAAATTCCATAATGCTTTGTCATGGGACTATGAACACCTGCCAAATTTCATGTTAATCGGACAACTAGAAGTGTGTAAAATTTACCTTGCAAAATTTGACAGGTGAACCTAAAAATAAAATAACTGATAAAAAAACTTTTTCAAGACAAGCTTTCATTAAAGCCGTGTACTAAAACGTATAGAATTAGTTTAAGTCATCGCTGACAATGATTCGATTATTTTTTGTTGAATTATTTGGGTTCAAAAAGCTTGTCGCGCGAAGTGTTAATAAAAGTAGGCACTAATTAATTTGATTGGGCAGTGATTGGACTCGTCAAAGTATTTAATTTTTACCAAGTATTCATAAAAGTAGGTAACAATTAATTTCATTGGACAATGATTGGTAGGTAAGTAACAACTTGTCGAAGTATTAATTTCATTGGAGCCGCCATCTTGAATTATACATTTTGACAGAAAATTCATGATCTCCGACCCCGAAAATCCCCACATACCAATTTTGAATCGAATCGGACCATAATTACAAAACTCGTCCGCCATCTTGGAGCCGCCATTGTGTTTTTTCCACTAACAAAAATTTCAGGATGCATTGTCACCGCAATTATGAACACCTGCCAAATTTCATATTAATCGGACGACGAACGAACTAACAAGTGAAACTAAATGAAAGCTTGTGAAAACTAAATAAAAGCTTGTAATGATAGCTTGAAAAATGGCTCTTGGTAAAAAAATTGCCATCAATGAAGGGGTGAAAAGTCTGCGGTTGATGACTATTTCAAGCAGCTCTGCGGTTCTCACTATAAACAGGGTATCGAAGCTTTTTAATATCGCTGGGAGAAGTTTGTCAAGCTAAAAGGAGATTGTAGATAAATAAAGGTATTTATTCACAATTTTTTTGTATTTTTCTGTAATATGGGCACTTCTAGGACAATCCTCGTACTTATATTCGGATCTTCGAATGCGTTTTGGCAGTTGAAGATTCTCTCGTGACTTAGTACAAACATATGAGAATCTGCGTTGATTCTCGGCTCCTCAAGGTTCCATTCTGGCAACCGCTTATTTACGATCAAACAATTTTTTGTGGGGAACGGATATTCCATTACACATCAGAGATATGTTATGAGAAAGTTTTCTGCATGATCGATTTTTTTGCATATGTGAAAAAGTCCTGATCAGAGATTCTTGGGATACGCGTCATATATTACTCCCAAAAAGCATAACTCTGTAGCTCAATAAATTCCTGACCAATCCATCTGCTACGAAAACTCAACCACTCGAGCAAAATTGCGTTTTTCCTCCGTCGATTTGCCAGTCCCCTATCGCGAACCAATATCGAATAGATCTTCCCTTTTTCCATCCGGCGAATGTCTTGGAATACTCCGAGCACTCCTGGCAAAGAAAACAATCCATTGTATTTCTCCATTGTGCCCTAATTATCAGAGCGACTGTCTGGTGAGCAACTGGTTGCAAATAAAATTATAAAGAGACCCATAAATCAATAGCAATTTCACAGGAACTTTCAACTCGATTTCGAAAACGCATTTTATGTATGATAGTACGGTCAAAAATACTGTTTCTCAACATTTCAACATCTACCGCGCCATCGGGTTTTTTAAATTTCTACACTTTGTTGTTTGTTTAGAAAAAGTGAAATCGTCAATGACATTTGCGCCTTGTCATGTATTCATGAAATTATGAATTTCTTCAAATTTGGAATTTTGAAATGTTGGTTCTTAACCGAGGAAAAAACAGGAGGAGGTTCTCTAGTCGACGCGTATATTTTTACAGGCTTTATATTAGCTTCACTTGTATGTTTGTTTGATTGTAACCGACTCCTTTGGGCGCGATTTTGACCCACTTCCAGACGTCCGAATGATCTGAAATTTGGCAGGTGTACATAATTCCGGTGACAATGCATTAAGAAATTTTTGTATGAAGAAAAAACAAAATGGCGGCTCCAATATGGCGTACGAGTTTTGTGATTATGGTCCGATTCGCTTCAAAATTGTTCAAATTTTTGTGGTCGGAGATTATGATTCTTTCGTCAAAATTGAAAAATTCAAGATGGCGGCTCCAAAATGGTGGACGAATTTTGTGATTATGGTCTGATTCTATTCAAAATTGGTATGTGGGGGTTTTTGGGGTCGAATATTATGATTCTTTTGAAAAAATTGGAAAATTCAAGATGGCGGCTTTAAAATGGCGGCCGAGTTTTGTGATTATGGTCTGATTCTATTCAAAATTGGTATGTGAGGGTTTTGGAGTAATTATGATTCTTTTGTAAAATTGAAAAATTCAAATGGCGGCTTTAAAAGCGCGAGTTTGTAGATTATGGTCTGATTCTATTCAAAATTGGTATGTGAGGTTTTGGTGTATGATTCTTTGTAAAAAGTGAAAATTCAATATGGCGGCTTTAAAATGACGGCCGAGTTTTGTGATTATGGTCTGATTATATTCAAATTGGTATGTAGGTTTTGGATAATATTTGATTCTCTTGTAAATGGAAAATTCAAGATGGCGGCTTTAATGACGCGATTTTTGTTTGATTATGGTCTGATTTATTCAAAATTGGTATCATGTGGAGGGTTTTGGGTCGAATATTATGATTCTTTGTAAAATTGAAAATTCAAGATGGCGGCTTCAAAATGGCGGCGAGTTTTGTGATTATGGTCTGATTCTATTCAAAATTGGTATGTGAGGGTTTTTGGGGTATGATTCTTTTGTAAAAATTGAAAAATTCAATATGGCGGCTTTAAAATGACGGCCGAGTTTTGTGATTATGGTCTGATTCTATTCAAAATTGGTATGTGAGGGTTTTTGGGGTATGATTCTTTTGTAAAAATTGAAAAATTCAATATGGCGGCTTTAAAATGACGGCCGAGTTTTGTGATTATGGTCTGATTCTATTCAAAATTGGTATGTGAGGGTTTTTGGGGTATGATTCTTTTGTAAAAATTGAAAAATTCAATATGGCGGCTTTAAAATGACGGCCGAGTTTTGTGATTATGGTCTGATTATATTCAAAATTGGTATGTGGGGGTTTTTGGGATCATATATTATGATTCTCTTGTGAAAATTGGAAAATTCAAGATGGCGGCTTTGAAATGGCGGCCGAGTTTTGTGATTATGGTCTGATTCTATTCAAAATTGGTATGTGGAGGTTTTGAAGTCGAATATTATGATTCTTTGTAAAAATTGGAAATTCAAGATGGCGGCTTTGAAATGGCGGCCGAGTTTTGTGATTATGGTCTGATTCTATTCAAAATTGGTATGTGAGGGTTTTGGGTCGAATATTATGATTCTTTGTAAAATTGGAAAATTCAAGATGGCGGCTTTAAAATGACGGCCGATTTTGTGATTATGGTCTGATTCTATTCAAAATTGGTATGTGAGGGTTTTGGGCGAATATGATTCTTTTGTAAAATTGAAAATTCAAATGGCGGCTTAAAATGACGGCCGAGTTTTGTGATTATGGTCTGATTCTATTCAAAATTGGTATGTGAGGGTTTTGGGGTCGATATTATGATTCTTTGTAAAAATTGAAAATTCAAGATGGCGGCTTTAAAATGGCGGCCGAGTTTTGTGATTATGGTCTGATTCTATTCAAAATTGGTATGTGGGGGTTTTTGGGGTCGGAGATTATGATTATCTAATTTGATAAGATTATTCCATTTTTCAATTTGCAAAAAATTTATAAAAATAATAGTTTAAAAAAAAAAAGTTTTAAAATAAACCACACTAAAAAGTAGGAAATAAATATTAGTTTAAAAAAACTAAAAAACACGCTTGAATAGAAAACCAGACTAAAAAAATATAAAATAAGAAAAAAATGTATTTTATTTAAAAAAAGCGTGGGGTGCATGGTATCAATAATTATATAGTACATTACACACCGAAGCGATATCATGCACCCCACGCTTTTTTTTAAATAATTTTTTTTTTTTCTTATTTTCTATTTTTTTAGTCTGGTCTTTCTATAAAAGCGTGTTTTTTAGTTTTTTAAAACTATTATTTATTACAAGCTTTTATTTAACTTGCTTCGTTCGTATCCGGTTCAAAATTTCCGAATCCATTTTTGGAGCACTTGCCGACATCCGATTGAGCTGAAATTTGGCAGGTGTTCATAATTGCCTGCATTATGGAATTTTTGTTGGAGAAAAAAAAACAGAATGGCGGCTCCAAGATGGCGGACGAGTTTTGTGATTATGATACGGTTCGATTCAAAATTGGTATGTGGGGATTTTCGGGGTCGGAGATTATGATTTTGTTGTCAAAATTCATAAATTTAAGATGACGGCTCCTAGATGGCGTACAAGTTTTGTTATTATGGTTCAAAATATTATTATTCAAAATTGGTATGTGGGGGTTTTTGGGGTCGGATATTATTAATTTCTTGTAAAAATTTATGAATTTAAGATGGCTGCCCCAAAATGGCGGAGGAGTTTTTTGATTATGGTCCGATTCGATTCAAAATTGGTATGTGGGGGTTTTCGGGGTTTGGAGATTATGAATTTTTTGTCAAAATTCATGAAATTGAGATGGAATTTTTGTTAGAGAAAAAACAAAATGGCGCTCCAAGATGGCGGACGAGATTTAGGTTTATGGTCCGATTCGATTAAACATTGATATGTGGAGGTTTTCAAGGTCGAAGATTACGATGTTTTTGTCAAAATTTATAAATTTAAGATGACGGCTCCAAGATGACGGACAAGTTTTGTTATTTTGGTCCGATTAGATTCAAAATTGGTATGTGGGGGTTTTCGGGGTCAGAGATTGATTATGATTTTTTTATCAAAATTTATAAATTCAAGATGGCGGCTCCAAAATGGTGGAGGAGTTTTGTGATTATGGTCCGATTCTATTCATAATTGGAATGTGGGGGTTTTCGGGGTCGGAGATTATTAATTTTTTATTAAAATTCATAAATTTAAGATGACGGACGAATTTTGTAAATATGGCCCGATTTGATTCAAAATTGGTATATCGAGGTTTTTGGGTTCAGAGATTATGAATTCAGTTGAAGATTATTGATTTTAAGTTAAAATTCTCAAATTGAAGATGACAACTCCAAGATGGTGAATGAGTTAATCTTTAGATGGTCTCCTCACTGAAGGAGTAGATAGCTCAGAACTTACAGGAAAAAGGCCTCATAATAACGATGCTTTAACAAAAATGCATAGACTAAGGCGTACGTAAGTACTAAAAAGCACAAAACACAAATCTTGAGAGTGAATTTTGACCCACCTCTAGTTTTCCGATTAACGTGAAATTTGACAGGTGTTCATAATTCCGGTGACAATACATTATACATTATTTCCGATTGGATTCAAAATTGGTATGTGGGGGTTTTCAGGGTTGAAGATCACGAATTTTGGTCAAAATTCATAAAATCAAAATGACGGCTCCATGATGGCGGACGAGCTTTGTGATTATGGTCCGATTTTATTCAAAGGTGTGTGGGGATTTTTGACAGAATTTTGACTGAATATTTTTTTGATATGCCATTCCTATAGGTGTGAAACGGTGGGCAAGAAGGGGGTGAAAGTGAAAGTACAGTTGGTTTTGGAATTAGAGTCATGGAAATTAGTAATTGGGCCCTTTTTCACAAATGACGATAAATGTGTTTCAGGGTTTTCGAAAATTCAACCCTAAATGGGTAAAATGGAGGTTGAAAGTCTGTATAGTTAGTTTTGAAGTTATGATCATGAAAATTGGTATTTGGGAGTCTTTGTTACAAAGTAAAATTTGGGAGTCTTTGTTACAAAGTAAAAATACGTTTTTGATGTTTTTGGAAGTTCAACCCCTAAAGAGATGAAATGGGTTTTTTTTTTCAAGTTTTCAAAGTTTATTCGAAGTATTGCATGTACAAAAATATTTTTTTTTTTTACAAATATGGGGTTAGATTTGCTCTCTGAGTACAACATACCTAGGCATAATTGCCTAATTTTTTTATGTTTAATAGTAGATGATGTACAAATATTTATTTCTCTAAAAACTATTAGTACTGTACATAAACTATGCTAAAAATTTAGGCGGGCAAAAATTTACAAGAAAAAAGTAGAAAAGGTAACTGTCACTAGTGTAAATTATTACTTCACACACATGTGTATTTTATATATGCACATTAATTTTAACAAAAATTTTGATAATATTCGACGATTGGTAGAGGGCAGGGGTAGCAGCAAAATGGTGGGATGAGCTTTTTTTTTTTGTAATAACTATCGTTGTATTCTATAGAAAGTTTCCTTGTTTCTCAGGATATAGTTTTTTATTTCAGTTTTGAACTTACTTAGTTTGGCAATTTTTTTAAAATGTACCGGTATTGAATTGTAAAATTTTGGACCGAAAAATAGAAACGTTCTCTGGGTTATAGCTTTTTTGAAAGTATGTATTGCTAATTCTTCATTTCTAGTTTGTCTAGTCGGTTGGAAAGATCTGCTTTGAAGTGAGTTTTTAGTTGTGTATACTGAATTATACATTGATGAGATATAAAAGGCTGATGGGAAGGATTTTTGTTTCTTCATATAGTAATTTAGTGGAATACTGTTTCTTTTTCCTGAATATGATTTTTATGATGGAATTTTGTATGATATATAGAGGACGTAAATTGTTCACGAAAGCTCCTCCCCATATTATAATACTGTATCTTAGAATGGATTCTACTAGGGAAGTATAAAGCATTAGTAGGTTTTTGCGTGATAGTATATCTCTTAATGTGTAAAATCTGTGCAGTAATGCTCTCAGTCGTTTATTGACATTCGAGATGTGCTCGGTCCAGCGAATGTGCTGATCCAGAGTCACTCCTAGGTATTTTATAGATGATACTTTCTGGGCAGGTACATAAGTTAGTCATACCAATTTTGTTTGGGTTTCGGCTGATTTTGATTGATAAATTGAAGAAATACGAAAATTATAGTTTCGCATTTAATTAATAAAGATTTTAAAGTACGCCTCTGGTTAATTGTCAAAGGTTGACGTTTTGAATTCTCTACTTGTCAAAGTGTTTATACCTTGAAAATTTACCTAAGCCATTGTTTAACGAGACGTTTGGGTTTACATAGGCAAAATGGTACGTACTGTAGCCGACAAAGTAGCAGCTATCTTAAAATTGGTGAATGTAGAAACAATTTCATGCAGCGGAACGACTGTTTAATGAGAGGTACCCGATCGCCCTATATCGAGGGGTTTATTGAGGAGCTTCTTCGGAAGTTTGAAGCATCAGGTAGTGTCAAGATGCCAAACGATCTGGTCGACCAACAATTAGTGATGACAAAAAATTGACATAATTGGAGAAATGGTAGTAAACCCTACTTTTCCAAGCCCAAGTTGCGTCTATCTGTGAAGTCAGCAAAGGACAGTACATAGGGTGCTACAAAACAAATTTCATCCATACAAATTAAAATTGGGCACCAACTTTCGATGATGACCCCGACCGAAGACTAGAATTCTGGAAACTATGTCCAATAAAATGAACCAACAACCAGGCTACATATAGACAATTTGTTTTAGGGGACGAGAGTATTTTTCTCAATGGAATGTTAACACTCAAAATGTGAGGTATTGGAGTGACACAAACTCACATCTTTCGTGAAAAACATACTCAATTTCCAGAAAAAGTAAATGTTTGGGCAGGTATTTCCGGGAAACCACATAGTTGGGCCTCTTTTTTTCAATGCTAACTTAACCGGTGAATTGTATTGAGATACAAAAGATATTGAGGCGTTAATTTGAAATTCTAGAAGATAATCCTGATGAATTGACAACTTGGAAATAACGTTTCAACAAGATGGTGCTCCTGCACACATTACGGTGCGTAAGCGTACCAGATGAAGAATATCGTGTGATGGATTGGACGACGAGGTTCGATCGAATGGCCAGCTCGGTCACGGACCTTACACCATTAGATTTTTTTCTATGGGGTACTTGAAATCTAAGGTTTACGCTACAGCACCTGACAGTATTGCCATTCTGAAACAACGAATTGTTGAAGAATGTAGGGCAATTTCCGCTGACACACTGGGACGAGTACGACAAGAGTTTAGCAATAGGATGCATTACTGCCAGGAAGTAGATGGAGCACATTTTGAACACTTATTATAAGAACTGGTTCTTAAATCTTTATTAATCAAATGCGAAACTATAATTTTCGTATTTCTTCAATTTATCAATCAAAATCAGCCGAAACCCAAACAAAAATTGAGACTGAATAGGTATTTTCAATACTTCAAACGAGCTGTCACTTGCCATAGGGTCCCATTTAAAATTATTGGTCACAGTGGCCTTGTGACGTCATTTATGACTATTGCGTCACCTGTTATGACCAGTTGAGAAGCCTACATCCGTTTATTTCCACCCTCCAAATTTCATTATTATAAGTATACCCGTTCAAAAGATACGAGGGGGGGAGGGGACTTTTGACTAGCACTGTATATTAGTATCAGTGCAACTTGATTTGTGAAGGTTTATGAAATAATCTATAGGGGGTTGCGTATTGACTATAGGTGTGAAAGGTATGAATTCAGTTTTGATGACGTTAAGGGTGAGTAGGTTATGGTCCAGCCAAATTTGTAATTTTCTTAGATCTGCTTCTGCGGTTGACTTTATTTCTTCCCAGCTTGTACCTGTGTGTATCAAGACTGTGTCATCTGCTTAGCATATTATGTTGGATGGTAAATCTCGTATTTGAACTACATTATTCATATAAACCAAGAAAAGAAGTGGCCCCAGGATAGTCCCTTGTGGTACACCCATTTCGACAGTCAATTCTGAGCTCACTTCGCTTTCAATCTTTACTTTTTGTGATCTATATTTCAAATAGTTCAACATCAGGTCCAATGCGATACCTCGAATTCCGTAGTTTTCTAATTTTTTTATAAGGATATTATGTGAGACCGTGTCAAAGGCCTTTGCAAGGTCAAGGAAAATAGCCAGACATTTTGATGATTCATCTAAAGCTCGCACTGTTTTTTCGAGGAAATCAGCTATGGCGTTTTCAGTACTAGATTGTTTGATGAAACCGTACTGTCTGTCTGTTATAATTTTGTGTTTGTTAAAAAAATCAAGCAGTCTGTTTTTCAAAGCATGTTCAAATATTTTGGCAAAATTATTGATGACAGAAATGGGTCTATAGTTATTCATAAGAGTGGAGTCTCCTGTTTCAAAGATAGGGGTTACGACAGATTCTTTCCATTGTAGTGGTATAATGGATGTTTAGAAGCAGAGGTTAATTATATATTTTAGGGGTGTTTTAATATGGTTGTGTATATGTTTAATGGTTCTGGCTGTGATTTTATCATTTCCAGGAGAGCTATTATTTTTTAATTTTGATATTATGATAATTATTTCATTTTTTGTTATTGGTTTTAAGTATATTGATGAGTTATTTTTTTCTGATTTAAAAAAATTTGGCGGTAAAGTCGTGTGAGCTATTTTGTTTGACATTTTGTATCCGAGCTCTGTGAAAAATGTATTAAATTTGTCTGCTTTAGTCTTATTTTCTTTAAATTGGGATTGAAAGTTTGTATAGGAATTGCGTTAGTTTTCAAGTTGGGATCATAAAAATTAGTATTTGAGGTCTTTGTAACGGATGAAGAAATACATGTTTCAGTGTTTTTATGAATGCAAACCCTAGGGGAGTGAAGCGGGATGTGAAAGTTTGTGTAAGGGTTCCGTTAGTTTTGAAGTTAGGGTCATAAAAATTGGTGTTAGAGGTCTTTGTTACAAATAAAGAAATACACGTTTCAGTATTTTTAGAAATTTCGTCCCTAAACGGGTGAGTGAATTTGTAAGTAGGATTCATAGTAGATTAGTAGATTTTAGTCAGAAAAAAAATAAAAATTAAAACTTTTTAACAAAATATTAAACCGGCGAAAGAAGAAACTGAAAAGCAAAAAATTAAATGAACCCCTTTTAGTCTTAATAACTAATCTCCTAAACTAATGTAGGTAACCACTTTCGAGGCGGCACCAAACAAACAATCAACGGAATTTATTAAATTACTTTATAGAAATAATCAAAACAAAATAACATAAAAATGCAATGTGAAATCTCCAGCGACAAAAAACGACATGTGTCCTCACGTGTGTGCCAGTTCGGGTAGCTGTCTCGCTGATATTCACTTCGAGAACGTTCGTCAATTTCCGGCGAAGGGACGAGCCGCCGCCGTGCACCACGGTGCCAACATTTTACGCTTTACGTAATTCATTTGCTTGTTTGTTTGTATGGCGCCGACTCAAAATTAGTTACTTACATTAGGTTAGGAGCTTAGTTATTGAGACTAAAACGGTTCATTTTATTTTTTGCTTTTCAGTTTTTTTTTTCGTCGTTTTTATTTTTTGTTAATTAGTTTTTATTCCACATATGTTCGGATATCACGTTTTTATACTTTGTCTACGAGAGCTTTTTCTTCGGAGTATATGTTGATTCAATTTGATATTTTCTAGAAACAGGGAAATTATCAATGCCATTGGTTGGTTGGTTGGTTTGAAAGCTGACGAGCCAGAGACAGGGTTGGCACTTAACTTCCCTTGACACTGCGACCAGCTGGGGTCTATTGTATCACTCTGTCGTCAGTGGTTCCTCATTCAAACAGGTTTATGCCTTTAATTAGGTTTAGAAGCCTGTTGATAAGGTTCTTCGGATTCATGCCTGTTTCCGGGCTGATCTCTCCAAAGGTTCTGTGTCGCCTACTACTTAGGGCGTCACAATCGAAGATAATATGAGAGGCTGTTTCCTCCTCTTCATCACATAGCCTACACTACACGGTTTCCCTGCGTACTCCCATGGTGTTTAGGTGTTTTCTTAGGCCGCAGTGTCCAGTCAACAGACCTATTATCATACGTGCCTTCAGGTTCAGAAGGTCAGCCGTCAGGGTCCGGTTTGGATGCCCTACCATGACTTTGCTGTGTATTTGCCCGACAGTTTGATCCCAATATTGTTGGTGTCTTCTTTTTATCCACTCGTCGATCAGGGTCCTGCATCGGTTTTTGCTAATCCCATGTGCAGGTTCTGGCCATTGGCTGCATTGTAATGCATTCTAGAAATTATGGATTTTCTCATATTTGGAATTTACTGGTAAAGTTATTTAAAACCGGTTTTTTGCAAAAGCCTTTTCCGGTAAATAAATCTAAAATATTTGCTACCAGAACGTCTGAAACTAACACAATCTCGTAAAATACATACCTAACAAAATACCCGTATAATTCAATAATTCAATAGGAGACGAGGTAAAATTCCCTTCCCCTTCCCCAGGAAAACCTAACCTGTTATTTATCAAACATCAGGCAGAGAAGACACCCCCTTCGCTCACCACCCTGGTTGGGCAAGCTGGATGTCTCCAAACTCTATGCAACATAGGAAGAACCTGTACATAGTTTTTAGTTGTAAATAGTAGAATAAGTTGAATTATTAATTAACAAAATCGAATAAAACCCATTTGAATTTGGTAAAGTTATTTATACCGGGTGACACAGGATATCGGGCCACCCCTGTAACTTCTGCATTCGTGAACGGATTTTTCTGAAATTCGGTACAGTTATATAAGCAACCATTTCGGATTTGATCACATTACAATCCAATATGGCGGACTTCCGGTTTTTCTAGAAATGCCAGTAACTTTGTTTTTTCGAATGGAACACCCTGTATATTTTTACATATTCAAGTTCAACAGGTCAAAAAAAGTTCAAACCTTATGACAAATGTCATTTTTTTGAAACAATTGAAATTAAAATTGTTTTTTTATTTTACCTCGTGGATAAATGAGATTTGGTCGAAGCTATTCACAATGAGTCGCAAATAACAGAAAAACCTAATATTTTCCGAAAAATTATTTTTTGTGTCACTTACTGGTTAATCAATTCAGTCACATCACATTTTGATCAAAAATTATTTTTTTTCAAATGGAACCCCTATGGGCCACCTACCTGTCTCTCTAGAACATTCATTAGGGAAAAAATTACATATAATTTTTGTATTTCGGTACAGTAACAAATTGTATACATTCAAAAATCTACAACTAGTTCATGAGTTTCCTTGCAGTTCGAATAATTTTTCAACTTAGTAAGCTGTGGAAAACAACATTTCTGAATCTTGTCAACTAATTGTGTTTCGCTGTCATCTTTTATCTCAACTCTCGAAAATTAGTTAAAGAGGCAGAAATGAACGTTTTGCTTATGTTGATTTTGATCCAACCGCTTCGACGTGGGAATTGGAATACCAATGCAATGTAAGTCGAGAAAACGCTAGAAGAATTTAAAAAAAACACCATTATCGTGCTTATAAGTAAAACTTACACAATTAGTTGACAAGATTCTGAAATGTTGTTTTCCACAGCTTACTAAATTGAAAATTTATTCGAACTGCAAAAAACAACGTCTTTCTCAGAATTGCATCCCGAATCGAATGAGTTATTGCTCATATTTTTTGGAGACTTGGAGAACTAATTTTATTACATAGTCAATATTTTCGGAACACGGAACGATTGTACATTATTATTCATCCATTAGAAATTCCTGAAGCCATGAAAAAAAAGTCGGAGATATACCTCAAAAATTATATCTTTCCATTGCGTTTGCTGGGTTATAGGTGAAAACCAAAACACTTTCACTTTTCGGTATGACTGTGTTTTTTTTGAATTTGTAATTGACTGCCAGTTCTTGATAAAAAACGTATTTCACATATTTGTCAACATGAAAAATAATAGTCAGGAGTGGGAAAGTGGGTGAGAGTTGTTTGTTGAACAAAAAATAATCGAACATAAAAAATTAAATGGGCACCACTAGACCAGGGGCTATTGCTATTTCAAAAAAAAATTTAATTCATTATTAAGAATATATATATATATATATATATATATATATATATATGTATATATATATATATATATATACACCGGGTGACACAGGATATCGGGCCACCCCTGTAACTTCTGCATTCGTGAACGGATTTTTCTGAAATTTGGAGCAGTTATAAGCAACCATTTCGGATTTGATCACATTGCAATCCAATATGGCGGACTTCCGGTTTTTCTGCAAATACCAGCAACTTTGTTTTTTCAAATAGAACACCCTGTATATTTTTACATATTCAAGTTCAACAGGTCAAAATAAGTCCAAAATTTATGTCAAATATCATTTTTTTGAAACAATTGAAATTAAAATTGTTTTTTTTTTATTTTACGTCGTGGATAAATGATCTTATATGATATTATATATGCACATGTGAGATGTCAGATTGTCGATAATCAGCATGGATTTGTTAAGGGTCGTTCGACCACAAGTAATCTTACATGCATTACTCAATACATAGCAGGAGCTTTGGATATGTCTTCCCAGGTTGATATCATTTATACAGATTTTTCAAAGGCGTTCGACAGGCTTGACCATGGTGTACTTCTCAAAAAACTTAGTTCGGTTGGTTTGACTGACAACCTTACACTCTTTTTGGAGTCTTATCTAACCGAAAGACGTTCAAGAGTTCAATACCGCGGTTTTAAATCTGTCGAAATAATAGACACCTCTGGTGTTCCTCAGAGATCTTTATTAGGTCCCTTGCTATTCATTATTTTTATAAATGACATTTGCCTTGAGTTAGACTCTGAAATTCTACTATATGCAGATTATTGTAAATTGTTTCGTCAGATTTCCAATGTAAACGACTGCAGATACCTACAAAAAGATATCAAAAAATTGGATTTATCGTGTGAAGCGAACTCACTTTCTCTCAACATACAAAAATGCAATTTTGTCTCCTTTAGTCGCAAAAAATCACCCACCGAATATCATTATACAATAAATGGAAACATCTTGCAAAAATTGGCAGAATTCAAAGATCTGGGGGTCATCTTTGACGAAAAATTCACATTCACTCATCAAGTAAATACAATTGTTTCAAATGGCTTCAAAATCCTCGGTTTCATCATTAGAAACTCCAAATGGTATTCTGAT
The DNA here is from genome assembly GCA_018342105.1 of Gonioctena quinquepunctata. Lineage (NCBI taxonomy): Eukaryota > Metazoa > Arthropoda > Insecta > Coleoptera > Chrysomelidae > Gonioctena > Gonioctena quinquepunctata. The sequence goes on along the minus strand of JAFIRS010000001.1, from coordinate 2,076,329 downwards.
ATCAACACTTACTTACTCCTTTTCAATGCGCTTGTGAGATCAAGGTTTGAGTATTGCTGTGTCGTGTGGAATCCTTGTTACAACATACACGTCATAAATTTAGAGAATATTCAGAGAAGATTCTTGAAGTACATTAGTTTTAAGTGTGATGGATTCTATCCAAACCAAGGTATTCCGCATGAAGTGCTACTTTTGAGATTCCAGGTTCACTCTCTAGACAATCGTCGTAAATACCTAGGTATATTATTTTTGCACAAAGTTATTTTCTCTATAATTGATTGTCCATACTTACTTTCACATATAAAGTTGCATGTTCCCAGGCTACCTGTACGTAATAGTAATACATTTTACCTCCCCTTTCCTCAAACAAATGTACTTACACGCTCTCCTATGTACAAAATATGCTTTGATTACTTGTCAATCCAGAATAACGTAGATATTTTCAACTGCAAGCCAACTGACATCAAAATAGCTATCTTGCAATCATAATAATTCTTACTGAACATATAATATAGTTTCATATTTGTTGTGATGTGTATGAACTTTTTTCTCACTGAGTTTTTTTCAGTTCATACACATCATTGCTCTCATTATTTACTTTTTATGGAATAAATTGTCTTATTTCTTGGATCATCTCTGTATATGTCTGTACTTTAGGTTTAACTCTGTTTAACTCTGTTTAACATTTTCTGAATGTATATTTCCCATTCTGTAATTGGCTTCGGCTGTTGAATGGTGTACCAAATAAATGAATAAATAAATAAATATTTGGTTAAGGCTATCCACAATGATTCGCACACAACAGAGAAACATACTTTTTTCTGAAAAATTATTTTTTGTGTCATTTATTGATGAATCAATTCAGTCACATCACATTTTGATCAAATTTTTTTTTTCAAATGAAACTTCTATGGGCCACCTACTTGTCTCTCTAGAACATCCATTAAGGAAAAAAATGACATATCATTTTTGTATTTCGGTGCAGTAACAAATTGTATACATTCAAAAATAGTTGTAGATTTTTGTTTGTTTATGTTGATTTTGATCCAACCGCTTCGACACGGGAATTGGAATACCAATGCAATGTCAGTCGAGAAAACGCTAGAAGAATTAAAAAAAAACACCAATATCGTGCTTATGAGTATAACTTACACAATTAATTGACAAGATTCAGAAATGTTGTTTTCCACAGCTTACTAAGTAAAAAAAATATTCGAACTGCAAGGAAACTCATGAACTAGTTGTAGATTTTTGAATTTATACAATTTGTTACTGCACCGAAATACAAAAATGATATGTCTTTTTTTCCTTAATGAATGTTCTAGAGAGACAGGTAGGTGGCCCATGGGGGTTTCATTTGAAAAAAATGAATTTTTGATCAAAATGTGATGTGACTGAATTGATTCATCAATAAATGACACAAAAAATAATTTTTCCGAAAAAATCAAGTTTTTCTGTTATTTGCGACTTATCGTGAATAGCCCTGATCAAATCTCATTTATCAACGAGGTAAAATAAAAAAACAATTTTAATTTCAATTGTGTTAAAAAAATAACATTTGACATGAAGTTTGGACTTGTTTTGACCTGTTGAACTTGAATATGTAAAAATATACAGGGTGTTCCATTTGAAAAAACAAAGTTACTGGCATTTCCAGAAAAACCGGAAGTGCGCCATATTGGATGGTAATGTGATCGAATCCGAAATGGTTGCTTACATAACTGTACCAAATTTCAGAAAAATCCGTTCACGAATGCAGAAGTTACAGGGGTTACCCGATATCTCGTGCCACCCGGTATAATTTTGTTGTTCACTTGTTACATTAACTGTTTTGAAATGTCACATGAAGACTCACTGCGTATTAACGATGAGTTTGAACAAGCATTCGGTACCGGTATTTGAAGGACAATTTCGCTCCAAACTATTATCATCACCTTGGCCGGATCGTATCACCCCAATTCAGATGCCCCCGTCATTCCCAGGAGTATTTCCCGCATCCACATTTAAAATCCCATTTGAGCAGAACGCGTAATCTAGCGTGATACCTAGTCCGATTTAATAAAATTTCTCTCCTCTATCGCCGTCGTCGGTAATGAATCGGCGTGAATCAGGCAGTGATAAACAGTGGTGCAGGTAGAACATGATGCGCTGCTCTACATCATCCCGAGAACGAGCATCAGGGTTCTCCCTCTCATATTAATCGAAATGCTATCAAACGGCGTACACTCGTGCTCATAGGTAGTGCCGCTGCGGAAGATCAAGTTCTAGAATAGTATTTTTCATTAGGAGTCGAGAAAATAGGCTTTTCCGTGTGTGCGCGACAAGTTCCCGTGGGAGGCGCAGCCGAACACGGGAAGTCGTGCAAGCACGGAAAAAGCATTTATGGACGTGTAATGAACGATAGTTTTCATTATATCCACCTGAAAACCACAGATTGTTAAGAAACATTTATTTTTAAAGATTAACGAACAAAAACATGCATTTTCAATTTTTAATAATTGAAATATTTGTGATACAATTTGTAAATAGCTTATTCTTTAGCAGCTACTTCATTTTCGATAGCTGTAGTTGATAAAGTCGAAGGTGCTACTATATTAGTAGAAGTAATCAGTTTTTGATTTTCCCCTACTGCATTGTATTCTGATGTTGGCGTTGTTTTTACTGTTCTTGAATGGCTGAACAAATTACGAGAACCTTCAATCTTTCTGCTTACCGATTCTTCGATGTAGCCTTCAGCCACAGTCGTGGAACGCCAACCTTGCCATGCCTTTTTAACCGACGAAACCAAAAAGGAGGAGGTTCTCTATTCGTCCCGTATTTTTTTTCCATCATATTTTTTTATGTATGATCACGCATAACTTTTTACTGAGGCGTCCGATTCCGATAATTCTTTTTTCAGTGGATAGGGTGTACTTCGAATTTGGTCCCATTTGAATTTAAAAGACGAAATCCACCCCTAAGGGTAGCGAAATGAAGGATATTGATCACTCACCCTCTGAATTCGGGTCCGTTAATCGATTCTATCAGGCATAACTTTGTACTGGGTTCTTCGATTTGGATGATTCTTTTTTTAATAGATAGGGTATACCTTATATTTAGATTTCGAAAGGAATTAGCCACCCTTACGGGTAGAAAAATAGGGGATAATTGATTTTTCACTAGTGAACATTGGCATACACATACGTAGTTGACAATGACAGATCGCTACTGACATTATTCTTGTTTCACATCCGTCAAAATCAGTATATTTTATGAGAGGATGGAATGGTATACAAAGTAATAAAATAAACTAACCAGAACAACGAAAATAATTTATATTACAACAAATAGTAAAAGTAGATAATCATATTATTTAACTGGTAATAGTTGAAGTAAGGTGGGTAAGTAAGTATTTTGGAAGAAAAAATTGAAAATAAAACTTTTAACAAAATTAAACCGACGAAATACGGAACTGAAAGGTAAAATAAAGTTTTTAACAAAATTAAACCGACGAAAATCAACTGAAAAGCAAAATAAAATAAACCTTCTTAGTCTAAATGATAATTGAGCTCCTAAACTAATGTAAGTAACTGATTTTGAGTCGGCGCCAAACAAACTAGCAATTGAATTAGGTGAAGCGTAAAATGATGGCAGCGAGATGCACGGCTGCGTTTTGATGACTTCTTTCATAGATAATGATCTTCGATAATTGTTTGTTTGGCGCCGACTCAAAATCAGTTACTTACATTAGTTTAGGAGCTCAATTATCATTTAGACTAAGAAGGTTTATTTTATTTTTTGCTTTTCAGTTGATTTTTTCGTCGGTTTAACTTTTTGTTAAAAAGTTTTTATTCTTTACTTTTTAGTTCCGTATTTCGTCGGTTTAATTTTTTGTTAAAAAGTTTTTTATAGTAAGCAAATCTCCTCCGCCCTCGACTAACATAGATGCTGAAGATCGTCTTAAGCCGTGTCCAGTATAATCTTCCGGATTTTCTAGGTTCAGATATTCAGCAATCTGCTTTGTTGTACCACTGATTGTATGACACCCTGCATGTTGAGCAAAACATCTACCATTACGATACGCAATAAATAATATTTTACTATTCATGTGTGTAGGTCTTAGATTAATATATTTACGATAAAAAGTGCATGGATCAAAGGGACATCCTTTCTTTGTAATTGTGAAACTTCTTGATTTGTGATTTTTGCCATCTCGAAGGAATACTATCAAAAACCGGCCAGTATAATAATAATAATTATAACTTTATTCACTCAATAAATACAATTACAAATACAAAAAATTGGATAGTCACATGGCAGAAGTGAATAATGCGTTTCAGCGATAAGTGCAAGCACTTGTTTCGCGAAAAAAATATCAAATGTTTATAAATAAAAAAATATATATAAAAAAACAATAAAAAAAATCAGTGAAGCAAACAAAACAAAGCTAATCAGCGTCGGGTGATATAGAATGTGCCTAATAACAAATTGAACTATACTACTAACTATACCATTACATAATTATAAAATATAGAATATAAATGTAAAATTTAAAATGTAGGATATAAAATATAGAATATAAAATGTAAGATATGAAATGTAGAGTTTAAAATGTACAATGTAAAATATAGATTATGAAATGTATGATCTTAAAACCATTAATTAATGGGCAATGGACAGTGAACAGTAAATTATGACCAATAAATAATAAACATTAAACGATGAAAAATAAGCATTATGAAAATGAGAGTGTTCATATTTATTACTAAGTTCCGCCTACTATTCCAATTTGGATCAAATGAGGATATTTAAATAAAGATATAATATGTACTATTTCATTTAACTCTATCTTACTGACGTTTCTATTGAATTGTGAACGATAATTCTAGGAGTGTCCAGTATATATTTTCTCAATTTTTTTTTGAATAAGTTTCTAAGCTGGTTTTTCACTTCATTCGGGAGAATATTAAAAAGTTTTGGGGCCAAAAACTCGTTTGATCTTTGACCGATTGATTTAGTCATGAACGGAATGGGATGTAGATCTTTTTGACGTGTGTTGTATTCATGTATACGATTTTCAGTTTTATTGGTTGCATGATAGTTGATCATACATTTATAAAAGAATTCCTGCCTCAAATCAAATACTCCAGATTCTTTATATGTGAGCTCTGTTGGGTAGTCTCTTTTTTTATGCAGCAGTAGTTTCAAGAATCTTCGTTGTAAAATTCCTAGAGGGGTTATATGTTTTTTGCGTGCTGCTCCCCAAGCCAGTATCCCATATTTCAAATGACTGTCGACAAGTGCAAAATAAACAACTTTCAGCTCTTTCATAGGTAATATACCACATAGAAATCTGAATTTATATAGTATCTTCCACGACTTTCAAAGTCAGACGAATCAAGTCATCTCTTCGGCAGGCACCGAATAGGCCAAATATTAAAATTACTTTACTTAATAACCACTTCACGTCTGGTGCTTCAAGTATGAATTTGTCGATTTGGTCAGCAGTTAATACTTTGGACTTTTTCGGTGTGTAACCAACACTTTCTCGTTTGAGAAATGCAGTAGTTTTTGGTAAATTATTAACATTTACATTTTTTTTACTGCCAGACAACTTTTTAGCATCGCAAATTGACTCCATAAAGTTGAAGCTTTTTTGGATTTGCTTTTTTCTGACAAATAAACGAGAAGAATATCATCACTTACATTTATAACTTTCTTTTGTTGGCACCAGTTGCAAAATAGACCATACTGGTTTTCATATCTCTCACGTGACTTTTTGGGCAGTAATTCTGCACTTCACGTGATATTTCTTTCTCTGGTGAAATCATTTTTAAATATATCCATTAAAAATATCCAAATATTGTCACAAAACAAGCGTTATTTTCCCCGTTGCTAAGGAAATATACAAACAATTTGCGATTTCTAGAGAACTGTCCATGACATATTATTTTATTTTGACATGTAAGTAGGCAGCTAATGACACTAGCGCACCGTAAAATTTTCCGTGCGGGCGCACGGAAAAAGCCCACTTTCAGTGCGCTAAATAAGAATGTAAATATAGTGTTTTCAGATAGGTGATACATGAAAAATATTATTTCGTCTGATTTCCTTCAACATACTTCTACACAAACTGAAGTTTTACAATTTCAGTGAAAGCAGTATTAGTTCAATCGACTCCTATAATATGTATGTAACAATCAATGACAAATCCGAAAAATATGGATACTGGAGTGCCTCAAGGATCTGTCCTTGGTTCATACTATACTCCGATGATACTTCTGTGACTCGATGCTGAAAAAATAAATGATGCAGAAATTCCAATTAGTGCAAATGAAATGAATGAATTCTATTGTTCAATTGCCAAAAAACGAGAACACTATAGCTCCACATGACCTACTAATACATCTCGAAGAGAATGGAAATGATAATTATTTGATACTATACGATACAAATATTGACGTATTGTTGGAAGTAGTGAAAAAAATAAAAAACAAAAAAGCAACTGGCTTTGATGACATTTCCATGACTATTCCCCGCACCTTGGAATTTTCACAAAATCTGACCAATCAAAAACCAAAGACAGCTTGTATTATCGCGAAAACACCAGCTGTCTTTCAATTCTGATTGGTCTATCAGCATCGTGTTTTCAACGACGTAACCATGGATACGGATCGCAATGCAAAGTTTGACAGATTGACCAAAAATAATTGTAGCTGCAAACGTCAGAATGAGTCGCTTCAGCGCTACTTCAAACGAAGTAATAAACCAAAATATTGAAGAAAATATACCCAGTAACACAAAAAATTCAAAATCTTATATATGGAAACAATTTATGTTGTTCTGTGCGGAACGCAACTACAAATTATATGCAGAAAATACCAACGAAAGATTAGCATTTATTCTAAAAGACTGGGCATTCAATATGCGAAAATTGATGGTAGTGATAACAAGGAGAGTGTTATTGAAACCATATGGAACACTACTGTAAAATTAGTACAAGAAAAATATTTTTGTGAGTATCAGAGACATATTGATCCCTTCAAAGATATAATGTTCAAGGAGGCGAGGGCGGCTCGAGATAGTAAGATAAAATTGTTGCAAGCTGTGCCCGAAAAAAGAAAATGAGTTCTTTCGCTATGACTTCAGTCGAATATAGAAATATGTGCTCACAATGGGACGAAGACACGCCAGAGGGACTCCAAAAGGAGTTTTTCCACATAACTGCAGTAGAACTAGCTTGGAGAGGTGACGAAGCAATTTTTTGCAAGTTAAATTTTTTTAAGGAAGTGACTGGCTGTTTAACAAACAGAATTGCATATAACCCGATATTCTCCAAAACCCGCCAAAGTGGTGATAAAAACTGTGCAGATACTAAATGGCTTACTCTCAAAATTTGAAAAATCCTGAAATGTGTCCTGTGAGATTATACCGGAAACTAATATCGAAAACGGAAATTATTACTAATGACAGACTTTTTCTGACAGTGAATGGCAAGTGGAATGAATATAATAATAATCATTGGTACAAAATTGCCCTATTGGTATTAATACAAAACCCTCGGCAGAAAAGATAGGATTAGGGATTAGGATAGGATAGGATTAGGATAGGATATGGGATTAGGAAACTAAATATAACGAATCACTCCAATCGTGACGGTGCAGTTAGTCAGTTACTACAATCCGGCGTTAGTGAACAATAAGCTATGAAAATTACTGGACATGGAAGTTCGAACTCGATGAAACCGTATGTACATCTTAGTGCTGAACATCATCAGAATATAGTGAAACTTTCAGGAGTACTCCAAGTACATCAAGTAATGATACGAACAATACATTGTATCCTCCTAATAACGGTCATACTATTCAAAAAATTTACAATTGCACCATCTATAATAATTATAGTCGAGAATACTGTATTATGTTCGTGTTCATAAATTGTTTTTTATTGTTATATGTAACAAATAATAATGAAAACAAATTGTTTATAGTTAAAATTGAAATTTTTTGACCTTTCACTTTGTTCGTGAAATAGTCTAATGAAATACCACTCGTGATTGAATTTATCTTATAAGTCTGTTTTTTATTTATAAACTCAACTGAGTTGCTTGACTCGTGGTGTTTTCAAGCTACTCAGTTTCGTTTAGAAATAAATCGACAGACTTATTGCGAAAATTCAGTCACTTGTGGTATTACTACTGAAAATTTTCGATAACCTTCCAATAGTTGCCCTCAATACTTTTTTAGTCTCACTGAGAAATCTGTCGTTCCGTGATGGTATATTTCCATCTTTTCTAAAATTGACAATAGTAATACCATTACACAAGGGCAGAAACCTAGATAATACCTCAAATTTTAGACCAATCTCCCTCATTCCTACCCTTGCAAAAATTATTGAAATACTTATCGAAAAAAGACTCAATGAGTTCCTCAGCTCGCACAAAATCATTATTACTAATCAATTCGGTTTCCAAAATAGAAAGAACACACATGATGTAATTTTTTTCCTTTCTACATGAGCTTAACTCGGACATGAATGGCGGAGATATTGTTCTGTGGCCTTACGAAAGCTTTTGACTGGGTGAATCATCATGATCATCATGAATCAGTCATCACACCCCTTCGTGTTCACTTTGAAGGCCTGCAGAACATTTTCCAAAGACTCGTTCATCCAACGAACAGCGAGGCTTTGGAACTCATTGCCTAGGGAGGTGTTCCCCGAGGCATACAACCTCCAGAAATTTAAGAAGAACACCAACTCCTACCTTCTTTCCCTTGGTTCCCACGATGTTCTCTGAACATTACAGGTTATCCCTTTTCGTGGGAACCAGAACATAAAAAAAAAAAACTCTTGCGAAAGCTTCATCATCATGGGTGTAGAGGAGTAACTTCGGATTGGTTCGAGTTGTACCTCACAGAACGTAGTCAAGTAGTGAATACCCACGAAATTTCAAGGACCAATGAGATAGATTCGGGTGTGCTGCAAGGGTCGGTTCTAGGTCCAACTCTGTTTTTATTATACATTTGTGATCTATCAAATCTTCACATTTCTAGTGAACTAATATTTTTTAGAAATGATACTACAATTTTTTGAAAGAGAAAAAGCGTTGAAGATCCTAAAGAGAAAATATATAGTGTAATGAGTTCATGCAGAACTAGTCGTACAGACTAGAAAGAACTTCATTACATCTTTTTTCCAAGGAATAGTTAGATTATTTCGAGATAAGTTTGGACGTATCGTCCGCATACAACGTGAAATGTATAGATGGGCTCGCCCTTACGATGTCATTTACGTATATTAGAAACAATATTGGGCCCACTACTGACCCTTGAGGGACACCCACACTGATATCAAGATAATCCGAGTTACAGGTAGTCATTGATCGGAAGACTAACGTACTGACGACGTGCGTACCTACAGAGTCCCTGAACAATTGTTTTTTGTCATGATATTATGGTTTACGCAGTCGAACGCCTTGCTGAGATCACATAAGATCCCAAAAGGCACTCGCCTGCATTAACCAGATTAGTCAGGTTTTCATAAAAACAGTGAACAGCACCGTTTGTCGATTTGTTTGCTTGAAATCCATGCTGGTTATCGATTATTATATGATTCTGCTTCAGATGAAAATTCAGTTTCTCTAAATACGCATAATAAAATATTTCTGAAAATATGGAGGGAATAGTTGTGGAACGATGATTACTAAACTGGAAATTGGAACGACCCTACCAGTCTTTAGGCAATCGGGAAAATTACTGTTTGAAAACGAAAGGTTGGCATGCTAGTTCAGAGGAGATATTATGAATAATAATTATAAAAAAAAATTAAAGACAAGCTTGTATTCATACAAATGCACTAAAAAGGAAAAAATAATGTATTTCATTGTTTGATCTAGGTTATTCTGTGAGTAACAGATTCAAAATCTTGCCGCGCAATATTACCTATTTTGTATCCGCGGCAAGCTTTGAAAAAAACGATTTGAGAAGAAATCACTTGAGAAAAATCGAGCAGTCATCTGATTTTTGACAGACATATGTAAACATTGTAGTAAATTTCATCTCATTTTCGCGCCAACCGTTCTGTGCGGGATCTTGTTCGTAGAACTATAATCTTTGGTTGCATGGCAAAAGCATCATTTTCGTCTACGAGTGTACTCATGTTGCGTGCAATCGAATCGTGTTACGTAATTAATTCTGGAAGTATATTACATCAAATGGTCATTTATTTCGTTGCTAATGTTCTTCCAAAATAAACATACGGTATCATTTTTCGATTGAATTATAGCATTTTTGCTGTCAGGATAAATTCATTGGATTCGTTTTGTTTGATGGATAATGCCATAAGCGATATATGGATACATGAGGCATTTAACTGCTTTAGTTGACTTCATACAGGGTGTATTTTAGGTTGTTGCACACTGGTGTATAATGTCAGATTATAACGAATTATAGCGGTTAAAAATTCGATTTATTATTTTTTTGTCAAATTCGTCCTAATTTTGGGAACCGCGAAACAGCGAAGTTTTGGTAGGTAATATATATGTTTTTAAATTTCATTTCTGGACTTATCGTAAAAATTTCAAAGTAAAAATCTTTTTATTTTTTCATAGTCCAGAAGTTAGATTACACCCTGCTATTAGGTTAATCCCATGACCAAAAAATCCGTTGGTTATTTTTTCATGTTTTCAAAAGCGGAAAAATACATCTTCTAGCGCTCAATCGAATCTAATCATACATCATTTCATCATTATTATACGGTAAGATATAAAGTTTAGGTCTCGAAGAAGAAAGTGAAGATAGTACGATCAGTTTGTTAGAACGTTTCACCGATTTTCAGTGTTATCCGACTTTTGATTTGGATAAAAATTATTAATTGAGTGTTTTTAAGCGCAGGCTAAAAATATTCCAAAAGAATAATTCAAAAAAATCCTTTTGATTGTTATTTATTTTGGGGTGTTTTTTTAATGAAACTTTGTATTCCACTATCATGCTCTACAACATTATTTTGTTCTTGTTTGTTTTCTGGGCCATTGAAAAAGGTTACTATTCCTATCAAGAATATTTGGATGATCCATTATTGTGAATTATTTCACATTTAATTTATTATTTCACTTTTAATATGTTACTTGTAGTGTGCTGTCATCTTACTTGTTCAGTGATAAAGCTTCAATTCAATGATTTTAATTGGGGTTCATTTGTACTGGGTTACGATTTTGTTTATACTGATAATCGTGTCACTCTTAAATATGTATCTGGTGTTGTGCTGTCGTCATGTCCGTTTGATTTTATTTATACACATGATCGTTATTTAGTTTAGTTTATTTATACTCAATGACCAACAATATGGTTTTGCTGTAACATGTGATTTATGTATTGTAGGACTTACCATATGTACACATTGTACCTAAATGGCTAATAAAATTTATTTATTTATTAACCTTCCACAACTTAAAATGAATACATATAATAAATCTGGAAAACCTAACAAGAAAACGAGTTCCTGCACAATGTTTTTTGTTTTAAAAAACAAGAAAAAATCACCAACGTACAATAACCTTCAACGAAAAAACAGAAAATTAAAAAATATTATTACGAAAATGAGAACAGTACGCCCCTGCTGTTGATCATCAGCCAGGCATTGTTTATGTTGGATGCAACCATTGACCTAGATTATCCAACCAAAACGTCATTCAGGAAACGAAATTCTCGGGCATTCTAGACTGATATTTTGACTATAAAAACAGCCGCTCGCCGCTTGGGAGTTCAATTGAATATTTTTGTGCAGAGAAGCTAGTAGTTACTCTTATTAGCGAGTTTAACATTTTTGATTTAGTGCAGTGTGGTACGCGGAACATTTTAGTAGTGAATTAACGAACATTAATAATTTCGAATATTTGTTATAGTCGAGGACTCAGTTTCATAACGTTGTCAGAAGTGGGATAGTCTGTAACATTGCCAAAGCAGGTCCACTCAAAGCCACTTATGTCCAGTAGTCTTTTTTCATCGTCCCATCCATTGGCTGTTGCCGCAGCTTCAAACTGTTTTCGATAAAGAGACCATGGCGACTGTCCATCAAAAGTCGATTGGTCAATATGGCATCCCTGCCGCGGTGGTCTTAGATATTCAACGAGGCAACTTTCTTTCCCATTTCTTCCAAATGTTGCATTGTTTTCTCGTGCACGACCTACACTTATTTCTTTGCTTCTTCTCGGACTGCCTGACTTCGTGCTTTATCTCACTGTCAATTCCTTCCATCGTTTTCCAAACTGTGTTGATTTCTACCTTCAGGCCTATGATCTACCCCTTGGTTTTCTGGATAATCTGTTCAAGAAGTGATTTCTGATGTTCTTCTTGTTTCTCCTCCTCTTTTTTTCTCTTTCTCCTTCCCTTCTCCTCTTGTTTTTCTTCCAGTCGATATTTTCTAGTGTATGTTATTGGTTTCAAGTTATTAATTACGCAATCATCAGTTTTTTGTTGTTTTTCTTGTAATTCAGTTGCTAGATTTGATGAGTTTAAGTATTAGGCACGTTAGGGTGGCCATGTAAACTCACCATGGATGATTTTTACACCATTTGCAGCATTCTGGATATTCGTGAACTGAATCGCCGAGGACAAACTCAATTTAAATCTCTCATATCTTGGACCCTATGAAAATGTAAAATTCAAGCCAGCATATCCAGCCAATAAATTCGCACAATTACCTAGAACTGAGTATTCGAACTGTTTGTCGACTATACATTTCATATAGGCGATTGAATCGAGGATTGTTATGTTGGAATGGATTCAGTCATAATTTAATAAAATAAAAAATAAACTATAAATTCGAAACTTAGTTGGTTATGGATATGAAGACACAAAATTAAGCAGTTTAATGTGAGTTGTTTCATATTTTTTCGTGAAATTTTCCGGGTTGATATTAGTCGTGTTTAATTTATATTATCGCCCCACACCTGACAACGAATGTAGTCCTACACCTGACACCAAATGTAGAATTGGATATTGGCGAACTAATTCTCCAAAAACGAATCCAATTTCAACGCCTCATAGCTCGCAGCCAATAAATACGCATATTCCACCTCGAACTGAATATTTGAACTGTTCGTCGGTTATAAATTTCGCACAGGCAATTAAATCGAGCGTAGGCGGGCCGCTTCGAATGCCATAATCGCGAAATGTTGTGTAAAAGTATATTGGAGTGGAATTAGTTATAATTTGTCATAATAACAAATGATAAATCCGGACCGTAGTTGATTATCTCCGGGTGATTTGTAGGTTGCAGGAAGAGTGCTAATAATAATTGCTTTCCGTTGCCGCTGTCGACGTCGTTTCGGGTTATCAGATCTCGCCTACTGCCTATTCCGTTCGCTGTATGTTCGTTTGTTTCCTGCATTTCCCAGATCTTCGAGGAGATATTCTGGAATGCAGGACTGAAGGGACCGAGCAACAGTGCTCCTTGCGAATGATTAATAGAGCGGGGAGTTATTTATATTCGTGCGAATTCAACTGTTGTGTTTGATTGCAATTAAGGAATATGGAATGTTCGTTTGTCACGGAGTTATTATAAGAGCCACAGTACACTTGCTAAAAATATTAAACTATAGAAAGACTCATCGTACCTCATTTTGACGGTTCACAGACTCGTTGTTCAGAAGCATCGTTAATTTGCAAAAATAAATCCCATAATCGATTTTATTCAGATTTTCACACTCCACAATATGAAAATAAAATTAAAAACAAGAAATCTATATGAGTATAGAAGGGCAAATAAATTAATTTGCCCCTCAAAATTATTCCATTTACCAAATAACTATTGTTTTGAGAAAATCATTCAATCTGTGAATAACTTGTCGTATGCTGCATTTGCCTACTTGAAAATTAAGCTAAAAAATAATCAAATGATAATTCTCTATCCCAGACGATGACATTCCGGAGACTTCATTTCCCCCGTTCTCAAAACTGGTTGAACTTCTTCTAATTTTTAATATGAAGTATTTTAGACCATTATTTTATTATTTGAAATCTACAAAAATTCTTTGGGATGACATATTTGCTTTCTTGAATACCTAAGGTGTTTGGTATGAATTATTCATTGTTACTCCATCTGTGAGGAATCCATTTTGAGAGAATTTGTTGAAAACCGGTTGCTCGATAAATTAATGCAGCCAGTTTCTTTCAACTTCCTTCTTTCTTCTCATTATGATCGCCATCACATGTGAGTAAGTGTTCCGATTTTGAAGCAGATGTTTTTCAAATTCTTATATAATTTATATGTTCTTCTTGACGTCCGGTGGACAGCCTTGATGTTTCCCCTATGTAACACGTACACGGTATGTTTCGTATGTGTCATTATTGATCCCAATGTATTCGTTGTTTTGAATGATGTTCTTACATCATACTTATGGACAATCTGTTTGATCTCAGATAATCCGGCATATAACTCATTTTGTTGGTTGAAGAACTATTTGTGCTCTATTGTAAAGACGTTTCAAAACCCCCTTTCTACCGATCGTGTGATGTTTTGAGTTGTAGTAGGATATCTGTTGGTTCGTATTTCTTTCTTGTTCTCCTATTTATTTTAATGTTTGTTTTTGCCTTGGTACTATTCGGAATGTACCCTATTCTATGTGTGGTGATTGTTTTTCTTACAAGCTTTTATTTAGTTTCACTTGTGCCGGTGTCTGTCTGTCTCTAATCAAATCTTGCAAGTTAAATTTGAACCACTTCTAATCGTCCGATTGATTTGAAATTTGGCAGGTGTACATAATTCCTGTGATAATGCATTATGAACATTTTTTTAGGAAAAAAAACAAAAAAGGCGGCTCCGATATGGCGGACAATTTTTGTGATTAGGGTGCGATTCTATTCAAAATTGGTATCTAGGGGTTTTTGGGGTCGGAGATTTTTTTGTCAAAATTCAAACATAAATTAGATAGAAATTACCAAACTAGTTATTTAACATCATAAATACTAAAAAAAAAAATATTGTTTTTTGTAACAACAAGCTTTTATTAGTTGTTAATAAAAACAGAACCAACAAGTTGATAATAAAAATTATGAAAAAAAAACATTTTTAAAGACAAACTTTTATACAAATAAACTAAAAAGGGAAAAATAATCTCTTTCATTGTTTGATATAGATTATTCTGTGAGTAACAGATTCAAGAGCTTACCGCGGAATCAAAATAGGTAATCTTGCGCGGCAAGATTTTGAATATCTTACTCACAAAATAACCTAGATCAAACAATGAAATAAATTATTTTTTCTTTTTTAGTGCATTTGTATAGAAGCTTGTTTTTAAAAATGTTTTTTTAGAATTTGTATTTCTAAACTTTTTCTCTAACTTTGTTGGGGAAATACAGCAGTTACAATTATCGTTAGATCTTCGATTGTGTTCCGATGAGGTAATAATATATCATCATTTGACTAACGGTAAGTATTTTAGTATAAAGATTTGAAGCAAAAAAAAATTACTTGATGCAACATACAAAAGTTTACAGAAAAATGCAAAAGGCTCTAAAAGTAAATCTGAATATGAGTTTTTCAATATATTCGTTAACCTATCCAAAACAGATAACCATACAATTTTTCAGCTAATTCAGATGTCATAAAATCTGAAAATACCAGTTGAGATGTTATAATCTCATTAGGTGAAGGTATTTTTTCTGTTTAAAAATGTTTCTAATCGGATATTTTCGGAAAAATCAAAATATACAGCATAAAATTATGTCATACATGATCCAAAGAGGTTCTAGTTCCAACATTCTACAAAGCAAAATTCGCTTTAATAATATTTATCACATACATAAGGGCATTTCAGTTAAGTGCCATAACTCTGAAAATTTCAAATCAATTTGCCCATCAAATACTTGCTAATTCAATTTCATACAGTTATTCTCCGAACTAATATCAAACATCAATCATCAATAATAATAAAATAATAATAAATAATAAATCCGTTTATTCAATTTAAATTCAGCATTTACAGAACATACCCTGATTATCATATAACATTTATATAAACGTAAGAGAAACCAGAAGTACATAGTACTTGTATGGTTGATCTAATTACACGCATACATACACTCATATACAGACACACACATGCACATACACACATATACAGGGTGTCCCTGGACTTCCTCTTTTCCTCTCGGGAATGTATAGATGGGGTCAAAATACCACCAGTACTTCATATAACTTTTGTTCCTGAAAGCCTCCGTTACCAAGTTACGGGCCCTCAAAGTTACAAAATGAAAAATGTTTATCTTTGATAACTTTCAAAGTGAATATTCAAAATCATCTAAATTTTGGTGATTGACTGAACAAATGAATTCCTTCGATGAGCTTTCATGCAGGAGTCAGTTGTTTTGCTACAAAGTCAGGAACGGACTACCCCCGATGGTCCACACCCCAAAACTTTGAAATGACAGATAATTTTTCAATAGTTTTCAACAAAATAAGGTTACGTAGACAATTTTCTAAATAAAAGTACTCGGCTGGAAAGTCGATCGGAGCAACGATTCTTAATGAAAATGCAGTTTTACTCGACGACATCAAACCCGATCGTCAACCATTATTTGAAATGAAAAATTTTCACAGTAGAAATACCAATGCTATCGTTAATTCTAAAACATTTATAACAGGGATAATACAAAATATGCTAAAATAAAGTCGTAACAACAGTACCTAATTGAAAGTTTCATTTACAATGTAGATATTTTTTCAAATGAAATATCAAGTTATGTAGATTCGTGGTGTTTTTGAAGCTACTCCACTATGAAATATCGAATTCAGTCCATATTTTGTATGTACGCGTGGAATAAGCACGTTTCCTGTTGTGTTATCTGAATCTCATGAAACTCAACATTTGGATGTTGCAAATTCGCATTCACAGCTTAAATGTTGAGGAGTTTCACTGATAAGTATAATTTTATGGGAGAAAATCTTTAACCCGAAGATAAATTTAGCTGAAAAAACGCACTTCGGAAGACATAACTAATAAAAAGCAAACGAATAAACTACAAAAACGGCTGCAGAACGTTATTTGGAGTTCATTCAGAACGATTTGAATGGACTTTTGGAACATGTTCCATTGCAAACCCGAAGAGATATGTGGTTTATGCATGATGGCGCTCCTCCCCATTTTAGTTTGATTGTGCGGGACCATCTGAATCAGATTTTCCCTAATAGATTGATTGGTAGAGGTGAGCCATATTCATGGCCTCCGCGGTCTCCGGATTCAAATCCATTGGATTTATTTCTGTGGGGGCATCTAAAAAGCCTCGTTTACGCTACACCTATTCACACCAGAGATGCCTTGTTGAATAGAATTATATTACATTGTGAAGCCATACGAAACGACCCTGCCATGCTATTTCAAGTGCAGAGAGGGTGTTTGCGCCGACTAAGAAAATGTATTGAGAGAGACGGGGGTCATATCGAGCAGTCTTTGTAGTGGATTTTGCATTTCTGTTTGCTCTTGAGGCTTGCGATTGATTATTTACACCATGAGATTTGTAAGGTAAACGTGTTTGCATGATAAAAATTCGTTATGAACATTGTACCTATCATTTCTATTTTGATTACAAATTAATCTTTTCGAATAATGGTAGACATCTCAGGTTGGATGTCGTCGAACAGAAATGCATTTTTATCAAAAATCGTTGCTCCGATCAATTTTCCACAGGAGTACTTTTATTCAGGAAATTGTCCAGGTAACATTGTTTTGTTAAAACATATTGACAAATCCCAGTCATTTCAAAGTTTTGGGGTGTGGACCATCGGGGGTAGTCCGTTCCTGACTTTGTAGCAAAACAACTGACTCCTCCATGAAAACTCATCGAAGGAATTCATTTGTTTAGTCAATCACCAAAATTTAGATGATTTTGAATATTCACTTTGAAAGTTATCAAAGAAAAACATTTTTCATTTTGTAACTTTGAGGGCCCGTAACTTGGTAACGAAGGCTTTTAGGAACAAAAGTTATATGAAGTACTGGTGATATTTTGACCCCATCTATATATTCCCGAAAGGAAAAGAGGAAGTCCAGGGACACCCTGTATACACACACATGTATATGTACACCAACACATTTATTATGCCGGTGATCATCCATCTCTAGTAAGTAATATTTATTATAGGATATATCCTAATCTCACAATAGAAATAATAAATAATAACAATTCAAATAGTTCCACACAGTGTCACAGATATTATTAAAATTCAAATCTTAATATAAATAACAAATTACAATTAAAAATACAGAGGTATTGGAAAAATAAAAAAATACATAGCATAAGAACATTATTCCAGCAACTAACGCTCTAGATATTCCAACAATTTAGTCTTGACCCTTTCACAGTATTTGCCTCTTTAATTACATTTGGTAAATTGTTAAACTCTTTTAGACCTATAAGAATATACTTTTCATACCACATCCAGTGTGGGTTCAATGTAGGTAGTGACATTATGGAAAACAATTTCAATACCAACAATGTCAATAGTGGGAAAAGATTCAGTTATGAAATTGAGGTCCATAGGATATGTGTAAAACTTTGAGTTTACGGCAATTAACACCCCACCCCCTCTTGTTGTGTTTGTGAGATCAAAATTACGGTCTCTTCTATAAACCATAAACTGGTTTCTGGTTATTTCGGAATCCAAAATATCAGATGCCAACCAAGTTTCAGTGAGGCAAATCACGTCAAAAATATTTTAAGCAATGTTATTATAAATAAGATGCGTTTTGGATCGTAGACCCCTGCCATTTTGGCAAGAACACTTTAAAAATAATAAAATAAAATAGGTTTATTCACCAAGTGTTATTATTACTGAATGGACACTAGAATTCTTGTTGAAATGTAAATAAGTAATCTAGCTAAAGTAAATAAACTGGGAAAAGTCACTAAAGGTGAAGCTGTGCGTGTCATAAATACACAAATCAATATGAGATGAAGCAATAATGGTAATAAATAAAACATTATACTAATTGAAATCAACGAGTAAAATTATTAAGATCGTCTATAGATATAGATAAAGCAACAATAAAAATAATGATGATAAATATAACTTATACTAATTAAAATCACGAGTAAAATCATCGAGATTGACAATAGATATAGATAAAGCAACAGTAAGAATAATGGTAATAAATATAAGTTATACTAATTAAAATCAACGAGTAAAATCATTAAGATCGACAATGATAAATAAGCAACATAAAATAATGTATAAAAATAATTATACTAATTATAATCAAATAAAAAAGATAAAGGAATTGATTATATAAGGAGAACAGTTTTACATTTACAATAATGCAATTGAAATAGTATAAGTCCATACAATCTCAGGGCACTATCTGATTCTATTCTATTATTCTATAAATCATTTCTCTCAGAGGTTTTCTCAAAGAAAATGAAAGCTTTATGAAGGTTGTAGTTTAAACTTTTTTTTTTTTGTATTTTTGATATTGTCTGGGAGTGTGTTATACAGTTTAGGGGCTAGATAAGTGTAGCATTTTTGTCCAGTCGTTTTCTTTGTCTTTTTCAGTACGTACGTTTTTTTTAATTTCATGTGTTGTATTCATGATTGATATTTTTAAGTTGATGCACATTTTTATGTTGGTAGATGTTTGTAAAATAATAGTAAAGCTGCCGTGTGTCCATTATATAGCTTCCCGAATAGATTGTCGGATGGATGAGTAAATCATTTTTATACATAACTTTGATGATCTTGTTTTGAATGACATCAAGATTTGTCAAAGTAGATTTCCAACACTTCCCCATTCTACTATACCATACATTAAGTGTGGCTGGACAAGTGAGATATAGACTGTATGTAGCATCTTAGGATTGATAATATCTCGTAGAACTTTAAATTTGTTTATTAGGAATCTAACTTTTTTAATAACGTGCTTAACGTGTTTGTCCAATCTCAAATTTGAGTCCAAGACGACTCCCAGGTATTTAGATTCATTAACAGCATTTATATTTGCGTTATTTAGAGTTTTTATTATTTGGAAGTCTGGTGATGTTCTACTGTCAATATAAGTGGGAAGGAACGATCTTTTTGCAAAGTTTATGGTGAGTAATTTACTATTGAACCATTTTTGAATGTTAGCTAGATCTTTTTCTGCCAGTGTTTTGACTTTTCTCCAATTTTCTTCTTCGTAGAAGATGCAAGTATCATCCGCGTATGCTATGATTTCCCCGGCTGTAGGAACTGAGAAAAGATCATTCAAATAAATGTTGAAAAGGACTGGTCCCAGCACGGATCCTTGGGGTACACCGAAAGTAACTTCCTTTTGCTCGCTTCTGGTATTATTGATTTGTACAAATTGGTACCTTTTTGTGAGGTACGTTTTAAATAACTGTAGCCCCACGCCCCTGATACCCTCATCTTCCAAAGATTTTAATAATAAAGTAAGGCTAACAGGCTCAAAGCCATTCATGTTACTTCATATTACTATTTGTATTGGATGTCGAAAAACCCAAAGGAATGTTTTCCTGCTGTGGTTGCTATTTAGTGACGAAAGCAGAAGATTTAAGGTAGTTAAATTTTTTCTTGTAAATGGGACATTTTTCGGCCTTCCCATACAGCGTGATCAGTATCGGTTAAATTAGCATTGGTACAGTTTATCGTTCGTTCGAAGGTAAAAAAAAATATTGTCATGTTCCATTTCAGTTGCTGCGTTTTCGCATCGAAAATCGAAACCATGTCACCATCGAGCATCGTCAGTGGCGGATTTACAGATTTGCCGCCCGTAGACTATTCAATTTTTGCCGCCCGTAGGCTATTCAATTTTTGCCGCCTCTAAATTTTGATACCGCTGAGCTCATAAAAATTATTTTTCAGTTATGATTAATTACTTTTTATATAAAAAAAAGTAATTTTAATGCCATATCGTATGGATTTTTGAAGATCGTGTTCACAGTAAACACGATAACTTTCGAAAAAATCATTTTTTCACTTCAATTTTTTGTTAATATACTTATTTGACTGGAGAGAAGCCGTTGAATAAAAATTGCTGCTCAGTATTGTTTTATCTTATTATAATTAATTCATTCCGATTGGCATTTTCTGAAAAAGTTGGCTTTGTGAAAAGCAGTCATTGTTGAACATAATAAACAATTCGATGCGCCTTAAAAGATTTCCTCGAAGGTGGAAGCACGCCATCGTGGTGATGATTCCGAAGGAAGGACAAAATCCGACCTTCCCACAAAATTATCGTCCAATCAGTCTGCTTTGCAAAGTTGGCTGAGAAAATCGTCCTGGAAAGGCTCGACGATGAAGTGGATGACAGAAATGTCCTACCGAATGAGCAGTTTGGCTTTCGCCGAGCTCACTCCACGGAGCTTCAGGCTCTGAGGCTGGTGGAAGATACGATAAATTCATTGAAATACCAACAACAGCGCCCATGTTATACTTCTTGACATCAGTAAAGCGTTCGATAGAGTATGGCATGAAGGCTTGCTTTCAAAATTGATAGACTTCCACTTGCCTCTGGGTCTGGTGGAGTGGCTAAAATCATTTCTCATGGGTAGGACATTCCAAGTCAAGGTCGACAATTGTCTCTCGGATTCGAGAGCAATTGAGGCCGGCGTTCCTCAGGGGGCAATATTGTCTCCTATGCTCTACGCTCTTTACACGTCAGACATACCCAGGAGTGAACACGTGAAGATTTCCCTTTACGCTGATGATACGGCCTTACTTCCTTCTTCAGCCGACCATCTGATGGGTGTCGTCATTTGCAGAATGCATTAGACGATCTCCAGCAGTGGTATCTGGAGTGGAAAATAAGGGTGAATCCTGACAAAACGCAGGCTATTTCGATGGGTCGCAAGAGAAACAACCCAGAGAGAGGAGTGACTGTCTCTGGAAGGGAGATACATTGGTTGGAGCAGGTCAAGTACCTCGGAGTTACATTGGATCGCCGACTCACCTGGAGGCCACACGTTAAATTGATAAAAAATAAAATACGTAAGAAAATCGCATCACTCTATCCGTTAGTAAACAGGAAAAGTAAACTTTCCCTGAAAAATAAAGTTATGATCTACATAATGGTTTTCAGACCTGTCATTTTGTATGCCTCAGCCGCCTGGGGCCAGACCTGCAGAACGAGCATTCGCGTCCTGGAACGGGCGCAAATGAAAGTTCTGCGTATGATAACGAACGCTCCGTGGTACGTGCGGAACGAACGGATACTTGAGGACTTAAATCTGCCTTACATCAGAAGTATCATTAGAGAACGCAATCAGAGAGTATTTGATTGTGCAATAGCCCACGAGAATCCTCTTGTGAGGGAAGCCACTGATTACAATATTGACGACCCCTCGCGTTTTAAACGTCCCAGGCGCTCTCTGGAGTGATGGGCTATTTATTAATCCATACAGGGTAGTGAAAGCTGCATCCTCTCTAGAAATTAATATTTTTCAAAACTTTCAGATCAAAAATTATTTCTCGGCTATTTTTGAGAATCACCAACATGGCAATGACTGGAGATTCTTCTCTAGTCCAATCAAAATTCAAATTTCGTGAATGGCTGTAGCCCACTTGTTTTTATGTTGAAAGAGTATTTTTTTTTTGGCTTGGACATTTCGTCATTCGGCCAGACACAAGTGGAATATTATTAAATAATCCCTAACAAAAAACCTAAAACGACATAATATAAGAACATTACATGAAGAAATGCAATAGGAGGTTACAGGTACACACTTTTCACGTCCAGGGGTCCGTCAGGACGACTTTTTCTTTTTAGACATACAACAATTAGACCACGGATTGGTAGGTATAAACAACATAGGGATAGGGATACACATAGGTAACAATTCTAACCCTACTACAACTTGATATTTGCCTTATTCAGGAAATTTATCAAACACTCGTACAGTTTCATATCGTTTGAAACTAAAATTGACATGACATTGAAGGGGGTCGGCATTTTCAAATCACAAAGTTTAGCAAACAATTCATTAGACTGATCAGAATACTTGGAGCATGCAAAAAATATGTGGTCTAAATCTCCTTTCTGATTACAGTGCTCACAATTTTCAGTAGGGGAGATATTTAAGCGAAACAGATGTAGTGGATAACAGGCATGACCAAACTTGAGTCTGATGAGAGTTGTGATGAATCTGCGCGGTATATTTAGCTTAGAGTGCCAATGCTTTGTAGGTATACATGGTTGTAATAGTGTTATCTGGTTGGGTTAGTCTGACAATACTCACTCCAACTTGCTGACCATGTTGAACGCTGTTCCATTTTCAATTGTGTAAAAAAATCATTAACACATATCTCATAACCAATGTAATTGAAAGAGTAAGAGCCTACGGGTTACACTCGAATATAATAGTGATAGTAGACCCTGATTGCTTTGTGAAAAAGTTAACAAATGTACTAATGTAAACATTCAATTTAAATAATTCGTGTACGACATGAGCGCTTAAGGCATGCTCATTTGGATTCTCCAAACTTTTTCTTACTACAAATAAACTAATTAACTGATGAAATGTATCAATTTTCTAATCAGCAAATTGTCTTACTTCATATTTTGTGGAGGGAATTTTTTTATTGTCAAGTCGCAGTCGTTCAAATATTAGTCAATTTCAGTCAGTATTTTTTACGCATAAAGAAATAACTTTCTGAAATTGAATTTGACAATTTGCAAACTTGCTGCAGCAATCATGATTAGACCATCGATATTATATCAAGATTGAATTGTGTAAGGAGATCTCATAATTATTAGGTACACGGAGAAAAAATTATAGCAGTTATCAATGAAGAAAATATGTAAAAATAACTAAAATTTCGATTTTTGTTAAATATTTTAATTTCTCTCCAATGTTCGAAATTCGTATTTTGTGTGTGTATAATATTTTTTTTTTATTTGTAAATCGAAATAAAAAATTTAGGAACTAAATTTGCCGCCCTAGGCTCCGGCCTACTCAGCCTGCTGGTAAATCCGCCACTAATAAATTTCCCATTTGCCGGGCAGTGCATATGAACACTCCTCGTAGTGCTCTTATTTTTATTGCCGTTCCAATTGGGATTAGAATAACTATATTTGTACCGTAAAGGCTAGTTTTCATCACAGCGGATTGCGGATGGCGGAATGAAATTCCGCGTAAGGGATGATCCTCGCATCAAACAAACGTTTTCATAAACGCGGAGCGTATTTAGTGAATTCTAGTAATATTTTCATTTGACAAGATAACTATCTGGTTTTTGACAAAGTACAGAACATAATTGTCATGTCAAAGGTGGTTTAGATTTCAAAACGAATTGAGTAGTACAAATAATATAAATTCATTCAGTATTCAGGTTCGTAAAATTTGCTTGTTGGGACTACTTTATGCATTTTCCAAAATAATTGAAAGAAAACGGCAACCTAAACGATGGCGGGTATAAGAAACATATTTTTAAACAGAAAAGCTCAAGGATCATATCATAATCTCTTCTTCGTCAGAATTCATCTTGCCCAACACACGTAACAGAGTACGATTATCTAAATTACTTGAACACTTTAACCACAAAATATCCCCCCCTATTTTGTGACTTTAACGACACAAATACAGACCATAAACAAATATAAACCCGAGCTGGGCTTATAACCTCACTTATCTAATGTCAAACTGCCAAAAGCTCTGAAAAACCGCCAGAAAGTTAAAAAATGTTTAACATAAAATGAGACTCCGCAAAATGTTAAAATATCCGCAAATATTTCGCGCCATTCACATTTTGAATATTTTCTACCAATCAGAAAAAGTCCGCAACAAAATAATCCGCCATCCGCTGTGATGAAAACTAGGCTTAAGGAAGGTTTTCTTGCTGTGGTTGCTATTTAGTGACGAAAGCAGAAGATTTAAGGTACTTCAATTTTTTCTTGTAAATAGGACATTTTTAGACAGCGTGATCAGTATCGGTTAAATTAGCATTGGTACAGATTATTACGAAGGCGTATAAGGGCCAACAACAAAATTTTTTTTTAAATATTAAGAATTGTCACTTCAATGACAATTGTCATTTGAATAATTTTGACAATTGTCACTTTGAAGTGACAATTGTCACTTCGAACTGACAATTGTCACTTCGAAGTGACAATTGTCACTTCGAAGTGACAATTGTCACTTCTAGTAACAATTTTCACTTCGGTATGAGGATTGCAATACTCTGGACGGGGTTGTTTTGATGGCGTTTTCTCAGAATGAGTTTCTAAAGTGTTATTTACATGGTTCTATTAATAAAATTGCGAAAAAAATTAAATAGTTCATCTATTGGTATTAAAATACTTACTCTATTTAACTTAAGTTATTTGAAAGAAAAATAGGATATTTATAAATTGATCAGAGAATATAGAAAAAAAAAGGTGATTTTAGATATTTTCGAATAAATGCTTGGAACTACACCTAAGCCATAGTATTGGATTCTAACTGTTTTCGAAATTCTGCCATCTTCATAGTTTTTTTTTAACTTGTTTTTATTTGATTTCCAATCTATAACAGCTTCATAGTTTTTTTTTGATGGCCTCCTATGAACATTTCATTTTGTATACAGGGTAGTTCCTTTCGAAAAATGAATGGAGTTTTTTCTCAAATGTCTCGGACGGACACAGTGCTCTTTTTTTTAAACAAAATAGGAGATTTTCCACGAGAATTCAATTGGTTTTTCTGAAATAGTTTTTTTATCGAAAAAGAAGTCATTTTCGATCAAGAATAAAATATATTTTTTTTATTATAACAAATTGATTTCACAAGAAGAATCTCCAGTTTCAATTTGGACCAATGATAGAATGCACAATTATTGAATATTTGTACTTTTGTTTCCATGAAATCTCAATTATTTTGTACACCTTTTTTGGGTTATAAATAGATAACTTTTTTTGTATTAACTGAAGAGAATTTGTTATTTTTCAACTTGAATAAAGTTTTGAAGTGGTATAAGTGAAATGATAGAATGCACAATTATTGAATATTTGTACTTTTGTTTCCATAAAATCTCAATTATTGTACACCTTTTTTGGGTAATAAATAGATACCTTTTTTTGTATTATCTGAAGAGAATTTGTTATTTTTCAACTTGAATAAAGTTTTCAAGTGGTATAAGTGAAATGATAGAATGCACAATTATTGAATATTTGTACTTTTGTTTCCATGAAATCTCAATTATTTTGTACACCTTTTTTGGGTTATAAATAGATAACTTTTTTTGTATTAACTGAAGAGAAATTTGTTATTTTTCAACTGAATAAAGTTTGAAAATTGTCACTTCAAAGTGACAATTGTCAGTTCGAAGTGACAATTGTCACTTCGAAGTGACAATTGTCAGTTCGAAGTGACAATTGTCAGTTCGAAGTGACAATTGTCAGTTCGAAGTGACAATTGTCACTTCAAAGTGACAATTGTCAGTTCGAAGTGACAATTGTCAGTTCAAAGTGACAATTGTCACTTTGAAGTGACAATTCCTAATATTTCAAAAAATATTTTGTTGTTGGCCCTTATACGCCTTCGTAGATTATCGTTCGTTCGAAAGTAAAAAAAATATTGTCATGTTCCATTTCAGTTGCTGCGTTTTCGCATCGAAAATCGAAACCATGTCACCATCGAGCATCGTTCTCTTCGAGTCGAATAGTTTTCCACGATGTCAAGTTCGACATCAGTCGACTGCGGATGCATTAGACGGACTTCCGGAGTCGAGCGCCCGTCCGATCGAGTGTAACACAGCTCTCATGCATATACATACGCTCACTTCCGCATATGATGTCATATGGGGATATGCATCCGAGTGGAAGGCGGAGGGGATTCCCTCCGCCACGACGGACGTACGAGGCGCAGCCAGGACAGGCTCACATCAGGATGTCGATATCGCTGGACTCGTAGACGGGGGATGAGTCTGACAAAGGATGTTTGTTAATAAAGTTTTTGAAATGGTCATCAAATAAGTAAAATAAATGTATTTTTTTTCTGTATCTAGAAACCACACGGCGCTGTTCCATCGTGCCACCGCCCGAATTCCCGATAGTATTTCACTTCTGAATTGTATTTTGCACACCTCACATTTTAAATGACTTAAAAACAATCAAACTAATTCGTTCAGAGAATCAATGCAGGCTGAAGACTAAACTCAAGCGAACACTGTAAGCTAACAAATTGTTGTTATTTTGTCAAATTTCACACAACCCCAAGTAGTATTTTTAGTGGACAGAACGTAGCAGCCACAATTCTGGAAAACAGCCACGTAAAATACACGATTCTATCACGCGGCATCTACCAAAATGGGGAACACTTTTTTGGTGGCTGCTACGTTCCGATCTCTCTGGATCTCAGATAGACATATTCCAACCACGTTGTGGTCACCTGGTAAAAACGTGGCCGACACTAGACACGTTAAACAACTGACTGTATTTGTGTGAATAATATGTAGCTCGATCTCTGTTCAGCAACATATGTTTATGATAAATGTTCCTCATTCTTCCAGTTTGACTGATTCATTTCTAATACTCGATCAACTATAAAAATATATAACATATGAACATACAAACGCGTAAGTAAGTATATTGAATTTGGATACTTCTGATCGGGTTAAAAAAACGATTGAAAGTTTTATGAAATATGGGTGTTGTAGCTCGATTGTGAGTACGCGCCATCCAAATACTCCTTATTTAAGGAAAACATTATAATTTTGGAAATACTTCGCCTCTGAAATCATGAACTTAAATCCCTCAAACATTGTTTTATCAATCTTTGTTAGTTGAAACAAACACTCACGTAATAAATTACTACGTTTGATGCAGTGCTGATGACGAATAAATCTTTATTGAATATTTCGATCATTTCTCTAATAATGGCGACCCAGCATATTCCTGTAAATATGGCGGCTTTTGGAGAAAATAACTTTAAAGTGCCAGAAAGTGCAAATATACGACTCTAAAGCTCCTGCCATCATAAAGTGTCCAGTGGAACTGAATTATTAACTTTTTCACCAATGGAAAGTGGCACCCATGTCGCAGGCCCATGACTCACCACTTCAAAGTTATAACCTAAAAATTACAATAGGTCTTATACTGATTTGTTGAAAATATAAACAGGATATTCATGAAATCAGAATCATCTGTTAGAAATTCACAAAAAATAATTTCATTTTAATCGAGGATTTTTCAATTCACAGAAAAATCTTTCTATCAATATTCAATTGAGAATGTTTCCCTTTTCAACAAGGTCTTATACCTTCAAAAGGGGCGAACACGTCGGGCTATTATAACCTGCCACTTCAAAGTTATAACCACGAAATTGCGGGTACATGTTCATTAATTGTTAAAAAAGGACATGTAGCAAGTACAGTGGATTTATGCAACTCCAAACAACAATTATCAAGTATCAAGTAACAATTATCAATTAACAAGTAATGAAAGTGATGGCATTTATGCAAACAGAATTAACAATTAAGGTATACATATCAAGCAGGAGCACGAGTCAGAGATACGATCTAATTAAATTAGCCTTTTTATACAAAATCAAGGAAAATTGTCTATTGAAAACGCATAACCCATTTCATATTGAATGAATATCGTTCATGTTTCACGTAACAGGTTAAACTAACTTTTTGTAAGCCACAATAAAATAATTTGAGAAAACTTAGGTTAGCTTTCGTCATCGCGCGGAATGGTGAATTTTGAAGGTTATTGTAATTTGTAGATAGCAAGAACGTGGCAACCATCACCACATATCACAATCAACTGCCTGCCACATTGAAGGTTTTATAGAATTTACCAAAACGTCACCGAAATTATCATACTCTCTTGAAAGTGACTGTGACTTCTAAGTGATATTTAAGTGGTACAGGATGGTTACCGCAATGGATATTTTCCACTTTTCAGTTTAAAAACCTTTAAAGTGATTTGCTCGGTGACCATAATGTTTCAGACACCTCAAATGACACTAATATGTTATAGAACTGTGGAGTGGCTACCATAGATGGGAATTAGGTGGCTACAACCATACAAATATAAAAATTTTCTTATTCTTACTGTATAGTGGTAGATTTAGTGATGATTACGTGATAACCACCGAGTCGAAGTTGCAGTATCAGTTTCCGTCACTATAATGCTGCTTACGTTGCCGGATTGATGGAAATTATCGACCACTTGAAAACTGGATTCTTTACATGCTTCAAACAAGTAGAAATAACGACTGATAAACGTTCCGTTGATATTATAATTGTGGAGAAGATCTCCGCGTGCTACTAGAAGGCATTTCGTCGAAGTGCAAAAATTCCATCTGCTCGAGATCACAATACGGTTGATCCTGTTTCTCTTAGACGTTGCAAAGTAGTGCAAACAGTGATCTGTCAGGCAATCTCCTAAGAGAAAATCTACAGGCGTACTCATCTATTGAAGTGGATGCATTACCACCACAGTACCCGAACAAACACAATATCTGCGTATTTAGCTGTACTGTTAATGATGATGATTGCGCAGACTATGCATAAACCCACTCAAAATGTATTTAATACATATCAATTATTGTCGAGATTGTACCCGGTTGCCTTTGATCTGTTTTTGTTGGAATGAGTTTACCCATTACCCCAAATGTGCATGCCAAGTTTTATCAAAGTCAGCCGAAAGGTTTTCGAGTAATTAATAAAAACTGTTTTTTTTTCTAAAAACTTTGATATTCTGTATCTCTGAAACAAAGGACACATACTTTTAGGAAAAAAAATAATTTTCACCCAAAAAATCGATCCTAAACATTTAGCGGTTTAACCCTGGGTCAATAAACAAATAAAAAATAAAAAAGCTGTTTGAAACATTGGCGATCTTGATCTCCAGGTTTTTGGTACGGCCAGTCGCCCATGGAGGCGCTGCCCGCAATCGACAGACGACTGATGACATGATAATTTTCCAATTCCGACATTTGTCAGAAAATAGAAGTTTATTATTTATACATGTATTTTTTATTATGACAAACCACGCAATAATTCTTCTACTGTTATTGTCATCGAGAAATTATACTATGGACTTGAATAAAAAAATAGAATGGTTTGTTATTCGAGTTGAAATGCTGAAATTCCTGGAAATATTCTTTTACAAGGTAAAATATAAGCTGATTTTCACAAACTGATACTTATTTCCATCTATCAGTTGCAGGAAATTTGTTCACAAACTGAAACTTATTTCCATCCATCAGTTTCCATTTCCTATCACCATCTGAGGAAGTACGAAGTATATGGTCTACTTGATTATCATAAAACTGGATTATTTGTTATACCTACTCGTTCTCCTTTGTGCTAATAAATCAACAAAATTATTGAAGGTTTATTGTAAATGTAATTTGTTTTTATTTTGATTTATTCCAAGATAAGACTGAATAATATTTTTTAATTTTGTTGTTTTTCAGAATTTTATTTTTGTTTTGTATGTAGTTGTACCTTGTCCTAGATAAAATAAAATGTGTTTAACTTATTTTTCTTGTTTTATAAGAACTTTAATTTTGTTTGATATCATGAAACAAAGATTGCTTTTGAAAATGTATTCTGACCACGAACGAACTAACAGATTCTACGAATCGATTACTTATATATTTTATTAGTGATCGATTTGCCATTCCTTTATTTCATATGATACAACCATTCATATGAAATACAGGAATGACAAATCGATCACTTATAAAATATATACCATATCAACCATATAAAAGTAACAAATTGAAAAAATCCGCCTTATCTCAATCGGTAACTGAAGATAAATCAGTTTTACCAACTGTACTAACTTAGTTCGGCCAGTTGCGAGATATGTCGCCACTGTCTAAACGTGTTGCCAACTTTTTCTGCAGTTTTGACAACTGTCTTTATTTTTAGTTTCTCTATGGGTCACCCTATATAGAATAGAACAGAAATCTTGATTTGTTCTTTTAAAAAATACCTTATAAGGTGTAGAACATGTCATCATTTTACTAATAACTAATCATGTAAATAGTCGAATAATAAATAGATAGTGGCCACGTTTATACCATATGTGAATTTGGTAACCTTACCAAGTGCATGTGACCAAATTCAAACCAAATGTTTTAGTAATCGTTTATTTACATCGTGTTTTGTCAAATGAATAATTAACCAACTTGGTTCTGGTTTGGTATTTATTTAGTCATGTAACCAAGAGAAAGGTTTGAAACTCTGCTATCTAATTCGGAATTGTGTCATCTGTCAATGTCAGCAGTTTTTGTAAAGCCCCTACTCAACAAGTCTTCTTCTAGGCTCTTTCAAATGTCTAGGTGTTTAAATTTTTTGATATCCAAAATTTATATAATTTTCTTGTCCAAAAATATTTGGAGAAACGCACTGGTTTCTTCAA
This sequence comes from Gonioctena quinquepunctata, assembly GCA_018342105.1. Classification (NCBI taxonomy): domain Eukaryota; kingdom Metazoa; phylum Arthropoda; class Insecta; order Coleoptera; family Chrysomelidae; genus Gonioctena; species Gonioctena quinquepunctata. The sequence continues at coordinate 2,045,008 of JAFIRS010000001.1, read as the reverse complement.
TACCTTTGAATTTTTTCATAGGAGGTTCTAAACTACAGCAACTTATTTTATGTAAAAAATACTAACAAAAATATATAAAACAATTTTCGAGGTAATGATGCGGAAACTAAGGTTAGGAATCACGAAACATATTTTTCACTAACTCTTTCTCGCTCTCTTTTTTATGGCTATTGTTTCCATTCGGTTCATTCAGCCAGTGCGATAACCACGACAGAACGCTTAGCAATCTTTCAAACCAAAATTTACAGTCACGGTTGGTAAAATTTATCATACTGTTTACACCATCTTAGTCAACTTAGTATTATAGTCTGGTACACAACAAATTCCGGTACCAAACCAAGCTAGTTACTTGACCAGGTGCACAGTTTATACCACACTGACTAACAGAATTTGGTTGGAATATAATCATTAGTCAGCATACCAAGACACGGTATAAACGTGGCCATATTATGAATTATGTAAATAGACAACTAATAAATAGATAAACATTACAATAAAAAAAACATGAGCACAAAGAGGTGATGTAGTCCATATACAATGATAGTAAATCAACAACATAGGCATTAAACACAGTTACAGTCACGGATTAAAATTTTTTATTTAGATATTCTTCAATTGAATAGTAGGCCTTGGAAATCATAATGGTTTCCAAGCCCTCCTTGAATTTTTGGCTGGGTAACAGTTTCAATGATTTCTGAAGCTTGTTGTATACAGTGCTTCTCAAAAGTCCCCTCCCCCCCTCTTATTTTTGGAACAAGTGAAATTTGGAAACTGAATATTGAAGGTTGTGGGTGTAAACTTCCCTACTAGTGATGATAGATGACGAAATCGTCAAAGATGACGTCACAAGGCCATTGTGACCAATAATTTTAAATAGAACCTTACGACAAGCGACACCTCTTGTAAAAGGTATCGAAAAAACCTATTCAATGATACTAATTTTGTTTGTGTTTATGGCAGTTTTAATGGCTCATTAGTAAACATTAAAATTTAAATTCCATTCAGTATGATATTAATTACAGATTTAAGAATCAGTATCTACTCAAAGAAATTGCTCGAAGTGACCTCCATTTACTTCCTGACAGTGAAATATCCGTACTTTTGCAAATGTGTCTGCGGAAACAGCCTCACATTCTGCATCACTACGTTGTTTTAAAACGTCAATATTGTCAGGTTCAGTGGCGCAAACCTTCGATTTAAGGTACCCCCACAGAAAAAAATCCAAAGGTGTGAGGTCCGGTGATCGAGCTGGCCATACTGTTGAACATCGTCGTCCAATCCATCTACCACGATACTCCTCATCCAAATACCGTCTTACTGCACCGTAATAGTGTGGAGGAGCACCATCCTGTAGGAATGTTATTTCCAAATTGCCGAATTTATCTGGATTATCTTCCAAAATTTCAAGGATTAACGGTTCTATTGCGTTTTGCAACAGCTCCAGATAAACCTCACCAGTTAAATTAGTATTTGAAAAAAGAGGCCCAACGATGTGGTTTCCCAGGATACCTGCCCAAACATTCACCTTCTGGGGAAATTGGGTATGTGTTTCACAAAACAGGTGAGGATTTGCGTCACTCCAATAAAAAGTAAAAGTACTTTCGTCACTAAAACAAATTGTTTTGACATAGTCTGGATGTTGGTTAATTTTAGTTTCCATATTTTCACAAAATTCTAGTCTTCGGTCTGGATCGTCGTCTGAGAGTTGATGAACCATTTTTAATTTGTATGGATGAAATTTTTTTTTTCAACACCCTGTGTATTGTACTTTGACTGATTCACAGGTAGATGCAACGTGAGTTGTTGAAGAAGTAGCATTAACTATTACTTCTGCCAGTAAATCAATTTTTTTCTCATCAGAAATTTGTGGTCTGCCAGATCGTTTCGCATCATTGATACTACCCGTTGTTTCAAACTTACGAAGGAGCTCCCTTAAATAAGTCCTCGAAACGGGGCGATCGGGAAACCTCTCATTAAAAATGCGTTCTGCTGCATGAATATTTTGTCCAGTTTCACCAAAAATTAGGATCGTTGCTGCTTTATCACCTGAATCACGTACCATTTCGCTTCTTGAAGCACTTAAACGTTCGGCTCAGAACAGTTTAACAAATTATTAAAATGTACAAAAATATTAAAAGTACCAAAAGCTGCTAAAACAGTTAAACGTTCGATCAACAATACACAAATTATTAAATGTACAAAAACTTGGACAATTACAAAAACGTCGAATTAGGGAGACTAACAAAAACGTCAGCTTATTTGACAACTATCCAGAGGCGGAGCTTGAATTTGGAATTTTAGTATTAACTGATTTAATTCATCACAGCTTTGCGTTTTTTAAAAGTGAGTTGCCAAAACTGCCATAGACACAAACAAAATTAGTATCATTGAATAGGTTTTTTCGATACCTTTTAAAAGAGGTGTCGCTTGCCATAGGGTTCCATTTAAAATTATTGGTCACAATGGCCTTGTGACGTCATCTTTGACGATTTCGTCATCTATCATCACTAGTAGGAAAGTTTACTACCTTTAATATTCAGTTTCCAAATTTCACTTGTTTATGTAAAATCTTTCCAAAAATAAGAAGGGGGGAGGGGACTTTTGAGAAGCACTGTATACTCATGATCGGGAAAGTAATATTTCTCTGAATATATGAGAGGCTAGTTTTTATATTCAACAAATCATTTCTGTTTCTTGTATGTATAGGTTCTGATTTGCCCAGTGAAGTGTGGGAGATTTTCATAAATAAACACTGCACCTTCGTAGATGAAAAGACTTGTTAGAGTGAGTATTTTATCTTCTATAGAGAGTGGTTTTCAGCTCTCAATTCGTGATATATAAAAAATATTCCTAAGGCAGTATTTTTGTGATAAAAAAAATGTATTCACAGCAGTCGACATACTCCAAAATATTATACCATATTTTAAGCTTTTTTTCGTACAATAATTATATGCTAACACTGCTGTATCTATCTCAGTCTTAATCTTTTGAGTTAGGATCCTTTCAAAATATCTATCAGATGTAGTTCAATGTCCAGCGCGGCTTTTGCCGGGGAAGTAGTTGTTTTCTGTTAGATATCCACAAAAAATGATTGGAATTTCCAATTCACAGAGAAATCTTTCTTTTCAATATCCATTGAGAATGTTTCCCATTTCATTATAGTATATTAGTTCTTATAAGTTTATGAATCTTTAAAATGCTAAATATAAAAAACACAAATGAAATATCAAAGTGTGTATCAATATGACTAGGAATGTCCCCACCTAATTCTCTGTGTTTCGTGTATGTGTGACTTATGTCCTGCTAAATATACCAGAAGAGTTGAAAGAGAGATAGACAGAGAGTTTTGTTTTGATGCGCGATTTAAGTCTACCCCTTTTCTAGCAGGAAATCGGGATTTGTTGTTGTGATCATCGAAAGAGTTCCCTAATCAATTATTCGAAGGAAAATTTATTGCTCCGCCGAGTAGAAATCATTACTACGCCGCAGGAGAGATTACACATGGAATGATTGAAAGTGTAAAGCTGAAACCCCGGTCGTGTTTTCTTCTTTTGTACTTTATGTCCAGTTAGTAGTTACTGGCGGATCCAAAATTTCGCAATAACCCTTTTTTACACGCTTTATATTAGCTTCACTTGTTTGTAACCGACTCATTTGTATGTTTGTTTGTAACCGACTCCTTTGGGCGCGATTTTGACCCACTTTAAACGGTCAGATTTCATTCAAACTTTGTAGATTTATCGAGGACCGATGACAATACACTAATTTGATAAGATTATTCCATTTTTTTATTTGTAAAAAATAATAAAAATAATAGTTTAAAAAAAACGAAAAAAACACGCTTTTATAAATAAACCAAACTAAAAAGTGGGAAATAAATAATAATTTAAAAAAACTAAAAAATACGCTTTTATAGAAAACCAAACATTAAAAAATAGAAAATAAGAAAAAAATGTATTTTATATTTTTTTTTAAATTGTTGGGTGCATGGTATCGCCTTGGCCAACAATTACCTGTGATCTGAGACATTTCTTACTTTACTGCCCTAGGTGTGTAATGTACTATATAATTATTGATACCAAGCACCCCACGCTTTTTTTTAAATAATTTTCTTATTTTCTATTTTTTTAGTTTGGTTTCTATAAAAGCGTGTTTTTTAGTTTTTTTAAACTATTATTTATTAGTAATATCGTTCAAAGTGAGTAGAATGAGCGATCATCTTTTTCGAGTAATGTCGGATTTGTAACACGTTAGAACGCTAATTGAAATTAACAAAAACAATTTCACTTCTGACGCTAAAATAAAATATTTTTTGTCAATGGAATCCTATTACTTCCAAACATATTCCTGGTTTCAGATGGTGATAATAATAATGTGTATTTCCAAAAAGCAGAAAGTTCCTTTTTTTATATTATGTAATTCAAGAATTGAATAAACAATGGCATCACTGAAGTAACAATCCCGAAAGATTAATTTAGCCACTTTAGTATTAAAACAATGTAAAATAACCAAAAGTTAAGGTTAGTAAGTAAAAGTGAGCAGAAGATTGAAAGTAGCATGTTGGTAGAACAATGAGTTGAAATAAATGAAAAAAAATTCTAGTTGATGTCACAATCTTGTTTAAGTTTAGATAATTAATAAGGTAAGAGATCACAATCGAATTTTCATTATTGCAGTGAACATCTGGTTTAGATTATTAAAAATATCACAGATTGACAGTCATTTTCAGGAAGTGCCTCAGTTTGGTTAGTATTATAGTTTGAAAATATAACTAGTAGGTGAATATAATATCATAGGTATATTTGGGTATATGTATATACACATTCATGCTTATATAAATATACATTAATACACGTACCTACATATACGTATACACATATTTACTAATACACATTTCTTGAATGAAAGTAAGGTCGGGAATTTCACGTTTTCTCAAAGAAACCATATTGAATTCATGCAAGAGAAGATTATACTCAGAGTGTATTTCAGGAAATGAACCATGAACTTTGATATACATGAATTTCAGAAATCTACGTTGAACATTTTCTAGTTTGTCACTGTATTTTGTATAATGCGGGTTCCATATCTGGCTGCCGTATTCCAATTTCGATCTCACAAAAGCCAAAAATATGCATTTCATTGCTTCTGGTGATTTGAATTCTTTGCAATTTCGTATGACAAATCCAAGAAGACGCATTGATTTATTTGTGATATCCTCTATGTGTGAGAAAACGTTAATTTCGCGTCAAACGTTATTTCTAGATCTCTACATTCAGATACCCTCGTAATGATGGTATCTTTCAATAAATAATTGTGGACAATTGGAGATCTACGTATGTCATAATTTTGCATTTGCTAATGTTCAGTGGTAAGTTATTCGAGTCACACCATTCAACTAAATTATTTATGTCGTGTTGTAATGTGGATCTCGAATTTCCTTATAAAGTTTCATATCGTCTGCGAAGAGAAGTTTTTCTGAATTTATGGAATCACAAATGTCGTTTACAAACAAAGAGGCCCCAGGTTTGAGCCCTGCGGCATCCCAGAACAGGCGATAAAATCAAAGCTTTTTTCCCCTTCATATTCAACAAACACATTTCTGTTCGAGAGGTAACATTTCAGAAGGTTTTGGAGTTTCGCAGAAATTCCAAATCGACTTAATTTTCTCTGAAGTAATTCATGGGAAACTCTGTCGAACGCCTTACTGAAATCAGTATAAATGGCGTCCACCTGATTTTTATCATCTAAGGATTTCGAAACATATTGAGTATGTGTACATAGATTCGAAACAGTGCTTCGTGCTCTCATGAATCCATGTTGGAATTCCGAGAGAAATTGGCAATTTAGATTCGACAGGATGATTTCAATAAGTTTTGAGAAGACTGATATCAGCACAATTGGTCTGTAGTTGGTAATATCATTTGCCTTCCCTGACTTTTGAACAGGGCAAATGCGTGAGGTTTTCCATAGTTTAGGAAATCGGTCAGTATGTAACATTTTATTGTAAATTATTTGTAGGGGTCGACATAGGTAAGTTATATGCTTTTTGACAACTTTGGCAGGAATACCGTCAGGTCCGCTAGACATTTTGTTTTTCAATTTTTTTGAAGCTTTAAAGATTTCTTCAGTACTAATGTTGTTCAAAATTAGCGGAAAACTGAAATTGTTTGGGGTATCTGTTAGTTCATGTTCACTATTATTATCATTGGCGGTATAGTTACTACTAAAATGTGTAGCAACAATTACCTTTGGTGTAGAAAGAGTGGTATCGTTAAAAATCATTCGCCCTGGAATTCGAGTTTTATTTTTCTTTGAATTAATAAACGCCCAGAAATTATTAGGGTTGGATTTCAAATTGTTTTCGGACCTCTCGATGAAGGTTTTATATGCCGCGGCTATTTCCTTTTTTATAGTCCTACGTAGGTTCTTTAATTTCTTGAGATGGATTGAGTACTTTGTTTTTTCATACATATGAGAGTGATGATATTTCATCTTAATTTTATTAATTATGTTCGTGTTTCGCTTCGAAAGTACACATTGGGATACCACTGACTGCAACACATTATCAAATTCTTGACTGGCCACTTCTGGATCGTCTATTGTTACCAAAAACTCCCAGTTAATTCCATTGATCTATCTTATGAATTTTTCATTGTCAATTTTGGCGTAATCGTATCATTTAGAATATGTAGGCAAATGGTGGCTTTCTTGGACATGAGACAAATCTCTCTTTCTTTTGTTATTTGTTTGCGTTACTCAGAACGCCCTAGAATCTTGACTTTTGGTATCGTGGATTGGCCTATACTGACAGCTGTTGGTGCCCTATCGATGTTGCACGAAATTTCTTGCCATTGAACTCCACTTCACTAGGCCTAAGCTTCACTCCGCAAATTATAGATGTCACGTCTATAATTTTTGCAATTCACATCTTTGTCCTTTGCCGGAAGGCACAATTCTCTGAGAGGTTTGATTCAAGTTCGAGAAAGACCACAAGCCGTCCTGATGATTGGGAAACATGAAACAGCTGTAGGCGGATGGTGGCTTTCTTGGACATGAAAGAAATCTCTCTTTCTTTCGTGATATTAAAGTTCATTATTTCCGGTAAAATTCGCAATCGTTTGTGATAAACAGTGCCGAAACCAGATATACTGCTTCGTTTACTAAAGTCAAAGTGTAAAATATTTCGAAAGATCAATGAATCAGTCTTCCAGCCATCAGCTTTAAATTGAAGTTTTTGGAGCTGTGTGAACGTAATGAAATAGCAGGAGTGAAAGAAATTCGTATTTCGTGCAAAATTATTCCCATTTTCAAAATCGTAGCAGAGCGCTTTTAACTATATAATAGTCATCTTCAGTAAGTAATACCTAGATGAAATTTTATATATATTTTAACATTTTGAATAATAAAGATTTTCAGGTTACTTACTCGTCAGGTTTACAAGAAGTCTATCGAAACTGTTTCGAATTTGTATAAAATAGGTGAAAACATTAAGTACATATAACATGTTGAAACATTTCTTGAAAAACACTCACGTGTTATAAATTGGTGTAATCCATTATTTTAAATTTATATTCCACATGGTTTCATGGAAGTGAATGTTGAAGTGACGAGGAAGTGGATGTTGACGTTGACATTGACAAGAGTGACACATGGCTTAGAACCTTAGAAACATATTAGCCAGAAGGTGGCAAACGCAGCTGGCGTTCTATTCCATTTTGGAGTGAAGAAGAGTAACTCTAGAGAAAACATTGTTCTCAGAGTGGAAGTTGGCTAGGAACAAAATATTTTGCTCCCCACTCTTTATTTTCTAGCAATCCTGTTATGCCAAGGTTGTACGGACTCCCAAAGATTCACTAGATCGATACGCCAATTAGACTGGACCAGTAGTAAGCTTCACCAACACACCAGTATCAACTTTAGCCTCTTTCACTTACAATATTATTAAAGATTTAACATACTCGGTAAGTAATACCCTAGATCTGATACAGAGACTCAACAACGTAGATTTACCAGCTGGGAACTGCATGATGATATCTTTCGATGTATCCAACCTTCTCACTTCAGTCCCAAAATCTGAAACACTGCCCTTAGTCAAGGAAATCTTAAATTTATCTGATATCGATGATGACTGTACGACCCACATTTTGACTCTTCTCAATTTCTGTCTTTCATAGGATTCTTTCGTTTTTAATAATAAATATTATCAGCAACCAGAAGGCCTTGCTATGGGAAGTTGCTTAGCACCATTCCTAGCAGATATTTTCATGAATAATTTGGAAAACAGGTTTATTGTCAATGAAAACAACCCTGAAATCTTTCACTGGTACAGGTACGTTGATGATTGTCTAATCTTCCTCAAAGGCAACGAAGATACTTCGGTTAGTCTCTTGAATGAATTCAATTACATACACCCTAGTATTAAATTCACTCTTGAAATTGAAGAAAATAATTAATTAAGTTTTTTAGATCCAACGATTTACAAAAATTGCAACAACTTGAATTTCAGCATTTATAGGAAACCAACATAGACTGACCATGTTATACCGTACTTTTCAAATCACCCACATCAACACAAAATGGCTGATTTGAATTACTATATACACAGACTTTTAAACTACCTCTCTCTACAGTTAATTACCTAGCAGAGATTAACACTTTGGAACAAATAGCTTCCAACAACAACTATAACCCTAACTTGATTAATTCTCTCATTCAGAAAATTAAAAACCAAAAAGAATTAAATTCAGCCTTTCCAAAAACTGAACCAACAAAATTGCAGGTTGCATAACCAAAAATTGTAAGGAAAATGTCAAAGTTGCCTTCAAAACAACGAACAACTTAAATAGACATCTTGTCAACAGTAAAGATAAAATTGATAAACTTTCTAAAAGTGGTATTTACAAACTAAATTGCGAAGATTGTACAGCGACATACATCGGTAGGACTTTAGCTTTGGAAGTTCGAATAACCGAACACCTTAACAAAATAAAAAATCAGCTTTTGGTCATCATCTCAGATTCAATAAACACAATTTTAGCCCGAATAGAAATTAAAAATTCTACATGAAATCAGACAAAAGAACAACACAAGTAGACTTCATGGAAACTTTACATTAACAAAGAATTGAAAAACAATGACCTTTGTCTGAATTCACAAGTCAATTTAAATAGATCTTTTATTCCACTTCACAGACGTATGCAATAATCAAATAAAATAATTTCAATGTAATTTAATCAAACTCTTCTTTCTCTATGATGATTCACTTCAGAAACAGTCTAGCATTTTGTTCCTAGCCAACTTCCACTCTGAGAACAATTTTTTCACTTTAGAGTCACTCTTCTTCACTCCAAAATGGAATAGAACGCCATCTGGCTAATATGTTTCTAAGGTTCTAAGGCATGTGTCACTCTTGTCAATGTCAATGTCAACATCCACTTCCTCGTCACTTCAACATCGACTTCCATGAAACCATGTGGAATATAATTTTAAAATAATGGATTAAACCAATTTATAACAATTTTTTAAGAAATGTTTTAACATGTTATATGTAGAGATAAGTGCCATGTGAAGTGGAATGAATAGAAAAATCGAATTTAAACGGTTTTTTTCACATAAAGGATTCAATATAAAATTGAACCAGAGAAAGGTAGATCTCAGGTGAAAAAACATAAACATAAATTAAACATAATCGAGCTTATCAGAAAGAAACATTTGCATTCAATGTCCATTGATATTATATGGAAGTATGCATGGATTTTCAGGTGAATATCATTCATCGTTCTGCGTGGTATTTGCCAGGAAAGTAGTTGTTTTTCACCTGAGATCTACCTTTCTCTGGTTCAATTTTATATTGAATCCTTTATGTGAAGAAAACCGTTTAAATTCGATTTTTCTATTCATTCCACTTCACATGGCACTTATCTCTAACTTTATGCTAGACGGGCTTGCCACTCCTACTGAGAAGGAATCTTTTATTAGGAAACCTATCGAGGTGGGAGATTTTCGGAGTGTTTCTTTCTGTCACTAGGTACCGCCAGTTAAAGTTTATCTTTTCCGGCGTACCTATAGGTGTTACAAGATCGATGATGGGTTGTTTACGTTGTGTCTCACTTCAGCCAGAGTTCTTTCCTTTGGGGTTTACCGCCAGTTAAAGTTTATCTTTTCCGGCGTACCTATAGGTGTTACAAGATCGTGAGGGCCAAGAAGCCTGAAACCGGTATGCGGATTGTTAGGTGAACACGACATAAATTAAACATAATCGAGCTTATCAGAAAGAAACATTTGCATTCAATGTCCATTGATATTTTATGGAAGTATGCATGGATTTTCAGGTGAATATCATTCAATGTTCTGCGTGGTATTTGCCAGGAAAGTAGTTGTTTTTCACCTGAGATCTACCATTTTCTGGTTCAATTTTATATTGAATCCTTTATGTGAAGAAAACCGTTTAATTCGATTTTTCTATTCATTCCACTTCACATGGCACTTTTCTTTCACTATATGCTAGACGGGCTTGCCACTCCTACTGAGAAGGGATCTTTTATTTAGAAACCTATCGAGGTGGGAGATTTTCGGAGTGTTTCTTTCTGTCACTAGGTACCGCCAGTTAAAGTTTATCTTTTCCGGCGTACCTATAGGTGTTACAAGATCGATGATGGTTTGTTTACGTTGTGTCTCACTTCAGCCAGAGTTCTTTGGACTTTTGGCTGGTTGACTACTCCGTACTGATGAGGGCCAAGAAGCCTGAAACCGGTATGCGGATTGTTAGGTGAACACGACATAAATTAAACATAATCGAGCTTATCAGAAAGAAACATTTGCATTCAATGTCCATTGATATTATATGGAAGTATGCATGGATTTTCAGGTGAATATCATTCAACGTTCTGCGTGGTATTTGCCAGGAAAGTAGTTGTTTTTCACCTGAGATCTACCTTTCTCTGGTTCAATTTTATATTGAATCCTTTATGTGAAGAAAACCGTTTAAATTCGATTTTTCTATGTTATATGTACTTGAGGTTTTCACCTATTTTATACAAATTGGAAACAGTTTTGATGGACTTCTTGTGAACCTGACGAGTAAGTAACCTGAAAATCTTTATCATTCAAAATGTCAAAATATTTTATAGAAAATTTCATCTAGGTATTACTTACTTGCAGGTAAGTACTGGAGATGACTATTATATAGTCGAAAGCGATCAGCTACGATTTTGAAAATAAAAATAATTTTGCACGAAATACAAAATTCTTTCACTCCTGCTATCAGCTTTAAATACTGCTGTCATTTGCAAAATTTAAACATGTTTCCTTTGAATCCTTCAAATACGCTCTTAAGGTTAATAGCCAATAGGTAGGTTTCTTAAAAATTTATACATGTCTTTGTGCTATTTAAACAGAACGCTAGCATTATACAATTCAGGGATGTTACCTCGTATAGAATGGAAATGGCTTCAACGTACCATTGAGATGGGACTGATTTTTTCAATTATAAATTTGAAAATTGCTTCAATTTCCACCGAGCCACGTCAGTCAGCCCGTTTGCCCCGTTCAACCACCTCGTCTGCATCATCAATAATTCCATCACCTTCGGCAAACTCAGCAGCGCCCTCTCGGCCGTATGACTATTTAAAAACAATCAGCATTAATGAAGGCCAAACAGGATGGAGGAGTGCTCCTTCCTGATCAAATTTGCCATTCGAATCACTCGCAAGATTACCCCCGCAAATATTAGTTTTAATCGAATCAATATCAATATTCGCCTCTACGTCCCTACCGTGTCCCTAGCGGCCGCTCTAGCTAAATATCAACCATATTGCTACGCTCATCAACTGTCGAGTTATAAATATTCAATTCGATTGTAAACAGAGGCCGGGACGCGACGATTCTCGGGAATTCTCCCTCAGGAACTGCAAGGCAGGGGTGGCGGAACGGGGTATATTGTTTGTTTTTTCATTCATCTGGCCGATTTCGTTTTATAACTACATTCTTCAAGACCACATGATGATGTATTCTTGAGCGAAACGTCTACTTTTACTGGGTGACTGAAAGCACCAGGGAAGGAAGTATTACACTTGATATATTAAAATATACGGGGAAAGAACTGTAGAAGAATAGACTTGGTTTTTATATTTTTCTTTATTAAAAAAAATATCCCAAAGCTGTCACCATTGTAACGCGAGTAATTTGACTTCTCACTATCAAAAATTATGTTCACTCTCACCATTGTAACAGAAAGGGATTTGTCCTCTATTTTTCCAATAATATCTACCTGAAAGGTCCCCAGTTTGTACACCCTAACTAGTTTATATAGGGTTTTCAAAATTCAGTACAAGATTCCAGGGCGTATTTTTCAGGTCAAATAAGACTTTTTTCCCATAAACATTGTCCGAACGCTTCTTACCGATCTACAGAGGTTAAATTTCAAGGTTTTTTATTTTTTTCTCATAGCTCTTTCAGTTTTTGGATATTAAGATCAAATTTGAAACATAGGTTACGTTTCAGGGTTTTAATCATCTAGTATGCCGAGTTATTGTAAGAATCTACAGGTAGATATTTTTTCAGGGTCAAGCCTTTTTCGCCCCATAAACTTTTTTGTATTGCGCCGCTGGTGGATTCTATTATATGCAATAATTCTTTGTTTTGTTTACAATTTTTTTTCTCTTGTAATTTTTACACATCTGCGACCGTTACCGAGAAAAAAAGTTAAATCATTTTTTGTAATTTGCTAGAGTTAATTACATTTTTCAACGAAACAATGAAAAAGAGAATTAGCCCACTGCTATTTTCATTTTGACTTTGGGGTTTGTTTTGGAGCATGTGACATTATTTGAAAGTTGGTGGATGTCTCCTCGTGTATTTGTTTGACAAATGGAAAATGAACCATATTCATTTGAACATCTGTCTGACATCCATTTTGTTTATGGTCTGGCTGATGATAACGGACTTGAAGCTCAGAGGTTGTACGCGCTAAGATTTCCCGATCGCCGGCTTCCCAACTATAGAACTTTTATAAATTATCATCAGCACCTTCGAGAAAACGGCAGATTTCAGATGCTGGCAGACCGCGACAAGCACGCAACACAGTAAGAGATGAAGGGTTTTACACGAAAACATGCTATACCCATATCATATCCAGTGTGCCCAAGGTTTGCTTCCGCGAGATTTTCTCGAATCCTTTATACCGACGAAGCTCACTTTACACGCGACGGAGTAGTGAATTACCACAACGTTCATATTTGGGCACTAGAAAATCCACACATGATTAGACAATCTCGACACCAGGAACAGTTCAGCGTAAACATATGGGCAGGAATAATAGGAGATACTTCAATTGGTCCTTTTATTTTACCGCGATTTTAAATGGTGCCACATATTTAAACTTCCTACAGAACGAATTGCCTGTATTAGTGGAGGACGTGCCTTTACAAGTTCGTCAACAAATGTGGTTTATGCACGATGGCCCCCCCTCATTTTCGAGTAATCGTCCGCGATTATTTAGATACAGTGTTTCCCAATCGGTTGATTGGCAGATCAGGTCCAATTGCTTGGCCCCCACGGTCCCCAGATTGCAACCCGCTGGACTTCTTTTTATGGGGACATGTAAAGGGCCTAGTTTATGGTGCAGAACCAGTGCCTCCCATCGAAGTTTTTACTGAACGAATTATGGATGCATTCCACACCGTAAGAAACACTCTCGGAATTTCAGAATGCGTACGGCGGTCTATGAGAAGAAGAGTGGAAGGTTGTATCGCAGCACCTTTTATAAAAAGTCAAGGTTCGTTAGGTTTCTTATTTTTCAGGTAATGTTTAAGGAATCTTGTAATTTAGATCACAAACCAAATAACTAAAGTTTTTTGTTTTCATTGTGACAATAGGTTCCCTCCTTTGGTTAAAAATTTTAATTAAATGTAGCGAATTACAAAAAAGGATTTTACTTTTTTTCTCGATAAAGGTCGCAGATGCGTAAAAATTACAGGAGATAAAAAAATTATAAACAAAGCAAAAAATTCATTGCATAGGTTAGAATCCACCAGCGGCGCACTACAAAAAGTTTATGTGGCGAAAAAGGGCTTGATCCCTGAAAAAATATCTCCCTGTAATTCTTACAATCACACGGCATACTGGATGATGAATACTTCGAAACATAACCTATGTTTCAAATTTGATCTTAATATCTCAAAAAATGAAAGAGCTATGAAGTAAAAAATAAAAAACAAATTTTATCGTTCTGTAAATCGGTAACTAAGTGTTTGCGGACACATGTTTTCAGGGAAAAAAGGCTTATTTTGACCTGAAAAATAATCCCCTGAAATCTTAATAATGTTTTGGAACACCCTGTATAATAAAATTATCTATACCTACCATTTTATGTCATCTCAAATATTCGTCATTCTATCGATTATTGTTCAATAATATGAATATTACGTTCATATAATATTTACATATGAGCTGCTGTCACCAGTGTTATAATGTCAAAAGAATATTTCGACACACAAGTAATACAAATTACTAAAGAAAATACAAATTACTAAAAGAAAAATATTGGGCACTGTTTAGTTTTAGACCAATTTTTCTCCAGGACGTGTTATCCGGCCACGGCTTCGCAAATGCGTGGTCTTTTTGAATAACTTTTCTTCCAACTAAAATGTCCCTTCTTGTACTTAGTATAACTTTTCTCAAGTATCGTTTCAATAGTTAAAGTATAACTTTTTCTCAATTCACCCAAATTCTATCACCCCAAATTAGTCCTTTCAAATAGAACTAGACTGTAATCGTTTTCTGTATGTTTCTCTTTACATCCCCAATAATACACGAAAAGTAACCTCAACACTTATTTTAATTTAAAAAAAATGGTACAACCCAAAGTTTGCCAACAAAACAATTTTTAAAAGTAAAAAATTTATGGAATTAATCAAATCTACCCTTAGATAACATAAAACTCACTACTTCAGAATAACATTCCAGGCCGATATTACCTTGAGGAAAGAGCTCATATGCCAAAAGTAGTTTAGTCAACGCGTGATAAAATTCGTTTCTCCTAGGACTTCCATTCTTGAATGTGGCTAATAAAAACTGAGTCCGTTTCTTATGACTCCTCTAAAAGTTTGAATTATTCACAAACAAGGCACGAAATTTTCGATGACCACATTAGACGAATGGAATTTTGTGAAACCATGATGGAAAAACAAAATGAAAATGTTTTTTTAAAACGTAATATTTAAAACGAATCATCGTTTTCTTCACATTGGAAACACAATCCATCTGTTGTACGATATTGGTTTCGGCATCTAAGTATTCCTGTGCGTATTCAATACCCAGAAAAACTCAATGTTTGGATAGGAATGTCAGGACACTATATCATAGGTCCCTTCTTTATCGATGGTAACCTGAACGCTGTAATATCTACAACTCCTTCAAAATCAAATTATTCCGTTAGTTCAGCTATTTCCTATTAGTTTTGGGGACATTTGGTTTCAACAGGTTGCTCAAGTCACAATGCACGAGCAGTGACACAATTTCTCCAAACTACGTTTCCAGATCATGTAATATCTACACGTGGAACGATCATGTGGCCCCTTAGATCACCAGATTTATCTCCGAGTGATTTCTTTCTTTGGGGATATCTGGAAGAATCCGCGTTCGACATGAATTTCAGAGAGCACGAATCGTGATGAATTAAGGGGGAAAATTATCCAAATTTGCGCCATTACGCCAAATCTAATCAGCAATATGAGATTATCTCTGTTTGTCAGTTTTGGCTATTGTTTTGCACAACAAGGTGCTTTATTTGAACCTTTATTACATTAGATTCGTAGTTTTTTGTTTTGAGTTAAATTATGGTTTATTTTTCAGAATTAACATTATCGTAAAATGAAAATTTTTTGTTTATTTTTCACAAGTTACGTTATGTTTTCAATTCGTAAAATGAATTTTATTTTCAAAGCTGTTATGGCAAAAAGGAACCACTTATTTTTAGAAGAGAAATTATTTGTTACATTTTGCAGTGGAACGTGGTGTCGTAGTCTTTCCTGATAGCCAGACACACATCCACACGTGCTCTAGCACAAGAAGTGGGAGCAAATAAAGAGTGGTCCAATTCACTAATTGCGCATATTTGTTATATTTTGTGCTGGTCGACTATAGACACCATTCAACATCAAACACATTGGAAATGGTATCTTGCGGCAAATTTTTTCCACATCTATATAAAGAAAAGCTCTGCACCAGATTATTTCATGATTGCTACACGCCTTGCAACTCACCCCGTAAATAATTATTTTCTTTCATATCCTTTCCCGTCTTCCAGAATTTTCAAAGTTATTTCTATTTGCTCTCGTATAGCTTTCCCTTCGACCCCCATTTCCATAATTTAAAACATTCAACCTCTAGCTCCCGAAAACTCACTCAAACGAAAATTTCAATACATATTCCCGACACGCGTAAGACGTTTTACGCACTCGCGACCGACTCTTATGAATTCGTACCCGTTCCCGCGACTAACTGACTCCTTGAGATCCCAGAACTACTTTTTTCTCCGCAAAGCCCGATTTTTGCGTCTTAGCTTAGTTGACAAAATTGTGAGTTCGAGACCCCCCGCGATAAAATGAAATATCTCCAGACGACATATCCGTTGATACTACTGCTACAAAGTAGCAATTCAACTTGCACTAATTCCGATACGAATATAATATAGGCCTTGCAAAAGGAATATTTTTCTCGAGAGGTAATTAACATTTCTAAGTTACTGAAATATAAGGTATTTCGTCACGTTTGCTCATAATTAAAATTCAATTCATAAAACACAAAAGGTAACTTAGCCGGGGCTACACTACAAAATATATAATAACATCCCGTACAGGTTGTTACAGAACGAATGAACGAATACAGGCCAGTTTTATGTCGTACCACTATTGTACAGTTTCCGGTGTTCCATCTTCGACCTTTATTTTTTATTATTCACATAAACATCATAAAAAACTGTTTCGAACATTGACAAATACTGCTTTACGCAGACGACCTGAAAATATTCTCCCTCGTCGAAATCTTTGAAGACTGCTCGAACATTCAGAGTGACCTCTAAAGACTGTAAAAATATACGCGTCGACTAGAGAACCTCCTCCTTTTTTTTCGTCGGTAAAAAATTAGTGTGTTTATCTGAATTGTAGGATATTTTGAAAGTAGTTTTTTGTGATTGAGCTGGTTGTTCAATGGAATTGGTTTCAAGAAGTATCATTCTATGATCTCAGGCAGTATTATCTAAAACACATGTCATTGCTCCTGGAATGTTAGTAAATATACTGGAATTATTATAAACTTCTGAATGCAAAACTGGATAATAAATTTTTCAAGTCGTGAAATTGATGAGAGGTACGTGAGTGATCAGTTGAAACCAAGTTGATGTCGCCGGCAACGACTATATCAACATTTGGTTTATAAAATTTCACCAGTATATTTGTGGATTTCTTCAAAAATCCTCCTAAAATCGCACGCTACTGTCTTCTCTGGCCGAGTCTCCCTCGATCGCGAGGAGAGGGTGAAATGCGAAGGGGACGGCGGCTCTTAGCAGGGATTTGAGGTCACTACTGTCGAATCTCATCATCAAGTCACAGCCTTGATTTTCAATTCAATTTACACTATTAAACTTGCATTTATTAGTGGCACTCGGGGGAAACTAGTGGAACGCCTTCGCTTTGCGCCGAGTTACACGTCGTTCGGCTGTCTTCGACAACTCAATTAACAGAGGCAAATGAAAAGAAAAATATCGGATAGAATTAATAAAAACTTCATGAAACGACGAAGGAAAAGTTAATCTGATTCTAAAAAACAATTTAGATAAAAAAACGCTCACAAACTATTGTTGAATAATGGATGAAGTTCACCTATATGATTTGTTCGTTTGGCTTAATGGTGATTTATTCTAGGAAGAGATAGTACTGAGTTATGTGCGCTAATATGAAACAAATCTCATATAAAAGGGGCATAGAGGGCATATCAATTAATTGAAATAAATCAACAGTATAATCCAGTAAATAGAGGGGGGTTACCTTACAAACGGTCTGGTACTTCTAAATTTTTTATATGTTGTCTAGGATGGTTATTAACCCGTAACTGCTACTACCGGGTCTGTAGGTACGACCCAGCGATTTATTTGCACACCCCTCTCTTTCGAGTCAAAAAGCGCAGATAATTGATGATCCGTGACTTCTCTTCTACTGCAGTACTGTTTCGACTGTTGAGTAGATCGCGTCGATTGTTTTGCATTTTCAACGAATTACGTGCTATTTAGGGTCTCGGAGACCCGGTGATAGTAGTTAGAAAATATTTTGCAGTTTCATCATAACTTAAGTATACTCAATGTTTTAAAACCTCGTACTGATTATTTCATAATTTTAGATAATTTCAATATCCCTTTTTTTTACAGTGAATATGGACACAAGAAAACCTTTACATGACAATGAACTTGCGAAGATTTTTGGGCTGATGATGAAATTACGATAGAAGATGAAGCAGGTCCTTCAGGTTCCCAATGTATTCAGCGGATGATGAAATGAATGCAACGAATATTATTCTTCTTGATGGGGATAGAAGCGAACAAGGAGAATCTGATCATGAATTGTTTAGTGTTCATGATACAGATAGTGAAGATGATGAGTGGGTGCCCGAAAAAGATGAAAACTGTAGAGCCAATACAGAGTATAGCGGAAGTGAATACGAGAATAGTAATGAACAAAACTTTGGTATAGATGATGATATAGAAGAAACTATGGGTGGGAGATTTTTTTATGGAAGATTGAATAAGAAAACAGCAAAACCTTGTATGAAATGGGCACAACAAGCTCCAGTTAGAGGACGAGAGCGGGCAGAGAATATTCATACCATTCTACCTGGGCTATAAGGTCCTGCACGAGAAAATCCCCCGTCTGAATCTCCATTACAAGCATGGAGATTGATTATTTCTGTCGATATTTTGGCAGAGATTGTTATAAACACCAACAAGAAAATTGAGGTACTGAAAGTGAATTACAGCTCATTCAAAACTAAACATAACTCAAGATACAAATTTCATCCCCGTTTTATACAACCCACCAATAAAGTTGAAGTGGAAGCATTTATTGGCCTATTATATTTGCAAGGAATTTTCAAATCTGGCCATGAAGATCTGAAATCTCTTTGGGCAGCAGATGGAACAGGTAGAGATATTTTTCGGTGTACCATGACGTTAGCAAGATTTCTATTCCTTTCGGCTGGCATTAGGTTTGATGACTTCGAAATGTCATGATCCATGATTACAGAAAATCCGCATTTCTGAAGGGGCTACACAATATGCTTTACTATGAACATAAGTTCTAACTTCGAATAAGCGACAAACGCTGATAAGCACATTCCCGTTAAAAATGTGTCGTTATCCGAAAACAATTAAAGAAAAGTAAGATAACTCGTACATCTACCGACCCCCATAATTTATCGAAATTGCGAGGTAAACAAAACCATTATTTCCAAGATGGGAAGGGAAATTAAAAAATGTCCTAATAAAACAGTTTATTTATATGGCTATCAACGTCCGCAGATCGATATACTTGGTAAACACAATCATAACTCCTAAAAATGTTGACCTTGAGTCGCGATATTATTGAATCGTAACAACGGACATACGCAATAAATCTATAGATAATTGACAGCCATTAAAATTTACTCATTAAAATTTCATTGTATTTATCAATGCGTGCAACGATCAAAACAAAACCACTATTTTTACAACAATAATTCATGTTGACGAGAAAAACAATTAAATGCGAACAAAACAAAATTTTATCTCATTTTATAGACCACCCCTCCTGAATACCGCGATCTAAAGATCTTATAAAAGCGCGAGTTATCATATCCAGTAAAATCATTCGGTGTCCAGTAGCAAAGCTAGTCATATCATAGTTGTTACACGGTAATATGTTTCTCTCAGAAGTGAGGTTCAGAAGTCCATCGAATCGCAGTATCGTACAATAATGATGAGAATTGCCAATCAATATAGTGAACGTCAGAAGACAGTAAACTAAGCAACGGCAAATCAAATGTTGAACGCTCCAAGTGAAAGTACATAGTGAACATTAGTTTTTTTCCAAAAATTGCCGATTTTTGTCAACGCTTCCAGAACAGAGATAAAACAACGGGAGTCCGCAATTCGATAGCTCACGATCTCTTAGAAAAAACCATAGCCATATCGCGCTATACTAACATACCGGGCGAATAAAATAGAATAACCAATTGACGCGGAATTAATCGAAATAATAATGAAATCAAAACTAATTGTCGTGTAAAAAAAAACACTCCAGTGAATAAGTGTGGAACAGGGTGAGATATATAAATTTTTCTATATTTATGTTTATGGCAAGCCCAATCTTTTTTCTTATGTGCATGTGTCTGTAACAAAGATCAAAAGAGAATTGCTTCTAGGCGTTTGTGGCAATTGATTTCAAGATTTTGTTCAGTAAAATTATTTCGATTTTGTAGCCAACTGTAACATTAACTGCCAACAAGTTACACTCGTTTTCGTTGTATGAATATTGTTTCATATTATTCGTCGATAGAACGAAAGAAATAAGTGTGTCAATTTTTTATTAAATATATATGTACAGTTCTTAACATTTTATGAGTGCATTATTTTTGTGTTATTATTTCATGGTAAATTATTGTTTTTCGAAATTCCTCCGGAACGGTAGTACTTCCTGAATAAACAACTAACGCCCAAGCACAGGGAGAAATGAAACATGTCCAGTAGGCTGCTCCTGGTTCATAGTTTCGGTTCGACCACCTTCAGGTAGTCGATGCTCTCGCTGCTTATTTTCGCAATCTAACGAGAAAGTCGGTTTTTACAGGTGTGGTGTGTTAAGTCACAACACCCTGTAGTCAGGGCGTATCAATTGGTGGTCAGGTGTGTGGTTTTCACAACACTCTGTATAGGCCAGGCTTATAACAGAAACGCGAGCTGAGCGACGCGAAACAGACAAATTTGCTCCAATATCCACTATATTCAAAATATTCGTTGGAAACTCAAAAATTAACTATACTCCCGGAATATTCCTGACTTTGGATGAAATGTTGGTTCCATTTAGAGGACGATGTTCTTTTAGGATGTACATCCCGAACAAACCGGCTAAGTACGGCATAAAAATTCAGATTTTGGCTGATTCCAAAACACATTGTATGCCGAAGTGTATACCGGTAAAGAAATTGATAAACAACCAAAGAGTAGCAAACAATTCAAATCACAAATCACTTTCGCACCCTACACAAGTTGTTATGCGAATTACGGAACCGTTCTATCATTCGAAACGTAATCTCACTGCAGACAATTGGTATACATCAATTGAGGCAGCTCGGATGTTGAAAGAAAAAGGCCTGACATTTGTAGGAACTATGAAAAAAAAATAAAAGAGAAATACCTGCTGCATTTTTACCATCCAAAGCTAGAGAAGTAGGTTCCTCCATTTTTGGTTTCACATCCGACCTTACTCTTGTCAGCTACGTCCCAAAACAAAATAAAAGTGTCATTTTGCTATCCTCTATGCACCATGATAATCGAGTCGATAATACCACAAAGAAACCAGATATAATACTATTTTATAATAGTACCAAAGCCGGTGTTGATGCATTAGACGAAAAGTGTGCCAACTAATAGTACATCCCGTCGATCCAGAAGATGGCCCACTACAGTATTTTATTGTATTTTGAACATATCAGGAGTGAACAGTCGTGTCTTATACCAATTTGCAAGACATGGAAAAGAAATGTTCCGATATAATTATCTGAAGGAACTTGGATTAGCCCTTTGCTATCAACACGTCCACACAAGAATCAACAATAATTTCATTCCGCGCAAAATTCGCGACAGAGCAGCGGATATTTTTGGAATCCAATTCACGTATAGCCAGAGAGCCGAAGAAACTCAGGGAAACAAAAAAAGGAAGAGATGTGGCCTCTGCCCCCCGAAGAAAGACCGAAAAACTAGCTATGTTTGTAGAGCATGTGAAAAACCAATATGTCTCAAATGCTGCTGTACCGTGTGTCCAGACTGTATAAAATGAATTTTATTTCACATAAAATTGTCATCAATGTTGTATTTATTATTTTCTTTCACCTGAATAAATCAAAATTTGGTTTCTGAACTCCTAATTCTATTTTTGAAATATGGGTCTATGTGACCCGGTATCAGTACGAATGGTGCAAAAGAAGGGTAGTACCAGTTACGGGTTAAGTGTTTAAAATGCAAAATGCACAATTCCCGCCCGCCGCAATACTGGAAAAACCGAAAAAAATCTGAACTTTCTTTAGATTTTCGCTTACATCTTCGTTTCAGTGCATTTTAGCTAGGACTGATAGTTACGCAGATATGCACTTAAATAAAAAAATAAAAAAAATCGCATTTTCCGGAAATTTGTAAAACTTCTAATTATAGAACGCTGTAATTCAGTTATGGCCTATTCTAGGAAAACAATTATTGGAATAAAATTTGTAGGGAATTCAATTACCTACAGAATGCGTGTACATTTTCCTCAACCAACTCTACGGAGTGGGAAGTAAACAAAAAAGTTGAAACAGTTGGAGGGATTTGCCAGGATTACGTCAAGTGCTTTCAACGTCACTATGGCACCGATGTGATGCGGTGATTTTTGATGGCTACACTACAGATCCTTCTCAGCAAGGGACCAAGACTGCTGAACGAGCAAGAAAGTACAAGGCAAACTCATCATCAGGCTAAGTTCCTGGCCAATGAGGGAAACAAGGACCGATACGAGAAGCTGTTTTCCAGTGAAATGCAAGCGTCAAACATAGCCACAGACCAAGTTTCCGAAGATGCTGACAGGTTGATAGTTGCCACAGCTAAATGCCTCTTCCCCACGTACGACGCCGTCATCATTGTCGGGGAAGACATTGACCTACTCGTCCTGCTGACTGGCACAACACCTGCGGTAAACAATGTCCACCTCAAAAAATCAGCGAGAGGGAAATATCCAGACTTAATCTACTCCGCCTCCTCCTACAAGTACGACACCACAGCTGCATTTTGCGCATGCACGCAATATCGGGCTGCGACACCACTTCAAACATTTTTGGGTCTGGGAAGAATAAATTCTGCCAACTTTTTAGGGCAGACCTATCATTGCTGGAACAGCCGGAGAGGTTCGAGGACCCTGCTGCCAGTCCCCAAGAAATTTCAGCAGCAGGGGAGAAAATCTTGGTATCCCTGTATGGTGGCGGTAGAGAACAGTCGTTGAGCTCCCTTCGCTATGGCAAATGAAGACAAATACCTCCAAGCTCAATATGGCTAAACTACATCCGACCACTGACGCAGTACATTTCCACTTCCTGAGGTCATGGAGTGGATGGGGATTGTCAAAGACCTTATCGAGTGGGGCTGGTATAGAAGAGTTGGAAGACTGGAGCCCATCAGGATGAGTAGCTCCCCCAAACCTGCTCAAGGCCATCTCAGGCAGATGCACAACTGGCTGTATGCTGGCGTGTGGCTGTAGAAAGGCGGGCCTAAAGTGTTCCGCCTCTGCAAATTCTGTGGTGGCCAAGAATGTAATAACAGGAATGAAGTCATCGTCGACGTCGAAGACGACGCCGATCTAGTAACTTCACGATTTGACGAAAATGAAGACCCCGACTTCATTACCTCACCCCCTACGAAACGAGCGAAGCACATGTGAATTTGTTTTCTTTTCAGTTCTTACTTCAATTACTACCGATTTTTGTATGATTATTACTGCCGTTTGTTCTTACTTTTTTTAAATAAATGAATCTTTGAAAAATGTATCTGCTGTGGTGGTGAGTTATTTGAAACTGAACATCCCCTCTCAACAGTAGGTACTCAAGTGAAATAGTACCTGCCTCATGAGCATTGCGCTTTAACATGTAAGTAACTCAAGTAGGATTGGTATAAACTCCAAATTCAAGCCAAAACTGGAAAATAATTAGTGAATTTTTTAAGATACAATGTGGAGCCACAATTGCCAAAAAAACTCAAAATGCCGTTGTTTTAACTTTTATGTTTACCCGTCACTTATGTTTACTACCTAGAATAGGCCATAACTGAATTAGAGCGTTCTGAAGTTAGAAGGTTGACAAATTTCCGAAAAATGCGTCTTTTTAATTTTTTTTAAAAGAGCATGTTTCCGTAACTATCAGTCCTAGAAACATAATTTAAAACGTAAATTATAGGAAACTTCATTCTTCACAACATTGGGTCAACATTTTTTGTAGCTATAATGCACCGAAACGAAGATTAAGTGAAAATCTCAAGAAAGTTTCGATTTTTTTCGATTTTTTCAATGTGGTGGCGGGCACGGAAGGGGTAAAATTGTGCATTTTGCATTTTAGACACTTAATAACTATTATAGACAACATATCAGAAATTTAGAACTACCTGACCGTTTGTAAGGTAACTTTGTCTCTATTAATTGGGTTAGTATTTAATATTCTGATTTTGGGTTCATCTTAGGAAGGAACTCTTCAAATTGAAGTTCTGTGACTCAAAAACTCTATGGCATATAAATCTCCAATATTCTTCTGTTAATTTAATCTTTCAACATCCGATATTCTGAAAATACGTTCCCTATTTGGCCCTTTTTCAAAGTTTATACGATGTATACACACGAATGTATCTTTGTGCCAAATAACATTCCATTTGGTTGAGAAATGTGGCCTCCTATTTTTTCAATGGACGATTTGGTTCGTCTATTCAACAAATATCCCCAGATTGTTGATAGTTTCTAGCAGTAACCCCTTATTTTCAGATCACTAACGACTGACAAGAACTTCTCTACCAGAGAAGCCATTGAAATTGGGAAGCGACATGTTTGTGAATTTCGTTTTAATGGCATGCGACCCACGCAGCGATACGTATTCAAACCTTTAGTTTAGATAATTATCGGTAAACGTCGTGTTTTTTTCTACACATTTTTCTTGTCTTCAAAATTGTGCCTCTGCGAAAACATCAATTCTTCATCATGCATGAAAATAAAGTAACCAAGAACCGGGAGCTTACTACTGGCTCAGGGTTCTCAGTAATGTATGATAACGAGTTCAATGAATATGAAATAATGAAATACATGACACAGAAACTACAATCCTTAACGGATCACGCGATTGAAAGACTATGCAAAGTGCAAGAAGAGATCGTAAAAACGATGACAGACTTGACAAACCTGGACATTATTGTGAAATGGGGTTGTGATCCAGCGGAACAAAACCGATACAAATACGAAACATTTTCTGAAGATAACTCTACTGATGAAAGTTCATTCAGCATTTCAATGGTGCCTATGCAAATATAATCTGTAAATGTCCAAAGCAGCGGACACATTGTATGGCAAAATCCTTCACCATCTTCTACCAGATATTGTCGGCCCATAAAGTTTGTGTTTGCCAAAGAAACTGCAGATCTAGTTGTGACCGAAGTTGATAAGTGCAGAAACTCATAGTATTAACGTTATTATATGGTAACCTAGATACATTGTTACGTTATGATTATTGTACTCATAATGTCTCAATGATCATTTTAGAGTCGATATATGTCCACCAACATAACAAAATCGCAGATATGTAATATAAAAATCGAATCTGATATGTTATCTGAAACGTTCTGTCACAGCAAAAGTACTTATATAGGAGTATGCGTGATGAAATCGTTACATAACAAGTCCATTTTTTTTATTTCATTTGAAACTACTTTCTTACGGAAAAAGTATTTTCTCAAAGAATAACAATAACTGAGATGTTATGTCTCAAGTCTCTTCTATTTAGTTTCTTTTGGATGTATTAAGTAGATCATAAAATACCCAAATTTATCTTTCCAACATATGCTATTGTATTGATGATTATTTACAAGTCAAGTCAATCCATTAGAGCTTTCCTTCGAAAATAAATATAATATTTGAAAATACACTATTGAGCATAAAGTTTGACACAATTGTGCTCAAGCTTTATATGCTATATCTGCAGTAGAGGTTATATTTCTATGAATCATGGTCAGTTGAAAATGACAAGACATAGATTATTAGAATGTATGAATAAAAAAATCATTTGAATGATTACGTCCAGTGAAAATATATATATATATATTTAGATTCACAAATCAGCCCGGCAGATGGCGCTGCAGTCGGTTTGGGTGGTGCCCTGGATGGTTTAGATTCACAAATCATTCCCCTAAATGTTAAGGGTGGTCCACCCCTTAATTTTTGTTTTTATTTTTTATGATACAGCATTCAAAAATACATACATCCCTAAATTCTCACCCTCCTACGATCAACCCCTATTTTTTGGCAAGATTTTTATTTTGTCATGACTTAGAATAAAAAAATTCATATAACTCTTAATTTTCACCCTTCTACGATCAACCCCTATTTTTTTTATGTCATAGAGAAAACGGGATAACAGGAAAACGGGATAACGGGATAACGAAAAAACGGGATCACAGGATAAGGGAATAAGAGAAAAACGGGATAACGGGATAAAGAAAAAATGGGATAACAGGAAAACGGGATAACTGGATAATTGGATAACGTAATAACGAAAAAATAGGAAAACGGGATAACAGGATGACAGGATAAGGGGAAAACGGGATAAAGAGAAAATGGGATAACAGGAAAACGGGATAATGGGATAACGGGATAATGGGATAACGAGAATAATGGGATAACGAAAAAACGGGATAACGGGATGACAGGATAAGGGGATAACGGGATAAAGAAAAAAAGGGGTACCAGGAAAATGGGATAACGGGAAAACGAGATAACGGGACAACAAAAATGTTCATATGTTGGCGGGATACAGCATTCCATTCCATGGCTATTTCATCGAATAATCAATTCGAAAATGTTGGCAACTTTCCGTACAGCACCTAAAAAAATATGGATTGAAATATTTCATTAACAATGCTGTCAGAAGTATTTCTCATTACCTCGCTTAAGTTTGATAGTAATTCGTTTTAGTTGTTTTTTTGAGTATTGGCCCTAAGGTTTTTCCAGACGCTACAATAAAATATAGAAATAGAGGTGTTCATAGTTTGTTTGGAGGTTGTAGACGATGTGGTAACTTGATTACTATCGTTTCGGACGTCCATGGTCTTAATGTATTTGGAAGGTTTTCACGACGTTTCGAATGCTTGTATCTGAAATTGTCTTCAGGTGAATACTGACAAGTTTAGGAGCTACTTACCAATTTATATGACTGTCGGCGCAATGATGCGTGCAATTCCGCCATGTGCAGCGGTGCGTGTAATATCGCGCCTCTGCAGCCCGCCAGAAAGAGCAATCAGGGGTTTCCATACGTTCTTGATCTCAACGCTTGGTTGACTGAAGGCGTTATTGGCTTCGATGTAGGCGGCCTCTTTGAAATTTCGTTTGAACCAATGCTGCTCTCTGTGTAGAACACTTGCGTCGTCCCATAGAACTCGATGGTTCTCAGTCCAGGCGTGGTCAACGATTCCCGATTTTGATGTTTCTCCACGTTGAGTCCATTTCTTGTGCTCATCCAATCTTACCGATAACGGTCTCTATGTCTCTCCAATGTAGGAATCCCCGCATTCACATGGAACTCCATAAATGCAATTCTTACTGATTTCATTTCTGTTGTCAGGTTTGGTCTTGGTCAGGTCAGGTCAGGTCAGAGAGCAACGCACATATGCAAAGACGTGGAGTCACTAGATGCCGAATTAAACCACATCAGAGAGGACCTCCACCGGAATGGATATCCCAAAAAACTTTCAGAAGAAGTATTGAAACAATTCCGGAGAACGAAGACCTCTGATGAGCAACAACAAAGCACAGTGATCTGCCTTCCGTACATCAGAGGTGTCTCCGAGAAGATCAGAAGAATCGGAAACAAGTTCAACATCAAGAGCTGCTTCCAATCCGACAGTACTTTACGGAGTTTCCTGACCAAGACCAAACCTGACAACAGAAATGAAATCAGTAAGAATTGCATTTATGAAGTTCCATGTGAATGCGGAGATTCCTACATTGGAGAGACAAAGAGATCGTTATCGGTAAGATTGGATGAGCACAAGAAATGGACTCAACGTGGAGAAACATCAAAATCGGGAATCGCTGACCACGCCTGGACTGAGCACCATCGAGTTCTACATAGAGAGGAGCATTGGTTCAAACGAAAGTTCAAAGAGGCCGCCTACATCGAAGCCAATAACGCCTTTAGTCAACCAAGCGTTGAGATCAAGAACGTATGGAAACCCCTGATTGCTCTTTCTGGCGGGCTGCAGAGGCGCGAAACTCCACGCACCACCACACCGCGCGAAATTACACGCACCGCTGCACATGGCGGAATTGCACGCATCATTGCGCCGACAGTCATATAAATTGGTAAGTAGCTCCTAAACTTGTCAGTATTCACCTGAAGACGATTGCAGATACAAGCATTCGAAACGTCGTGAAAACCTTTTAAATACATTAAGACGATGGACGTCCGAAACGATAGTAATCATGTTCATAGTTTATTTGCTTCTGTCGATCCTATATATCATCAAGTTGAGAGTTGTGATACAATTGAATTGTGATACAATATTACCTCATTGTCCATGGTGATATGGTATCCCTGGGGCCATAAATATCTCTATATATTGTTTCCAATCGTCTTAAGGATATTTCCTATTGATTCTTGGAATCAGGGTGTGAATTTTCTGGCAAAACTGATGCTACAAACAAATCAAACTATCATATTGTGATTTTATAAATCACCCGCCTAGTAGAAAACAATATGATACATAACTTTTTCTTCACATGTTGACTTTCTTGTAGATAGGTAATAAATTCCATCAATAATTTGATTACTCAAAAAAACTCACTAACCGAACCGAACAGTTCAAACAAAGAGAAAGGCACACGACCATCAGACAATGGCAGGAAAGATGGGTAGACAATACTACAAAGGCCCAGTGGACTGAAAGACTCATACTCGATATCGAAATCTGGTATGCCTGCCCCCACAGAAATACAAATTTCTACACTACCCAGTTTCTTGAAAATCAACAAGTCCACTGATGATTTATGTATATACTGTCAGCAAGTGGATTTTGCCCCAGATGGCACCGTGAAAGAACAAGCTTTGAAATCGATTCGGGCACCGGTTTGGACCCAGATAACATCATCCCATATATGGTAACATCGCGGAGTAATTGGAATAAGGCCACAACATACATTCGTAAAATCATGGAATCGAAAGCGAAAGAAGAATTGGAATACCAATCGAGACAGAGACAAAGAGCAGCAAACCTGTAATTTCCAAGACGCCGCCCACCTCCTGATGTAATGTTTTCAGCGACAGTTCCAGGAGTAGGAAAGGGCCTGGTAGACTAGAGAATCGGCATGGTACCGAAACTATTCCACTCATATTTTTATGCACCCTTAAATTGTTTTAAAACAGTTGCATAGGAAGTTATTTTTCAACCGGAAATTATTTTAAAAATTCAAAAGGCTATATTTTCACGACAATTTTTTTATATTGAATTTTTAAATTCAAATAAACCTATGGACTTTTCCCGATAAAGTTGATAAAAAAAAAATTCAAAATAATATTTTATTTTGAATTCTTTTTACAATAGTTAATAACATTCTTAATAGAGATTTAAAAAATTTCATTGATTATACCTGTTTTTTATTATCAATTTGCGCGCTCACAAGTATGCATCGCTTACCTTTAAGTATCGCCGTCTCTCTCTGACTCATGCGCTGCATCGGCCTCTCTGTTTCCTGAATCATTATTTATCATTTATCTTAAAAACTATTAACTTTTTTAAGATTGTTAAAGAGAGCAATGTTATTAACAATTAAATTGTCTACAATTTGTTTGTGACAAATTTTTTTCTGGAATCAATTTTACAAACGTTATTTAAGCATGAATCGGAACATGTAATTAAAATTTTACCTGCTTTACACGCATTTACGGGTTGTGATACGACTAGTAAAATTGGCACAAAAAAAAAGCTTTAGAACTGATACAAATAAAAGAAAATCGTGATGTCTTAGTCCCTCTTGGCAATGGCTTAGAATTAAGTACTAAGGAGTTGAAAGGCTTAGAAACATTGTATTTAAATATTTTGGGTAAAAAAGGTAACTCCGCGGATGAAGCTAGACAAATTATTTTTTCTCGTTGCTTTGGAACTAATATTAATTTATCGAAAATTCCGTGCACATCAGATGCCTTGCATTTGCATGCACTTAGAGCTTCTGCTCAAACATACATTTGGAAAAAAGCGTTGAATCCCCAATATTAAACATTAGATTTTACGAATTTCGGATACAAACTGGAGAATAGTACTTTGCTACCCATTTCCAACTGATCTTAAAAAACCGTGCAATTGTAAGAAAGCCTGTAAAACCAAAGCTTGTTACTGTAAAAAAAATAATATTAGTTGCATACTTCTATGTGGCTGTGATTCAGAAGACTGTAAGAATATAATATATAAAAATGATATTGATAATAAATAAATACCTTTTTTTTAAATCTTGTTTTATTATTTCATACTTCTACATCTATAACCTTCGTTTGAAGAAGTTATTCAATGTAATTACTTTCTGTTTTAATGTTCCGATTCATGCTTGAATAACATTTGTAAAATTGATTCCAGAAAAAAATTTGTCGAAAACAAATTGTAGACAATTTAATTGTTAATAACATTGCTCTCTTTAACAATCTTAAAAAAGTTAATAGTTTTTAAGATAAATGATAAATAATGATTCAGGAAACAGAGAGGCCGATGCAGCGCATGAGTCAGAGAGAGACGGCGATACTTAAAGGTAAGCGATGCATACTTGTGAGCGCGCGAAATTGATAATTAAAAAACAGGTATAATCAATGAAATTTTTTTTAAATCTCTATTAAGAATGTTATTAACTATTGTATAAAGAATTAAAAAAATATTATTTCGATTTTATTTTATTTTTTAATATATTTTTCATGGGTCAAAAGTACCCAAATATGAGATTTTTTGAACCTTTAAAAATTCATATCTCTAAAAATATTAACTTTATCGTGAAAAGTCATAGGACCTTCTTTATTTGTATTTTAATAAAGAATATAAAAAAAAATCCGGTTGAAAAATAACAATTCCTTGCAATTGTTTAAACAATTTCGGTTTAAACAATATGGCACGGGGTTGCCCCATGGCAACATGCATTTGTATCATCAGTAGGGCAATTTGAAGAGGATCGCATAAAAAAATTGAGGTGGAATAGTTTTCGGTACTCATGCGCCGATTCCTCCTAGTCTATGGGGGGTTTAGGTTGGAGTAGCGCCCGACACTACCAGGTGCGATAGATCCTCAGACCTTAGGTCCTGGTGCCATGCGGTTTCCCCGCACCAAAAAAAAAAAGTGTGAAACCTGCACGACTTGAGATCGATGAACGATAAATGAAATACCGCCACTTATTTGAGGTTAAATGCAGAGCAGACAAAGACAAAACACAAAACCAGATGAGAATGTGTTTACTCACAGAGCATGTTAATAACGTGCAAGTTCCATTCGTGACTCGTTTTCGCAACGAATCAGTTACGTCATATTTCTTAACCACGAAACGTATCTTCGAGTTCCCCATGGTATTGAAATGTTCTGAAACCAGAACTTCCGAAAGATATAAATAATAATGATGATAAAGTTCTTCATTATTTTCAAGTAATATACATACAAGTTATTATATTTTAATAGTAAAAAAACTGATTTCTGAAAATAAAAGGCGAAGTTCATTTTCTGCAGAGAAAATGTTCTTCCACTCAACCCTGATACAGTGTGTCAAGGGGAACATTGCAGTATGTAGCCTTTCGATTGACAATAGACAATGAGAGAAAAGGGATGATTATCTTTATACTTTATAGCGAGGTAGAGGAATATCTAGACTTGTTTTTTGAAATGTTCATTTTTATATTCAGATCTGAAGCAAGTAATGCTGAGGTTCTTTATACTTTCAGGAACGGAGTTATACAACTGGTAAATTTGGTAAGTAAAGGATCGCCTGAAAATTTCAGTTTTGAATTTAGGTGGGGATAATAAACCTTTAAATCGTAGATTTTGTTATGAATATCTGTCCTGAAATATATTTTATGGAGCAAATAGGTAGGAATTTTTAAATTAAACAATTTTGTGGTATAAAGTGACTGCGTGATGAATTCTTCTATTTTGCATATTTAACCATCCAATCTGTATTAATTTATGTGATATTCTCTGGCTTCTTCTCACACCGTAAATACGCCTTGAACAGGAATTCTGCACTCTTTGAATTTTATTTTCATGTACATCTGTTAAGTTCGGACCATATACGGAGTCAGCGAAGTTGAAATGCGATAGAATTAATGCTTCACAAAGTTTTATTTTGATGTTGCGAGGAAATAAATGCTGTTTCCATAGATCAGTTTCAGTGAGCTATATGCACGATGAATCAATTGATTGCCATGTTTTTCGAATCACTTCACGATAAGATGTCCGCTTCGCGAATACACCGCTTCGCGGTAGAAAAGTCCGCTTCGCGGTAGAAAGTCCGCTTCGCAGTAAGAAATCCGCCTGGTTGCCAACACAACATGTGATTGAAGATCCTCAGTATATGTGAAAATATATGATGTACTTGAAAATAATAATGACGTCTTCTCATGTGAATCATTTGGAAGAAATATGAGAAATAAATGAAGCTTGTATGTTTTATTTTGAATTTGTTGGAATATGCTATAGCTCTGGGTGGGAACTTTATAAACATTTATTGGCATTGTATCAGAACAGTTAGAATGCATGATATAGGAAATCTTACCATTTTGGTTTCAATAAGATTTGTAGCTGAAGAGTAAAAAATTGTTTATGTAATATGAGAATTGCAATATGATATGAAAATAAAAAGACTTAATGAAGTAGAGGGTGGGGCCCCAACTCGCACCCACCCTGTGAGTACCAACCTTCAGAATGTACCCTCCAACATCTACTTCATTGAGTCAGGGAATCGACACAGTTCAAAATTATCAATCTAACATCATTCAAATTTATTTCTGAAATTTATCACATATATCACGATGTGCCCTAAAGAAGTCTTTGAATTGTTGAAGAACTAGAACTTTCATCTGATATTCAGGTTCATTCTTTTCCAGCTCTACAATTCGTTCCTTCTCTTCACAAGCTTGTCGACGGAGTTCGTTAGACGCAATGATCAGTTCATCATGTTTTGATCTCCTTTGGATCAATTATGCTTTCTCAGAAACGTCGTCACGGGTATAGTCCATCCAATATCAATTGCAGAAGCTGTTTCTATAGGGAGCAAATGGAAACTCACTTCGCTAACACGAGCGTATATGCGAAGAAACGGAACGAAAAATAATCTGTACTACTCGTAAACATTCGCCGTCGGCAAACGGTAGATCAAAAGAGCCGATAGTCAACGTGGACTTGAGTGACGGCTGTCCGTTCTACAACCGATCCGTCTGGGCCAATCGAGTCGGACATCAATGCTGGCAGGTGTGTCTATACGACGGGAGGTCATAAATCACGCGTTATATTTGGGTGTTTTAATAGCTCTGAAAGATTAAAAACCAGTAGCGTCTATGGTCTTGGTGTGTGCCGATCGAAATACGTTTTAGGATATAATAATAACCAACATCAAACAATGAAAGAAATTATGTTTCTTTCTTAATGTATTTGTATAAATAAAAGCTTGTCTTTAATTTTTTTTCATTTTTCATTATTTATGAAGTATTTTTGAAATCTTAAAATATCTAAATAAAATTAGTTATCTCCGCCACTGCTGCTCACAGGATTTCGCCGCAAGACTTTTTTATGCTTCTGCAATTGATATTGGGAAAACTATACAAGAATTAAACGTTGATAAACCTCCCGGGTATGTTTCTTGATCAGTGGGTTTGATTCAGTTCTTTCGCAAAACAATTATACCTTTCGGTTTGATCGTAAAATTATCTAGCAGTTAATTTGAAAGCTGTCTATGAACGACATGACGTTTGTCAGATTCGACTACTCTTTTCTGATTGGCTAGTGAATGAAAAATGCTGATAGTCCCAGGAAGACGAAACGTTGCATCTAAAAACTAAATGAACCATCTTGTAGGTCTTTGAGAGTGGCAACTAAACACTGCTTCCCAAAGTATAAAAATTATGCTTTTTTTACTTTGGAAACGAATTTTATTTCATCATACGATTAAGAGATCCTCATGAATCTAGTTAGCATCAGCCGGTTGATGATAAAAGTTTTATTTTAGTAGTTGAAATGATCGTTTACATCACTGAGATGGAATGATGGGATTTCAGATGGGTCACCTCGTATATTCAGCTCAACGAGTACGAAATTTTCATTTAAGCTACTGGCATTGCCACACTTCTCTCGCTTCGCTGTTTCTCTATACGCGCGCTGAAATTGCTGAAAAGTAATTGAAAATTAAGATATCTGAGTCGGCAGTGCCATTAACGACGCAGATTAATAAAATTTCTCGACATTCCTCCGTCGCGAATTTGCGATCTTATTGATTTTTGTTGTGAGTGAGAAATTGGGTTGTCATGTTGGGGCGATGTTTGAAGGCCTGCCCGCCTGATGGGCGGTAATGAATGAGCAGTAACTCATTTGCAACCCGGCTCCTTTCTTTCAAAGCAACTCATCAACTAATTTCTCTGAAATTCGCAGATTCGCAGCTTTCGCAGGTTTATTACAAACTAGTTCGTGGGCCCAGGCGAAACATTGAGAGAGTTTTGCGCATAGCGAAATGCACTGCGGCTCATTTTTTCAATTGAATTCAACCACGAGAAAAAAATTATGGTTTCTATTTGAAAAATTGAGTTTTTTTTTTCGTTTTTATTTTCTATTTTTCGCACACCTTGTGTAATATTGTTTGTGGAAGTAGTAATCCATTCAAGTTTCAGTATTTGAAATAGTTATTTATACAACAAGAATATAAAGCGATTTTTTTTGCATGCGCTGAAAAAAAAATGGTATTAGAAAAGAAAGATTGAAATGAGAATGATGGGTATTGTGTATTACCTGTATTCAAACAACGTAGGTCTGTACTTTTGCACGCCGTGCAGATTTTTTTTGCACTCTGTTCAAAAATAGACTACTTTTGACATTTAAGAGTCATACAAAATGACACATTTTTGACGTATTGGAATAAAAATGTTCAATTCAATTCAATTCTTTATTGTTTCCCAAGTTATACCGTGCTCGTGTGAAGTGCGTCCCCCCCTACTAATTTTTGAACCACCTGGTATATCACAACGACATTTGGAGAGCTTGAATAGGAGATGAAAACCTACTTTCCCATGGAAAAATCACAGCTAAAAGATTCAAAATGGCGGCTGAGCGCCATCTTCAATAATTTTTTTAAATGGACCACTTCGTATATTATTCCATTTTCGAAATCTGCTCATAATTATCAACAGTTTTCTCTCATACACTTCACTCCTGAATTCAATTGTTTTCGGAATATTAACGTTTGAAAAGTGATATTTTGGTCATTTCAAACCCAACCAAAAACTATATGTTGCTTTCAATCAAGTTTGCATTGAAAAAAATCGTTGTCGCGGTAACATCTTGTTTACTGTCAAACTGAACTGCTAACTGTCAAATAGTCCGTTGAGCGCCTAAAACCTTTTATGAAAAGTGTGATCATGGCTCGTAGTTTGGATGATAAATTTGAAGCAGTTTTGATATTTGGAGAAGCTGGAAGAAATTATCATCTAGCAGTCCGTATGTTTAATGATAGATTTCCCGAGAATCCTATTTCGAGGTCATATTTGCGCAAACTTTTAAATAAGCTCCAAGCAACTGGTACGCTGAAAGATGCTCCAAGACCAGGAAGACCGCCTCTTTCAGAAGAAAAAAAGGTAGAAATTGTTGCTGAAATGGTAATCAATCCGACTCAGTCGACGTCTGCAGTTGCTGAATCCTGTGGAGTGAGTTCAAAAAGTCCAAAGTCCAAAGAAAAAAAAAGAAAAGTTTCATCCCTATAAAATGAAAATCCTGCATGCTCTCGCGGAGGATGATCCAGACCGGAGGGTTGAATTTTGTGAGTGGTTAACAAGAACAATTGAAGGAGAACAGGGCTTCCTAAAACGTGTATGTTTCGCAGACGGATGCACGTTTTTTCTTAATGGAAAAGTCAACAAACGAACAGAATGTACGATACTGGAGCGATACTAATCCGCATATTATCAGAGTGGGACATACCCAGTTTCCTAAAAAGGTGAATGTTTGGGGGATTCTGGGCAATCGCGTTGTTGGACCGATTTTCATCAGAGGCAATCTTACGTGAGTTATTTACAGAAAACTTTTAGAAACTGTAATTGAACCTCGAATAAGACAAATTGTATTAAACAATCAGGAAGAGTTTGAAAATCGTGAAATCATATTTCAGCAGGATGGGGCACCATCCCATTTCGATAGCATGGCTAGAGAGTTCCTCGATACAAACTTTCCTGGGCGATGGATAGGTCGCAGGGGAAGTACAGAATGGCCACCAAGATCTCCGGATCTTACACCTCTAGATTTTTTCCTTTGTGAGTATCTGAAGTCAGAAATCTACGCCACTGAATGCCAAGCAATAGAAGAGTTGGAACGCAGAATAATAGATACATGTGAAGAAATATATGAACAGAGATCAACGTGAGGGAAGCTATTTATAATAGGGCACTTTATTGTCAAGATTTAGGAGGGGGCCACATTGAGCACTTGATGAAATAATTATTGGGGTCAAATAAATGTGTTATTCAAGAATAAATTATAATTTTTTAGCTAACTAATTTGTTTTGATTGTGAATTTACAGGACACATTCGTAGGCTTCGAGATTTTCCGGTAAGCGGTACTGTTTATCCTTAATAAACTCTCTTTACGCCTCTTATTAGTCGAATTCTCTGAGAGATTTAACTACAAATTAATAACAACGTTTAGTTAGCAAAATGTTTTACCGGAAGTGACCAAAATCCATACTTCATTTTAAACCGAAATGTCACTTTTCAAACGTTAATATTTCGAAAACAATTGAATTTAGGAGTGAAGTGTATTGGAGAAAACTGTTGAGAATTATGAGCAGATTTCGAAAATGGAATAATATACTGGGTGTTCTATTTTAAAAAAAATATTGAAGATGGCGCTCAGCCGCAATTTTAGAACTTTTTGCTGTGATTTTTTCATGAAAAAGTAGGTTTTTATCTCCTATTTAACCCCTCCATATTTCGTTGCGATATACCAGGTGGTTCAAAAACTAGTAGGGGGGATCGGACTTTAGACGAGCACTGTATATCTCATAACAAGTAATTTGGTCTAACAAAACATAAAAAAAAAACTTTCCAGGAGGAAAGAGAAAAAAAAGCAAAAGAGAAGAATGCACAGAACACTGAAATATTACCCAGTTCCATCATTTAGCACGATTACAAATACTCATTCGTTAACAATTAAGGCTCGTAGTTTGAAAACTTCGATTATAAAATCAGATAGCGCTTTGGCGTTATCATGGTTGTGCAAGGAATTTAGGAAGTATAGGGCACTCAAATAAAATGTGTTTCAAAGTTTGGCACTCATATCTATTGCATATTGAGCAATTTTCACCAAATTCAATAGTGTAGTTCATACCATTGAATGCTAATCTCAATGTATGTTTATATGATAAGCGAATCTGGACGACTATGCGGATAACATGAATGGGGGTGCGAAAAGTGAGGTAACTTTACGGTGAACTAACTGTTGGATATAACGGGTTGAAAAGAATATACTTAGACAACGACAGTTTGTTTAGATCTTCAGCGTGGCATTTTCTTGCGAATTTTTTGATAATTTCGCCCGTTTTCGATCTCAAAAGTAGATGGTTGAGTTGGTTCAGTACATCTAGGGAATTTATTGTTTCACCTTGCTGACTCAATTATATCGAACATCTTCCCCACCCAGTTCAAACAATCTCAATCTCATTTTCGAGGGTACCTATCATTGTCCATGGATAACAATTCCAATAACCAGTTCAGAGTGTGCTTGAAAATCGTGTATTCAAGGTGAGTAGATCCGATTTCTGTTAGGATGGTTAGTTTGCATAAAAAATATTTTCATTTTCAAACTTTTTCCACAAACATGCAAATAACTCAAGAACAGGTTGATTTTCTAGGCAATCAAAGCGTTCAGACTGCACCAGACATCAAACTTGAAAGACATCTGATGATTCTGCAAAATTTTTCCTAGAATCAAGGTATTTATATTCGATATGTAGGTGAGTACGATTTCAAAGTGAATTATGAAATGGTCATGAACAACCACCAGATGTGCACAGCTAACGGACCTCAACTGAAAAGAGGTGCACCAGTTTAGTATACTGGACGAACGGTCTGAGGTAGGAGTTACGGATCTTAGATTCAGGATCTCAAAATCCTTCAGCAAAGCTCCAATCCTTCAGGCAGAATCTAAAGCTATAGAAATATGTGCTCAAGAACCAGGGGGGGCTAAAAATCTATATTATATCAGACAGTCGAGCCCCACAATGCTTGGCTGACTAAAGACGTCATTTGGCTTCGATGAAGGTGACCTCCTGGAACTTTCAAACGGAAGAGTCCTCTATGTAGAACGCTTGCATTGTAGCATATAATTTGATGATGCTCAGTCCAGGCGTGGTCAACAATTCCGGATTTTCACGTCTCTCGCGTCGAGTCCATTTCTTGTGATCAGCCAATCTAACGGATAACGGCTTCTTTGTCTCTCCGCATTCACATGGCACTTCATAAATGTAGTTCTTGCTGATTTTGGTTATGTCCTCAGGTTTGATCTTGATGTTGTACTTGTTTGTGTCCGATCCTTCTGATATTTCTGTCGATAACTCTGATCTACGGAAGATATATCACCGTGCTTCGTTGTTGATCTTCGGATGTCTTCTTCTCTCGAGTTATTTCAATAGTTCTCCCAGGAGTTTCTCGAGGTATCCATTTCGGTGTAGCTCCTCTCTGATGTGGTTTGTTTCGGCATCTGATGATTCCTTGTGCGTCCCTCTTTCCTCGATCCCTGTCTTTGTGGAAAATAATTAACAATATTTCAAATACCATATCCCACAAAAACACTCGAAAATACAACTATCATTATAGAGAATGGTGATTACATAACAAATAACGAAGAAAAAGCTGAAATGTTCAACGAATTCTTCATAAACATAGGAACAGACATGGTTTACAAAGTTGAGAAAAAAAAAATTACCAAATAACTTGTTGAATGAATCCACAGTATCACCCACATTATTCCTGGA
Organism: Gonioctena quinquepunctata; assembly: GCA_018342105.1. NCBI lineage: Eukaryota > Metazoa > Arthropoda > Insecta > Coleoptera > Chrysomelidae > Gonioctena > Gonioctena quinquepunctata. The sequence goes on along the minus strand of JAFIRS010000001.1, from coordinate 2,005,750 downwards.
ACCAACAAATGAGAGCGAAATAATCTTTTTCATTTCGAAATTAAAAAGCATTGTGCGCCGGGACCAGATAGAATATTGTCACAAATTATTTAAAAAATTCATGACCAAATATTGAAACCACTTGTTCATGTAATAAACCTGTGGTGCGTAAACGGAAATATTCCACATCAATGGAAAGATTCAAGAGTAACTTCTGTATATAAAAGTCAAACATAACACAAGATTTGTCGAACACAGACATATCTTTTGAAGAAGGTCATAACCTTCAAAGAACAAGTAAGCTCCATTCATTTGAAAAATCCCACAGTAGACACGTTTTCTCTAGACTTTGAAAATATATTTGCAATAGGGAATAGAATCCTTATTCCTTAATCAAAAGTGTTGAATAAATGCATATCTCGAAAAATATTTCCTGACGTCCTAAAAACATTCTGAGTGTCCCAATAAATAAAAAAAGGCCACCAACAATTAATAAATAATATTGTTTCATCCAAAGCCTTTGACTGCATCTCGCATGCTATTTCACTAAAAAAACTACAATATTATAATTTCATTAAGGAAAATATTGCAATAATAAGATCGTATTTCATAAATCTAGAATAGTTTTTTTTAATAAAAAAACGTTTTCTCTCACTATTCGAAAGATATGCCCCATGGGTCCACTTTGGGACCACTGCTTTTTCTTGTGTTCATAAAAAGTCTACTGTTTGCATTCCCTCCATTTAAATTCATACTTTTGTTGATGATAACACATTCATAGAGCCAGGAAAAATATATACACATTGATTTCATCTGTTGAGATTGGAAAAGAACAAATTGAAAGATGAAAGTCAATAACTAAGTCTAAATAATAATTAACTCTCCTGTACGTCAATGACAAACTGAAATGGCGAGTTCCACTTTATTACTATCTCGAGCTGAAACCACTGGAGCTATGAAGATGAAGTTTAGTCAGTAGTTTTATTCGATAATGTATAGGTTTACTGATAATTTGCAAAATTCAAATCCCTAAGGTTTATTCTTCTTTTTGCTTGGGAATATTTTCTTCAATTTGAATCCTGAGGTATCTCAAGGAAATGTCCATAATATACCGGGTGACAATGGGACTGGGGCCATGCCTATATCTCCTTCACTTATCAACCGATTTGAATGAAATTTTGTACATAGATATGAGCACAATTTCGGATTGACAGACATATGAAAACAAAATGGTCGACTTCCGGTTTCGCCAGAATAGCCACCAACTTCGATTTTTCAAATGGAACACCCTATATGTTTGATATTTTTTGGATTCTACGACAGTGTTGCCAAACTTCAATTTTACATTTGAAAAAAAAAAAACTCATTTTAGCCCAGGGACTTGAATATAATCAAACTGTTCGAATAAATCTAACGACTGAAACGTACAAATTAATACTCACAATACCATTATCCTGTTTTCAATAGAAGAGTTTCATAACCATCGAAAAGTCATTTTATTTATTAATGACCAATGATATGTTCGAAGTGTTGCCCGTTCTCCCTAACACACAGACTAGGTCTATTCATTGTACACCTCATCACATTTATCAGTTCGTAAGCAGGAATTTCTTGAAATGCGCGCTCAACTCTATCTCTCCAGTCCTCCATAGAAGTTGGTCTCCTCAAGTATACTTTGGATTTTATGTGACCCTATAAATAAAAATCAATTGGGGTTAAATCCGGCGATCTGGCTGGCCATCTGATTGGACCATTTGTTCCAATCCATCTCTACCCATAGGTATCACTAAGATATTGCCAAACAATATTAGCATTATGTGGTCCCGCACCATCCTGCTGAAAAAACATATTTTCCCTGATGTTCTCAGGTAAATCGTTGATATTATTTTGAATATCGTTCTCTAAGAATTGTAGATATCATTGGCCCGTCAAAGGCCCGTCGAAAAGAATTGGTCCAATGAATCTTGTCCCTATGATTCCTACCCAGACGTTGAATCCAAATCTTTCTTGAAAATTACCTTCTCTTAGCGACCTAGGATTTTCTTGAGCCCAATACCTTGTATTATTCCTATTGAACCATTATTCGTAAACCTAGACTCATCTGTAAACAGTGTCTTCGAAACAAAATTATTATTCAAATCATGATGACGCAAAAGCCAATAACAATAAGTTAGTCTTTGTTCTGTGTCATTTTCATATAGATGCTGATGCAAACTGTATTTATAAGAGCGATACTTATGTTTTTTCAATACTTTTCTGGCACTTTCCCTGCTGATCTCACATTCAATTTCAAATTCAAATTCTCGCACTGAAGCAGATGGAGAAAAAGGAACATATGCTAAAACATTAGTTTCTGCTTCTTCACTGACGATGAAGTGGATGTGGTTTGATCAGCTGGTTCTTTCCTTAGCATCATTTCCAATTTCCTGAAATATGTCCTCGATGGGTGCCGTCTTAACGGATAACGAACAGCGTATAGCATACTAGCATTGACAGCGTTCTTCTGACATTCTCCGTATATCAATATCATATCGATTTGTTCGTTTCCAGAATAACGATTTTTATTTTCCATTTCATAACAAGTAAATTTGGTATTTGACTTTTGACATGACATTGATCACCTACTGTTTTCCATGATTCCACGGCTACCTTTCCTAAACGGATAACTCATTGGAATTTGCAGGCATCGTATAAACTTTTGTACAAATTCAATAATTGATCGTTTTTAGTTATGGACAAAAAGAAAGTGGTACATAATGTATATCGTTGAATTGCCAATCGAATTCTCTATCGAATGGCAATATGGCCTTCGGTAGGTACCATTTGAAAAAAACAATTTTTTCGTTGAAAATGCGTTCAGAAAATTTCAATTTCTGCTGTAGGATTTGTTATTGATCTTATCGATGAAATGACTATCACTTTGAGTTACTGATGTAAATTAGTATCGATTTTAACCTGATCAAGGCCTCCTGGGCTAAAAAAAATATTGAGTTTTTTTTTTTTTTCAATTCTAAAATGAAAATTTGGCAACACTGTCGTATGTTATTTGAGCCGTAGAATCCAAAAACCATCAAACATACAGGGTGTTCCATTTGAAAAATCGAAGTGGGCGGCTATTCTGGCAAAACGGAAGTCGGTCATTTTGTTTTCATATGTCTGTCAATCCGAAATTGTGTCTCATATCGATGTTCAAAATTTCATTCAAATCGGTTGATAAGTGAAGGAGATATAGGCCTGGCCCTAGTCCCATTGGCACCCAGTATATGTTTGAAACTGTTGAAAAAACGTTAGGACACGCCATTTTCATCTGATTTTTTTGTCGAAGTTGAAAATTTTGCACACCATATGTGGTGTTACTGGTGAAGAGTTTTGGGAATTGAAAGTTAAATGCAAACGTATATTGAACTCATTAATAATAAAAATGTAATTGTAATAATAATTATTTGACAAACGCCTTGTTTCTTCGTTGTCAGTGGACTGTATCATTTCTCTGCTTTTCCTAGCAACGGTCGGAGCCTTGGAATGCGGGTTGTGCCATGGAATGCGAGTCGTGCAATATTGAGTGCAACATCAAATCATTCATCATATGTAATCCAAATCGAGGTCTTATCTAGGAAAGTAGTTGTTTTCTATTGTGAATATGACTCGATTTACTAACCTATTGTATAGGTTAGCTCACAGTGAGCTCCCTTTTTTTTATGTTCTGGTTCCCACGAAAAGGGATATCCTGTAATGTTCAGAGAACATCGTGGGAACCAAGGGAAAGAAGGTAGGAGTTGGTGTTCTTCTTAAATTTCTGGAGGTTGTATGCCTCGGGGAACACCTCCCTAGGCAATGAGTTCCAAAGCCTCGCTGTTCGTTGGATGAACGAGTCTTTGGAAAGTGATGTTCTGCAGGTCTCCAAAGTGACCACGAAGGGGTGTGATGACTGAACTTGACGGGTTAGTCTCGAAGAGACTGCCAAAGCAGGAACGATTGTTGATATTTCAGAAGAGCATCGCCCATGAAAATATCTATAAAATAGAGACAAATCGCCAACTTTTCTACGGTGTTCCAGACAAGTGAGCGAGTTTGTAAGCGAGGCATCACCGACGAGACGAATTGCCCTTTTTTGGACAGAATCCAATAGCCTCAGGATATGTTTAGGTGCCGCGCTCCAAATATGGGAACAGTATTCCAGGACAGGTCGGATCTGTGCCTTATAGATCATAAGCCGCTGAGTGGGGGTAAAATAGCTCTTGGCACGAAACAAAAAACCAAGTTTTTGGGATGCACTTTTGGCAATGGACCTCACGTGATTGTCCCAGGAAAGGTTATTGCTGATAGTAATACCAAGCATCGATATGGATGACTTCAGTGGTATGGTTACTCCTGACAAAGTTATGTTAGGCACAGTGAGATCGGCTTTTCTAGAGAAAAGACATGCTTGTGTTTTGTTTGCATTGAATTCTACCAAGTTATTAGATCCCCACTCGAGAATTGTTGCTAAGTCCATATTTATATTATTAACATTTCTTCCTCGTTCATTTCTGGTTTCACGGTCTGATATAGGGGCCCTGGAAGAGAAAGCGGTATGGAGGGTACTATCATCGGCAAAGCTGTGTACTGGACATGAAGTTGCTTTCAACAGGTCGTTGATGTGAAGTAGAAATAGTGTTGGTGCGAGAATAGATCCTTGCGGAACACCAGCATTTATGAGTAGAGTGTCAGATGAAACTCCATCGACCACTACATGGAGAGACCTGTTTGAGAGAAAACTAGCCAGCAGAGAACACAGCTGAGGGGGCAAGCCATAAGACGGAAGCTTGGCGAGGAGTCCCTGGTGCCAAACTCGATCGAACGCCTTGGAGATATCTAATGCCACAGCTAAAGTTTCTGCATACTTTTCAATAGATAGCTGCCATATATGTGAGACGTAAGCGAGCAGGTCACCAGTTGATCTCTGATGGCGGAAGCCATATTGCCTATCGTTGACAATTCCTGAGTCTTCCAGATATTTCATGAGCTCGATGTTGATGGCTTTTTCCATGACCTTTGAAATAATAGATAGCAGTGCGATAGGTCTGTAGTTGCTAGGTAGGGCCTTTTTGCCTTTTTTAGGGACTGGCTGTACTCTTGCAATTTTCCAATTGGACGGAAATACCCCCAAATTGTAAGAGTGGTTGAACAACTTGCAAAGAACAGGTGTTAGTTCGGGGGCACATTTCTTGAGAACAATCGGCGGGATTCCGTCAGATCCACAGGCTTTGTTGGTGTTGAGACCCAGCAAAATATTTCTGATAGTGCGTTGGCGAAAGGTGATCTCGGGCATATGACTGTCAATAGGGTAATCCTAATGCCTAATCCCATCAATTTCAAAAATAGCGTTAAAAGCATTCTCTTCAAAAATGCCTTTTATTCACTAGATGAATATTTTCAAACTGATCTGGCTGCTTGACATCATGATTGTTTGCTTATTTACTATTTCACTGTGTATACTATATATATATATATATATTTTTAATTGTTTTATATCATTATCTCCTCCTACCACTACTATTGAATTATTTTTATGTACATTCAATATCTTTTTTCTCACATGTATATTCCATATTTTATCACTTGATTTTTTAACTCTTATTTTTACTTGTGTATTTGACGATTTCCATGCTTGTAAAAAAGTACCAGGAAAATAAAGTATTGAATTGAATTGAATTGTATTGAATAGGTGTAATGTTCGGGGGTTGTTTTCCCGATGAATCCAGAGTGGAATTTCCAGCAAATAGGTGCGCGATATAATCAGGACATCTTCCAGTATATGCTCTCTTTTCATCGAACACGCCTTTTACGATGTCAATGAATTCTTCGACATTGCCTTTTTATGTTAGGACAAATAAATATAAATGTCTGTTTGTCAGAATTCACTTTCTAACTGTATACAGTGTCATCCTCAAAGTATGCACCATATGGGAAAAGTTTGTGCATCCCCTAAAACTAAACATGTACCAATAAAATATAGTAAAACCGGGAAATATTATTTAGAAAAGTTATTGAGCATTAGATTTGAAGTTATGGCCATCTGAGTAAAGTTTTATTTTTTAAATCATTTATTTCAAATGGGGACTTCGAAAAATAAAATTTGCTAAAACGATAAATAGACAACATCCTGTATTGGACGGTTTATTTAAAAGGCCTTTATATTACAAATTACACAACTATTGTGTTAACCACGGTCAATTTTTTTGAAGAGTAAAATAATTTTCAAAGTTTTTGTTGCAAAGTCATTTTTATTTATTGTTAACACCGAAAATTGCTCAAAATTATACAGTATTGTTACAAGAAGTGAAAGTGAAATAAGTATTTCGGCACAAACTCATTGATTTTCTGGAGATTTTCTTGTATTCGCTTTGAAAACAAAAGCATGTTTCCGAAAGAAGTATTTTACATCTCAGTATGATGTCCATCCCACACCATGCACAGGTCGGTTCTTCTTACACAATCGTTGACTGCATTCGTAATGTGCTTCGGTTGTATGGTGTTATTTGTTCTTCGGATTGTTGGACTGTATTTTCATAGGTACTGATTCACACTTTTCTGTATAGGATTTGGGTTATACAAATACGTCACATGGAAATAATATGTAATGTATAATCCCGTCAATAAACAACTGAAATAAACAATTTGTTATACGTGTGAAGTCTTTCGAGTCTCTCGCTGTACTCGTTTCTTTTCCCCCCGGTTATCCTACCGACAGTTCTCGCGCTCACACTTCGTGAATGTTCGGGTTGAAGGATGAGGGCGTTGCTGGCTAACGCATACACTTGGAGTCCAGTGGCGGGGAATACACAGTGGCGTAATTAAATAGTACATAACATATGGCCCTCACACAATTAGTAATCACAGTTTTTAAATGTGCTCTATCCCTTGAAGGACGATGTTTGTAAACTCCGTTCTTCAATAAACCTCAAAAAAAGAAATCCATTGGGGTTAAATCTGGTGAGCACCCTGGCAATGGATACTCTGAGTAACGTCCATTAACGTTTCCATTAAATGTTTCATTTGAAAATTGTCGTATTGCTACACTACAGTGAACACTAGCTCCATCTAACTGATACCAAATTATGTATTTTTGTCTGCGCGGCATTTGATTTAAAATTGGTGGAAATCTTGTTGTAAAAATTGCAAATATCGGTTGTCATTAAGGTTTCCATCAATAAAGAAGGGACCAATCACAGTATTGTTTTACAGTCCACATAAGACATTCACCTTAAATGAGTATTGGCCCCTGCACTCTATCGTGAAATGAGGGTTTTCTGTAACCCAACCATCTACAGTTCTGTGAACTTACTGTTCCATTAGTTGTAAATGTTGCTTCATCAGTCCATAAAATATTTATTGGGAACTGTGCGTTTTCTTCGTATTCTCCCTGATACTCAAATCTTGGAATAAAATCCCTTTCTTTGAAAATTATTTTACTCTTCAAAAAAATAAACCGTGTAATTTGTAATATTACATCTTTTTGAATAAGCTGTCGTAACAGGATGTTGTCTATTTATCGTTTTAAATTTTTTTCTCGTAGTCCCCATTTATAAAAAATGGCATAAAAATAAAACTTCACTTAGATGGCCATGACTTCAAATCTAGATGTATTTTTTGATGCTGAACAACTTTTCTGAATAATATTTCTCAGGATTTTTCAAAATAAGGGTACTTTACTCCTTTCTCAAAATCAAATGTTTGAAGGCTCTTCGTATATTACGTTTGTTTTACTATATTTTGTGTGCATGTTATGGTCGAAAAACCCTTAATGAATAAGTTTCCCATATGGTGCATACTTTGAGGATGACACTGTTCAAATACCTTCTTTAAATACCTTCTGTATTTTCATGACTATTCGTATGTTTCATGTCTACCATTTTCCAATCGACTTGGGTAACCAAATAATATAATAGCACCAATAATTGATTGATTGACCCACTCTGTACAGCTACAAGGTCGGATACTCAATGTAACAAGGACTTTTTTTCAATTTGTGCCGTTCTAGTAAATACCCTGGATTGAATTTGATTCCATATAAGAAATCAAGCCACAGAAAGAAATCTTACAAGTTAATTAGATCCCACTTCTGATTCCGTATCCCGCACCTGATTCCCGCGCCCACCGACTATACCTTCAGTATCAAACCGTACTGCTGCTGGCTTTTGGTTGCCGGGCAACGGTTTTTCCGTCGTTACCCTGACAACACTCCACTACTTGGATACGACGAGGAAAGTGTGACTTGCAAGTCAACTCTGTGCCGCTGGGCTTTTACGGAAATCATCGGCTTGCTAAACATGAATAAAAGTTGCGAATAAAATGCGAGATTTGAATTAGAAACAGCCGGAGCTCGCAGGATTTAGATGGCTAATTTTGATAGAGCTAATACCCGACTGTGTTTCTCCATATTCCATTATTTTGATGAGCGTGCGTGTGTTGCGGAAAATGATGGAAGCGCGAGTTTTCATCAGAGATGTGTGGCAATTTAGGCAGTGGAATTTTCCTTTGATTAATTTTTCCCATGAAACTCATAGAACTAAAACTGCATTGAGTAGAATGAAATTAGTGACGAAGTTATTTGCAGGTCTGCAAAGGTTTGTATTTCACCAAAAATAACACACAGGAACGTGTGAACAAAATAATCAAACCTGGATGAAAGTTTACGAATATAAGATATATAATAATAATAATAATAATTTATTGATCCATTCAGACATTATAAAACGTAGATTACAACTTAAGTGATACAAATATACATCTAGGTTACAAACATATACATATACATGTACATACAGTGCCTTTCTTTAATGTCAACTCAAAAAATTGAAACTTGGCATAATGAAATTTATGCATGAATACTTTATTTTGGAGTAAAATTGACAGATGAAACTTTCAAGAAGGCGACTGGGCGCTATCTGGGGAAAAAAAACTGAAAGGGGCGTCTTGTGATACATCCTTTTGAAGCTCCTGACGAATATCTTCACCTACTACAAAATGGCGGAACATTTAATAATTGTCTGAATACATCGACGTTTAACTTCATAATTTGAGGAAAGAAGCTGAGGTCAGTTCAAAGATGCTCGAAATGGTTGCCTTGAACTGCTTGACATAAGAACAGCCTATCCGATATTTCACGCCGAACATTTTCGAACACAGTAACGTCGATATTTCTACAAATATTTATTATTCTCTGCCGTATATCCAACATTGAAGCAGGTTCAGTTTCGTACACATTTTGCTTCAAATAGCCCTATAAAAAAAGTCTACAGGTGTCAAATCTGGCGAGCGGGCTGGCCATTCCGTAGGACTTCGACGGAAAATGTGAGAGTTGGTGTCACTCCAATAACGGCAATTTTGTCTGTGAACTTTGCCTTTGAGATAAAATGTAGATTCGTCACTGAAACAAATATTGTGGAGATAGGTACCTTGCAATGGTTGCCGTCATAATTTCGCAGAATTCTGTTCTTCGATCAGGGTCATCTACAGTCAACTGGTGTACCATTTTGATTTCGTATGGATGATACTTATTCCTCTTCAAAAGTCTCCACACAGTAGAAGGACACACCTCACAAACATTCGCGACGGAGGAAGTAGACCGTTGAGGATTTACTATCATCTCACCAATTATTTGAACTTGCTGTTCTTCCGGAATGGACGGATGACCTGGGGGCTTTTTGTTCTGTACACTACCGGTAGTTGTAAATTTGGTTACAAGTTCCCTTAAATATTTTCTACAGATAGGACGATTCGGGAAACGATCATTAAAAATTCTTTCGGTTTCGTGAAAGTTACGCGTCGCACCGTAAATAAAAATCGCTTCGATTTTTTCTTCCAATCGACGAGAATTGACCATTTTAGAGATAGTTCACGTGGTACCTATTTACTAGTAAAACCCAAATCTAAATGAGAATTTTTTAACTGAACAATGATGTTCGTTGTCGTACTGACATTTCTTGTCATTTTTTGTTTGAACAAAAAATAACCTATCAAACCTTATTGGGTTGTTGGGATTGCCATATGACAGAAAAAACCAAATATTTCTAGATGTATCGATATTAATGTGTTTGTATGCAGGTAATTATTAAATGTTCCGCCATTTTGTAGTAGGTGAAGATATTGACTTTATATTCTAGTGTTGTAAAGCATTCGTCAGGAGCTTCAAAAGGATGTGTCACAAGACCCCCCCTTTCGATAATTTTTTTTTTCCCAGATGGCGCCCAGTCGCCATCTTGAAAGTTTCATCTGTCAATTTTACTCCAAAATATAGTATCCATGCATCAATTTCATTATCCCAAGTTTCAATTTTTTTAGTTGACCTGTTCAAAAAATAAAAGGGGGGAGACATTAAAGAAAAGCACTGTATACTACATATACAGTGCGCGTCAAAATTATGGAACAAATTCGATATTCCGCAAGCCATGTACTTTTGACAAAAATCCTGAAATAGGTCGATTTTTATTTTAAAATGCCGATTTTTTTATGTATATTCTAAAGAGGTTATGTCACTGGTTTTGACATGGTGACGTAATCGGTAATTTTTTTAAATTGGAATAGATGTCTTGTGATACCTCATCTGGAAGGCCTTTCAATACTGCATTTAATGATAATAATTAATTAGATATTTTTTCACAGGGTGAACAAAAATTAATATTTTATTTCAATAAGAGATTAACTTTATATCCAACAAAATAGAACAGCTAAATAAGATGTTCGAAATGCCATCCACCAGTCTCTTGACAATAAGCAAATCTACGAACACAATCCTCTTGCACATTGCGAATAACTTCCGGAAAAATTCTGTTAATTTCGATCCTAATTCGATTTTTCAACTCTTGTAGATTTTGCGGCCCATCTACATAGACCTTCGATTTCAAATAACCCCACAAGAAAAAATCCAGGGGCGTAAGATCTGGAGATCTTGGGGGCCACTCTATCGGTCCACGTCTACCAATCCACCTCCTAGGAAAACAGTTATTCAAAAACTCGCGAACATCACGTGCATAGTGCGGGGGTGCACCATCTTGTTGCAACCAAATACTTTCATTTGGTGAGTTAGGATTGTTGGCGTTTGGAAAAATATCGGCAAGGCTAGGTATGAGTTCATTTCTTGAAAATTCCAATTAACGCTCCCCTGTGGGATTTCTTTCGAAAAAATACGGGCCAATAATCCTGTCGTTTATTATCCCTGCCCAAACATTGACTTTCTGAGGGTATTGAGTATGCTCGTCCATCATCCAGTGAGGATTATCCCTACTCCAATATCTGCAATTCTGAAGATTTACCGAACCATTTAGGCAAGACGTAGCCTCATCGGAAAACAGAATTTGTTTTATAAAACGTGGATTACGGTTACACAAATCCTGCATTATTTCACAGAACTCCATACGGCGATTGGGATCATCATCATTGAGTTGTTGATGTAGCTGTACTTTGTATGGATGGTACTTTTCTGCTTTCAGAACACGTAATACAGAACTTTGGGATATGTTAAGGTCTGCTGCAATTTGTCGTGAAGTATTGAGAGGATTATTTTCTACACCCAATAAAACATCAAGTTTCACGTTTCTTTCTATTTTAGGACGTCCAGCATTCGGAATATGTTTGACATGACCAGTTTCTCTGAGTTTTTTCTCAATCTTACTGACTGTTGAACGACTGACTATTTGGATACTTCGCATTGAACAAGTCGCATACCTCTTGCTGAGTTCTGGTTCTATCTCCGCATCCAATAAAAATTAAAATTTCTATGCGTTGGGTTTCACTTAAAGTAGACATAGTTTACTTTAAGAACCTTTTCACTTAGAATTTGTGAAGAATATTTGTTGATATTTCAACTGACATTTATTTGACACTAACTTGCCTATTATGGCATTAATTTGTGATTGTCTTTTGTTTCCATTTTAGACTAGGAAATAGCTGACTATCAGTATTTGGGAAGGATCCATTGGTGTAGTAGAGCACTGACTCACTAGTCTGCCAGGGCAGTCTAAGGGATTAGAGCCTTGGCTCAAAAAAGTAAAATTTTGCATTTTTCAACAGGCTTTCATTATCTTTACTTGTAACTAAACAACTCACAATGTAATAAAATCTTGGAAGTAAATATTCACCCACTTACAATCTTCCGAATGATCTGAAATTTGTCACACTTATCAAGGACCGATGACAATACAAGAATTTCATAATCATAATGTAATAATAATGAAAATATATTTTTCCAAACGCCAACAATCCTAACTCACCATATGAAAGTATTTGGTTGCAACAAGATGGTGCACCCCCGCACTATGCACGTGATGTTCGCGAGTTTTTGAATAACTGTTTTCCTAGGAGGTGGATTGGTAGACGCGGACCGATAGAGTGGCCCCTAAGATCTCCAGATCTTACGCCCCTGGATTTTTTCTTGTGGGGTTATAGGATCGAAATTAACAGAATTACTCCGGAAGTTATTCGCAATGTGCAAGAGGAATGTGTCCGTAGATTTGCTCATTGTCAAGAGACTGGTGGATGGCATTTCGAACATCTTATTTAACTGTTCTATTTTGTTGGATATAAAGTTATTCTCTTATTGAAATAAAATATTAATTTTTGTTCACCCTGTAAAAAAATATCTAATTAATTATTATCATTGAATGCAGTATTGAAAGGCCAGTGACATAACCTCTTTAGAATATACATAAAAAAAATCGCATTTCAAAATAAAAATCGACCTATTTTAGGATTTTTGTCAAAAGTACATGGCTTGCGAAATATCGAATTTGTTCCATAATTTTGACGCGCACTGTAGAATATAAAAATTCATATAAAATTTAAAATTTCCAAGATATCGATTTATCATCAAACAGATTGATCCAAATGATAGTCTGACATGTACTCCTCGATACTATAATAGCCTAGTTAATAATGACTTCAGTCTGCGTTTGAACAAATTTTTGTCTAATTTTCTCATTGATTCAGGCAAGTGGTTGTAGAATATGACACCCTGGCAGGGGGAGATCGTTTAAATTTCATTGTGTTATGTTTCGGGATGTATAGAAGATTACCATTCCTAGTGGGATAGTTAGTGTGAATTTGTTTTCAATTTGGAGTGGTTTTCTTTGATATACAATGAGCATTTGAAAATATACAAGCATGGAAATGTTAGAATTTCGTGAAAAATGAAGTGGGGCCTACACGACTACCTTGGAAGAAATGTAAACATAGTGCGAATTATTCTCTTCTGTGCTGTGAAGGTTCTTTCACTGTTTACTGAATTTCCCCACAAAGTGACGTTATAACACAAATGACTGTAGACAAGACTATAATTCACCATCAACAAAGTTTCAACTGGCATTGAGGACCTAATCCGTGATATTGCATATTTAGATTCGTTCAATTTGTTACTGATAGCGTCAACATGATTGGTAAAACGTACGATCTACATATATACCCAAAAATGTAGTACTTTTTGTGGAAACAATATTTGTTTCATTATGATCAAATTGTATGGTATTCAAGCTATTTTATAAAGTGAAATATATACAGTCAGTCTTGGAAACGTTTGAAATCAGGCAATTTTGATGACACCATCTGTTGAAAGATTCCATTATTTGTTTGTTGGTCAAAGCTAATTCTTCACGATTGTGACTCGTGGCTACTAGTGAAGTATCGTCAACGAATAGAGCTAACGATTCATTATTGATATGATGAGGTATATCGGTGACAAACAATAAGAATATTAACGGCCCCAATACCGAACCCTGCGGCACACTTATGTTCAAAGAATGTTTACTAGAAAAATGATTCTCTACTTTCACGAACATTTGTCTATCATGTAGATAATCGCATATCCATTTCAAGAAGACTCCTCTAAATCCCAAGTTATACAACTTACTCTCGATATAAATTCTACTAGACAATTTGGTTTGCTAATCTTGTTTTATATTCATGCTTTCTCGGGTTGTTTTGATTTGAACTCGACTGAACTGAACCTCACCTGAGGATGGCTCATATGGTTTTGCCGAAACGTCGTGAAATATACATATATATTGAGGAATAGATGATTTCTCAGATCTGCGGTCTGTGACTAATTGAACTCATTCATATATTTCGTGAAATGTTTTCAATTTCATAGGAGAAGGCAGAAAAGTAAATAAATAAAAATGAATAAAAACATTTCTTATACAAATGCACTAAAAAGGAAAATATATATTCTTTAATTATTTGACCTAGGTTATTCTGTAAGTAACAGATTCAAAATCTTGCCGCGCAAAAATACCAATTTTATATTCGTGGAAAACTGTGCAATCTGCTACCCACAGAATAACCTAGGTCAAATAATTAAAGTAATTATTTTTCCCTTTTAGTGCACTTGTATAAAAGCTTGTCTTAACATTTTTTTAATCATTTTCATTCAATTCTTTTCAGTTATTCATAAAATCCGTCATCTTATTGAATTCTGACAAAAATCTTGAATTAATGAATTTTTACAAAAACATCATGATGTCCGACCCAAAAAAACCTCATATACCAATTTTTATTGGAATCGGGCTATAACCACAAAACTCGTTCGCCATATTGGAGCCGTTATTTTGTTTTTTCCCTAGCCAAAATTCCATAATGCATTGTCACCGGAATAATGAACACCTGCCAAACTTCAGCTCAGCGGAACAAAGGGAAGTGCATCAAATTTAACTTGTAAGATTTGAGTACCCACAGACAGGTGAAACTGAATAAAAACTTGTAAAATCAATAATCTTCGACTATATTCATATTCTGCATCTCCAAAAACCCCGAAATACCAATTTTGAATAGAAACGGTCCATAATCACAAAACTTGTCAACCATTTTGGAGGCGCCATCCTCAATTTATTAATTTTGACAATAAATTCATAATCTCCGATCACAAAAACCTCCATATACCAATTTTGAATAGAATTGGAAAATAATTACAAAATCGTCCGCCATTTAGGAGCCGACATCTTGAATTTATGAATTTTTGGAAAAAATTCATAATCTCCGACCCCGAAAACTGCACATACCAATTTTTATGAGAATCGGACCATAATAACAGAGATCATCCGCCATCTTTGAGCCGCCATTTTGATTTTATGAATTTTAACAAAAAAATTCTTAATTTTCGGCCGTGAAAATCCCCCAAATTGCAATTTTGAATCGAATCGGAAATCGGATATCTCGTCCGCCATCTTGGAGCCAACATTTTGTTCTTTTCTTTAACAAAAATTCCATAATGCATTGCTAAATTTCACGTTAATCGGACAACTAAACATTCAAAAAACAAATTCAATACTCTAATTGAAAAAAAAAATCAAGAATATGATATTGTTATTAAAAGCACCATCCAGTTTCAAATTCCTTAAAAAATAATAAAAATTACTGCAATTAAAAAAAATCGTAATAAAAATGGTAATCGGGCGGAAGATTTTGGGTCAAACCCACATTCAAAGGGCCTTCTTTTTTCTCGGTCTATAAATGTTTTTTTAGAAATTAAATTTACTAAGAGAATTAGAATAAATGTAATTAAAATAATAATAATTATTAGTATTGATAAAATTTTAATCATTTACACTAGGTTGCTAGATTTTTTGATTGGAAGTCAAATATAATTTTTATATTATGTAAATATCTATCTCATCAGTAAATAGAAATGTACGACATCTACAAAATGGTCAATATCAAGCGGCTACTTCAAACGTAATACAACTAATAACTGGTCCCTGCCCTTTCAATATTCTTTATTGTTCTTTCACTGCATGGGGTAACTGATGTTTTAAAGTAGTGATGTGAAAATCCAAGGGCATTGAATCTGGTGAACTTGCAGTGATGTTCAGAATCCATATTCTATCAAATTTCCAGTCTATGCTCTGCTTCACTTTTATAGTGTTATGGATTGAAGCTTAATTTTTTGTACTTCACAAAAAATCCATTACTTTTCTCAAGAACTGCAGCGATATCGACAATACTGCTTGGCTTATATTGTTTTTCGAAAGATTCTATGAGAATAAATTATTTCTTCAGCCCCAGAGAGGAAAGTCCAAGGGAGCTAGGTGGCCTAGCAAGCTGAATACTTTCCATTCGATCAAATGCCCAACTTTGCTAGTGCCCCATCATTATGGTATTATTAGTTCTATCATCTTGGGACCACATCGTTTTCCTCACTTGCACACGTAGGGCTCCCAGTGCTTCGCTCGGTTTATTCTCTGAAAACTCAGACATATCTATGTACTAACAAAAACCGCACCGTAACGTCTTTAACCATTCCCTTCCATTGCCTAATCTCGCGAGTTCAATAGATGAATATTTACCAAACGAAAAATAATGTGATGGCATTGATGAACAATTGAAAAAGTTTGGATGAAGTGAAAGTAATACTGCCGATATGAAATCGAATAGTTGGCGGTGTAATTTATTTTATTTGAGAAATATGTCAAAAGTGTTATGTTCTGGTTAAAATTAATTAATTTCATGTTGCTTTTTTGTGAAACACTAGATATAGGGTATGTGGATTGTGCTGAGGGTGGGTTGCATTTTGTAGTATTAGTCGTCTGTGGGTTACAAATTTTGGTCTCATTCTGCAATGTTTTCCAAATATGTCTAGGTAACGAACATTCTATTGAATACATTTTCTTTGAGTAGTATTCTCAGAGTTTGAATTATTTATTATTTTTATAACATCGTCTTTGTCTTGAATATTTTGAGTAGTTCTGATATCTTTTTTTTTAACTTCCCAAGTATAAGAAACTTCCTGCATTTTCCCATTTCCACAATTTATATCCGTTTTCACTGGATTTTATAATATTTGTGTTTGAAGTGAATTGTTGTTTATAGCCACATAGCAACTCTCGTTGAAACCATCTATTAATGAATTGTGCCAACAAACCAACCATATTTGATAAATTCTTTAAAAGTAACAGTATTTAGATTGAAAAGGGAAACATTCTCAATTAAATATTGATAGAAATATTTTTCTGTGAATTGAAAAATCCACGATGAAAATGAAGTAATTTTTTGTGAATGTCTAACAGGAAACAACTACTTCCCTGGCTATCAATATTTAATTGAGAATGTTTCCCTTTTCAACATGAATACCCCACAAGAGGTTATCTTGACGATGGAAGATAGTGACTAAAGTTTATCTTTCAGTCGCAGATGATTCCACATCTGATTTTATGAACATCCTGTTCATATTTTCAACAAATCAGTATTTAGATGTTCAAAAATTACTCACTTTAATTAGGTACACAAATAACACAAAAATGGCATTTTATCAAGTTATATAAGGATATACTTCAAATTGTTTACCTCTTTCCGTTCCGAATTATTTCGAAAAAAGTTCAAGATAATAATTCGATGAGATCGTCTTTTTACGCTCGTGTAACCATTCTAAAACTTCTCCGTTGCTCATATGTCGGGCTCCTAATGAATTTCCGAAACTTTTTATTCCCCACAACTGTTGAAACAATCGATAGAGCGTGGCCAATCGTCACTTTCGATACGGCGGATCGTGGACTGCTCTAATATTATTCATGCATCATAACATGCATCATAGTTGTCAGATCATGTTCATCAATTATTAACGCAAGGGGTTCCCAAAAGTTCGACTCGATTGATTAATTTCACCATTTCCAGAGAATGCAAAAATGTTTCATGAAACACATACAGTGAGCACGTAAAGGTTGGAATAAATTCGCTGAAATCTTTACAGGGCCAGAAGAGAAAAATCGTTTGGACACATCTATTGTAAATTTTAAACGTGCACTTTTTGACTTATAATACTTTCGGGTGACGTCATAATTGTGTTAGTTATGAAGTCATCGATTTTTTTAAAATTGCAACCCCCATATTTGAAAGTTTCGTTTGAAAGAGGACATTTTTCTGCATACAAAACGTATAATTTCGTGATTATGTTACATAAGAAAATTGACGAAAAAAAAATCTTAACTACTGATAACTAATGATTTAATTAAATAAAAACAAAAAATTCTCAAAATGATCAAATTAGATGTTTAAATTGTCTGCCATTCTCTTCTTGACAATACCTAAGGCTATAATGAAAATCTCTTAGAACGTTTCTTATTGTTTCGGGTCCAATTATTCTAATTTCATCTGTAATTTTGTCTTTCAATTATTCAGGATTGGTCGCTCTATTGAAATAAACTTAGGATTTGAGATAACCCCATAAAAAAATCTAACGTGATGAGATCCGGAGATCTAGCTGGCCATTTTATTGTTCCGCGTCTACCAATCCATCTGCGTGGGAAAGTTTCATCCAAATAATCACGCACTGGCCGCCAATAATGCGGTGGTGCGCCATCTTGTTGAAACCATATAGAGTTATCCGGTACATTATGGTTTCTGCCATTTGGATACAACGCGGTAATTCCCGGAATTATGTTCCGTTGGAGGAACTCGAAATACTTTTCACCATTCAATGATCCTTCGACAATTTTGTCTATCCACAGTGCCGTTTGAATAGAAGGTGTCTCCATAAGAGAAAACTATTCGGTTCAAGAAATATGGGTTATTGCATCGTTCCATCATGATCTCGCAAAATTGTAATCTGCGGTCGAAATCATCTTCGTTGAGCTCGGGAAATGAATTTAATATGGGTGCCATCTACTAGTTTTCAAACATTTCAAAACTAACGACTGACTGATTGAATACTCGGCTGCGACAGGCCAAAGAGTTCATCGAGGAACCATCGCCAAAATTCACAGAGTACCTGCTGAACTAGAATAGGAGATCAACCAGGGGTCCTGACAGGGCACTGTAGACTCAATAAATACATGAGTAACATCGGGCTAGCAGATGTAGGTTATGCCAAGAGGAGGAGGAAACCTCAGCGCACATGCTGTGCTAGGCCTCACAAGGCCAATGTTTCCAACGATAGTGGAGGAAACCCCCAATATATGGAGGACTCAAGATCTGGCCTATGGAGTCTAGTAACAAGGACGGGTCTAGACAGGGAACTCTAACATAACATGAGGGCATACACAATAGATCTGCAAAGGTCGCAGTGAAGTGGCTCCTAGCCCATAAGCCCCGTACAAATCTAATCTAGCGGTCCTTCAAAGCGACAACGCTTGTATCAAAATATTACTACTTATATTAAATTTAAAGAACCAATACATATTATTTTTTTTAGTCTTCACAGGTTTTTTTGTTTTGAATTTTTAATTTACCTTCAATTTCATACTTTTTGAACTTTATGAAGGGAAGGACGGGTAAAGTGGGCAGTGTTTTGTTTGCAAAATTTCAACGTCACCTTCTTAACTATTGCAAAAAATACCAACATTTACTTCAACAACTTCAGTTCCTGACTATATCGGGTTTTTGTGTTAGTTTTATGTTTTGAAAGGTACATGTTAGTTTGAAAAGGAAACAACAAAGTGGCCACTTTGCCCCCATAGGTCGGGTAAAGTGGCCAGACCCGGGCCACTATTTCTTACAATATTCACAACGAAAATCATCGTCTTCTTTACATCCTGCACCCTCTTGGTGAGCCTATTCCTTAGCCAGCCTTCATTATCTCTCGATTCAGAATAAGGTTCGTTGCAATAAAAACATATGCAATGTTCTTCGTCTTCTTCTTCAAAATTAAGTCGTTTCTTTGGCTGAACAGGTTTTTTTCCTTTTTTGACTGTGTTTTTTGTTAGGGAGTTTTCTTTTCTCTGCCCTCTCCCTTTTTTTTATTTCCAGCCCATTTCGTTCTTGTATTTCTACCAACAACTCATTTTTGTATGGACTAGCGGTAGTGATAGACAATTTTCCTTGTTTTTGTTTTGTTTTGTTTTTTTTGCATCGAAGTTGTTTGTTTTGGCAAAGGAAACATTTGTTTTGGAATCACTGCAAAGGAACTTTGATTCACACCACTGGGTCCAGCAACTGCAAAATCTATGTTACTAGGCCTCCTTTTCAGCCAAATCTCTGATACTGGGTCCAGGAACTTCCAAATCTGCACTGCTAGGTCCGCAACTGCCTGCATTTCAGCCAAATCTCTACAGCTGCGTCCAGCAGTCGCCTGTTTTTCAACAAAATCTCCACCACTGGGGCTACGATTGGCCTCATCATATGTTGCTGCTTGTCCATCTTCATGTTCCTCGAATGCTTTTATACGGTTTGCTTCATTTTCACCCACATTTAGGTCCTCGTCATTGTTGCCATCGTTGGGATTGAAAGGAAAAATTTGCCATCTGCGAAACCCGTTGATAGTGGTTGTAGGTACTACTGCACGTAAAAATACCTCACCAAGAAGCTTGTTGATTTGGTATTGAGTTACTTTCCTTCCGAGGGGTTATTCCTGAGAAATTTCTCACCCTCTTGGATGTAGTAGGCCTTAAAGGGTGCCATAAAGGACACATCAAGAGGTTGCAGCTACAGTGTAGAGGCAAACATAGGTATCACAGTTGTGTGATTTTTCCTTGCCTTGTTGATGAAATCTATTTCCTTTGTATGTGTTGCATGCCCATCTGAAGTAAGGAGTACTGCTTTTGCTGAGGGCTTGGCATGGTTTAAAACATGATCAACCCATTCCATGAATATATCTGTTTGCATCCAGCCACTGGGAGTACAAGCAAACTCTGACCCAGGAGGAGCTCCATCTGCAAGCTCGGCCTTCATGTTCTTTCTGGGAAATATAATAAAGGAAGGAATAAAACTACCCCCTGCAGACATGCAAACTTCAAACGTTGAAAGTAATTCTCTCTCTGCTGATGTTATTGCTCCGACCTGCCTCCTTCCTTTCAAAGCGAATACTTTTGAGTTTCTAGTTTGAACCATTAACGGACTTGCCTCGTTACAATTATAAATACCATGAGTAGGGTAGTTGTCTTGAACTGTCTTGAGGATTTCAAAGAATCTGGTTACGTTGGCTTTTAACCGACGAAACCAAAAAGGGGGAGGTTCTCTAGTCGACGCGTATATATATTTTTTTATGTATGACCACGCATAACTTTTTACTGAGACGTCTGATTCTGATAATTCTTTTTAGTGGATAGGGTGTACTTCGAAGTTGGTCCCATTTGAATTTAAAATGTGAAATCCACCCCTAAGGGTAGCAAAATGAAGGATATTGATTACTCACCCTCTGAATTCTGGCCCGTTAACCGATTCTATCAAGCATAACTTTGTACTGGGTTCTTCGATTTGGATGATTCTTTTTTTATTAGATAGGGTGTACCTCATAGTTGATCATATTTGGATTTCGAATGGAATTATCCACCCTTACGGGTAGCAAAATAGGTGATAATTGATTTTTCACTTGTGAACATTGGCACACATATGTAGTTGACAATGACAGATCGCTATTGTCATTATTTTTGTTCTCCTACATCCGTCACAATCATTATATTCTATGAGAGGATAAAATGATATACAAAGTAATGAAATAAACTAACCAGAACAACGAAAATAATTTATATTACAACAAATAGTAAAAGTAGATAATCATATTATTTAACTGGTAATAGTTGAAGTAAGGTGGGTTAGTAAGTATTTTGGAAGTAATAAAAAAACAAGTAGGTAGTAATCAGTAGATTTCAGCCACAAAGAATTGAAAATTTGATTCGGCGCCAAACGAACAATCAACGAAGATAATTAAATTACTTCAAAACAAATTATCAGAATGTCACCGCGCAACTCGATGCCACCATTTTACGCCTTACCTAATTCATTTACTTGTTTGTTTGGCGCCGACTCAAAATTAGTTACTCACATTAGTTTAGGAGCTTATTGAGACTAAGAAGGTTTATTTTAATTTTTTTCTTTTCAGTTCCATATTTCGTCGGTTTAATTTTTTGTTGAAAAGTTTTGTTGAAACTTTGTGCTCTGGCTAGGAATGTGGATTCTGGAGTTTTTAAAAAGATTGATGGATGCCTTCTTTTAAAGCCAGCTACCCAATCCTTCCCTGCCAACTTCTCTTCATTGTTGAACGTATGAAGAATATTGTTTTTTGTTGCGAGGCCATATACGCCATGCAACGTAAGTCATTTTGCGTGATCCCGTAGAATCGTTGTTCCATGTTAACATATGTTCACAAAGTTCCTGCTCCTGTTCTTTCTGTATTTTTCAAGTATCCTCTTATCCTCAACCGCATCTCGATTCTCTTGTAGAATTCTTTTTTGAGGGTGTTTCTAGGAACGTCATACTGTTTTGCTGCTGTTGCGAATGGCATGTCATCTCTATTTACTGCTAGAATAGCGTGTTTCATTGCTTCTGGGTCCCAAGACTGTTGAGTCGAGGTTTTTTTTTATTGGTATGGCATCTTGATTTGCCCTGTAACAATATCAAATGGGATAGGACCCATCGAAGAAATAAATGCAGAAGTCAACGAATATTTGGCGTTTTTATCCCCGGACAAAATATCCCCGACAAAATATCGAATCCACTTGGATTGGGAATACGTGTCGTATTCGAAAAAATCGTGAAAAGGCCACCATTTGATATTTCGTTATGGAATTGCTATCTAGCATTGATTTGTTGAAAATATAAACAGGATGTTCATAAAATCAGATGTGGAATCATCTGCGACTGTAAGATAAACTTCAGTCACTATCTTCCATCGTCAAGATAACCTCTTGTGGGGTATTCATGTTGAAAAGGGAAACATTCTCAATTGAATATTGATAGAAAGATTTTTCTGTGAATTGAAAAATCCACGTTTAAAATGAAGAATTTTTTTTGTGAATGTCCAATAGAAAACAACTACTTCCCCGGCTAAAGCCACGCTGGATAATAATAATAATAATAATAATAATAATAATGGAGTTTATTCATCGAATGTACATATAGATGAAGTTTAGGTACATTTAGAAATATAAATAAACAAGAGCATCACAGAAGCAATAACAGTATCGCTTGTGCGTGATATAGCTAGGTGATCTGAATACTAATTCTAAAATATATAATAAATAATAATAATAAAAAATCGTTTATTTCAAGTAAAAAATTATTCCAGTAAGTACTTCTATTCAAATAATATTGCATTTTTATATTATATTATGTTTATATTATATTATGTATCTAAACATATCAAGTTCATAACGTAAAAGGAATTTTGTGTTTAAACAAAATGGTCAGTAACAAATGTTGTTGAATAAGACAATTACAGGAATATATGGTTGAAGTTAGTGCTTAAAATCCATAAATCTTTGGAGCCAGATATGATAAGGATCTCTTTACACTAGTATAAAAAATTCTAGGTAACATACGTGCATGTTTACTTTTAGATCTAGTATTTATCTCTGATTGGTGATTAGTTATACTATCATTGATTTTGTTATTACACAATAATCTTATCACAGATTTAATATATAGTTGTTGAATTTGGAAGACATTGGTCTCATTAAATAGGTCTACAGATGGAAACCTTTTTGACTTAAATAAACATATTTTCAATAATGCTTTTTGAGTTACTTCCAATGGTAGCAAGAGGTTTCTGAAAGTAGCTCCCCATATGCAAATTCCATAATTTAGAACCGATTCTGCCAATGCATAATATATATTTATCAAAGATTTTTTTGACATCGAATTTCGCAATATGTAAAATTTGTGTAGTAATTTACGTAGTTTAATATTAACGTAGTTAATGTGTGTATCCCATTTTAAAAGATTATCAAAATTTATATTATATGAGGGATTGTAGATTTTAATTGTTTCTATTGCTAACAAAGCTAAAATAAAGATAAAATTATAATATGTAAAATAAATTGGATGGATATCATAGTTGGGTACGGGTGTCACAGACTAATACAAACATAACATTTATGACTAACAAAGATAAATAAGATATTGAACTACATCTGATAGATATTCTGAAAAGGACCTAACTCAAAAGAAAAAATCTGAAATTGAAAATTTGCATTTTCATTCAGATAGTTATTTGATTTTCTATTCCAGTCTTAATTGAGAACTCATAAACATTCTTCTTTGCCTTATTCATCTTTATGAGTTCTTAATTAAGACTGGAATAGAAAATCAAATAACTATCTGAATGAAAAGGCAAATTTTCAATTTCAGATTTTTTCTTTTGAGTTAGGGCCTTTTCAGAATATCTATCAGATGTAGTCCAAGATTCAGCGTGGCTTTAGCCGGGAAAGTAGTTGTTTTCTGTTTGACATTCACAAAAAAAAAACTTCATTTTAATCGTGGATTCAAGTCACAAAAAAATATTTCTATCAATATTCAATTGAGAATGTTTCCCTTTTCAACATGCTATCTAGCAGTTGTTAATGATTTGTTGCCAACTAATAATCCTACGGAGGGGTGGCACAATCGTTTAAATCGCAATATTGGTGTTAATCATGCTTCTATCGGCGTCTTTTTAAAGTCAATCAAAAATGAACAAGTCAACACTGAATTGAAATTAATCAGATTGATACTGGTGTGAATTTAATTTGATTATCTGTGTTTTATTTCAATGTTTATTTTATCCATTAGATAACATTTTTATTTAATTAATTGTTATTTCTTTGATTAATTCGGAAGTACTAAGAAAATTTTTACACTTGTTTATATGTAATTATAATTCTGTTATGTTATGTTATTTTTTTCTGATGAATTTACAACTGAAAATAATTATTTGTCTTGTGTGCGGGTGTACGTTTGTCCAGGAATATTTCGTCTTGGGGGTCTTATGTCTGGGGATGTTTTGTCTTGTGGATCTTGAAGATATTTTGTCCGGGGATGAAAACGCATGGAACCGAATATTCAGTTATTGCATAAACAAATAAATGAAAGAACAGAAGGAAGGGACGCCGGGCAAAGTGGCCTCTTTGTCCGCTATGAACAGTGGTCACTTTGCCTCTTTGACGCCATTACATGAACTATAATCTAGAACCTAAACCGAATGACAAAGCACTTTCAAACAAACATACCGTGCTTCTCAAAAGTCCTCTCCCCCCCTCTTATTTTTGGAACGATTCTACATAAACAAGTGAAATTTGGAAACTGAATATTAAAGGTTGTAAACTTCCCTACTAGTGATGATAGATGACGAAATCGTCAAAGATGACGTCACAAGGCCATTGTTACCAATAATTTTAAATGGAACCCTACGGCAAGCGACACCTCTTTTAAAAGGTAGGTAAAAAACCTATTCAATGATACTAATTTTGTTTGTGTTTATGGCAGTTTTGGCAACTCGCTTTTAAAAAACGCAAAGCTGTGATGAATTAAATCAGTTAATACTAAAATTCCAAATTCAAGCTCCGCCTCTGGATAGTTGTCAAATAAGCTGACGTTTTTGTTAGTCTCCCTAATTAGACGTTCTTGTTATTGTCCAAGTTTTTGTACTTTAATAATTTGTGTATTGTTGATTGAACGTTTAACTGTTTTAGCAGCTTTTGGTACTTTTAATATTTTTGTACATTTTAATAATTTGTTAAACTGTTGTGAGCCGAACGTTTAAGTGCTTCAAGAAGCGAAATGGTACGTGCTTTAGGTGATAAAGTAGTAGCGATCCTAATTCTTGGTGAAACTGACAAAATATTCGTGCAGCAGAATGCATTTTTAATGAGAGGTTTCCCGATCGCCCCGTTTTGAGGACTTATTTAAGGGAGCTTCTTCGTAAGTTTGAAACAACGGGTAGTATTACCTAATGATGCGAAACGATCTGGCAGACCACAAATTTCTGATGAGAAAAAAATTGATATACTGGCAGAAGTAATAGTTAATCCTACTTCAACAACTCACGTTGCATCTACCTGTGAAGTCAGTCGAAGTACAGTACACAGGGTGTTGAAAAAAAAATACAAATTTCATCCATACAAATTAAAAATGGTTCATCAACTCTCAGACGACGACCCAGACCGAAGACTAGAATTTTGAGAAAATATGGAAACTAAAATTAACCAACAGCCAGACTATGTCAAAACAATTTGTTTTAGAGACGAAAGTACTTTCTATCTAAATGGAAATGTAAATACACAGAATGTGAGGTATTGGAGTGACGCAAATCCTCACCTGTTTCGTGAAACACATACCCAATTTTCCCAGAAGGTGAATGTTTGGGCAGTTATCCTGGGAAACCACATCGTTGGGCCTCTTTTTTTAAATACTAATTTGACTGGTGAGGTTTATCTGGAGCTGTTGCAAAACGCAATTGAACCGTTAATCCTTGAAATTCTGGAAGATAATCCAGATTATTTCTGCAATTTGGAAATAACATTCCAACAGGATGGTGCTCCTCCACACTATTACGGTGCAGTAAGACGGTATTTGGATGAGGAGTATCGTGGTAGATGGATTGGACGACGAGGTTCAACGGAATGGCCAGCTCGATCACCGGACCTCACACCTTTGGATTTTTTTCTGTGGGGGTACCTTGAATCGAAGGTTTACGCCACTGAACCTGACAATATTGACGTTTTAAAACAACGTATTGTTGCAGAATGTGAGGCTGTTTCCGCAGACACATTTGCAAAAGTACGAGAAGAGTTTAAAAATAGAATATTTCACTGTCAGGAAGTAAATGGAGGTCACTTCGAGCAATTTCTTTAAGTAGATACTGATTCTTAAATCTGTAATTAATATCATACTGAATGGAATTTAAATTTTAATGAGCCATTAAAACTGCCATAAACACAAACAAAATTAGTATCATTGAATATGTTTTTTCGATACCTTTTAAAAGAGGTGTCGCTTGCCGTAGGGTTCCATTTAAAATTATTGGTCACAATGGCCTTGTGACGTCATCTTTGACGATTTCATCATCTATCATCACTGGTAGGGAAGTTTACAACCTTTAATATTCAGTTTCCAAATTTCACTTGTTAAAAAAAGGGGGGTTTTAATTTTTTAAAAATTTTCCACTTACCAAAACTCAGACATGCAGAAAAACGTATAAAACCTCCATACCAAAAATATACGACTCGTTTCATTGAAGAAAAAAAATGAATGTGTGAACTCCGAATCGGTAAATATTTGGCCAAGCCTCTCCACGACAAAGGAGTAATTTATTGCTCCAGTGCATTAGTGGATGATGAGAGTGTATCCCCGAATCCCTAAAACATTCTGCCGCAAATACTCTTCGGAGACACGAAATCAAAGTAAGTAATTTGTGGCAAGAGCGGCTATCATCGCGACATCCCCGTCCCACCCCTCGCCTCGACCCGGACCTAATGAATCTGTAATCCCTCGCAGCCAGCCGAACTCCGTGAATATGGGTGCTTGATGATTCAAATTATGCAATTTTCAATATTGGCCACCCACTCGGGCACGTGTCCGCCCCTGCACGTGTGTTTGACTCATTGCGGACCACAAATTCACTCTCGACGGGCCCCACTTCTGATCTTCCTACACTTTTGGATTACTTTCGTACCTCCCTCCGGATTTTAGACCGTGCTCTAAAGTGTGCCGGGTTCACTCGCTCTGGAATCGGGTAAATTAATTTTTTGGATAGTTTCGAGGCGAAGCCTTATGCGGTTTTCAGAGGGTGTGTGCCTAGCGAAGTGGGTATTTTTTCGCATCCATATCAGGGCATATGCAGTGGAAAACATGAAAGTGGCTAAATAAAAAAAAAAACAGTATATATATATATATATTTTTATATATATATATATATATATATATATATATATATATATATACAGTGACCGGCAGAAAGTACGCATCATATGGGAAATTATTTTATTAATAAATTTTGACGAATATCGATATGTGCAATCGCTTCTGCATCAAAAGCAACCCCAAAAGACGTTGTACAGTGCCGTTCGTCTTTTCGTGTTTGGCGGGAAATTTAAAAATTATGTCTCAAAACACACTTATTTGGGAAAATATTGAAAAATGTTATTTGGAAAAGTTGTTTTATAGCTATGTACAAGTTTGGAAAAAAATCTGAGATGAAAAAATAAAAATCAATTTTTGCCATAAAAAAAGTTTCAATTTGGAAAAATACATTTCTGACAAAGAAACTCATTAGTAAGGCCCAAGAGTAATATTTTGAATAATATTTTTTAAAGATTCACCAGCTACTTCTATTTTATTCGAAGAAAATTTTAAATCTGTGGAATTGCCATGTGTTCAGCTGCTTGATAAGAGGTCACAGAAATATATTCAGGACATTATAATCCCGATACTGTTTATTATTGACAAAGAACCATGTATCTACAGAATTTTAATATGAATTTTTTATTAAACAAAAAATTGATTCAATTTTTTACATAATTACATTTTATAATAAAATTAGAAGCTGAAATAATTATAAACCAAACAATTTAATGCATACTCGAAAGTTTGTAATGAATTTATTTTTTGTTTGAATAAAAAATTCAATTTGAAATTATGTAGATACAAGTACCTCTATTATTAATGAACAGTATCGGGATTATAATGTCCTGGAGATATTTCAGTGACCTCTGAATACATGGCAAATCCATAGATTTCAATTTTTTTCCGAATAAAATAGAAGTAGCTTGCGAATATTTACAAAATATCATTTAAAATATTACTGTTGGCCTTACTAATGAGTTTCTTTGTCTAAAATGTATTTTTCCAAATTGAAATTTTTATTATGGCAAAAAACTGATTTTTATTTTTTTATCTCAGATTTTTTTCAAAACTTGTACAAATAAATGTGTTTTGAGACATAATTTTTAAATTTTTTAAATTTCCCGCCAAACACGAAAAGACGAACGGCACTGTACAACGTCTTTTGGGGTTGCTTTTGATGCAGAAGCGATTGCACATATCGATATTCGTCAACATTTATTAATAAAAGAATTTCCCATATGATCGTACTTTCTGCCGGTCACTGAATATATATATATATATATATATATATATATATATATATATATATATATATATATATATACAGTGTGACCCATTTAAAATGGAACCACCCCTGTGAAATACGCATTTTTCAGTCATTCTCAAAAAAATTTAAAATCAAGCATCAAAAACTGTATCTTGACACAAATTTTCATAACTTAAGTTTCATTTCCAAGGCACTAATGTTTTTTTTTCTTCGTTAAAAACAGCAAAAGTTTATTAGGCAATTTTTGTTTTGAAATTTGACTAAACCACTGGATTCGTAGTCATTATAAATGGAAACCATTAAAATTTCATAAAAAAAATTCGGTTAACAACGAAGTTACAACAACTTTAATTTTGGAAACAAAGTATTTGATATTAATTTTCATTTAGATTATAGACATATTTGAAATCTGGCAACACTGCCGATACAAAGTAGAACACCAGTGAATTTGTACAGCGAGAATCCGAAGTCAATAGCTCATTCCGTTCTACAGTTATAACTCCTGAAATAATGTGAGCGATTTCTGGTGGAAGCGATTTTGTAATAAATATCTAACTAGCCACTGGATTTGTGAATTATATTCCCTTAAAATCATTTATTTAAGTTAAGGTTATAAGTGTATTCGAAAATAACGGAAAATTAAAAATTCATTTTCAAATTATGCAGTTTTCAATAGCCGATAAAAACGAAATGAACCGAATCAAGTTTTAAAGTATCAAAATTATTTATTCAATAATAAAACAGAAAGCAGGACAAAAAATGTTCCTTTTTTATACTGCAAAACTCAACTGAAACAAGCTTCCAGAGAAGGTATCAATAATTTGAGGAAAGCTGAACTAATACATTGGGCATTGGTATTGTACTAAATCAATAGTAGGCTGTGATTTAGTACACCACAAATCGCTCACATTAGCATACTTTCAGTAGTTATAACTGTTGAACGGAATGAGCTATTGTCTTCGGATTTTTGCTGTACAAATTCACTTGTGCTCTACTTTGTATCGGCAGTGTTGCCAGATTTCAAATATGTCTGCAATCTAAATAAAAATTATAATCAAATACTTTGTTTCCAAAATTAAAGTTGTAACTTCGTTGTTAACCAATATTTTTTTATGAAATTTTGATGGTTTTCATTTATAACGACTACGAATCCAGTGGTGTAGTCAAATTTGGAAAAAAAATTGCCTAATAAACTTTTGCCGTTTTTGACAAAGAAAAAAAACCATAGAGTGCCTTGGAAATGAAACTAAAGTTATGAGAATTTGTGTCAAGATACAGTTTTTGATGCTTAATATTAGAAAAAAATATTTTTGAGATTAACTGAAAAATGCGTATTCTACAGGGGTGGTTCCATTTTAAATGGGTCACACTGTATATTTTTTATAATTCCTCTTAACAACGTTTCACCATGGCTTTTGTCATCTTCAGGTTAAAAACGCATGAAAAATCCTTCTTGTTTAAGTTTGAGTAATCTTTCAGTAATTTCGTGTTATTTCTTTCTCTTTCATTTTCCATCGTTGTGAAATATCCATCCAGTTTTTGGCAGTATCTAGTTCCCAGCCGAAGATATTTTCCTCAGTTTCTTGACCACATACATATATTTTATTCAATTTCTCGGACTAAAGGTCTGAATCACTTAATTTGTATAATTCCCCTTACCAACATTTCGACAAGGTGTTTGTCATCTTCAGTTTGAAAAACAGATAAAAATCCTTCTATTTTTCTGTTGCAATTTTCTTGTTTATGTTTGAGTAATCTTTCAGTAATTTCGTGTTATTTCTACCTATTCCATTTTCCATCTTTGTGAAATATCCATTAATTTTTTGGCAGTATCTAGTTCCCAGCCGAAGATATTTTCCTTAGTTTCCTGACTACATACATTTATTTTATTAAATTCCTCGGAATAAAGGTCCGATTCAGTCAATTTTTATAATTCCTCTTAACAACGTTTCAACATGGCTTTTGTCATCTTCAGGTTAAAACCGCATGAAAAATCCTTCTATTTTCCTCTGTTGCAATTTTCTTGTTTAAGTTTGAGTAATCTTTCAGTAATTTCGTGTTATTTCTTTCTATTCCATTTTCCATCGTAGTGAAATATCCATCCAGTTTTTGGCAGTATCTTTCCCAGCCGAAGATATTTTCCTTATTTCTTGACCACATACATATATTTTATTCAATTTCTCGGAATAAAGGTCCGACTCACTCAATTCGTATAATTCTTCCTAACAACGTTTCGACAAGGTTTTGGTCATCTTCAGGTTAAAAACCCAGAAAAATCCTTCTATTTTTCTGTCACAATTTTCTTGTTTATGTTTGAGTAATATTTAGTAACTTCGTGTTATTTGTGTTATTTCTACCTATTCCATTTTCCATTTTGTTAAATATCCATACATTTTTTGGCAGTATCTAGTTCCCAGCCGAAGATATTTTCCTTAGTTTCCTGACCACATACATTTATTTTATTAAATTCCTCGAAATGAAGACCTTCATTCAATTTGTATAGTTCTTTTCAACAACGTTTCGACAAGATTTTTGTCATCTTCAGGTTAAAAACACAGAAAAATATTTTCCTCAGTTTCATGACCATATATTTATTTTCTTCAATAAAGATTACGATTATGTACATCAAGCAAGCTCTCTAGGTTTGTTGAACTCCCTGTTTATTTAATTCATACAAACAACTAACACTGCGCCATGTTTATTCTTGGAAACATGGAAAAAATATTACTTTTCTTCCATTGAACTTTAATTTCCAAATCATTTCACATGTCACACATATTTTTTTAACCAACAAATATCTCTGTCATACAAGGTGACTCTGTATTTTAATTGATGATGTTTTTTGAATAATCACTACTAATGCCCAAATTTGAAAACAATATTTCAATGACTGAGCTACGAGTTCATCCATAAAAAGCAAGGCGCTTTGAGAGCTGCGTTCCGTTTACTGTTGACTGGAGTAACAGTGACGTAAAAAAAATGTTGATCATATTCACTTCTGAATACACTATAACCATCATACATTTTTCCAGACTACAAAGATAAAAAATTAATACAAAATGTTAGATCACTCATTTTCAAAGCGTTTTTGCTATGTTACAAAGAAAATAGCAAAGGTCACATCCTGTATCCTTAATTAGCAATCAGGATGGCGGAGGGGGCGCCGTGTGGGGAGGGGGAGTGGTGATTTATGATCATGGCCCTTGTTGCGGCCCTTTTTACTCGGTGTAGCCGGGTCGCGCGATAAAACATCGGGAATTAACATCGGTCGGCCTTTAAACCGTCCTGATTTCTCAATCAGTTTTGCTGCTCGCTGTAGAATTTATCACTATGAGTGGTTTCATTGCCTCGGTTTAACCAGAAAAATCAGGTTTCAGCTCTTCAGAGCACCAGAGTATTTGAAAAATATCAAACAATTCGATTTACGCAGCTAAATATTTTACAAGTTTCAAATTTTAAAATTATAAATAGCCGGAAAATTACTGGAAATAGCAGCAAAAGTTTCACGAGCAAAATTATTCTTTTAAGTACAATAGTATTGGCAATAATGTGAAAAATCTAAAAATGGGACCGCACTATAAAAAAATATTTCTATGAAGTGCAATCGATAGATCACCGAAGTCCAATCGATGGCACATAATCATAATGCCCATCATAAGCTTTGAAGAGTTTATATACCTGCTACAGGTTTGTGTTTTGTGATTTGTTCATATTATTGAATTTGGAATAAGAAACATGGAATTATTTATTATACATATACAATTATAAAGGACCCCTTATATCATCGGCGATAAAACAAATAACTTCTTCAATCCTGATAATCTAATCAGAAGATTAATCCTTGTATTTATCTAATTCATCGTCGATGACATAATGGATCCTTGTTTCCTTGATTCCATGTTTCTTATTTCAGATTCAATAATATGAGCAAATCACAAAACGTAAACCTGTAGCAGGTATGTAAAACACTTCGACTGTATTTAAAGCCAAAGCTTACCACTAATGAATCATGCAATTCTAAAAAAAAGGAATTGTAGATCTCTTCAAGTCAATTTGGAGTCTTAATAATGCGATATAATTTACAAAATTTGCCATTCTATGAAAAAAAAAAAATTATATTATGTTAATATCTCCAGTACAAAAGAGCGCGAAGCGTTTACTCATTTTAGATATGCACAGTATTTTCCTGACTCGTGATTAGCGAGTCCAGAAACCAAGCAGAATTGAAATTTACTACTTCATAAATGCGACGAGTGATTTCTTTTGTCTTCCACTCTTCAAAATACGCACGGTACAGTTCGGTGTTCAGTTGTAAGAACCAAAGAATCTTGGAAAAACTGGTTAGCAACAGTGTTCACATGTTATTCCTAATCACACTAAGTCAAAATGATGGCCGATACTATTTTGAAAACAATTCAATACTGGGTCTTTTTTATGTGTTTTTGTGATAATTGTGATTCGATAAGTGCCTCAAAGCTGTATTGACCTCATCTACTAGTTCTGACTTTATCTACCAGTTTGGATATGGATATCTATCGCAAGCAATGTACTCTTTTCGTACATTTACACAATCAATTCAACATTCCACATTATTTTAATGTTTATTCCTTCGGCAATTGCGTTAACTTACAGCTCTGATCAAGGCAGCTGAGGTTAGGCGAGCGGCGCTACCCAAAATTTTGTTGACTTTTACAAAGAACAAAACATTTTTCAATTTTATTTTCGGATTTTGAATTACAGTAATTCGTTATGAAATGGCATTTTACACTCGTCATTCACGGTTGTGCAAGAGGCTGGATATATATATTATTATGTAATGATGAATTGAAAAATAATAGTTGTTGTTATATAATAAGATAGCTAATAATTATTGCTATTCTTTGTGAACCAAATTGATATGATATAGATAGATATTTTTGCCCTGTATAATAATTTGTATGTGGTAATAATAATTGCCAACGAACGTCACTGTTCTCTCGTCACGTAGCTGACAATTGTTATTCCTTTTCTCACCACAGCTAGCACAGTTGGTACGCCCTCATCTCAAGATAGCCGGTTCAAAGCAATTTAGCCCTTATTTGATATGTCAAACTCAAGTTATTCACTGGTCGTAGGTATGTTTGTTGATCATTGTGAAAGAACAAACAACAAAATATCAAAAACAATTATCTCCTTTATTCAGGAAGACTTAAAATACCTGGCCTACGAGAAATAACTTATACTAGTGGGAATATACAAATATTCACGGATAATCATAAAATTTAAATCATGGATAGATAAACAGAACCTCACTTTTTCCGTGATAGTAAAGCTTTCTGTTATTGTTCAAAATAAGGTGAAATAAAGTTCTTCAGATGTGAAATACGTTATTGGTGAAATAGTTCAGGACCGAAAATGCACTATTAAAGTTTTTATACCTGTTGGAGATGTCGGTGTTTCAAGATATGCCCTGAAACTGGATACCTTGTCACTACAAGCGCTATCAGGAACTCCAATACCATAAATCAGGAACCAAACAGATGCGGAAATCAGCTTTGGAGACGTGGAAATGATATATAATTAAGGTAAAACTGGTTTTGCTTTTCAAATGTTGGAATTCTTTCAATTTTTGTTCTCTCAAAATGTTGCGTCCATTCCCTTCTAATTTTATTTTCAATCTCCTCGTTGGCTTTGTTTGTCGTTGCCTTCGATACAAGTTTCCCTTCCTGTTTTCCCATTTGAATTTTTGAAATCGCGCACTAAATTGTCACATTTCACTGTTTAGATTTATCTTACTCAATTTATATATCTAACTATTTTTCCATACTTATTACTATTTACAAATTCTAATAATAATTGCTTATGATATTAACCAATTGCTATTCCTTCACAATTTCCAATTTTTACCTATGACCATCTATTGTCTGATTGGCTATTATCATGAAGACGTTTGCTGTTCTACCATTGGTTACTTTTAGTTATCTCCAATTTCATATACTGTATATTTCAAATTTACAAATGTGTTGATCACCTTTTATTCATGCAAATTTTGTAAAATTTAGACTTTTTGTTGGCTTTTTTCCAATTATGGTTTATGATCATTATGACAGTGTATGAAATTGATTGTGTTATATTATTTTGACATTTTTATCTATCCATATTATACAAAGGCTTATAAATAAATAGAACTTCAAAAGTAAAAAAAATTTTTTGGGTTTTTTTTTTAAAATATTTAATGTTTTATAAATAACAATATTATATAAAAATTTAATTTATATTAATTTTTAATAATAATAATAATAATAATAATAATAATAATAATAATAATAATAATAATAATAATAATAATAATAATAATAAATTTTACACATAGCTTACATTCAATGAACCGCAAACTCACTAAGGCATTAAGCCTGTGCGTGAGACATAACGCTTTATTTTTCGTATAATATGAGATTTTGTTTATGTTTATTCATTAAATATAATTATAATTATATCGAGACCTGTCCGGTCTCAATATTCAATGCATATATATATATATATATATATATATATATATATATATATATATATATATATATATATATTATATATAAATATATACATGTTTTCTTTCTCTTAGGACAGTGTCGAATGTATGTTCAATTCGAAGAATATGCTTAGGATGGTGAGTTTTGGTCAACGTTTCTACTCATTTCATTGGTGAGGAGTGTTATTGCATTTACTGTTGACTTGCTCCGTTGGAATATGAATTGAGTTTTTGAAAGTATTTTACTCAAATAATTGTTGATTCGATATTTTCAAATGGTTTCGAAAAATGTGTTTTCCACTTTTGATTATTAACCGACGAAAACAAAAAGGAGGAGGTTCTCTATTCGACGCGTATATTTTTTTCTGTTCACGTACAACTTTTCACAGAGCGGTTCGATTCCGATGATTCTTTCTTCATTGGATAGAATGTACTTCGAAATTGGTCCCATTTCAATTTGAACAACAAAATCCATCCCTAAGAGTAGCAAAATGAAGGATATTTATCGTTCACCTTCTGAATTTTGGTCCGTTAACCGATTCTATCAGGCATAACTTTGTAGTGGGTTTTCCGATTTGGATGATTCTTTTTTTATTAGGAAGGGTATACCTCTTAGTTGATCACATTCTAATTTGGAATGAAATGATCGTCCCCTATGGGTAGAAAAATAGGGGATGATTGATTTTTCACTTGTGAACTTTGGCACACATATATGTAGTTGACATTGACAGACTCTCCTACATCCGTCAAAATGATTACATTCTATGAAGGGATAGAATTATATAGAAAGTGATGAAATCAACTAACCAGAACTTTCAAAATTAATTTATATTATATAACAATAAATAGTTAAAATAGAAAATCATATTATTTAATAGTTGAAGTAAGTTAGGTAAGTAAGTATTTTGGAAGTAATCAAAAATTAAGTAGGTAGTAATTAGTAGATTTCTGCAACAAAAAATTGAAAAATAAAAACTTTTTAACAAAAAATTAA
This sequence comes from Gonioctena quinquepunctata, assembly GCA_018342105.1. Lineage (NCBI taxonomy): Eukaryota > Metazoa > Arthropoda > Insecta > Coleoptera > Chrysomelidae > Gonioctena > Gonioctena quinquepunctata. Next base: position 1,969,504 of record JAFIRS010000001.1, on the reverse strand, counting down.
ACCGACGAAAAAATCAACTTCAACAAACAAATAAAATAAACCTTCTTAGTCTAAATGATAATTGAGCTCCTAAACTAATGTGAGTAACTGATTTTGAGTCGGCGCCAAACAAACTAGCAATTGAATTAGGTAAAGCGTAAAATGATGGCAACGAGATGCACGTCTGCGTTTTGATTACTTCTTTCAAAGTAATATAATGATCTTCGATAATTGTTTGTTTGGCGCCGACTCAAAATTAGTTACTCACATTAGTTTAGGGGCTCAATTATCATTTAGACTAAGAAGGTTTATTTTATTTTTTGCTTTTCAGTTGATTTTTTCGTCGGTTTAATGTTTTGTTAAAAGGTTTTTATTTTCTGATTTCAATATCGGTGAAATAATAAGTAAGTAAGTAAGTAAGTAATTTATTCATTCAGATAAACAAAAAAGTTCACAGGTCGTCCTCAGCAACGAGGTACAAATTAGGTGTATTTCTGTTGAGTCTAATGCGATTGACGCTACCTAAGCAAGCTTGTATTGTAGCGAGCAACCAAATAAACTCAACAGAGCAGATAACATATAATTATATTTAACTTAGATCCTTGAAAAAGGGAGAGAAGAGTATAAAGATGGAAATAGAGAGAAAGAAAGATAGAGAAAGATAGATAAAAAGAAATGTAGATAGGGACAACGCATGTAGCAGTGGTTTATAATAAGTTCCAGCCTATACCTTATATGGATTATCTATCGAGTATATTTTCAAACATTTTATAATTATTTCTTATGAATGTCTTCAATTCTCTTTTCAGTTTAAATTTACTGTGGATTTGTTCTAATTGTAAAAGTAATGCATTATATAGTTTTAGTCCTAAATATGATACAAATTTATGGTTTTGGGTGAGTCTACATCTTGGCACATGTATAGTCAGATCTTTACATATCCGAGTATTATAGGGATGCTGAATAGTTGTACTTGGAGAGCTGATATAGAGTTGAATACGTACAGTTTTCTTACACTTAACAACCCACTTCCATTGTAGAGCAATTCTGTAGAGTGTCGCCTGTTTTTCCCCAACATAATTTTCAACAGAGTATTTTGGATTACTTCTAGGTTCTTTATAGAGGACTTGAATGTTCCACCCCACACTATAATACAATAACGCATTATGGACTCAGCCAAAGCATCATAAACTTTTAGCATTAATCTCCTACTCACTATATTTCTGAGCTGGTAGAATTTGTAGATGAGTTTACGTAATCTGTACAATCAATATGATATTTCCATCGAAGGCATTGATCCACAAGTACACCCAAGTATTTCATTGTGTTTGTTTTGTTCATGGAAGAGCAGCCACAATGCATATTGGTTTCACATGATGGTTTGTGTATTTTGATAACATTATCTATCGGTTGGTCTCTGCTTGTTGGCGAGAATGCGATATATTTCGTTTTTTCAACGTTGACACTCTGTAAGTTATCACTTAGCCAGTAAAAAATCGTCCTGATACCTGTTTCAGACAGAGTTTGTACTTCGTTCCAGGTATTTCCAATAAATATAATTGCTGTGTCGTCAGCGAATGATGTTATTTCACCCTTAAAATTTGCAATATTAAAAATATCATTGATATACAACAAAAACAGTATTGGCCCCAATACCGTTCCCTGCGGCACACCCCTGGTTACTGGTAAGGGATCACTTACTGAGTCGTTGATTTTCACGACTTGCAATCTATAAAAATCTTCAAAATAATCTTCAACAGTCAGAAGACTGGAGAAGAATGTCATGATTACCGTATCGAATGTGCCAATCAAAAATACAGTAATGCTCTTTTCTTGGTTTTGGAAGCAATTGTTAATTTGGTTGATTATCTGATATACCGCTTTTTCAGTTGATTTGTTTTCTCTAAAACCAAACTGGGATTCAGAAAGAATATTATTTTCATTGCAGAAGTGTACCTACTACCCTATTTTTGAAGCATTACTCAAAGATTTTTGTGAAGTTGTTGATAAGTGTTAATAGCAATTTCAAATGGGGAATGGACAATGAAAAATATTATTGAAGCAAAAGTGATTCCAGAAAAAAAATCACGTCCACAGGAGAATGGGGAAATCCAACAGTTATTATTGTTTTGCCAAATCACTTTAAAAACTCGACATACAGAAATGTATTTTAGTCCAGTCATCTTAGTAAGTTCACCTCGGAATTTGAGATACCCAGCTGAATATTTGTATAAACTTGTATTTTGGCATTCTAAAAGTTGTCTCAAAACCTACATATGGTAGGGTGTACGCGTCTATTGAAATTTGAGGTCAAAGGTCACAAATATAGATTTTTTGCAAATATCTCATTTCCTATGGGTTTTTGCTATTTGTATACATGATCAATATTGTAGAGAATTAAATTCCCCACAACTTTTGTTCCAAATTTTTTTTTATACGTTGAATCGTTTTCGAGATAGAGGGCGGAGAGCGCTCGGTTAGAGCATAATGTAAGGTCAACCGGTATAGTCCCGGTCAAAACACGCTATATAAAGTTTATTAATTATTGATAATTAAATAATTAATTATAATTTTCATTTGTTATCAAATATTACATTATATTTAATCATTTTTTTACTTTCGTATCTATTTTTAATTAGGCATTAATTAATTTAATAACACTTACCTGCCCGTGTCGTTATAGAAATGTTAAGGAAAATACTTAAATTATATTTCAATTCTAATGTAATTTATATTGATAACTCCTTAAATAATTGAAAAAAAAAGAAAGAAAGAAATTCTTAATTTATGATTTTATTAAAAATACAATTTTTTTCTGAATAGAATAAAAATTACATGAACTGCAACTTATTATTATTTTAATTATATTCTTCTTCATCGTCGTCTCCCAACCGCTGTGGTGTTTCGAAGTCTTCTTCTATATCATCTTCGGCGACATTTATCTCCAGGTCTTCCATGATTTCGGGGTCAAAGGTTCTGTCTTCATTTACATCGCTCTGGCATGGTGAAGAATTGAGACAAGCTTGCCCATTACACTGGCTACAAGCTAAAGAGCACTGCAACCCCGATTTCCTGCATCCACAACGCGAACCACAACCCTTGCAGTTACCAAGATACGATTCAAGACAATGAATAACCATGGTTAGTAGAAAGTGGTTCCCTGAAAAAGATAACGAGCATAACTATACAGTAGAATTGAACATCTGTCCCTACTGGCTATAAATAGAAAGGTTCGTACTATATAAGAAGGGTCCTAATGTCCAGGTATAATTCCCAAGTATAATTTTTAACGTTATGAAAGAATTTAAGAGTTAACGAGTTTAAAGAATATGTACTCCATTGTCTACTTAAATTATAATTAGTGGAAATGCGAATATAATTAAAATGTAATTAAAGTTTGTCCCCTAATTATTTTTTAATTTTAGGAATCGGTTGTAAGTATTATTGAATAGATAGATTCAATTGATGAAAAAAATCATTAAATATAATGTAATAGTTGATAACAAATAAAATTATTATTAATTATTTATTTATCAATAATTAATAAACTTTATATAGCGTGTTTTGACCGGGACTATACCGGTTGACCTTACATTATGCTCTAACCGCGCGCTCTCCGCCCTCTATCTCGAAAACGATCCAACGTAAAAAAAAAATTGTGAAACAAAAGTTGTAGGGAATTTAATTCTCTACAATATTGATAATGAATACAAATAGCGAAAAAGCCATAGGAAATGAGATATTTGCAAAAATATGCAAAAAATTGATTTTTGTGACCATTGACCTCAAATTTTAATAGACGCGTAAACCCTACCATATGTAGGTTTTGAGACAACTTTTAGAATGCCAAAATACAAGTTTATACAAATATTCAGCTGGGTATCTCAAATTCCGAGATTCTTACCTAATTTTGACTAAGATGACTGGGGTATTTCAGTTGAAATCTAGTACGAATTTCTCTGCGAATCTGCTCATTATATGAACATCCACGCACCTCGTAGAGAAAGCATCAAATTGATCATTTTGCCAACTCGTTCCCTAGCCTAATCCCACCATATTTCACCGAACGACAAAAGTGAATAGCCGCAAAAGTTGGCGGTGGCGGCAATAAATAATATCTTCGAGAAGAGAGGAATTTGTTGCGGCGAAATATATATTAAGTAGGCAACTGTTAAAACCGCAGCAGGAATATAAAGCAGCAGCGACAGCAGCAAGAAAAGTTTTGCCCAAAGTAAATCTGAAAGTTTGAACGGCGACCCGACCGTGGCGAAGCAACGTCGACGTCAAAGTTGAAGTTGCACGGAGTTTACAAACATTGGAGTTGGGAGTTAGTACGGTCAGAAAGTCGAGCGAGCTTGGGAAAAGGAGTTTCCATGGTCGTATGTTAAGTGAGTCGAACGTATCGTTTGAGGATGCATTTAGAAAATTGGGATCATGCCGAGGGGCGTTGCGAAGAAACTCAGTCTCTCACAAAATAATGTACAATTCGAAACTTAATATGAAAAGTAGGTGTGTAGATCCACATAGTCCAATCGACAAGTTGAAAATGGTCTAAAATAGAGATACTGCTCTTAAAATTATGTGTGATAGCTCATTGGATCCGGAATAACGCCTAGAAAAATGTGCCAAAAGCGTGTATTAGCACATAAAAAATTGCAAAAGTTATAAACAATTGAAGATGAAAAAAAAATGGCTTCCGTTTTTTGCCAATATTTCATAAACTATTAATATTCAAAAAAATTCCTAGCTCACGGAACTCTATCTCCATTATTTATAATTTTAATTCAACCCTGAAAATGGGTCTCCGCGCGACATTTTTAGGTTGCGCGCGCCGGGTCAAAAGCGAGTACGACATATTAATTAATTTATTTAAGGTATTAATTTTTTTTTTTTAATTTGAAAAAATTATGGTGTATTCGGAACACTATACATAATTTATTCCCGTTGGAAATTTCACTTAAAGTTAATTTTTCAACAAGTTAAACGATTGTTAACTAACAACATTTTTCGTTTCTTAATTGTAAATAAAAAAAATGTTTAAATAATTGTCGAAAAAATTTTCCCGTAAGCCTTTCTTATATACATTACTAATTAAAAAAATTCCTTTTTTAATAAAAATTTTCAAAAACAAAAGTTAAAAAAAATATTTTTTTCAATCATCATATTATCGTTTTTTTCATTAATACAAGATATAAATTGATTTGCAAAAAAAAATTCCCGCCATTTGTTGATAAATTTTTAATAAACAAATTGATTATTTCAATATTTAAAAAAAAATTTTTTGACAACTTCATTATATTACAAATATTATAATTTAAAAATTATTTGTTTCCCTAATAACAATTTTTAATTGTTCATAATAATAATATTATAATAATTATAATAATTGTTTTTATCCAATTTTTATCTATTGTTTAAATAATTAGTTATGAAATTATTTTTCTTCTAAATATCATAATCGACAGTCCTCTATAAAGTAACAAAAAACATATTTTTTTTTTTTTTTAAAAAATTTTTTTTTTTATTTTTTTTCTAAACTTTAAAATTTAAAAAAAACATATATAAAAATAACATTTTTTCAATTTTTTATTTTACTTTGGAATTGGAATTGGGAAAAATTGGGATTTTTTTTTTCTATACTTTGTTATATATGGTTGTTTTTGTAAATTTTAGAAGTTTCAGAAAAAAAATCTAAGAAAGTTAAAAATTCGTTTATAACAAATTGGTAAGTTAATAAACAATGGAATTGTTGATAAAAAAAAATGTTTCTGTTACTTTATAGAGGACTGTCAATTATGATTTTTAGAATAAAAAAATTCTTAACTAATTATTTAAACAATAGAAATATAAAAAAAACGATACAGAAACGATACAGAATTAAAAATTGTTATAAAGGATTTTTTTTTCAAAAATCATAATATTTATAATATTGTGAGTTGTGAAAAAAAAAAATTCAAAAATATTGAAATACTCAATTTGTTTATTAAAAATTTATCAACAACGGGCATGAACTTTTTTTTTGCAAATCAATTTATATTTTGTATTAATAAAAAACCGATAATATGATGATTAAGAAAAAACAACCTAAAAATGTCGCGCGGAGACCCGTTTTCAGCGTTAAATTAAAATTATAAAGAGTTTCGGGAGCTGGGAGTTTTTTATTGGAAATTTCCTCCTCTTTCAGAATCTTTGAAATTTCTTAAATATTAATAGTTTATGAAATATTGGCAAAAAAAGAAATGCAATTTTTTTTCATCTTTAATTGTTTATAACTTTTGCAATTTTTTATGTGCTAATACACGCTTTTGGCACATTTTTCTAGGCGTTATTCCGGATCCAATGAGCTATAACACATAATTTTAAGAGCAGTATCTCTATTTTAGACCATTTTCAACTTGTTGATTAGACTAACAGTTCGAAAGCTGTCGAAAATAATTTTTAATAATGAAAGAAAAATGTTAGATGTGTGACCTAAGTTGTTCTGTTTTTCAAATGATAGTCACACAAGAATTCTTATTTCGTTTACAACTAGCAGATTTTACGCAAAGCTCGTTGAAGATGAACAACTCGAAAAGAATAAAATTGAATTCAATAAGGTTGAAAAGGCTATTCTTATAGATCCAGCGTCAATTTTGAATTCCGATAAAAGAAGTGATGAGGAAACTGATGCATGTGCTATAAATGGTGTCACCATACTGTGCTATTCAAAATGTAATACCCTGACAACTTTTTTCTGGAAAATTCCTCAGATTCCTATTTTCAGTAGGACATAATATAATATCACAAAGCGGTTAAGTCAAGTCATGTCAAGCGCTTTATGATGCCCTCGGCTTTGCCTGAGGCAACATGTCGCGCGGTGCAGGAAATTTTAACTGTAAAATGTGGTTTACATAATTAAATAAAGTAGATAATATACATTCTACTCATTTTGTGTGTGTGTGTGTGTGGGGGAGGGTTACTTGGCCCAAGTACAGTTCCAAAGTCAACTTTACCAGTGACACAAGTGAAACATAGAAATATCCTACATAAGAGTTTTGTTTTTTGTTATACTTAACATTTCAAATGCATATTGTGAAAAAGTGTATTGACGAAATTCAACAAAAATTAGATGTTTCAAAAAGGAATTGAATTATATTTTCAACGATGTGCTACTTGACCCCCATGCTGTTTGAAATTTTCAAGTTGATGTGCCCTCCCGAGCAATCTATCGAGCAATCACAATGTCTTTCATTTCAAGAAGTAGTATCGGTGATATCAGTCAAAATGGTTTCCGTGCTATTGTTCTACGTTCAACAGTTAACAGGGGGAAGGGGGCTATAAAAAGCCACACTATATACAGGGTGAGTCAGAATAAGACCGACAAACTCCGACTACAGATTCCTCACCTCATTTCGAGGTGAAAAGTTGCCATCAAGGTATGTCCTAAAATTCATCCCCTCTGAGGTACAGAGTGTCGAAAGTTCAAAAAAAAAAATAAGATTTGATTTGTTTTCTCCAAAATTCCTGAAGGAAAAAGTTTGAAACTTGGTACCCTAATCAAGTTTTATCAACGTGCTAATTTGAAGTTATAATTTTTTATTTTCGTAAACCAGTGGCGCAGTTACGATGGTATGTGGTCATATGTTCCTTTTTATTTTCATGGGACAAGTGAATGGCCAAATGAGCGTTTGACATCAGTTCGGCCCATCGATACTCAACCTAAAACTCATAACATTCCATGTGCCTAAAAGTGGAGGTTTCTGAGATAATTGAGAAAAACTGAAGATATGTCCTTAGTAGAGATATAATTTCCTATGTGCAATAATCGCATAATGCTAATTTCACACACACATATCGAAATATGTGTCAACCTCCTGAACATTTTTTTAATGTTGGGAGAATCGGAAACATAGTACGGGTGAGTCAGAATGAGACCGATAACTCCATTTTTTTCTTCATCATATTATTTGATCAATCAATCAATCAATTTATTTATCATAAAATATACATATAAATTCAATAACAAGGACCAAAGACAGATGCATGTTTATGACAACTCACAATTAAATATCAAAACAAAATAAAATAAAATACCTACCATTAGATTAAAATACATGGTATAAAAATTGAGAAATCGATCGAATCGATGTCGCGGATTCACTGATATGTTACCATACTTTCTTGCATATTATTGTTTTGACAGATCAATTGACAAACAAACCCAACCTCAAATTCATAATACTCCACTTAGATAAGAGTTAAGGTCTGAAATAATTTTTGCGAAAAACTGAAGATAAGAACTCTCAATTTGTTGAAGTTTATGTTGAAGTATCATTATCAAAGCCATTTCTGATTGAATTATCCTAGGAAATATCATTCAATCAACATGTTTTTGATGAAGAAAAACAATTATTTTGTATTAACATCTACTTAAATGATGTCTTTCGATTCGTGATAACTAGTTGCTAAGTCGAGCCTTTCATGCTAGTTTGTGGTAGGCTGTTCAGTACACCACTGATCAACGCATAAAATATACACGAAATTTGGAACTAAAAAGAAACGTAGCCTTTTTTCATTGTTCCCGATAGAAACACACTGATATATCGATACTTACATTAGACATAATTGACAGTAACCCAAAACAGTTTGTATTATTGTCAAGTCATCTGTCATCATTTCAGTCAGTGAACATCATGGGTTATTCATTTGAATAATATACAGATATGCATTTCGTTTATGGTGAAACAGGAGCAAATGCCAGAGCCGCTGCTGAATTATATCAACACAGATATCCAAACAGACATCATCCACATTTCACTACTTTTATAGCTGTGCATCGACGATTGAACGAAACGGGGTCCTTCAAATTCAGTAAACACCATTGTGGTGCGAATAGAACAAGAAGAGATAATGTTACGGAAAAACAAATTCTTGAACGATTAGCAGCAGATCCTTCTGCCACCACTCGGGCTATTTCGTATGGCTTACAAGTGTCACAATCAAGAGTAAGTCGGGTAGCACGTGAACAACTATTGTATCCATTTCGCCTACAGAAGGTGATGGCCCTAGATGCTGGTAATCATGGCCCTCGTAGATTTTTTTGTAAATGGTTTTTGAGGATGTATGAAGGGGCAAACGACTTTCCTAGATATTTTCTATTCACGGATGAGGCATGTTTCACAAGAGATGGATATTTCAATAGAAGGAACAGTCATTTATGGGATGAAGAAAATCAGCATGGAATGTTTCGAAAAGGCTACCAACAAAAAATTTCAGTGAATATTTGGGTAGGAATTATCGAAAATCGTATCGTTGGACCATATCTTCTTCCTTCTCGTTTGAATGGGCAGAACTACCGAGTGTTCCTTGAACATGTTTAACCTGGGCTACTTGAAGACTTACTTCTATTGGTTCGTCAAAGAATGTGGTATCAATATGACGGAGCACCGGAGCATTTCCAACGAATCGTTCGTCAATTTCTTGATCAAACATTCCTTGATCGGTGGATAGGTAGACGTGGTCCCATACATTGGCCTGCACGTGTTCCCGATTTAACTTTACTAGACTTTTTTGTGGGGATACCTTAAATCCCTAGTGTACGAAACTCCTGTGGAATCTGTGGAAGATTTAATGGCAAGAATTTTAGCAGCATGTACATTAATACAGGATACACTAGGAATATTCCAAACCGTGCATCAGTCGATGATACGGAGATGCAGTCGATGATACGGAGATGCCAATGTCCATTTGAACATTCGCTTTAATGCCTTTATTGTTTCTATGTAGTGTACCCACTAAACCGTTCCTATCATTAAAGTAGATATTAATACACAATAATTATTTTTCTTCATCAAAAACATGTTGATTGGATAATATTTCCAAAGATAATTCAATCAGAAATGGCTTCGATAATGATACTCCAACATAAACTTCAACAAATTAAGAGTTCTTATCTTCAGTTTTTCGCAAAAATTATTTCAGACCTTAACTCTTATCTAAGTGGAGTATTATGAATTTGAGGTTGGGTTTGTTTGTCAACTGATCTGTCAAAACAATCATATGCAAGAAAGTATGGTAACATATCAGTGAAACCGCGAAATCGATTCGATCAAATAATATGATGAAGAAAAAATGGAGTTATCGGTCTCATTCTGACTCAACCGTACTATGTTTCCGATTCTCCCAACATTCAAAAAATGTTCAGGAGGTTGGCACATATTCCGATATGTTGTAAGAAATTAGCATTATGCGATTATTGCACATAGGAAATTATGTCTCTACTAAGGACATATCTTCAGTTTTTCTCAATTATCTCAGAAACCTCTACTTTTAGGCACATGCAATGTGTAAAGATTGCGAACCGATGAGCCAGATGTCAAACGCTCCATTCACTTGTCCATTCTCCCAAGAAAATATGAAGGAACATATGACCACAAAAATCATAACTTCAAATTAGCACGTTGATAAACCTTGATTAGTGTACCAAGTTTAAATTTTTTTCCTTCAGGAATTTTGGAGACAACAAATTAAATCGATTTTTTTTTTAATTTTCGACACCCTGTATCTCAGAGGGGATGAATTTGAGGACATACCTTGATAGCAACTTTCCACCTCGAAATGAGGTGAGGAATCTGTAGTCGGAGTTTGTCGGTCTTATTCTGACTCACCCTGTATATATTTAAGTATTGATGGAAAAGCATATAATTAGTAAACTTTCTGATCACGAGCAGCGAACAAATGTTTTCAAAAGAAATTTTCAGGCCTTTAGTGATCCAAAGTTTTTCTCGTTTTTTTTTAGAGAAGTATGTTCCAATTCAATATTCTTTCTGATAGGCAAATTTAAAATACGACAAGTAGTAACTTATCAGCAGTGCCAAAGTAATTTCTTGCCTTCTATATTCGTATAGATTCCCTGATCCATTTAATTTTGTTTTCAGATTGTGAAGGATCAAGAATTATTCCTCCACAAAAATGAGCTCGGAACAGTTTCATATCATAATCAAGGGGGGCCATGAATATCCTCACCCGAATTTTGTTCTGGATTAAAGGTCGCATACAGGGTGATTCAAAAGTACTTTGACAAACTTCAGGAGATGATTCCTCACAATATTCTAATATGAATTGCCCAATAAATATATGTCCGAAAACGCTTCGTTTCCAAGATACAGGGTGTTGAAGTTTTATTTTTATTTTCGTTTTTTTTCAATAACTTTCGAAATACTGACCTTAACTAAATGAAAATTTGTATTGAGAGGCGTTTTGGGGTGTCGAATTCGAACTTGATGTTATTATTGCTCTTACTCGTAGAGGGCGCCACCTACACATCTTTTTCTTTTTTGGAGATCCATAACTTTTTTGAGCGTATTTCTAGCACATTTTCAGTAAAAAAGTCAATTCCTCAATCGTATCTACGTGAAAAAGCTGCCACTGTTACAAGTCGCTATAAGCAACCGTTTTCTAGATATTTAGACTTGAAACTTTTAAGTCGATTATTTGATAATCGATGCGTATTGAAGTTATTTCCATTATTTTGCATTTTTCACAAGAAATGGACTTGACGTTCAATTTAAGTTTAAGTAAGTAGTTTTGTTTTTGTGTAGGGGGCGCCACCTATTTTATGTATTTTTACTCGTTTGAAATAGTTATTTTTGTATCAAGGGTGCAAAATCTGTATTTGTTTAATGAAATTGGAAAAAAAATATCAACATTTTATTTCAAGATATTTTGAATATGTAGAATAAAATAAAATAAAGGAAACTAAATTGTATTCAAATAAATTGTTCAAAGTGTCCACCTTCAGCGAAGATACAGGCATTCAGTCTTCTAGTCATTGAATCTCGTACCCGCTCAAAAATTATTGGTGTGTTTCTTATTGTTTCACAGGCGTCTACTATTCCGTTTCTTAGATCTTCCTCGTTCGCTTCTGGAGTTTTATAAACTAGTGACTTCACATGTCCCCAAAAATAAAAATCTAGCGGGTTTAGATCTGGGGACCTTGGTGCCCACGCCTGGTTAGGTTTTTCTACACCCCTACCGATCCATCGATTTGGATAGACAGTGTTAAGGAATTCCCTGGCCACAACGCTAAAATGGGCGGGAACCCCATCATGCATAAACCACATGCGGATACGAATTTCTAATGGTACATTCTGAAATATTCCCAGCAATTCGTTTTCTAAAAAGTCTTTGTAAGTTGTGCCATTCGGTCGGAACGGAAGAAAGAAAGGACCTATCAAGTAATTATCAATTATTGCCGCCCATACATTTACAGAAAATTGATACTGATAATGTCTTTCACTAACTGCATGCGGATTTTCCAGAGCCCAAACATGGTTGTTATGAAAGTTTGTGAAAGCATTTCGGAAGAAGTTTGCCTCGTCCGTGAAGAGTACATATCTTAGAAATTGAGGATTTCCAGCCAATTTTCTCAAAAACCACCGACACATAGTAATGCGTTGGGGAAAGTCTCGTGGCAAAAGAGCTTGTGCCCTTTGAATATGGTATGGATAAAATCGTTGATCGTGGATAATTCTCCAAACTGTGGACTGAGTAGAATTGAGAGCTTCAGCAATTATTCTTGTACTTGTTTCTGGATTCTCCTCGAGAGCGTTCAAAACAGCTTCTTCCAATTCTGGGGTCCGGACTGCTCGTGGTCTACCTCTTTCTGCCAAACGACGGTGGAGACTGGTAAATGTTGGAGCTGAAGGCAATACTCGATTAGGAAATCCCTCCTGGTAAAAACGTCTTTCTTCGCGCGCATTGCCATCCGCAAGGCCATAAACGAAATGCATATCGGCTAAATGAGCATTATTGATTAAATAATCCATTTTTTCAAAACAAAACAACAAAACGTTCAACTGTCACATAATATGTAATTACCAAAAGTACTTACTTAAACATCAAATTCATTTCCTCAGCATTCTTGTGAAAAATGCTAAATAATGGTAATAACTTCAACACGCATCGATTATCAAATATTCGACTTGAAATTTTCAAGTCCAAATATCTAGAAAACGATTGCTTATAGCAACTTATAACAGGAGTAGCTTTTTTACGTAGATATGATGAAGGAATTAATTTTTTCACTGAAAAATGTGCCAGAAGTACGCTAAAAAAAGTTATGAATCTTCAAACAACAAAAAGACGTGTAGGTGGCACCCCCTAAGAGTAAGAGCAATAATAACATCAGGTTCGAATTCGACACCTCAAAAAAATATCTCAATACCAATTTTCGTTTAATTAAGGTTAGTATTTCAAAAGTTATTGAAACAAAACGAAACTAAAAATAACACTTTAACACCTTGTATCTTGGAAACGAAGCGTTTCCAGACATATATTTATTTGGACAATTCTTTTAGAATATTGTGAGGAATCACCTCCTGAAGTTTGTCAAAGTACTTTTGAATCACCCTGTATAATTGGCTTTCTGTCAAATGATGGCATTTCAAATCCGAACAAATTCTATTCGAAACTATTTTCGATGTTCACTTCACATTGGAAAAATAACCATAAAACTGAGTCAGCTCACCTCCACCAAATCATAACCTACATTCTTTCCAAAACTAATATTCCGTACTATCACTGCCTATACGGCGGAATGTTCGACTGAACCCCACAGCCAACTTAGTTAAACTTTTGGCCGTGAATGTATTCTTTTGTTCTAACCAGTGATTGGTCGACAAGTTAGTTCGCGAGGGTTGGTGACGTTGCTGCTAATGTTGGGGTACGTTATGCCGCCCCAATCCAGCCGCCCCCGACTGCCGACCACCCTTCTTCTCCTGCGAATATCGGAGGAGGTTGAAGGACCTGCGAGAGATTTTGATTTATTTAAGATGATGCGAAATGATATGTCACACAGCGTGAGGCGGAACGAACGGGATCCGTATGGGAAATAGAAAAAGTTAAAGGATCTGATTTCTACTAACAGAAAGCGAATTATTAGAGTCGACAATATTTCAGATTTTAATCGCATTCTCATTGAATGTCAATCATATACTTACAAAATGTACAATTTAAGAGAAATCCTAAACATAAAAAATCTGTATACAGTCAGATCCTTGGCGGAATCAGTTATTAGGTACTGTATCTCCGTATGGGGTGGTATATTTAGCTGCAACCTGCACAGTCTCCAAGCCATGCAAAATACAATAATAAAAATTATTCTTCGAAAAAAAAAGCTTTACTCAACAGAACAGCTCTATAAAGAATCTAAATTGTATAACATAAGATGTATATATATATCTACCATTGTCTTATTTAGATGTATACTAATAAATATCTTTACCATAGCGAAATTATAAAAAATACTAGATCTACCGAAAATCTAAACGTAATAATACCCATTTTCAAAAAAACTCATACACAACGAACAATTTTCTATTTCGGTCCTAAATTTTACAATACACTCGATCGCAGTTTGAAAGAAAACCTCTCATTTAACAAATATAAAACTGAAATAAAACAATTCATCAATCTTAACCATCTAACACTACTGAAGTTACTATAAAAAAAAACTTACGTATATGTATGTATGTATATGTGCATATATATATATATATATATATATATATATATATATATATATATGTGTCTACACGTGTGTGTAAGTATGAGGATATATGAACGAACCTCAACGTGTAATATAAATTTTTATATAAAGATATGGATCCTTACCACATCAACCATTCTCAAGAAAGGAAAAAGAGAATAAACTTATAAATAGAATTAGTATCGATTTCAGCAGGAATTCCAATTATTCATATTTTCATTGTAAATAATATATTAATATGTATACCATTCATTTTATCTACCTAATATAAATCCTGAATTATTCCAAGGAGCTGCACAAAACAAGCACCTTGAGTGTTTAGGTGAACCCTTGGGGTTATAAAGGATAACCGTCATAAATTGTATGTATACAAATATCTTGTTATTATGGTTTACTAATAAATTGAATTGAATAAATTGAATTAAATTGAAAAATTGAAAATTGATATATTGTACTTTATACTCCACAAAACTTATTGTTATACATGATTCCGTAACCTACATATGACCTTAAATTTGAAAAAGATGTCAGCACTCTTATAAAAAAAAGTTATTTCAAACTCATAACTCTCTACATACAGTGCTCGTCTAAAGTCCGTTCCCCCCCTACTAATTTTTGAACCACCTGGTATATCGCAACAAAATTTGGAGGGCTCAAATAGGAGATAAAAACCTACTTTTTCATTAAAAATGCACAGATAAAAGTTTTAAAATGGCGGCTGAGCGCCGCCTTCAATAATTTTTCAAAATAGAACACCACTATATTATTCCATTTTCGAAATCTGCTCATAATTCTGAACAGTTTTCTCTTATACACTTTACTCTTAAATTCAATTGTTTTCGAAATATTAACGTTTGAAAAGTGACATTTTGGTCATTTCAAACCCAACCAAAAACACTAATGTTGCTTTCAAGCAAGTTTGCATTGGAAACAATCGTTGTCGCGGTAACATCTTGTTTACTGTCAAACTGAACTGCTAACTGTCAAATCGTCCGTTGAGCACTTAAATCCTTTTATGAAAAGTGTTATCAAGGCTCGTAGTTTAGACGATAAATTTGAAGCAGTTTTGATATTTGGAGAAGCTGGAAGAAATGATCATCTAGCAGTCCGTATGTTTAATGATAGATTTCCCGAGAATCCTATTTTGAGGTCATATTTGCGCAAACTTTTAAATAAGCTCCAAACAACTGGTACGCTGAAAGATGCTCCAAGATCAGGAAGACCGCCTCTTTCAGAAGAAAAATAGGTAGAAATTGTTGCTGAAATGGTAATCAATCCGACTCAGTCGACGTCTGCAGTTGCTGAATTCTGTGAAGTAAGTTCAAAAAGTGTCCAAAGAGTCCTAAAAAACAGAAGTTTCATCCCTATAAAATGAAAATCCTGCATGCTCTCACGGAGGATGATCCAGACCGGAGGGTTGAATTTTGTAAGTGGTTAACAAGAGCAATTGAAGGAGAACGGGGCTTCCTAAAACGTGTATGTTTCGCAGACGAATGCACGTTTTTTCTTAATGGAAAAGTCAACAAATAGAATGTACGATACAGGAGCGATACTAATCCGCATATTTTTAGAGAGGGACATACCCAATTTCCTAAAGAGGTGAATGTTTGGGCGGGGATTTTGGCAATCGCGTTGTTGGACCGATTTTCATCAGATGCAATCTATCAGGAGTTCTTTACTGAAATCATTTAGAAACTGAAATTGAACCTCGAATAAGACAAATTGTATCAAACAATCAGGAAGAGTTTGAAAATCGTGAAATCATATTTCAGTAGGATGGGGACCTCCCCATTTCGATCGCATGGCTAGAGAGTTCCTCGATACAAA
Organism: Gonioctena quinquepunctata; assembly: GCA_018342105.1. NCBI lineage: Eukaryota > Metazoa > Arthropoda > Insecta > Coleoptera > Chrysomelidae > Gonioctena > Gonioctena quinquepunctata. The sequence continues at coordinate 1,953,171 of JAFIRS010000001.1, read as the reverse complement.
CTTTCCTGGGCGATCGATAACTCTGAAGTCAAAAATCTACGCCACTGAATGCCAAACAATAGAAGGGTTGGAATGCAGAATAATAGATAGATGTGAAGAAATAGATGAACAGACTTTCATCAACGTAAGAGAAGCTATATACAATAGGGCACTTTATTGTCAAGATTTAGGAGGGGGCCACATTGAACACTTGATGAAATAATTGTTGGGGTTAAATAAAAGTGTTATTCAAAAATAAATTATAATTTTTTCGCTAACTAATTTGTTTTAATTGTGGATTTACAGAACACATTCGTAGGCTTCGAGATTTTCCGGTAAGCGATACTGTTTATCCTTCTCTACGCCTCTTATTAGTCGAATCCATTGAGATATTTGACTACAAATTAATAACAACGTGTAGTTAGCAAAATGTTTTACCGGAAGTGACCAAAATCCATACTTCATTTTAAACCAGAATGTCACTTTACAAACATTAATATTTCGAAAACAATTGAATTTAGGAGTAAAGTGTATTGAAGAAAACTGTTGAGAATTAAGAGCAGATTTCGAAAATAGAATAATAAACGAAGTGTTCTATTTGAAAAAATTATTGAAGATGACGCTCAGCCGCCATTTTGAAACTTTTAGCTGTGATTTTTTCATGAAAAAGTAGGTTTTTATCTCCTATTTGAGCACTCCAAATTTCGTTGCGATATACCAGGTGGTTAAAAATTTAGTAGGGGGGAACGGACTTTAGACGAGCACTGTGTATAAAACCATCCTCTCAACACAAATCAAATTAGATCTCTGTGACACTTTAATCTTATCTAGTACCTATTAGCTAGGCAACATGGTTTTTTGGCCTGCCCTAAAAAATAAAGACAAAAATAGCCTGCAAAAAATTCAAAATGCTTGTATTAGATTCGTTTATAATTTACGTGAATATGACCATACAAGCGCAGCCTTCACACTGTCAAATTGGTTGAATTTAGAAGAAATATTCGTTTATCAAATGGCGTGTTTGACTTACAATATTAACAAAAACAAATCCCCCATTTATTTATTCTCCAAATTGAAAAAGGGCTCAGATACACATGAACGAAATACAAGAAGCTCTGCATTTTATACTATCCCCAAACACAACACCGCCACTTTTGAAAACTCTTTTACTTACAACGCCGTAATAATGTATAATTCCATTCACGATCATGTCAAATTCGCCACCTCCATAGCTATTTTCAAAAAACATATCAAAACCCACATTATATCTAAAAGAGTAATATGAACACATGATATCATCTAATCATATTCTCATGGTATTTCATATTTGTTAGCTAATGGTTTAATGGTTGTCATTTTGCTTATTATTTTTGAAGTGAAAACTTCTTATGGCGCGGTAGGCATATTTTAGGTGAGAGAAAATCGCTGGACTCGCGACACCGTAATGCTTGAAGTGAAGACTGTTTGTAGCGCGTACGCATATTATTAGCTATAGTGTGTGCATACAGTGCTAGTCAAAAGTCCGCTCCCCCCCTCGTATCTTTTGAACGGGTATACTTATAATAATGAAATTTGGAGGGTGGAAATAAACGGATGTAGGCTTCTCAACTGGTCATAACAGGTGACGCAATAGTCATAAATGACGTCACAAGGCCACTGTGACCAATAATTTTAAATGGGACCCTATGGCAAGTGACAGCTCGTTTGAAAGGTATTGAACATACCTATTCAGTCATACCAATTTTGTTTGGGTTTCGGCTGATTTTGATTGATAAATTGAAGAAATACGAAAATTATAGTTTCGCATTTAATTAATAAAGATTTAAGAACCAGTTCTTATAATAAGTGTTCAAAATGTGCTCCATCTACTTCCTGGCAGTAATGCATCCTATTGCTAAACTCTTGTCGTACTCGTCCCAGTGTGTCAGCGGAAATTGCCCTACATTCTTCAACAATTCGTTGTTTCAGAATGGCAATACTGTCAGGTGCTGTAGCGTAAACCTTAGATTTCAAGTACCCCCCATAGAAAAAAATATAATGGTGTAAGGTCCGGTGACCGAGCTGGCCATTCGATCGAACCTCGTCGTCCAATCCATCTACCACGATATTCTTCATCTAGGTAACGTCTTACTGCAACGTAATAGTGTGCAGGAGCACCATCTTGTTGAAACGTTATTTCCAAGTTGTCGAATTCATCTGGATTATCTTCTAGAATTTCAAGAATTAACGCCTCGATATCATTTTGTAACATCTCCAGATACAATTCACCGGTTAAGTTAGCATTGAGAAAAGAGGCCCAACTATGTGGTTTCCCAAAATACCTGCCCAAACATTTACTTTTTCGGAAATTGAGTATGTTTTTCACGAAAGATGTGAGGATTTGTGTCACTCCAATACTTCACATTTTGAGTGTTAACATTTCCATTGAGAAAGGAAGTACTTTCGTCACTAAAACAAATTGTCTGTATGTAGCCTGGTTGTTGGTTCATTTTATTGGACATAGTTTCACAGAATTCTAGTCTTCGGTCGGGGTCATCATCTGAAAGTTGGTGCACCATTTTTAATTTGTATGGATGAAATTTGTTTTTAGCCAACACCCTATGTACTGTCCTTTGACTGACTTCACAGATAGACGCAACTTGGGCTGTGGAAGAAGTAGGGTTTACTACCATTTCTCCAATTATGTCAATTTTTTTGTCATCACTAATTGTTGGTCGACCAGATCGTTTGGCATCTTGAACACTACCTGATGCTTCAAACTTCCGAAGAAGCTCCCTCAAATAAACCCTCGATATAGGGCGATCGGGGTACCTCTCATTAAACAGTCGTTCCGCTGCATGGAAATTGTTTCTACATTCACCAATTATTAAGATAGCTGCTACTTTGTCGGCTACAGTACGTACCATTTTGCCTATGTAAACACTTAAACGTCTCGTTAAACAATAGCTTAGGTAAATTTTCAAGGTATAAACACTTTTGACAAGTAGAGAATTCAAAAAGGTCAACCTTTTTGACAATTAACCAGAGGCGTACTTTAAAATCTTTATTAATTAAATGCGAAACTATAATTTTCGTATTTCTTCAATTTATCAATCAAAATCAGCCGAAACCCAAACAAAATTGGTATGACTGAATAGGTATTTTCAATACCTTTCAAACGAGCTGTCACTTGCCATAGGGTCCCATTTAAAATTATTGGTCACAGTGACCTTGTGACGTCATTTATGACTATTGCGTCACCTGTTATGACCAGTTGAGAAGCCTACATCCGTTTATTTCCACCCTCCAAATTTCATTATTAGAAGTATACCCGTTCAAAAGATACGAGGGTGGGAGGGGACTTTTGACTAGCACTGTATATGCATGTACATATAGCAGACCGCGAACGCGTCTAGATAAATAAATTGAATTTGTGAATAGAGAATTTGATTTTACTATGTCCAATCAACGCAATATTAGCACAACGAGATATAAAAGTACAATTGATGCGGTATTCACGAGATATTTAAATAACTTCGAATCAAAATTGTTTATTTCCTATTTTAGTTACCATGAACCTATAGTTTCTATTTTAGATTGTAATAATGTTAATGATAATGATGATGATACAAGAGTTGTCGAAATTGTTAACGATGATTCATAAAAGAATATTAAATGTATTTTAACGTTTCTAATAATTAATACAATACAATTCATAAATAAAATGCAATTCATAACCCAATAACCCTAGTACCCATCTAAAAAATGTCTAACGCGCCAAAATACGTTTTCACTTCTGTCGGCACTCCCGGAGTGCAACCCGGATTTTTTTTATTTCTCTTGCTTATTCTATTAAATTACAGAAAAATGTCAATTACATTGTAGGTAAGTGGTGGGTTATGTGGAAGAGCAGCTTTGCTGAACATCGACTCCCAAATTAAATGGTTGACATTGATTGTAAACTTTGAAAATAAAGGCACATTGATATTTTTTTTCCAAGGCTTCGATTACAGTGGTCATTAGCCTTATATTTCCGAAGTGTTCGAAATTTCATCGATTATACTCATCTACACTTTTCTCTTTAGACCTGTTTCATTTAGAAATTGTATTGTTTTCAGGATGTATTGCTAATTTTTTAGGCATTGTTGCAGCTTATCAGGAATGGATAAGCTTGGGTATATAACGGGCAAACGAGAAGTAAATTTTCCACAGTAAGTTGCACTTCGGAAGGTATCACATATTGGGGGTCTGGAACCACACAGAAGGTAGCTAGATGTGATATGGGTATGGCCAATTCTCAATCGAGTGAGTGCAACTTGTTCTCTCTTTTGGTGTGATGGAAAGGGTGGTATCTCGTCGACTTTGTTTTTTATACTTTTCAGTTTATGGTTGCTATCATTCCATTATTGGTTCCATTTGTCTCTTATCCTATCCAGAAAAAAAAAATCTCTTGTCAGAGTTCTGCAGGATGTGTACTACAGTTGAGATAATCTGAATTAGAGGATCGGTATTAAATCTATTTTGTATAGCTTGGAGTGAAATACATGAATCAGAAAGAATCAAGTAAGTTCCTCTGTCCAATGTCTCAATGAATCTCAGTGCTTGGAGAATGGCATATAATTCAGCTGTGAATATAGAGGATATTGGATTCCATGCCTATTGGTGAGTTTCTCCCATGCGAGAAAATGCTGATCCAACTCCTTGGTCAGTTTTTGACCCGTCAGTGTATATTATTGTACAATTATTATATTTGCTTGTGACCTCATGGAATATTCGAAGATATTGGATTTGGTTAGTGTACTCTTTCTTGAATCTATTACATTGAGAATGAAACTTTGGTGTTGCTAGCGTCCAAGGGGGTATTTCATTGAAAGATGAAGGAAAAATATTTGGTAGCTCAATATTCAAAGTGTCTAAATCAACTTCAATTCGCTTTCCTACTGTTTCATTTGTTGGTGCTTCATTATAAATGCTAGGGTGCTTTGGATTAGATTGAGACCATATTTTAACTCCATAATTCCATAAATTTTCTCCTCCTATGGATCGATGAAGATTGATTGATAAAGCCGAAAACAATTTTTTCATTGAAAGTATTCTTGATATTAAAGCAACAATTCCGGTATCCCCATATTGGTCAAGTGAAAATCTTCAAACGATTGGATGCAATTTGTCTGATTTCAAAAGCTTGTCCCTGAAGGAATTGAAATCAATTATTTACAGATTGGATAACAAGTGCAACACTAATATAATGAACTACAAGGTACTCAAAAACATATTATCTGTTCTGGGTCACGTTATTCTTGATTTTGTCAATACTTCTTACCCTGTCCAAATGGAAACTGTAAATTGAGGACAATAAATATGTAGTTGCGGTATTCTTCGACTTCAAAAGAGCTTTTGAGACTATAGATATATCAATTTTGCTTTCAAAATGAGAGTATTATGGATATCTGGTAGTGTGTTCAGAAGCTATTTACTCAACAGATCCCAGTGTATTAAATTAACGATGTCTTTTCAAATCTAAAAACATTTGACACAGAAGTCCTTCAAGGGAGTGTACTTGGTCCTGTTTTATTCATTCTATATCTGAATGATATCAATTTCATTAGGGAATGTGAATTCATCAACCTCTTTGCATCGCAGCTAGCGATGTTGACATTCATAGAGCTGTACGTAAAATTAATTTGACATTAGAAAATGTTGAACATAAACAATCTCAAACTAAATACCACTAAAACTAAAGCTATGATAATGACAACTCGATATAAATATAACCTGATTGATATTCACTCCATAAATATTGAGATATACGCTGACACTATTGAAATTGTTGAATAAATCAAATACCTAGGCTTTATCGTTGATAGAACTTTGAACTTGAAAAAACACTTCCAGTATGTGTGTAATAAAATTTCGAAAAAAATGTGTTTTTTACAAGAATTAGTAGGCAACTAACATTTCAATCAAAATTGACAGTTTATAAATCGATAATCCAACCACACTTTGACTACTGTGCAAGTTTAATATCATTGCTAGATGGTAATAGTATTTCAATTCTTCAAAAGTTACAGAACAGAGGTATGCGTTTGTTGTGAAATGTAATAGGTATACTCCTATTTTATCGATGCTTATTCTTCTGAATTGGATGACAGTAAAGGCTAGACTACATTATTTTTCAATGATCTTCATATTCAAAATACTCACTGGAAGAACACCATCTTACTTTAATGAATTCATTACCTATAACTACCAAATTCACAATTATGCTACAAGAGGTAGGTTGTCACACTAACCTTGTAAGAACAATGAACTCTTTATTTCACAGAGGGCTCTTGGACTATAATAAGCTACCTAATGAAATTAAACAAATTAACTCTCTCCACCTCTTCAAACACTCCTTAGCTCAATATCTCCGAGCGCACTATGTTTCCAACTGAGTTGGTCATCATTTTTAGCATTTTTATCATTTACTACTACTTTATACACACATACATACATTTTAAATCTACTATTGTTTATGTCTCATACATCTTGTTATAATTTATATATTTGTATCTTCTTTATGTATATCAGGATATCTATTTCAAATGAATCTATTTCTATTTCTTTTCTATTTCTATAGATAATGCCGTCCTTCGGAGGGGACGTTAAGATGGCGGTCCCGAGTTCATAGATGTTGAGCTCGTTAAAGAACCCTACCTCTGAAACAACAGAGGATTCGTTTTTGATTTTGTATAGAATCTCCCATGATTTTTAAGCAGAGTTATGGATCCAAAATTATTACTAGAATTCTTCACTGATTTGAGTTTCGAAGTTGTTTACGAGAAATTCTGACACTAGATTAGAATTGTGGGATAATGCATAAAATATGCTCCAGTGGACATTTCTCAGTGATTCTCTTAGGTTACGTACTAATACCAAATATCTGTTGGAGTGGATAATTAAATTTATGGTTGTTTTTTTGTACTATATTGTTATTGTCTGTAACGAAATGTATTTTCTGTAATTCTAATTGAAATTGTTTTATGACTTGTCCAATAACTTTCACAATCCAATCCAATTCCCACACCAAATCTCGTCAAATTCATCCCGTATCAAAACAACTCAAAAACGCATTACACTAACGATTTCGAGCGAGTGTTCTGAAAAGGGCTACCGGAGTGACAATTACATTGTGACCATGACAACTGGAGAAATAAGAAGGGATTAATTAACCCCTTTGGCCACCCCTAGATCATGCTTATTAAAAGTTACACGCAAATGACTATGACTCATTTAACTATTTCTCAAGTGGTATTTCGAACGCGGACGCATTAATACGAGGGGTGGAATGGGGTTTTTATTGATGGGAGAAATGAAAGTGTTGCACATTTTTTCGATATGGTTTTGAATTTCAATATGTACGGGGTGAGTGGTGAGATTTGAATGAGAACCCCGCACGTTTCGAATGGGAGAAAATCCCAGGCCAGGTGAATAATTGGAATCGAAATATATTCCTTTGGATTTCTAATCTCAGAGCTCTTCAGGAGAGATTTCAAGACTTCTACGGCATTCACAATACAAACAGTATTTCTACTTGTGTAAAGAGCGAAAGAGCCTCAAATAAAAGTGGTATACAGAACAAAAACCTTGAAAAACGTCTGTGATAATTTACAGCGACTTTTCTGAAAAACTTTATGAACGAGTGGAGATTATAAAGATGAAAGTTATGTTTTCGATTGACTCGACCGTTACTTGATGGAAATCCATAGTAATTTGGAATTTTAGTCGGATACAATACAATACAAATTTATTATTCATCACTGAAACTCTTGTACAGAACATAAAATACATTACATATAAAGCTTATCGGACTAGTCAAAATCAGAAAATGGCACAACTTTAAAATTTAAAATTAGTGTATAATATACAATACATACAAAAGATATAAAGGATATATAAAAAATACATTATAATACAACTATATGAAGTCACATTTTAAAAAATTCGTCTGTGGAGTAAAATGGATTGTTCAGAAGATATTCATTCAATATTTTTTTTAAATTCTTTTCACTTTCTACATTACCGACAAGATTTACAAATTTGTTGTAGAATTTTATTTGTTGGTAAGTATAAGAGTCTTGACCAATCGTGAGTCTGGAATATGTCTGATGAAACTGTTTGCTGCTGCGTGTGTCATGATTATGAAAGTCATTTTTTCTCATTATGTTATTGTTATTGTTAGTTATATTCACGATAAGAAGATATATATAGAGTGATGGCAATGTCATGATTTCCAATTCAATAAATAATTTCTTACAAGACTCACGAGGATGTACACCTCTCATGCATCGTAAAATCCTTTTCTGAAGTGTAAATGCTTTATCGGAATGGGCTGATGCCCCCCAAAATATAAGGCCATAGGAAAGTATAGACTGGACCAGACCAAAATATGCAATCCTTAGAACATTTGAAAACTGACTCTGCAAACATATATTTCTATAGTTTGCAATTTCATTTCTAGGTCCCTTATTTTTATATACTGGTATTGACTTTGATAGTTTTATACTGTTTGAGTATTCTCCTTCAATGAATGATATGTTTATAAGATAGGATAGCTGTATGTTCACAATCTCTGAAACTGCTTGTAAAATGCGACCACCGACCTCATCAATACCTGCTGCAGGTTTGGAAGATGTTTTCTGAATCAGTGTTACTATTTCCTCAGGTGTCGTGGGATATAGAAATAATGTTTCTACCTTGTAATCTGTGAGCTTCAAATTTACATAGTTTGGGCTACCACAATCAATATTCATGAAATGGTCACTAAAAGCAATAACAATTTCATCAGTACTATGTATGGTTTGTCCATTATGTAGGATGATTTCATTCGGAATTTCATTGTTTTTGTGATTTTTTCCTCTCATTTCCCCAATGATTTTCCATGATTCTTTCGACAAGTTTTTAGCATGAATTAATCTGTTGTCATTATATGTTTTTTTTGTTTGCTTTACTTTTTCATTCTAAATTTTTTTTAAACTTATATATCTAGTTTTTATTATTTTATTTCCTGATGATTTATAATTTTTCAATAATCCATCAGCTTCAATTCTTGAGTATACCAAGAATTTTTCTTGTTTGCTCTGATTTTTTTCTGTTTATATGGGAATGCATTGAAGAAATGATAGAGGAAAGTGTTATAGAAAGCGTCAAATTTATCATTGAATTGTTGGGCCTTGTACATTTCCGCCCACTGTTCATTTTTTAGGAAATGGATGGACGTAAGGAGATTACTTTCAGAGAAATCTCTTTGGATAATAATTTTTCCAGTTTCATTTTTTTTTCTATATCTAACTGCAGAGAACTAATCTGAAATGTGTGATCAGATAGGTGAGTATCTTGTACAATTGTATGTTTTGCTGTCAAATTTGTAAATATGATATCAATAAGAGTACTTGAAGTGGTTGTGGTACGAGTGGGCTCTGTCACTAGATTAATCATATTGAATTCATGAAAAATATTTGAAATTTGTCGGGTTGTGTTATTATCCATTAATAAATTGATGTTCATATCACCACATACGATATAGTAGCAATTTGTTTTGTAGATTTCATTTATTAACTCATATAGTAGTTTTAAGAAAATATCTATATCACCTTGAGAGGAACGGTAGATACTGACAACAAATAATTTATCATCAGTTGGAACTTCTAATACCGCTACAGATGCTTCAAAAGTAAAAGTAAAATATTATATGAAAAAGTAAAATATTATATGAAAATGTCCATGATTTCATGTCTACATGATTTTTTGCAAATATACATACACCTCCACGTTTGAAATTTTTTCTACAATAATTATTTATTAACGAGTAATTTTGTATGACTAATTCCTCAATCTCGTGGCTTTTCAGCCAGTGTTCTGTAAAACAGCATATATTAATCTTAAACTGGTTGAGAATTAATTCTAATTGAGATATTTTATTGCTATGCCTTGAATATTGAAATTCATGACAAGAGAATTTTCTTTTTTAGATGGGATTATTTTTGTTTTTTGTTTTGTTTTTCTCTAAAAAAGAATCTGGTCTGGTCAAGTCATGATTGTTGTCAATAACATTTCTAGTTTGGTGTTTCTGATAATGTAGATTAAAATCAAACCTTCTGAAAAACATACCTCTTGGCCAAAATGTAGGTTTATAAAGATCTTCCTTATATTTAAAATCTGCTGCAACCATATACGCTTTTTTGTCCCCTGGTTCCTTAAGATCTTTCACAATGAAACTTTCATTTTCCTTCCCGATTTTTTTCTTCAAAAATATTTGTATATCATCCTCCGTAACATCTGTTGATACTTTGTATAGGTATAGCCATACTTTTGGCGCAACTCCCTTAAAATGTTCTGCTTCATCATCAAGTTGGCCGACATTCATTCTTTTTTTCCTTGAAATTGTTTTCCATTCCCTTTGTTCAGGATTTCTTGAATCCGAAATGTCATTACCCCTTTCTGGTTACCATCAAGTTCTATATATTTTCTGCACGTTTGATTTGTTTTTGCTTGGTGAATTGCATATGATATTTGTTATCCGAGATTGCTGGAGAATCAGTAGTTTTGGGGAACCTTTAGCTTGTTTATTGGGGGTTGTTGTTGTAAATTTTTTTCGGTTTTTTTTGTTTTAGTTGTTAGTTTAAATCTTGGGAATACACCTTTCTTGATTCATATATTAAATAAGCATATGTTTTGGTTTGATATGGCAAAACGAAGCATTAGTTTAAAGTACCACAAGGCCAAAAAGCTAGTCGAAGTGTTGTGATTTAAAAAAATGAAAGTTTTATTTTTTGTATGTTTTATACAACCCGACTTGTCTCATGAATATCAGAATGAACCAATAAACAATTATCAGTATGGCTTTAAATGAAAGAATGATATTATAATTCAAAACAAATATTTTAAATGTCTAGCCATTCTATTTATAGTTGAAAGAAAAAAAATTGTGATTTAATAACGAACGAGGACTGAATTAGCCTAGTTCCTGAATTTATAGAGCCTATTTCAGTCTCAAACAGACTAAAACACCTATTCCAGTCCGCTAGGTGCAAATGGTATGGTTATTTTCTAAATTTCTGATGAATCTATTCATCAACGGATATTTTTTATCTATATTTATGAAATAAAAACGCATTTTCTCGGCCCCGTGATTGTGAATATTTAATTTATCAATTTTATTGAACACATCCTATGAAATATAACATTTTCTCAAAAAATTTCATATCTGAAGCCCTGTTTAACCAAAATGCATAGCGATAAGCGCAATGCACGTGTTTCGCGAAAACAGGCAATAAATTATTAAAATAATTAATAAAAAACCTTTTTAATGACAAGCTTTTGAATTTGAACTAAAAACTTTGCCGACAAGCTTTTGAATCTATAACTTACGGAATAACCTACGTCACACATCCAAAGCAATTATTTTTTACTTTTCAGTGCATTTGAGTAAAAGCTTGTCTTTAAAAAGGTTTTTATTAATTATTTTATTTTGTGCTTTTTAGTATTTAAGTACGCCTTAATCTATGCATTTTTGTTAAAGCATCGTTATTATGAGGCCTTTTTCCTGTAAGTTCTGAGCTATCTAGTCCTTCAATGAGGAGACCATCTGAAGATTAACTCATCCGCCATCTTGGAGTTGCCATCTTCAATTTATGAATTTTAACTAAAAATCAATAATCTTCGACTAAATTCATAATCTCCGACCCCAAAAACCCCGACATACCAATTTTGAATCGAATCGGGCCATAATTGCAAAACTCGTCCGCCATCTGGAATTATCAATAATTTTCGACTAAATTCATAATCTCCGACCCCAAAAACCCCGACATACCAATTTTGAATCGAATCGGACCATAATCATAAAACTTGTCCGCCATATTGGAGCCGCCATCTTGAATTTTCGAATGTTGACAAAAAATTCACAATCTTCGTCCTCGAAAACCCCCACATAACAATTTTGAATCGACTCGTACCATAATCACAAAACTCGTCCGCCATCTTGGAGCCGCCATCTTGGAGCCGCCATTTTGCTTTTTCTCTAACAAAAATTTCATATTGCATTGTCACCGGAATTATGTAATATCTAATGATACAATTAAGTTTATAATACTCACAACAGAAATGGAGAAGATTTGTTAAAGAAATAATATAAACACACTAGAGTAAAATAGAGCAATAAAAAAAAATAAAAAAAGACTAGCTAAATAACACATATGGAAATGACAATACTATGAAATATAATTAAATTGTAAAATGATATTATAAATGATGCATTTAAAAAAATACGAAAAGATATTAATATAGTGATTAGAGAAATGAAAGTAAGCAAATGAAATGATCTAACCCCAGAAAATTTTTGATCGTAAAAAGGGTGAGTTTTAGAGTCTAAATCGGGTAAGACATTTTAAGATTGTATATACATACGTACATACACATACAGTGCTTCTCGAAAGTCCCCTCCTTCCCCCCTCTTATTTTTGGAACGATTATACATAAACAAGTGAAATTTGGAAACTGAATATTAAAGGTTGTAAACTTCCCTACTAGTGATGATAGCTGACGAAATCGTCAAAGATGACGTCACAAGGCCATTGTGACCAATAATTTTAAATGGAACCCTACGGCAAGCGACACCTTTTTTAAAAGGTGTCGAAAAAACCTATTCAATGATACTGATTTTGTTTGTGTTTATGGTAGTTTTAATGGCTCATTAGTAAACATTAAAATTTAAATTCCATTCAGTATGATATTAATTACAGATTTAAGAATCAGTATCTACTCAAAGAAATTGAAAGTGAAAGTGACCTCCATTTACTTCCTGACAGTGAAATATCCTATTTTTAAACTCTTGTCGTACTTTTGCAAATGTGTCTACGGAAACAGCCTCACATTCTGCTACAATACGTTGTTTTAAAACGGCAATATTGTCAGGTTCAGTGGCGTAAACCTTCGATTTAAGGTACCCCACCAGAAAAAATCCAAAGGTGTGAGGTCCGGTGATCGAGCTGGCCATTCCGTTGAACCTCGTCGTCCAATCTTGATCTAATCTTACGAAGAAGCTCCCTTAAATAAGTCCTCGAAACGGGGTGATCGGGAAACCTATCATTAAAAATGCGTTCTGCTTCATGAATATTTTGTCCAGTTTCACCAAGAATTAGGATCGCTGCTACTTTATCACCTAAAGCACGTACCATTTCGCTTCGCATCTTGAAGCACTTAAACGTTCGGCTCACAACAGCTTGACAAATTATTAAAATGTACAAAAATAATGAAAGTACCGAGCTGCTAAAACAATTAAACGTTCGATCAACAGTACACAAATTATTAAATGTACAAAAACTTGGACAATTACATAAACGTTGAATTACATTATATACAAAAACGTCAGCTTATTTGACAACTATCCAGAGGCGGAGCTTGAATTTTGAATTTTAGTATTAACTGATTTAATTCATCACAGCTTTGCGTTTTTTAAAAGCGAGTTGCCAAAACTGCCATAAACACAAATAAAATTGGTGTCATTGAATAGGTTTTTTCAATACCTTTTAAAAGAGGTGTCGCTTGCCGTAGCGTTCCATTTAAAATTATTGGTCACAATGGCCTTGTGACGTCATCTTTGACGATTTCGTCATCTATCATCACTAGTAGGGAAGTTTACAACATTTAATATTCAGTTTCCAAATTTCACTTGTTATATATATATTATAACCGTTATAACCGTTCCAAAAATAAGAGGGGAGGAGGGGACTTTTGTTTGAGAAGCACTGTACATTTATTCGTACACTTTCTATTTTGTAATTTGACTCTTTATGAATCTACTGTAACTGTTCGTATGAATAAATCATTTATTATTATTATACAAATATCCACGTACATACATACGTACAGCTATCCACAGAAATATACACACACCCATACATACACATATATACATATATAATGACCTCTTGCAGAAGGATACTAAATGGTAAACCTAATATCTGAAAGTCATAATTTACATTGGTAGTTACAAATATTATAAAAAATAATCAAATAAATGAATAAATAGCTAATTAATTCACAGTAAAAAAACTGATTATAAAAACATATAACCTTTCTATTGGTTACTGAATCATATTCACTCTAATGTATTAAATTCATAATTCCAATTTGACTCATTTTTTATTCTGAAATCAATTTAAAATTTATAATTATTTTAAACGTCTGATATCAGAGCTCAAAAATACCGCTGCATAATAACTAAACCTTGCCTACTGACCTGTCAATGAATAATTTTTTCTCCGGAAATTTCAAGATTTCGACAAGCAAGCCACCGTTTTAATGTTGCTACATTATTATCCTTCACATTTGCAAATTTCAATTTGGCTCCTGGAACGTCGCCCTCTGTCAAAAACATTTTGTTTGTCCTTGAGGTTGTTTTTCGTACTCGAGAAAAAAGGCTCATTCAAAATGTATAAATAATTAGATGCCAACGATATTCTTACTAAGACAACCTCGATAGATTTTAGTTTTGGAAATGAAGTTGATGCGAATGGATATAATAATATCTTCATGCAGTAAGTTGAATGATCTTTGCCGGAAATTGATCTTGTTTATGCCTTTTTAGGGCCGGGAGATAATCTTTGGTTCTATCACATTTTTCTTTTATTGTTGCAATACTACCCAGCAACTGATATAGCATAGTTCTCACTTTTTCTTTCTCTGGTCAAGTACCTATTTTCCGTCCTTTTTGCGTCAGAACAAAACGCTTCTGACGCAAAACGTTACACTCAAATTCGTCCTTGAAATTTTACTCTCATCTCGCCCAAAGAAGTTTTACTTAAAAAAAATGTTCCAATGCATGGAACATGAGTTATTTTGAAATTATAAGACTATCTATTTTTTCCACGGGATGTAGGACAAAACGCATTTTTTATTCCGAATATCAAATTGTTCAGGTATCTCACCATATTCCAGAACAACTGCCAGCGATGTAGTAAAACACATACAAGACAGAATAGGGATGAAATATACAAGAAAATATAAAACCCGAAACCCCTCTAAACATTCCATATTACATCCTGACTTGGTGGTATTTTTTACCCTCTTCATATCTAATGAAAAATACAACACATCCCTTTAGACAAAGTGCACGTATAAAAATATTTGAGCTCGAAAATGGCTGGTGGTTCCAACGACAAATCTGCGCTACATAAGTTCGACGTTCGGGGTTGGAGTGGAACAGAGGCGTAGAAAGAGGCTGGAAGACGACTACAAATATATAATTCTGAAAAAATGCCATCGTTTGGGAAAAGAATATAATTGTTTCCATCAAGTTACCTGATTGAAATATTGTTTTTATTACACTTCTTTGAAAACGCCTTACTTTTGTGTGGATTTGCAATAAAGTAAAATAAGCTTTTCCGGGCGAACACACGGAAAAAGTTTTCCCGATCTGCGATTATTTCTATAGCAGGTATTTATGTATGTATAATAAAAGTATCGTTCATTACACTCCCAGAATTTAATTTTTCCGTGCTTGCATCACTTGCCGCCTCAATCTATTCATTTTTGTTCAAGCATCGTTATTATGAGGCCTTTTTCCTGTAAGTTCTGAGCTATTTATCATCAATGAGGAGACCATCTAAAGACTAACTCGTTCGCCATTCATGAATTTTGACAAAAAATCAATAATCTTCGACTAAATTCATATTCTTTGACCCAAAAACACCGACATACCAATTTTGAATAGAGACGGTCCATAATCCCATTGCGCTCACTTTCCAAAATTATGATAGAAATGTACACAAACAACCAAACAATAGATTTAAACTGTACACAAATTATCAAGCAATGAGATCTGAATTGAAAACAGAAAAATGGTATGACATTTATCAAGGAGTAGATGTAAATGACATATTAACTAAAATCATAAATAAGATAAAATACTGTACAGAGAAACATACAAAAAAAGTTCAAATAAAAAATAAAATAAAATATAAACAGAAATGGATGACACCCGGATTGCAAAAGTCAATTAATGAAAAAAATAACTATACAGAATTTCTCTGAAATATCCAGGAAATGAAGAAATCAAAGAACGATACAAATACCACAAAAAAGAACTCGATAAACTGACAAAACAAGCAAAGAGGGAATACTGCTCAAACCAAATCGAAAAAAATAAATGCTCTTCTAAAGCCATGTGGGAGACAGTAAATAGCTTATGTGGGAAAACAAAACCAGAAACGAAAATCGAGGTTATTGAGAAATCGGATGGTACCAATATAACAAAAAAAGTAGACATCGCTAATGAGTTCAATGAATATTTCAGCAACCTTGGAAAAAGTTATGCGGAAAAAATTCCAAATGTTGGAAATTACGAAAACAAAACAAAATTTTGGAAAACACCATGTATCTACATCCAACAAATGAAAGTGAAGTGATCTCAGTCATAAATAATTCAGAACCAAAAAAATTACCTGGGTTTGATAATATCAGATCAGAAACATTAATAGAAATAGCCCAGGAAATAGCTGAGCCGATAACTTTCCTAGTGAACAGATGTTTTGATACAGGGTGCTTTCCAAAAATATTGAAAAGTGGTATCATAAAACCACTTCATAAAAGCGGAAATAAGTCAAATATAGATAATTACAGACCTATAACCCTTATATCGAATATATCTAAGATAATTGGGAAATTAATGGAAATAAGACTCAGTAATTTCCTTAAAAAATTTAGTATTTTATCAGATCGTCAATATGGCTTTAGAGAGGGTAGATCTACAGAGAACGCTATATACAGAATGACCTCTATCATTTATAAATCCATGGATAAAAAAATTCCTATAATTAGCATATTTCTAGACCTCTCTAAAGCCTTTGACACCGTGTGCCATGAAAATCTTCTTGAAAAACTCCAATAATACGGAATTAGGGGAAACACTTACGAATTTCTGAAAAGCTACCTATCTGATAGGGAACAGAGAGTGGAGTTCGAAGGAACTTATAGTATAGCAAGAACAGTTACTTTTGGAGTACCCCAAGGAACTGTCCTTGGCCCACTCTTATTTATTATATATATGAACAGTATGCTTTTTCTCAATACTACCGGCGAAATTATCAGTTTTGCCGACGATACAACCATATTATATACAGCTCCAACTTGGCAGAAATTGAAAGAAAAAATAGAAATCTATTTTCCAAATATATCAAACTGGTTACAAATGGATAAATTGACACTGAATTACAAGAAAACGAACTACTTACCCCTTACGTCATATATAAATGGTCTGCCCAACTTAGGGCCTTTGGATGTCGGATTAAACTCTCAAATTCCCGAATCGGAAAAAACAAAATATCTCGGTATAACGGTTGATCGCCATATGAGGTGGGACTCACAGACAAAAGAAATTGTCAGAAAACTCAGGGGATTCTTATCGAAATTTAAACACCTCAAAGATTTCCTAAACATAAAACATTTAAAAACACTATATTTCTCCCTAATAGAGTCTATACTATCATATGGAATATTAGGTTGGGGCGGAGTTAATGACTGTTTTCTAAATGAAGTACATGTTTTACAAAAATGGATATTAAAAATAATATACGGTAAAAAGGCATCTTTTCCCACAAATTCTTTATACAGCGAATCCCAAATAAAAGATATGAGACAGATTTTTTGTCAAAAAATAATTAATTTCGTAAAACTAGGAAGAATTGAACTCACTCTACATAAACACCCCTACAATACTCGAAAAATTGATTTTCTTTCCACGTTGCGAAAAAACTATCGGCCAACGAAATACCCAGAATCTATGCTTTATTACCAAACGAATTGAAGGATATAAAAAACTACCGAACGTTTAAAAAAGAATTGAAAAAATGGATTGCCAAACATGGACTTATATTTACAGAAATTGTTAACCAGAGATAAACACATATAACTGAGCAATTCATGATGATGTATGTGTGCATATTAGTGTATCTGTGTGTATCAATGTGTGTATCCATCATGTATATTTCATAACTCTTCTTTATTAGTACTGGAAAATTACCCCAATTGTGACTGGAAAATTACCCCGATTGTGATAGAAAATTACCCCGATTGTGACTTACCCTCTGATATATGTAAAATCTCAATGAGAAGAGCCCACTTATGATGTAATATACTACCTGAATGTGGCAAATCCACAATTTTCTACCATGTTTACCATTTGAAAAAAAAATACAAATTCTACCCATTTTAATGTAATTAAAAATAAAAAAAAATTACTATGGAAATCACATACACAAGTAGTTGATACTACTTCTGTGACCCACCTGTTTATTCACAAGCACACTTGTATAAGTACATATTATGTATTATTATTATGATGAATAAACATATTTATCATTTTTTTTAAAAAAATTGTCCACCATCTTGGAGCTACCATCTCGAATATATGAATTTTGCCAATAAATTCATAATCTCCGACCCCAAAAACCCCAACCAAATTTTGAAAAATATCGGATTATAATTACAAAACATGTATGCCATCTAGAATTTTTAAATTTTGACGAAAAATTCATAATCTCCGACCTCAAAAATCTCCACATACCAATTTTGAATAGAATCGGACCATAACACAGAAATCGTTCGCCATCTTGGAGTCCCATTTTGATTTCATGAATTTTGACAAAAAAATCATAATCTACGACCCCGACAACCCCCACATACCAATTTTGAAAAGAATCGGACCCTAATCACAGATATTGTCGGCCATCTTGGAGCCGCCATTTTGTTTTTTCTCTAACAAAAAATCCATATTGCATTTCCACGAAAACTATGAACACCTGCCAAATTTCACACTAATCGGACGACGGGAAGTGAGTCAAATTCAACTTGTAAGATCTGATTACACACATCGCGACAGGTATAAATGAAAGCTTGTAAATAAAATTATTGTTTGAAAAACTAAAAAAACACGCAATAAAATCATTGACCAAAAAATTTCATTTTAAGTAAAAAAGCGTGAGGTGCTTGATATCAGTTATCTTAATATCATTATGAAAAGTGAGTAAAGAGCACCCAACGCTTTTTTTACATAAAAGAAAACTTTTTAGTCAATGACTTTATTCTTATTATTTCAATTTTTTTAGTCCTTATTGCCATTAATGCGTGTTTTTTTATTTTTTTCAAACTATAATTTTATTTTTAACTTTTTAGTCCATTGCTACAGAAGACTAAAAAGTCTACTACGGGAGGAAAACTCTTCGATTGACTCATCCACATAAGATGAAAGTTATTAATGACTAAATTTTAGCGGATATGCTGAGAATCAGTGCATTCGCCATATCTTTGAATTGTAAATTATGCTGAGCACGTCCTCAGTGCATTCACCATATTTTACTAGTGCCACTTAAGAGTTCCACTATCCACCTTCTAGCTCCATCATCAGATCAGCTCCAAAATACCAAATTATAGTATTATCATCCATACTATACAGAGTGGGCCATTAAACGAAACCTCGGCTCAGTAGGTCAGCAGTACCGAATTATATAAAAACGCTCGGACCCGTCAACTACATTTACGAGGGGGGCATCGAGCTGTGACCGCCACCCCTAAATTTTTAAATGGCAACATATGGCAAGTGATACCTCATTTGAAAGGTATTTTCCTTCTTAATATCAAACAACAAAAATCAATTAATTCTATCGGTTTGTTTTTGAGATATAGGAACTTGAAATTGGGAAATAACTTTTTATTCACTCAATCAATAAAAATAACATCTAACAATGCAACTATTTGAAGATAATGATCATTGTCAATGAATCAAATGATCTAACTGTTTACCAACAAATAACATGCAATTCCGTTTCAAATTTTTATTTCATCCTCATTTACTTGATCGAAAAAAATTTAAGGTTCTTAAGAATCGATAAAAAGAAGTTTCCTCGAATTCGACTCGAATGCGAGTACAACAAAAGCATGTATGAGATAATTTTTTTGACAAATCGCAATTGTGGAAGTCTATCAGTGTCAAACTGATCTTTGATTGAACGTCATTGAGTGAATTAAAGTGAGTTTATACAGCAAGTAAAATAAAATGAGAAATAAAATAAAGTTTAATGAGTAATAATAATTTTCAGAGTGTTTATAGAGCTGAGTAAATTAATGTAAGAAGTAAGAAACTGTCAATCGAAATTTGGGATTCTATGTTGGGGTTACCTCAATTTCAATGATGTATACTTGAAAAATTGGTCCCTGTTATTGTTTATTGAATGAAAAATAAGCCACCGTTGACAACACTAACAATATTATAAAATCTTCATCATCTAAAGACATTATTGGCCAAAAACGAAATTTTTAAAAATGGCACTGAACACACCATTTTCCAGTTATGAAAACAAAAACATATACTAGGACTAAATAGCTATTATATCATGTCATCTATCATCAACTTTCGTCAGTTTGTCTGAATTATTCAGTATTTACATGTGCCTAACAACTAGTCGAAGTAAAATAAAATAAAAGATAAAAGTTAACCATCTTTTATTTTACTTCTTATTTTATATTACTTCTTATTTTATTTCTGTATAAACTTGTTATGGATGTTGTGTAGTTTTAACTTTTTAAATTACTTTATTTTATTTCTTATTTTATTTCACTTGCTGTATAAACTCACTATAAATCAGCACAATATACACACAATTATTTGGTTGTAACACTCTGAAAAACCTCAGTTTCAGTTTCTTGATATCCAAAATATGTATACTAATCTGTGGAGAACTCACTAAAACTTCTGATTGCACCCAACCGATATCAATTTCAATCAAGTAAAATATGTTGTTTTGTCTGTTCTTAAAGTGAGTTTATACAGCACGTAAAATAAAATAAGAAATAAAATAAAGTAAAATAAGAAATAATAATTTTCAGAGTGTTTATAGAGCTGAGTAAATTAATGTAAGAAGTAAGAAGCTGTCAATCGAAATTTGGGATTTTATGTTGAGGTTACCTCAATTTCAATGATGGATACCTGAAAAATTGGTCCCTGTTATTGTTTATTGAATAAAAAATAAGCCCCTGTTGACAACACTAACAATAATATAAAATATTCGTCATCTAAAGACATTATTGACCAAAAACGAAATTTAAAAAAATAGCACTGATCACACCATTTCCCAGTTATGAAAACAAAAACATATACTAGGACTGAATAGCTATTATACCTATCATGTCATCTATCATCAACTTTCGTCAATTTGTCTGAATTATTCAGAATGTACATGTGCCTAACAACTAGTCAAAGTAAAATAAAATAAAAGAAAAAAGTTAACCATATTTTATTTTACTTCTTATTTTATATTATTTCTTATTTTATTTTATTTCTGTATAAACTTGTTATGGATATTGTGTAGTTTTAACTTCTTAAATTACTTTATTTTATTTCTTATTTTATTTTACTTGCTGTATAAACTCACTATTACTTGACTAAAGCTGCTGAATATCTTTTCGCAATAATGGTGTATACGATCGCGGAAATAGTTGAAATAATAACAATTTTTTTCGAGAATGATGAGTGCGGTAACCGTATAGCTAATTTGTTCAATGAAACGCATCCAGATAAACTTGTTGCTAGAAAATACGTTCTTGAATTAGTGCAAAAATTTCGTCAAACTGGATCAGTAGCCAACAAGAAACGAGAACCAGAACCTGAATTTCCGTTGAGAAATGAAGCTGTTGAAGTTGCACTTCTAGGACAAGTTCATGCAGACCCAACATTGAGCACAAGGAAATTGGCTAGTGTTACCAATATCAGTAGAACCAGTATCCGCCGAATCCTGAAACATTCCACCCCTACAAAATACATTTGGTACACCAATTGAATGAAGATGATTTTGATAGGCGACAGGAATTTTGTGAAATTATGACTACGAGAATAGATGCTGATGAGAATTTCCTTTTCAACATCTGCTTTTCTGATGAGTCTACATTCTTTTTGAATTCGAATGTGAATCGTCATAATTGTCGTTATTGGTCAGATGTCAATCCACATGTTTTCCACGAAGTCCATACTCAAACTCCCCAAAAACTCAATGTCTGGGCCGGTATTTTTGGGGACCGTTTGATTGGACCAGTATTTCTCGATGGTTACCTGACAAGTGAAACTTATTTGGAATTATTGAATGAATTTTTTTATCCACAATTAGTAGACATCATTGAAAATGACGATCGCTACCATGACCACTTGATACTTCAACAAGACCTCCTGGGCACCTCCACATTATGCACATTCTGTGAATTTCAATTCACAGTGAATTAGTTTCCCCTGAACAAAAAATTATCAAAATCTGATTAGTATTTTTAAAAATATAATCAATTAAAAAAATCATGTATTTATTCTCAAAATATGTTATTCGCGCATACTCGGTATGAATAAGGAATTATATGTTGAAAGTTAGGCTTAGGTAATACCAATCGGAATAAAAGAACAGTTTTTTTTTCTATATTAACGAAAAAACGACTTTTGGCCTTTTTTCGGCCAAGCCAGATCCTGTAACCAAAAAAAATTAATGTTAAAAGACATGACATCTGGATGAAATTGAGTGATACGTATCTAGTTATGTTACTTCATCGGAGTGTTTCGCTATACAATTGCTTCTTCAGGTGGAGATAGATTGTTAGATTAGTTAGTAAATTTATCTCCACTTATATAACGAATGTCGTGGTTTTGCAAACCGAACTTAGTGAAAATAATATGGTGTTTTGTTTGCTTAATTTTCAATTATCGCCTGCGTCCATTCAAAATATTATTATTAATCATTATCACTTTCAATGTTTTCAAGATATTGTTTTTTTCAGTAGAATTGATAGTAATATCATCGAACTCGTATTTTTCATTCAAGGCGAACAATTGCTTCCGCGAACCCTACGCCCGCCTCTGGTCGGCTGTTTTATTAAAGCGATTCCCCATGATTTATAGGGGCAAAAATGAAACCAGGATTCTTTCCTGGCATTGCTCACATACCTAAAGAAGTGGAAAGCTCCGCTATTTCGGTTATCCTGCAATTTTATTTGTTATTTATTAAACCGTTTTGCTCTGCATAGCTTTCCGAGATTATGGAAATAAAAAAAAGTTACTCTCTTCTCGCATTCTGCTATCTTATCCCGCTTTGGGACTAAATGGTTCGGAGTTGGCATCGTTTGGACTTTTTCTGTGCTGAAAAGGAATACTCGAAAGTCGAACTGGGGAAAAAGGTCATTTGAATTTGTATGCAAATTAACGATAATAAACACGGTACCCATTTTAACGTGGACTATTTTTGAATACAAAGATACAGTTTGATGCAAGTATCGAATTATACATGTTTCATTAGAAAATAAACAAGAGCATACCTACAAAACACAGGATTGTATGTTTGCGTTATCTCGTGTAATGCTATGATAAGTCCAATATGTATGCAAGGTTGAGTTTACAATCGCAAAACTATATCGTGTATTAATAATAAATAATAATATAATAATAGTAATAAATTCATTTATTGTTAACAATAATAATAATAGTAAGGTACATGGTTTTAAAAAAATAAAATCAATGAAATATGTTTAAAATTAGATTATATCTATTCTAAGGATTCATATATCAATAAATGATACTCGATAAGTAAATTAATACTTGTTTCAAGAAATAAACATAAGTAGGACTTATATATATGTGTATAGAGGACATGTAGGACTTATTTGTACTATGTATTTGAGATTAGAATTCACAGTATGTATAAGCAAGAATGAGTACATGTTAAAATGGGTTATGTTTATAAGTATTTTGTTGATTAATAGCTATAACAATAATAATAATAGTTGATAAGAGGTACAGTTAGTCATTAGTCACACGAAATATGATGTGTTCTCTGTTAAGTTTTCAATCGTTTCCCTGGGTTTATTGAAGATATGTTTTTTTAATTCTTTTTTTGAATGGTAATAGGCCATTCCATGTTTTGACGGTGTCAGGTAGCGAGTTATACAGCTTGGGTGCCATGTATGAATAAGATCTTTTTGAAACCGACTTATGTACAACTGGGATTGTGTGAAGATGCAGTTTTCTTGTGCAGTAGGTGTGGATAGGTATTTTGGCTGAGTGTCTGTTTTGGTGGTATTTTAAATTGACTTTATAAAAATATAATTCCAAAGGTGTTTTGAAGTATTTGTGATTTTGACAATATCAGTTTCAGAAATCTTTTTTGAAGAATCTCGAGTGCGTTGATGTGGGTTCTCAGAGCTCCACCCCATGATGTTATACCATATTGTAAATGGCTCTCCACTAGTGCGTAATAAAGAGTTCTGAGGTACTGTGCTGGTAAAGATTTTTTCAGATATTTAAATATGTGGAAAATACTTCGCAGTTTTCTTATTACGTAGTCTATGCGACAATCCCATCTGAGATGCGTGTCTATTATAACCCCTAGATACCTAATGTTTGTCTTGGGCATAATTGTCAGTGAGGTGTTTTTGGTTTTCACTTCAAGCGTGCTAAAAGGCGGAGTATTAATTTTGTTGCATGTAAATGGCACTTAATTAGTTTTTTGTAAATTTATCGTTAATTTTTTATAATCCATCCACTTTTTAATTTTGTTGAAGTCCTCTTGCGGTTTCATTTTTAACTCATCTCAGTCGTGTGCTTTGTAGAAAATAGCAGTATCATCCACGAATCCGGTTATTTCTCCGCTACTCCGGAGTGAGAACAGATGTTGCATAATAGTGGACCTAACACGCTGCCTTGTGGAACACCCTAACTAATTTTTTCCTTTCGACTGAGTGAGTCACCGACCCTCACAGACTGATTTCTGGAAGGAAGGTAGCTTCTTAGGAGTTTGTGGCAGTTATTTCGTATACCCATTTCTTCCAGTGACTGTAAAAGTAATTCGTGACTCACCGTGTCGAAAGCTTTAGAAAGGTCTATAAATATGCATAGGCACGGCTTTCCAACGTCCAAGGACGAGTGGACTTTTTCTAATAAATTTGTAATGGCATCTTGAGTAGAGATCTTTTCGCGAAATACATACTGTTTTTTAGATATCAGCTGAAACTTATTCAGGTACGATAGCAGTCTGTTTTTAAGTAATTTTGTCGCCTTTTTCATAAATTGGTATCACCAAGGTATCTTTAAAAACAGAAGGCCACAATCCTTCATTAACACAGTAATTTATGGTGTATAATAGTGGATGGATGATGTCGTCCACTATTGTTTCAATTGTTTCGACTCTTATGTTGTCCGATCCAGCCGATTTTTTTGTTTTAAGGTTTTTGACCATTGCTCTTAGTTCATTTTCATCGACTGGAGACAAAAACATTGAGTTAAGAGTGAATAGCCGATCAGGTTCGTAATTGGGATCACTTTTTATTTTGTTAGCTAGGGTTTCTCCATTTTAACAAATCTGGTATTGAACTCGTCAGCTATTACTTTTTTTTCAGTTAGAAGATCACCTGCTAGATTTTTTATTGTTTTGATTTCATGATTCCCGCGTTTATTTTTACTCAGTTTGTTGACTATTTCCCATAGCTTTTTTTGTCTGTATTATTTGCATCAATTTGTGTTTTATAATAGTTATACTTGGTTTTCTCTATCAATGTGGTTAATTTGTTCCTGTGAGCTTTATATTGTTCCTTGAGAACATTGTTAGTGGGATTTCGTTTGAGATTCCTGGCCATTTTATTTTTAGTGTCTATTGATTTGAGAAGAGCATTGGTTATCCATGGCGTGATTTTTGAGTATTTCTGGCGGACTTTTTTCACTACCGTACATTGTTGGATAGCTTTCGCAAGACTATCAACAAGTTGTTCAGTTGCGGTGTTGGGGACTGTTGCTGAATATACCTGATTCCAGGATACTGTTTTGATTAGTGCCTTTAGTTTAGTCTCACTTATATGTTTGATGTAGTTTTTGAATATCAGCATAAAAACATGGTTATAACAGTAATTTACGTACCAAGTCCATAAAATACTGATTTTCGGAAGAGTGTATTTTTTCGGTAACCGGTTGGAATAAGAAATCAATAAAGCACGCTTCTTCAATCAAAGTAAAGAGAATTATAGTGCTGCATTATATCTAAGAGGCTCATTATTATTCATTGCCGATAAGGCTAAGCGGTCGATCGACCACAAGCAGGGACCTACTCGATATAATGAAATTTTCATAAGATGATATGTTTTATTGATGGCTCGGTTTAACAAATTATATAATATTATATTTACCAACGAGTGTGGAAAGTGGTACTTTATAGTAAATTTGTAGACAAAGAGTTTTTAAAAATATATTTTTTTCAAACTGAAACATATGTTTTATCTTCTAGTAGGCAACAAAGTACAGTTTTTCAAATACAAGTAGAAAAATAGGTACTTCACAAAATTATGTATTTGATGTAAAAAATGGTGGAAAAATGAATGAAATTTATTAAATTGAGTTTAACAGGTACAAATACAATTCGAAAAAATAGAGTGTCATTAAAATAATCAATAAATTTTATTCTAAGTCAGTTTCACTGTTACTATACAAGTTCACAACAATTTTTTCTCTGGCAACATGATCTATATTTAAATATGATTTTTCTACTTATTGTACATGCGCCACACAATTTTCCCAGCTTTCATTTGGAATATTCTGCATTTC
Source organism: Gonioctena quinquepunctata (assembly GCA_018342105.1). Lineage (NCBI taxonomy): Eukaryota > Metazoa > Arthropoda > Insecta > Coleoptera > Chrysomelidae > Gonioctena > Gonioctena quinquepunctata. The sequence continues at coordinate 1,926,560 of JAFIRS010000001.1, read as the reverse complement.
TGACTTAATCAAAGCTACCACAGATGAATTTAAAGTTAACGAAATATTATTCCTCTTTACCAATGCTTTCAGCTCATGACATATGTGTTCAATTGGATTGAATATGCAATGGTAAGGAGGAAGTCTTACCACTGTATGACCCATTTCTTCTGCCAATGTGTCACAATAATATTGTTTATTTATTGAAAATGATTTTATTATTTCCAGCCTTATTGGTCTATGTAAAAACTAGCACAAGAGCCACAAGTTAATTTATGTACTCCAGATTTCTCAGTTTTATCTTTATTGTTCATAATAAATTTATTCAATTATTATCTGTTTTATATGCGATATTGATGTTATTTTTACGCAAAAAGGTAGAATTTTTTCGGTAGCATGGCCTAAATATGTGATAACTTTTGAAATTAAGTTTATCGTTTCGAGTAAGAAACACTTCTGTTAAGCTTTTTCATAAAGTTTTCTTGAAAGAATATTATCCATAAGGTTTGGACTATAACCATTATTATTATTGTTTAATTATATTTAAATCTAATTTAAAGAAATCCGCACGAAAACATATGCACTATTTCGAAACCAACAAGTTATATTTTGTTAAGATATCATAGTTTCAGTCTATTCTAGGCGAAAAAACTTGTTTTGTTTCTTGATGACTATCTCTGTTTGAAATATTTTTTTTTAATTACAATTGACAAATCAATGTTCATTACAAAAAAAAGAATTAATTGCTACTGCCCATTGAATAAAAGATAGGGTAACATTCTGATTGTTCAATTGTTCAATATTACCTTTCATTTAGATAAGGGGTGCGTTACATTTTTTTTTAGGTCATTTACAATGTTTTTATTGAATATCTAGAAAACTATTGCGTTAATTTGGACCATATTTTACTCACAATATTTTGAAAATGTTGACTATCATATACGATAGTTTAATCAACTTTGTATGTTGCGTTTCTAAGATATGCATTTTTGAAGCTTACGATATTACGATATATGAGGTAATCTATCGATTTAACAAAATTTCATGGAACCTTTCGACACATTAAATTCTATTATAAAACTTTTCGAAATCAAACCACACTCAACAAGAATTTGAAACTCAAGAAAAAATCGAATTATAAATAATGACTTCTAACATAGAAAGTCAATCAATATTATGGAAATAATAATATAACAAATCGAAATTGAAACTAATTAGTTATAAACAAAATAATCAACAATTTACATAATGGAACTCTCAAAAAACAAACAATAACCAAAACCCAAATTGAAATAAAATTATTAATATTGTTATTGATTGGTCTATTTGCGCAATCTAAAACATTTTACTTTATTGTTTCTATTTGAAATTGATATGCGTAATCCTGAACCTGGACTAATTACGCTGCCCCATAGCGTCCAGAGTTAGGAATAGTATAAAGTATCAACTGTCGGTATCTTTTAGTATTATTCCTGAAGCACCTGCAAATGAATGTATTCTAGGCTACTACTGTACCTGCAAAAGTGGAGCAAGAACAGTGGGATGCTGTTCCCATATTTGCAGCGTACTTTGGTACCTAGGATATGCTCGTCATCAAGAAACAATAAAGTACCCTTATAATAGCCATGAACTATTAAACAATATTATTTGAAGTTAGGTATTGTTTATTGTTTGTTTTTTGAGAGTTCAATTATGTAAATTGTTGTTTACGTTGTTTATAACTAATTAGTTTCAATTTCGATTTAGAGTTCACTACTACAATATACTATAAGATTTTCACTACTTAAGGGTTCAATAAAGCACGACGCGTGTTTGCTATACAATAGCTTCATCAAGTTCATTTCGATTTGTTATATATAATTTCCATAATATAATTGACTTCTTATGTTAGAAGTCGAAATTTATAATTCGTTTTTTTTTAGTCTATACTGTTGAGTTCCAAATTGTTGTTGAGTGTGGTTTGTGTTGTTTATAGTATCAAATAATTGATTTCGAAAAGTTTTATAATAGAATTGAATGTGTCGAAAGGTTCCATAAAATTTTGTTTAATCGATAGGTTACCCCATATATCGTAATACCGTAAACTTCAAAAATGCATATCTTAAAACGCAACATACAAAGTTGATAAAACTATCGTATAGATAGTTTCCAAAATATTGTGAGTAAATATGCTCCAAATTAACGGAAAGTTTTCTAGATATTCAATAAAAACATTGTAAATGACCTAAAAAAAATGTAACGCAACCTTTATCTACATGAAAGGTAATATTGAACAATTGAGTTCATCAGAATGTTACCATATCTTTTATTCAATGGGCAGTAGCAATTAATTCCTTTTTTTGTAATCAAAATCTGTCAATTGTTTTCAGACTAGGGGTATACTCGAAAATTAAAAAAAATATATATTTCAAACAGACAGAGTCATCAAGAAACAAAACACGTTTTTTCTCCTACAATAAACTGAAACTATGATATCTTAACAAAATATAACTTGTTGGTTTTGAAATAGTGCGGGAAAAAAATCCGGAAAAACGTTTTTTTTTACTATGTTCCGTATACACCCTAATGTACTATCATCAATAAGATTATAATTGAACATGTTTATGAGTTCCGATCAATACATTTTCATCCTTACTTTGTCTTATTTCGACTAAAAAAACAGTTTTTTTCTTTGTCAATCCAACCCCAATACGATATTTTTACGAACTTTGGCCGCTCATATCTCAGAAACTAAACATACAAAATCATTTGAACTCACACTTTTATCTAATGACCCATCCCACTATTCGCTGTGTGCAAGACTGTTAATGCCTTCTAGTGATACGATAACTGAAGTTTTCCTGTTTTATTTCCAATACTCACTATGTAACAATTTCAATTTTTTAACAATTTCTAAATAATCTACCACGAAGTAACAATTTTGAAGCTCACTAGTAGTTCTAGATGAATCGAAGTTCTTTTTCTGTGGAACAAAAAGTATTTAAATGATAAAAAATATGTGTATTGATACGAAAGTTCACCGCATTTGGAGGTTATGTGGTTTCGTGCACATTTGACAGATGGTCGACAATGGAGCTAAAACAACTTCACATTTCCGCTTGTTAAAGAACGTTTATTCGAAATTTTTACTGTTTTTATTGTGTTTCGAATGAAATATTGTGACAATGGACCTGACCAAATATTATTCCAGTTTAGATGATGTTCACCGGGACCGGTATAAAGAGAAAAAAAACTTGCATTTCACATCAGCACAATATGAAGGCATGCTCATCTACGAATTAAACAATAACATAGTAATCCAACATAAACAAATCGGAAAAGTGTTTTAAAGCTCTACCTCTAATGTCGACTATCTGTCAAATGTGCACAAAACCAAATTTTGAATTTTTGAATGCTACTTTTGTGGACTTTTAGATTCTTTCATAATGAGTGTCATCTTATATACTGGATTTGCGAAAGTATTTCATAGCATAAACTTTCAGCCTGAAACGCCAGGGAAAGGCAAGGATTTGGTAAATGCCGGACATGTCATAAATGTGGAAGAGCACAGAGAGTCAGGTGTTGGCATTTTTATTAGAGCTGATGTTATTAGACAAACGTCTGTTAGTTTTGAATTTTATTGAAATGCATTTATCATGGTAATAAGAAAAAAAGCTCGAAAAGTATGACACCCAAGCTGAACCATCAGCGCTGTGACAAATTGTTATTTGTTATGTTATGAATAATTTATTTACAATATCTTCTCTACTTTCAACGTTTATGAAGAGGTTATGTTACTATCTTTATTCTTTTGACAGCTGATATCCACTAATCTCTTTGCTGTAGCTTATGTAATGCCGTTGTAAAATTTACGTATTGTTTTGGGTAGTATTTTCGCAATCGACTACACAGCAATAACGAGGGCTCATTGTAATTAAATGTTGTCATACTACCCAACCGTGACAGTTTCCACTACGATTACCAGGAACATTACCTACTTTTGCCACCATGGGCGCTGTCATAGTTCCATCTATCCCCTCCAGCCTAATGCACACAGTGAATAACATAATAAAATTTCAGCCAATTCGACCGAGAGCCAATTTTCCATATGTTTTCGTTGCGGGGTTCTTTTCTTCTGAAAGCGAAATATTAATTAATTTATGTATCATACTATTATATGCGGCTATTTTATGTTGGTATGGATGCATTGATGTACGCATGCATATCATCCTATAATAAGAAAATTTGGATAATATCATGGATTCGCACAATTCGAGTTTTATTTTAGTTGATAGAATATCACGTTTGAGATACAACATATCAGTACATTATACGAGCCCTGGCAAAGATAACTTACTTTTAGTTTCTTTAACCAAGGGTAGCGGTGTTCCTGTAATTTGGAAGCATTTGATTTTGAGCCGAAAAGTATGGCGACAGATTTAGATGGGTTAAGGTTTCAGGTTGTGCGGCCGAAATGTTATGTAAGGATAGAAGATCATTTTCAATAGTATTGACGGATACAGGAATAGAACCGGTACGAAATTTCGAATAGATTTGCGTCATCGGCAAAGTAACTGTGCACCTAAAGACATGAACCCAAAAACAAAATGTAGGAAAGGAAAGATTCTTAACAAAAATTGGAGTTTTGAAAGAATTTAGCTACGCCATTATTCTACAAGGTGTTTCAACATTAGGGTAATACAATAACCTTTTAATCAACTTGAAAAAAAATTGGAAAATCGAACTAAAAATAAAAAAATTATGAGATTTAAAATTTTATTAAATATTAACTTATGAAATGAAATGCATAAAGCACATACAAAGTCGTCTTCACAAAAGGTTCAATATAAATTGAAACAATTGGTTGACCGACAGGCGAAAAACAACTACTTTCCTAGCAAATACCACGCAGAACGTTGAATGATATTCACCTGACAATCCATGCAAACTTCCATATAAATGGATATTGTTCGCAAATGTTTCTTTCTGATAAGCTCGATTATGTTTGAATTCATGTCGTGTTCACCTAAGAATCCGCATACCGGTTTCAGGCTTTTTTGGCCCTCATCAGTACGGAGTAGTCACCAGCCAAAGATCCAGAGAGCTCTGGGCGAAGTGAGACGCAACATAAATAAAATCATCATCGAGCTTAAAACATCTTTGAGAAGGAATCTTTTATTTAGAATCTTATCGAGGTAGGAGACTTGTATGGAGTGTTTCTTTCTGTCACTAGGTGTCGCCGGTTAAAAGTTATCTTTTCCGACGCACCCAAAGATGTTTTAAGCTCGATGATGATTTTATTCTCGCTTCGGCCAGAGCTCTCTGGATCTCTGGCTCGTGACTACTCCGTACTGATGAGGGCCAAAAAAGCCTGAAACCAGTATGCGGATTGTTAGGTGGACACGACATGAATTTAAACATAATCGAGCTTATCAGAAAAAAACATTTGCGAACAATATCCATTTATATGGAAGTTTGCCTGGATAGTCAGGTTCTGCGTGGTATTTGCTAGGAAAGTAGTTGTTTTTCGCCTGTCGGTCTACCAATTGTTTCAATTCATATTGAACCTTTTGTGAAGACGACTTTGTGTGTGCTTTATGCATTTCATTTCATATCTTATCCCCTTCATATGGCTTTTTCTTTCTTTAAATATCAACTTGTTGCGTGTTTTTCGCACGAGGGTGTATAAGCGGTCGCATGGAGCGACAGTCAGTTTTATTCATTGATCTTATCTGTGTGATGTTATTCAGTACATTGTTGTGTAATAAACGGATAATATTTCATTCGACTATTTCAATAATCGAACTCCAGTTTCGTAACAATAATCTATTTCACCTGGGAGAATGGAATGAAACAAATCGTGCTGGACGAAATTATGAAGATTTTCCGTATGCACACATACTTCGCCCCCATTGGTTCATCTCCTCTCTTCCACTCCGTTCGAATTGTGTTCGGCATTAGGATGGCGCTGGTGGCGCGAGATAGGACTCCACTACGTCGGATTTTGCTGAAAGCTGGGGGACGATTTCAAAAGACTCAAAATTACTTTCGGGATAAGAGGGATTAGGCCGAAGCGGTCGCTTGTTTCTGGCGCACTTCTACGGTATTAGGCAGGCCTGGCTTCACGCCACCAATACCCATTACCGAGGCACCGACTACTGGATGCCATGGATATTCCACTGATTCAATCAACTTTTTTTCGCGTTCGTCGCCGTCGTCGGTCGGGGACGAATGTGTTCGGCGATAGTTTGCGAGGTGGCGAGCGGAAAAATTGAAAATGCGAACAATGTGGAAAATAACAGTGGATTTGGCCAGGGGCCAGCACAATGATCTTGAGCACGTGGGGAGTGGAGACCGAGTAGTTTGACGTACTTCTGTATTTCTTATTTATTTATTCAACGTTACACCACCCTTACAGTTAATGACTAACACAAATATTCCAAAGCTGATGTTTTTTTTAAGATAGTAGTTTTTAAATCTGAGATTCTTATCTTAAACTGGCTGACCCGACAAACGCTGTCCTGTCCAAATTTCCATATTCCCTTAAAAAAAATTGTGAAAACTCTAGTAGATTTTTTTTTCCTATTTATTCTTTGTCACTATGTTATGCTTCTGACGCTGTCCGCTTCCCGTTATCCCGTTTTTCCGTTATCCTGTTTTTCCGTTATCCCGTTTTTCGTTATCTCATTTCCCGTTATCCACTTATCCCGTTTTTTCGTCATCCCGTTATGCTGTTTTTCAGTTATCCCGCTTTCCCGTTATCCCTGCTTTCCCGTTATGCCGTTATTCCCGTTATTCCCGTTATTACCGTTATCCCGTTATGCAGTATTTCCGGTTTCTCGTTATTTGGTTTTCCCGTTTTATTTTATATGCAGTGTTGTCCGTCATAAAGCTTGGCTATATATGTGAGAAAAAATTGTTATTGAAATTCGGTTCGTTTCTGTATGTCTGACAATTGAAAAATCCGCTGCGACCTCAGATTTGACGGGAATTTTAAAAAAAGTTTTCTGTGGTGCCGAAAAATGGGACAAATTGACAAGATATCGAAAAAAATTATGGAGAAGATGTGTTTGGAATCCAACGAAGACCCCATGTATGAATTTTGAACCATATTGAAATAAAAACAAAAATACCATTTTATTCCTCAACCCTTACTAAGAAACATTATACATTCTTTTTTTATCTGGAAACAGCTTTAATAACCTAAATCACATACATTTGGGTCAAAACTAATAAAATATTTGTGGAATAGACATTTTGCGGGAGATTAATTATGAAAACACGATTTAGTCTTGTCACTAGGTGTATAGTCTAATCAACAAGTTCAAAAACGTGTTAAATAGATATAAAGCTCCTAACAATATGAGTGATAGCTCATTCGATTCGGAATGACGTCTAAAAAAATGTTTATTAGCACGTAAAAAATTGCTATTGTTATTAACAAAATAAGATTAAAAAAAGAAGATATTTCCTACCTCCCGGAACTCTATCTCTATTATTCATATTTTTTTTAACGCTGAAAATAGGGCTCCGCGAGGTCGTTACGGCATAGGCGCACCGTCTAAAAAGCCGTTATATCACCTAAAATAATTTTTTTATAGTATTAAATAACAATTTAAAAATTTGAATAAATTATGGTGTAATCTAGACACTTGAACGAAGAAACCTAAAAAAAATTTCATGTCGATTTTTCAAAAAGTTACACCATTGTTAATTAACTAACTTTTTTGCAATCTCTGTTTTTATAAATTACGACATAAAAGTTTAAATAAGTGGTCTATAAAATTTTCGCTCCGTGGAGCTCTTTTCATTTAGGTACTCAATAAAGCAATGCAAAAAAAAATTATTAAAGTTTATTATTTTGTTAATTATAATTTTTTTAAATTAACAAAAAATGAAATTTCTAAAAAATCAAAAAAATTTTTAAAAAAATTTTTTATGAAAAATATAATTAAAAAAATAATTACTATTTTTTTTTTTTTATCTATATTTGTTTAATTTCAATTGTTTAAATAATTAGTTAAATTATTTCATTCTTAAAAATATTCCTTTTTCAAAATTAACGAGAAATATTTTTTTTTTTACAGCATTGTTACATATTAAGATATATAGCGTTCCATAATTTGTCAAGTTATAAATTGTTATAACTTTGAATAGTAGATGATATTTATAAAGATATTTCGATCTTTTGAAAATTGATTCTGTAACCATTGTTTATCAGTTGTTATAAGCATTTGTTTATAAAATTTTAGATTTTTTTATATTTTTCGAAATTTCATAGTTTATAACTTGTTAAATAATATAGATACACCTACGGACTCAAAAACTTTTTTGTTCTATGATAAAATATCTTTCTAATTACGTATAAATTATAGCAATATATATTTTTGTTTTATAATATACTAGTTTAAATTTATACTTCATTTTATCACTAGAATTATTATTATTCTGCTAAAGTTAAATTAAATATTTTCTAAAATAAAAAATTCATGCTTAATAATTTAGAAAATATACTTGAAAAAATATAAAAATTAGAAAATAAATTCAATTATTATTTTAGTAAATATTATTTAAGTAAATGAATAATTAAACTTTAGCAGAATATTAATAATTCTAGTGATAAATGAATGAAAATGATCAATAGCAGAATGTAAATTAGGTAAGTATAAATTTAAACGAGTATATTAATTAAACAAAAATCTATATTGCTATAATTTATACGGAATCAGAAAGATATTTTATCATAGAACAAAAATGTTCTTGAGTTTAAAAAATTAAAAAAAAGGGAATCGATTTTGAATTCATTTAAAGATAAATGAATCTTTCAAAAAATGATTAATATCCTTTACCGTATTATAAGAGATACGGTTCAAAAGTTATAACAATTTATAACTTGACAAATTATGGAACGGCTGTAATTTCATTATCATATAATATGTAACAATGCTGTAAAAAATCCAAAAAAAAATTGTTCTATACTTTGTTATACATTGTTGTTTTTTCATTATCATATAATATTTAACAATTAAATGGTAAAAAAACTATTATAAACATAAAAAGCTGTATTTGAGAATTAGGAAAATGTATTTTTTTTAAATCATAATTTAAATCATAATTATTAGATGCAAAAGATGAATAAAAGATTTTTTTTAAAAAAATATTTTTATAAAATTTTTACAAATTCTCTTTTTTTTTCAATGTTAATAAACTATATAGTTAATCAAAAATAATGTAAGATATTCTAAAATTTTTTTTTATAACATTTTTTAGAAATTTAATTTTTTGTTAATTTAAAATAATTATAATTAACAAAATAATAAACTTTAATCATATTTTTTTGATATTTTTTTTTTGAAATTTCATTTTTTGTTAATTTAAAAAAATTATAATTAACAAAATAATAAACTTTAATAAAAAAAAATTGCATTGCTTCATTGTGTAACTTTTTGAAAAATCGACATGAAAAATTTTTTTTACCGAGATTTCTTTCGTTCAAGTGTCTAGATTACACCATAATTTATTCAGATTTCCAGCGTTAAAAAAAAATTATAAATAATAGAGATAGAGTTCCGGGAGGCTTTTATTGGAAATTTCCTCCTCTTCCAGGATCTTTTTTCATAATTCCTTAAATATCATTATTTTAGAAATTATTAACGAAATACCTTATTTTTTTAATCTTATTTTGTTAATAACAATCGCAATTTTCTACGTGCTAATAAACCCTTAAAAAACTTTTTTCTAGACGTCATTCCGAATCGAATGAGCTATCGCTCATATTTTTAGGAGCTTTATATCTATTTAACACGTTTTTGAACTTGTTGATTAGACTAGTAGTCATGCCCTGTATATTAATGCACATGAGCTTATTCAATATTGTCAATCCGTAAATGAAATTTAAACCAACTAATATTTGTATTCAAAACTTAATAATACTTTATTTATCCTTGTTAAATTTAATATTGGTTGGTAATTTGAACTTCAATGACTTAGATATATTTTGGAATTTTATAAGGCGGCTTTGAAAAAAGATCTACTTTTGTTGTACAATAACACATGTCACAATAACTTGTTGACAATTTTGTTGGAGTTGTCGTTCTTTATCAGTTTTTGTGTTTTTCAATCTATCAATAGAAATGGCTCCAAAACTGAGTATACAAGAAAAAATAGAAATAGTATTGCTATATGGCGAAAATTATCATAGCACAAGAGAAGTAGCTGGAATTTCAATGGAAGGCATCCAGACAAAATTTGCATTTTACTACGGTGGCAAAGATATTGCAAAAATTTAAGAACTGGTTGGTCGAAAACAAATATAAAAGTGTTCAGTTAAGCCTGTTGTAAATAATAAAATAATATAAACAATGTTTTACTGACAGTCACGAGACACCAAGAGTTTCGACGAAAATTATGGCAGGAAAGGCAGAAATATCTCAAACCTCTGTTAGACGAATTTTAAAGAAAAATCACTTTCACCCATACAAACCAAAATTTGTGCAAGTACTGCGAGATAGGGATTATGACACTCGATTTTATTTGTGTGCATGTTTCCAGGGAATGTTAGAAGACAATCGTGATTTCTCGAAAATGTGCTACTTTCTGACGAAGCAACTTTTATCTCAAATGGTGTCGTGTTCTCAATCATAATCCTAATTTTATTATTGAAGCCAAGGACCAATATAGTTTCAAAGTGAATGTATGGTGTGGAATTTCAAATGAGCGAATTGTAGGTTCCTTTTTTTTAGACAAAGTTTAAATGATGGAACGGTATTTCAACTTTCTACGGATCGAGATATCTACATTTATCGATTGGATTTTTCTTCACTTTCATCAAAGTTGTTCGGAAAGTATAGTGAACAGAAGGTTTCATCTGGAGAGAGGTTTTTTGGTAAATATCTAGTTACATCACACATGCACTCTGAATATGGGGAAAATACTTTTATACGTGTTTTTGCCTCCTGAATACGAATCAGGAAGTCATTCTAAAGTCTTCTGTCAAATGAACGAAAATTCTTCATTTGCAACTGTGTAAAAAGAGGATTTTCGATAAAAACGACGATCTTTTGTGCAAAGTTGTACCGAAAATAAGTGATTCAGGGTGTATTGTTTATGATGGTAAAAAGAACGAGGCATTTGGAGTGATTTTTGTGCGAGAAAACGGTGCTTGAAAATGAGTTTTTTTAAAAAGTACTGTAACTCGGAAACGGTATGAGACCGCCGCATTTTTCTTCCGGATTCGTGTTCAGGAGGCAAAAACACGCGAGAAAAGTATTTTCCCCATATTCAGAGTGCATGTGTGATGTAACTAGATATTTACCGGTTTTTTAGCGTCTTTTCCCCTTTCCATTCTCCACATTTTGATGGGTTACACTCACCACTTTCTTTTCGTTTTCCGTTTCACCTAGTGTTTTTGAACTTTTTTCAGTTTTTTCATACTCTGCGCTAACCTCGGCTTGGGCGATCTTTTCGTCTCCGGACCCGGTGCCTGGCTCTGCAGTGTTTTCATTAGGTTTAATATTACTCTTCTTTGAGTTGAGTTTGAGTTTTTCGGCTTCACTTGGGAAAAAATGATAAACTCACTATATCGCATCTTTTTCGGAGTTCCTTGGCTTCTAGTACCGAACAGCTGACGATTTCGCTGTTTTCCGATGTGAGTTTTGCCAACACACTGTTTTTAGTAGTTTCGGTGGTTTCGTATGGTGAAATAATGTCTTTTTCACGGTTTTTGTCACTGGGTGATTCATTGTGGCTTTTTGCTTTCACGCTTTTATTGCGATCTGCACCTCCATCGCTGGATTCTTCCATTGGGGGGTCATGTATTGAACTTTTCCACCAATTCAGCTGTAGTTGTTTGTGTCCTTTAACTTTTTACAAGCGAAATTGTTTTCACTTTCAAGGGTTTTGGAATCCTAACCTCACTTTTTCACTCTGGCGAACCAATACGTTGAAATTCCCGAACTCGGTGGTTATTAAGGGTCACAATGGCCTGCAGTTTTGCAATAGCCAGATATCGTGTTAGAAACACTATTTTTAGTCGTTTTAGTCATTTAGATCACTTTCAACACACTGTTTTCTTGTTTTTAAGTTATTCAAGGAGTTTAATTCACTTTTTCAATACTTTGTGGTTTATACGGCACTTAAACTACTGAATTTCACGAAATTCGCGGGAACATTGAAGCTTTACCAACTACAAGTAGTTGTATTCTGTTAGACATTCACAAAAGATAACTTCATTTTTATCGTGGATTTTTCACTTCACAGAAAAATATTTCTATTCAATATTCAATTGAGAATGTTTCCCTTTTCAACATCAATACCTCACAAGAGGTTATCTTGAACGATGGAAGATAGTGACTAAAGTTAATCTTTCAGTACTACATCTGATTTTATGAACATCCTGTTCATATTTTCAAACAAATCGACACAATTAAATTATTATTGCCGTACTTGAAAAACTGAGGCTTCTAACATGTTGAAAAAGGTATATTTGAATTCAAATATCAAATCACTGTATGTAGTGAGTTCAAAATCTCTTATTCCATCAATTTTGCATTTCCTATTTCCCTAGATAGGAATTAAATGCGTTCACATTCAATTCTGACAGGACCAAGTGTAGTTGTCACACATACTCGTATATAATAGAAAGAGACAGAGAGAGAGAGAAAGTCTCATGAAGGGGGCATAACGCATAACGTAACAATTTCTACCAGTCAACATCCACCGCGAGGCGCGTGAAGGAACTTCGTTCCAAAAAGAATTCTTAAGATATAATAATAATAATAAACAATTTATTCACAAATGACTACATATTGTATAAATAAGTAGAAGGGTGGATAAATATAGCTTAATCTACGAGGTATATTATGTATATCAGGATATACATACAGTGCTTCTCAAACGTCCCCTCCCCCCCTCTTATTTTTGAAACAATTATACATAAACAAGTGAAATTTGGAAACTGAATATGAAAGGTTGTAAACTTCACAAGACCATTGTGACCAATAATTTTAAATGGAACCCTACGCCAAGCGACACCTCTTTTAGAAGGTATCGAAAAAACCTATTCAATGATACTAATTTTGTTTGTGTTTATGGCAGTTTTGATGGCTCATTAGTAAACATTAAAATTTAAATTCCATTCAGTATGATATTAATTATAGATTTAAGAATCAGAATCAACTTAAAAAAATTTCTCGAAGTGACCTCCATTTACTTCCTGACAGTGAAATATCCTATTTTTGAACCCTTCTCGTACTTTTGCAAATGTGTCTGCGGAAACAGCCTCACATTCTGCAACAATACGTTGTTTTAAAACGTCAATATTCTCAGGTTCAGAGGCGTAAACCTTCGATTTGAGGTCCAAAGGTGTGAGGTCCGGTGATCGAGCTGGCCATTCCGTTGAACCTCGTCGTCCAATCCATCTACCACGATACTCCTCATCCAAATACCGTCTCACTGCACCGTGATAGTGTGGAGGAGCATCATCCTGTTGGAATGTTATTTCCAAATTGCCGAATTCATCTGGATTATCTTCCAAAATTTCAAGGTTTAACGGTTCTATTGCGTTTTGCAACAGCTCCAGATAAACCTCACCAGTTAAATTCGTATTTAAAAAAGAGGCCCAACGATGTGGTTTCCCAGGATACCTGCCCAAACATTCACCTTCTGGGGAAATTGGGTATATGTTTCACGAAACAGGTGAGGATTTGTGTCACTCCAATACCTCACATTCTGTGTATTTACATTTCCATTTAGATAGAAAGTACCTACTTTCGTCACTAAAACAAATTGTTTTGACATAGTTTGGCTGTTGGTTAATTTAAGTTTCCATATTTTCACAAAATTCTAGTCTTCGGTCTGGGTCGTCGTCTGAGAGTTGATGAACCATTTTTAATTTGTATGGATGAAATTTGTTTTTTTTCAACTCCCTGTGTACTGAACTTCGACTGACTTCACAGATGCAAAGTGAGTTGTTGAAGAAGTAGGATTAACTATTACTTCTGCCAGTATATCAATTTTTTTCTCATCAGAAATTTGTGGTCTGCCAGATCGTTTCGAATCATCAATATTACCCGTTGTTTCAAACTTACGAAGAAGCTCCCTCAAATGAGTCCTCGAAACGGGGCGATCGGAAAACCTCTCATTAAAAATTCGTTTTGCTGCATGAATATTTTGTCCAGTTTCACCAAGAATTAGGATCGCTGCTACTTTATCACCTAAAGCACGTACCATTTCGCTTCTTGAAGCTCCTAAACGTTCGGCTCACAACAATTTAACAAATTATTAAAATGTACAAAAATATTGTACCAAAAGCTGCTAAAACAGTTAAACGTTCGATCAACAATACCCAAATTATTAAATGTACAAAAACTTGGACAATTACAAAAACGTCGAATTAGGGAGACTAACAAAAACGTCAGCTTATTTGACAACTATCCAGAGGCGGAGCTTGAATTTGGAATTTTACTATTAACTGATTTAATTCATCACAGCTTTGCGTGTTTCAAAAGCGAGTTGCCAAAACTGCCACATACACAAACAAATTAGTATCATTGAATAGGTTTTTTCGATGCCTTTCAAAAGAGGTGTCGCTTGCCGTAGGGTTCCATTTAAATTATTGGTCACAATGGCCTCGTGACGTCATCTTTGACGATTTCGTCATCTACCATCACTAGTAATATTCAGTTTCCTTTAATATTCAGTTCCCAAATTTCACTTGTTTATGTATAATCGTTCCAATAATAAGGGGGGGAGGGGACTTTTGAGAAGCACTGTATATACCAGTGTGTAGTGCGGAAAAGGTTAGTAGTATATAAATATAAATATCCAGGAGTATTTCCTTAACATAAACTAAATAAAACAAAAATAAAAAATATCTAAAAATAGTACCTAAACATAACTCAACATCATAACAATTTCAAATGAATATTTAGGCTATAATAATTTATGTTAATAAGCAAACAATTTGTAGCCATCATATTTAAACAATTATATCATGCTTTTTATTTAGCGGTCATTAATTTTTTATATTTCTATGCTATTGGACAGTATAGTATAGGGTAATATTTAATTCTTTAATTTTTCTATTATTGATTTTATGTACATGGATGGTAATTCTCTGATGTATTCCCTGAAGGATTTATTGAAGCGTTGGATTGTGGGTTCGTTTTGAATATTTTCAGGTATGCAATTGAAGACTTTCGCTCACAGATATTGGTAACAACTCTGTCCGATTGATTTATTCATGAATGGGAGTATATATTTATTTTTCTGTCGCGTCTCATGATAGTGAGAATGAGTTGAAGTTCGTTCTTATGCAAATATTGTGTTTGTCCTAATCTCAAAAAATAAGTTTCCTTAAATCATAGATCTGTGTCTCTTCGTATAGCTCTTCATTTGGGTATCGGCTTTAAAGTCCATCCAATATCAATTGCAGAAGCTGTTTCTATAGGGAGCAAATAAAAACTCACTTCGCTAACACGAGCGTATATGCGAAGAAACGGAACGAAAAATAATATGTACTACTCGTAAACATTCGCCGTCGGCAAACGGTAGATCAAAAGAGCCGATAGTCAACGTGGACCTGAGTGACTGCTGTCTATTCTTCAACGGATTCGTCTGGGCCAATCGAGTCGGACATAAATGCTTGCAGGTGTGGCTATACGATTGGAGGTCATAAATTACGCGTTATATTTGTGTTTTAATAGCTCTGAAAGATCAAAAACCAGTAGCGTCTGTGGTCTTGGTGTGTGCCGATCGAAATTCGTTTTAGGATATTCTAGTTTTGTAGGATATTCTAGTTTTTTTTTCTTAATGTATTTATATAAATAAAAGCTTGTCTTTAATTTTTTTCATTTTTCATTATTTATGAAGTATTTTTAAAATCTTAAAATATCGAAATAAAATTAGTTATCTCCGCCACTGCTGCTCACAGGATTTCGCCGCAAAACTTTTTTATGTTTCTGCAACTGATATTGTATAAACAACCCCTCCATAATGCACGTGCTGGGTTCTCTCTCCAAAAACAGTTCTTTTAAGTCCGAGTTAGAGACAGTTCAACAGGCTGAGGAAGCATCATGAATGAATTTCCAAAATTTGTACATACTGTCCAGTATACATATCATCGGAGAGTAGGAATTAATCATATATTCCCAAGATTTGACAAAAAAATATCTCTTGAAAACGGACCTATTGTATATTGGCCATAATTTATTACAAGACAATGTGGACACCTAATGAATTTCGTGTAATTGACCCTGAAACTCGTATGTATATGCCCCGATATGTAATATTCCAAGGAAAATAATACAATGCGGGAACAAGAGTGTCACTCAATGGGAGGGTGACATGGTGACAATCTGGCATCGTACATCAAAAAAATTACCCTCGGAAATAAAAATAAAAAGATCTGTGATCTAATGGCCAGATAAAATATATGTTATTGAATGAGACAATGCGGAACACAATCGATCCTAAGGAGGAAGTATCCGTTAAACGTAATTTTTATTAATTCCGTTTATTCTCGACAAAAGAAGTTGATGGGAATGGAAAAAATAGGTGATTGAGTGTGAGATTTATTGAAATATAATAGGTCATTCCCGCACGTTTATTCAATTATCAGTATTATCCTGGGCTAAGGATTCATTTCATCATTTGTTTACTTCACATCTGTGGAATTGTCGGCCTTGTGTCTTACGTACATTCTTTTATATCGACTTGTTTAAAAATAATAAGAGCGATGAAAAGTCATCCGAATCATTGAAGAAAGGTCAAAATATTTTTGATTTGTATTAGTAAGAGTATGATTCGTTTTTTGGGACATGATAGCTCATAGCACCACAGTATACTTTCATAAAAATATGTTAAAGCATCTGTGATAGTTAAGTTATATATGGTCATCCACTGAATAGTTTTCAATCTAGTTCTTAATTCATGTATATTTTCTGGTTGTAATTGTCTTTCGAAAATACTTTCTGATTGCTTTTTGGACTGATTGGGTTCTGCATTTTTACAAGCTTTTATTTTAGTTTCACTTGTTAGTTCGTTCATTGTTGGTTTGGGTCAAATCTTGCAAGTGAATTTTGACTGACTTCTAGTCGTCCGATTGATTTGAAATTTCGCAGGTGTTCATAATTCCGGTGACAACGCATTACAGAATTTTTGTTAGAGAAAAAAACAGTATGGCGGCTCCAAAATGGCGGACGAGATGTTGATTTTTTAAAATTGTTTTGGCAAGATGGGACGGATATGGAATTCGATTCAAAATTGGTATGCGGGGGTTTTCGGGGTCGGAGATCATGAATTTTTTGTCAAAATTCATAAGTTCAAGATGGCGGCTCCAAAATGGTGGACGAGTTTTGTGATTATGGTCTGATTCTATTCAAAATTGGTATGTGGGGGTTTTTGGGGTTGAATATTATTATTCTTTTGTAAAATTGGAAAATTCTAGATGGCGGCTCCAAAATGGCGGCCGAGTTTTGTGATTATGGTCTGATTCTATTCAAAATTGGTGAGTGAGGG
The DNA here is from genome assembly GCA_018342105.1 of Gonioctena quinquepunctata. Taxonomy (NCBI): domain Eukaryota; kingdom Metazoa; phylum Arthropoda; class Insecta; order Coleoptera; family Chrysomelidae; genus Gonioctena; species Gonioctena quinquepunctata. The sequence goes on along the minus strand of JAFIRS010000001.1, from coordinate 1,909,085 downwards.
GTTTTGGGGTCGAATATTATGATTCTTTTCTGAAAATTGAAAAATTCAAGATGGCGGCTTTAAAATGGCGGCCGAGTTTTGTGATTATGGTCCGATTTCATTCAAAATTGGTATGTTGGGGTTTTTGGAGTCGGAAATTATAAATACCTAATATGATAAGATTATTCCATTTTTTTATTTGCAAAAAAATTATAAAAATAATAGTTTCAAAAAAACTAAAAAAACACGCTTTTATAAATAAACCACAATAAGGGTAGGAAATAAATAATAGTTTAAAAAAACTAAAAAACACGCTTCAATAGAAAACTAGACTAGAAAAATAGAAAATGAGAAAACAAATTATTTAATTTAAAAAAAAGCGTGGGGTGCATGGTATCAATAATTATATAGTACCTACATTACACACCTAGGGCAGTAAAGTAAGAAATGTCTCAGATCACAGGTAATTGTTGGCCAAGGCGATACCATGCACCCCACGCTTTTTTTTAAATAAAATAATTTTTTTTCTTATTTTCTATTTTTTACGTCTGGTTTTCTATAAAAGCGTGTTTTTTAGTTTTTGTAAACTATAATTTTTCTAGAAATTAGTGATCTTGCCTATTAGAAACTGTAGAAACTAATCAGATGTTTTTTCATTTGTCTTTTCAGCTCGTACGATCTAGCTGTTGGTGATCAGAAATTCACTCTCACCAAAGAAATGTTATCAGTGAAGGAATACCAGAAAACACTTCATGTGGAAGAATTAATTCCTAGCGTTATTGAACCCTCCTTCGGTAAGAGAATCATAAAAATATTGGTTAATCTCATTCTATTTCTCCCACGATTTTTCAGGTGTTGCTAGAGTGATGTATGCTATTTTCGAACACAATTTCAAGCAACGTGACAACGACGAACAGAGAACGTACCTCTCGTTGCCAGCAACTGTGGCACCATTGAAATGTAGCGTCATACCATTGAGATCCAACCAAGAGTTCATTCCATTCATCAAGATAATTTGTAAGAGTCAACTGGTGATTCTCACATAATATAATTTATTCATAATTTGAATAAAATTCATAAACAAACTGTTACGATTTCAGCTTCAGAATTGACCAAAGTTGACGTTGATCAACAGGATAATTTTGAACTAGGTCTTCTCTTGATGTAGGGCTCAATTCTCCAAGGGAAGAACTATCAGACAAATTTTCAGAACTTGATTCACATTGATCAACTTTAGGAATATTTTATCTGAACTTGTAGAAAGTAATGTTATATGAATAACATCATTTACAGCCATTAATCTACTAGTAGAAGGCCCACTACAAGCCTCTCAAGATTCTTCATTTTGTTTTCCAAGTTTTCTTGTCCTTTTATATAATATTTACCCAGTGTATTTTTTCTCTCAAGCCTTGAGGATACCTTCCTCCTACGATCCATTATATTAATATGTACCTATAATAGATTAATGAATATACTACTATAAACATAATATTCAGAATCGAATAACCATATTATTGGAACAATCAAGTCTTCGATCCAAAAGATTACATTCAATAATTTGATATTTGTTTTACCAACCTTAAACTCAACTTCAATTTTTCGACTATGATATACACAACACTATAACTGATAAAATACCTCAAATGCTCACAAATATTGTCAAACACAATGAGGATGCCGCTAATCTTTTTACATCGAACAAAAAAAAATTAGAAACTTGCACATTATGCAAAGTGGGGTTAACCATTGTTGACAGATCACCAAATAATTCAAACAATGTTGCCAAAGCCAAACAGGACAAAACCACAGAAACCGAAATGTAATTGTGTTTGGGATTTGTGTATAATTTGTATAATTCTTGAGAATTTATATTAAGGGTATATTATGCATTCATAATTTTTTGCTTTCGAAATGGTAACTTTCCAGAAATTTCTGAGATATATTTCCATTTTCTTCATAGTTATTTTCCAGAAGAAAAACAAACATTTTTAAAACAAAATATCAACTTTGATTGATTTGTTGAAAATATAAACAGGATGTTCATAAAATCAGATGTGGAATCATCTGCGACTGAAAGATAAACCTTAGTCACTATCTTCCATCGTCAAGATAACCTCTTGTGGGGTATTCATGTTGAAAAGGGAAACATTCTCAATTGAATATTGATAGAAAGATTTTTCTGTGAATTGAAAAATCCACGATTAAAATGAAGTTTGAAAGATAAACCTTAGTCACTATCTTCCCGGCTAAAGCCACGCTGGACATTGAACTACATCTGATAGATATTCTGATAAGGCCCTAACTCAAAAGAAAAAATCTGAAATTGAAAATTTGCATTTTCATTCAGATAGTTATTTGATTTTTTATTCCAGTCTTAATTAAGAACTCATAAAGATGAATGAGGCAAAGAAGAATGTTTTCCAAAAAGAGAGTACTCACCTGCGTCAATGTTACGAATGATTTCTGGTGAGTACTCTCTTTTTGGAAAACATTCTTCTTTCATTCATCTTTATGAGTTCTTAATTAAGACTGGAATAAAATCAAATAACTATCTGAATGAAAATCAAATTTCAATTTCAGATTTTCTTTGAGTAGCCTATCGAATATCTATCAGATTATTCAATGTCAACTGTTACCGGAATATTCGTTGATTCACAAAATAACTTCATTAAACGTGGATTTTCATCGAAAAATCTTTCTATCAATATTCAATTGAGAATGTTTCCCTTTTCAACATCAACTTTGAATTTTCAATGAACATTTTGATGAGTTTTGACGATTCTTATATTTGAGAATATTAGATATCATAAATTCCAGGGACATAAATGGGACAACCTATGGATATACCATCCCCTGAATGTGCCAATCATGTCCTTGTACCGCGGTACATAAAAAGGACGTACCTAGGACATCCCTGTGTTGTTAGGGTATGGTCCAATTCGAATCAAAATTGATATGCGGCGGTTTTCGCGGTCGGAGATTTTGAAGTTTTTATCAAAATTTATAAATTCAAGATGGCGGCTCCAAGATGGAGGACGAGTTTTCTGATTATGGTCATATTTCATTCAAAATTGGTATGTGGAGGTTTTCAGGTTCGGAGGGTATGAGTTTTTTGTCAAAATCTATAAATTCAAGATGGCGACTTCTGGATGGCGGACAAGTTTTGTGATTATGGTTAGATTCTATTCAAAATTGGTGTGTGGGAGTTTTTGGGGTCGGAGATCATGATTTCTTTCAGCTCAAAACTCACAGGGAAGAGACCTTCAAATAACGATGCTTTATTAGAAATGAACAGATCAAGGCGAACTAACTAAAAAGCAAAAATAAAATAACTAATAAAAAAAAAATTAAAGACAAGCTTTTATCTAAACCGTATACTAAAACGTATTAAATAAGTTTCTCTACGACTAGCGTATTCTACATTGATTACATATTGGTTATTAATTGATGAATGAAGATGATGATTCCAAGACACCGTCGATCCTAACTCATTATTCAACTGCACTCGACCAATCACAGATTCAGAATTTTCAGGATCCACGGGAACTGATAGGTTCAGACTAATGACATAACAGCAAATCTACCAAACGAATTTCCCGAGAAGGCTTTGCTTCATTCGACGTGCCACGACTTGGCTTCCGAGAATGCCAAATTGACTTTTTGTAGTTTTAACTTTGATCTGTCACGATCAAAATATAAAATGAATAATTGTGATTGAGGAAGCAGTGATAGTAAGAATAATGAGATCTGTACACCACCGGATTCATTGAACATATTGCCGGAAAAATAAAAACAATTAAGCTTGAACCAGGCACATTCGTTCTCGGAAAATGTTCTTCTTGCTTGTTTTACAAAACTCCCTGAGAAATATTAGTCATCATCGTTGTGGAAGATATATCATTCCATCAAATAAATCTGAAATTCAAAATGAATGAAGTAGGTATCTATTATTTTCATAAATAATATTCAGATTGCATTAAAACTTCTCTATAGTATAGTCGTAGAGAAAGTATAGTCTTCTACTCACGTATAATGATGCCTATTATTCTCTCGGATAATTCCGAAACTCGCTAGGCTCTTTCGAAATTTTTATCTTCGAGAATAATAGCTTTTATTATATTGAAGAATATACTATTAAGTCGCTGACAATGATTTAATTATTTTTTGTTGAATTATTTGGTTTCAAAGCTTGTCATTCGGGCGAATTGTAATAAAATTATACTTCAACAACTTGCCAACCAATCATTGTCCAATGAAATTAATGGGTACCTACTTTTATGAACACTTCGCCCTACAAGCTTTTTGAAACCAAATAATAACAAAAAATAATTAAATCACTGTCAGCGATGACTTTAACTTATTTTATACGTTTTAATACACGGCTTAAATGAAAGCTTGTCTCTAAAAAGGTTTTTTATTAGTTGCAAGTTGAATTGGAAAGATTTCATATAATGTAGTCTATGCACGTGGAGCTTCTTCTGTGGCTAATGTTATGGTTGATTCAACTCTTTTATGAACGTTGAGATTATAGGATTGGATGGTATCATTTAATAGTTTAGTATCATTGAATACTCCGTTATTGAAGTTAATGTTAATAATTTCTCCAGAAAAGTTGGTAAGTCCCATTTGGTGGTCCGTATGTTGAAATCGTAATGACTTTAAGGGCATTATTCTTCTCATGGAAACTTGCAAGATCTTTAGAGATTTTGGATTTGAGTCTCAGAAGTCACTGATGTGTACCTAATATAATGATATCTACTTCTATTTCGTCAGTTGTAAAAAAAAATCGTGCAATCGCCCGCGAAGTGAGTATTTTGAATTCTCAAAACAGTCCGCGAAATTTAATTTTGCGGCCGTTACCCATAGCAACGGCCGTCAAGCCATATGTCACTTCCAAATTTGACATTTTTAAAATACGACATTCTGTTTGACACACCAATCTTCAAACTCGCTGTAACATTTTTCGTACTGCCGTTTAGATTTTTCAGGTATTGAAACGGAAAGCGCCAAGTTTACAGTAGTTTTCAGCTCTGGAGGAGTGCAAGATACTAAAATATCACTATCGGTATCGGTCATATTTGCGTTTTGTCAACTGTCAAAATATTTTCCATATATACGCTGTACTTTGTTAATTAAATTGGACTGCTGTTGATTTTAAAGCAATAACATATCAATTTGCAATTATCTAGTTTGATAATTTCGACGATTGCACGAAAAATAGTGCGTATGCCATGGCCGCGAAACTTTTTAGCGACCTCAAGATTATCCTGACTCGGCCGCAAGCGGCCTCGGCGATAACTTTTCTTTCGGTACGCAAAAAGGTATTTCGCGGACTCGGCATACAAATAACTATTATGTACACGTAAGTAAAGAGTCTTTCTTTCACTTGTCGCATAGCCGTTTTCCGTCTTCCCCTCCATTTTTCCTACCCCTCAAATAATACCACTCAACTCCCTTGTTTTTAGATTACTATAATCAATAATTTATTTACCATTTTCCATCAAAATGATTAGGGATAAATATAGAGAACTGGATACGCAATAAAAAAACAGCCAGTAAATTATTTAAAATCGTCAGAGTATTAGCATATTCCCCAGTTTACCATAATCTCGCGCTTCATCCATTCCGAGCTCTTTCCCTCTAACCAATTTATCGTTATTTTTCCAGGCAAATATACTCGATAAGGAAAAATCAAACTTATCAATTCCGTTGGAAGTAATGAGTCGTAAAATTACGGTTTCGAAGGCATAAATAATAAAAATGTCGCAACACTCCAGACTCATTATCGGAAACTGCTTTGCATAAAGATCCGCGATATTTTCCATAAAATTGAACGTTTCTCCCTTTTATAGTACAGTACTTTCAGTGTCGGAATATTTACTGCAAGTTTTCACGGTTTATTTAATTTTTCTAAGGAATACTAACTTACACTTACTTAATTGTTGCAAAAAATCTTACAGTTTCATAACAAGTGAGACAAGAGTTATTTGTGGTCAATAACATTTAGATTCGAAAAAAAAAACAAAAAAGAAGGAAAAAAACAGGGTTTTGTTCAAATCAAAGTATTTATATGAATTTATTCATTCGAAACATAGGAGCGCAGTCTGATCAAGTTCATAATGTACCTAGAAGGCCAATATCTCCTAATGTTTGTAGAAACAATTCGGTATTTGTTAGACAGAGGTAGAGAAGCTGAAATACTGCAAATCACCGAAGATTCATATAAATTCTTAAGAATTCATTTTGGATTTAGTCATAAAAAAATTACATTACCGATAGCCTGTTTGACCTTGGTGACTGTAGAGACAGTCTTTTCCCGAAAGAGAGTGGAAAATGTGATCTTCTGTACCTTACCCTTCATCTATTCAAGATCCGGGATTCCAAGACTCCTTGCGAAGCGTATCAGTTTCCTGACAGCTAAGTTCCTGATGTCTGAGGGCGTTGATGAAACCTCTTCGAGGAACTTAAGTCTTTTGCAAAACTGCCCTTGGCAGTCGCAAAGCAGGTGTTGTGCAGTTTCAGCAAAGTTCTCGCATTAACGGCACAGTTCAACCATCTGAACTATCCATTTTTTTGAGGTGATACCTCAGAGACAATGTCCGGTGAGGAATCCCGTTACCAGTTTCAAGTATTTCTTGTCTTTGGCGATGGGTTCAGAATCCTTTCCGCTTGTCTTTGCCCTGGAACCTTTTTCCGGTGGGTTTTAATTTGGTCAGCTCCCAGCGCCGAAACTCTTCCTTAATGTGGGCTTTGGAAAGACCACATAAGGGTTCTGGGTCAGAAAATTGAGTGTTTGCCCCTTCCTTGGCAGGGATGTCTGCTTCCTCATTGCCTTCGATTTCCTTGTGACCTGGCACCCACATCAGAGTAACCTGATTGTTCGTAGTCAGTTGTCTTAGGAAAAGTTTGTAGCCCCAAGTCAGTCTAGAGTCACAAGTGCTTTTTTTTTTTTCTATGTTCTGGTTCCCACGAAAAGGGATATCCTGTAATGTTCAGAGAACATCGTGGGAACCTAGGGAAAGAAGGTAGGAGTTGGTGTTCTTCTTAAATTTCTGAAGGTTGTATGCCTCGGGGAACACCTCCCTAGGCAATGAGTTCCAAAGCCTCGCTGTTCGTTGGATGAACGAGTCTTTGGAAAGTGATGTTCTGCAGGTCTCCAAAGTGACCACGAAGGGGTGTGATGACTGAACTTGACGGGTTAATCTCGAAGAGACTGCCAAAGCAGGAACGATTGTTGATATTTCAGAAGAGCATAGCCCATGAAAATATCTATAAAATAGAGACAAATCGCCAACTTTTCTACGGTGTTCCAGACAAGTGAGCGAGTTTGTAAGCGAGGCATCACCGACGAGAGGAATTGCCCTTTTTTGGACAGAATCCAATAGCCTCAGGATATGTTTAGGTGCCGCACTCCAAATATGGGAACAGTATTCCAGGACAGGTCGGATCTGTGCCTTATAGATCATAAGCAGCTGACTGGGGGTGAAATAGCTCTTGGCACGAAACAGAAAGGTTATTGCTGATAGTAATACCAAGCATCGATATGGATGGCTTCAGTGGTATGGTTACTCCTGACAAAGTTATGTTAGGCACAGTGAGATCGGCTTTCCTAGAGAAAAGACATGCTTGTGTTTTGTTTGCATTGAATTCTACCAAGTTATTAGATCCCCATTCGAGAATTGTTGCTAAGTCCATATTTATATTATTAACATTTCTTCCTCGTTCATTTCTGGTTTCACGGGCTGATATAGGGGCCCTGGAAGAGAAAGCGGTATGGAGGGTACTATCATCGGCAAAACTGTGTACTGGACATGAAGTTGCTTTCAACAGGTCGTTGATGTGAAGTAGAAATAGTGTTGGTGCGAGAATAGATCCTTGCGGAACACCAGCATTTATGAGTACAGTGTCAGATGAAACTCCATCGACCACTACATGGAGAGACCTGTTTGAGAGAAAACTAGCAAGCAGAGAACACAGCTGAGGGGGCAAGCCATAAGACGGAAGCTTAGCGAGGAGTCCCTGGTGCCAAACTCGATCGAACGCCTTGGAGATATCTAATGCCACAGCTAAAGTTTCTCCATACTTTTCAATAGATAGCTGCCATATATGTGAGACGTAAGCGAGCAGGTCACCAGTTGATCTCTGATGGCGGAAGCCATATTGCCTATCGTTGACAATTCCTGAGTCTTCCAGATATTTCATGAGCTCGATGTTGATGGCTTTTCCATGACCTTTGAAATAATAGATAGCAGTGCGATAGGTCTGCAGTTGCTAGGTAGGGCCTTTTGCCTTTTTAGGGACTGGCTGTACTCTTGCAATTTTCAATTGGACGGAAATACCCCAAATTGTAAGAGTGGTTGAACAACTTGCAAAGAACAGGTGTTAGTTCGGAGGCACATTTCTTGAGAACAATCGGCGGGATTCCGTCAGATCCACAGGCTTTGTTGGTGTTGAGACCCAGCAAAATCTTTCTGATAGTACGTTGGCGAAAGGTGATCTCGGGCATGTGACTGTCAATAGGTGTAATGTTCGGGGGTTGTTTTCCCGATGAATCCAGAGTGGAATTTCCAGCAAATAGGTGCGCAAAGATATTGGCTTTTTCCTGGGCAGTCGTTGCTAGTGTTCCATCTTCTTTGGTTAGAGGAGGAAATGAGCTGGAAGTGAAGTTTCTTTCCACAGCTTTGGCGAAGGACCAAAATGAACGGGATCCGTTAGGACATTCAGCAAGTTTTGATCTTATTTTGGCATTGTGGGCATCTTTTGAGCATTCTATTGTCTCTTTGCATATGCCTCTAGCCTCGACATATGCTGCTCTGGTCTCAGGGCCCGGATTTTTAGCCATCGACGGTATGCTGCCTGTTTGGAAGCCACAGCTCTAGAGCAGTTTCTGTTAAACCAGGTCTTATCGGATGATGTTCTTCTTTCGGTATTCGGTATGTAAGTTTGCATCCCCAGCATGATGATTTCAGAAATTGTCTCAGCACATCGTGTTGGATCTACTGAAGAGAAACAAACTCTCTTCCATGGAAACGCTGAGAAAAACATACGAAGACCTTCCCAGTCGGCCGAATTGTAATGCCACATGAGACGGGGTGGTATTGTGCAGCTCGATGGTAAATGGAAAGAGCATGTTGTGGAGATGAGGGTGTGGTCAGAGTTTCCAAGTGGGGCACAAACTTCTATTCTATATGGGTCAGGATTGGTGGTGAGGAAAAGATCTAGTGTATTGGCAGACTGGTTGTTGACATCAGGGATGCGGGTTGGTAGCTCGACCAGTTGTTCTAGACCATGAGTGATGGTGAAGGCCTCGGCTTGACGACCTGCATCATCTGTTTTGTTAGAGAATTTGAGCCAGGCAGCGTTATGTACATTAGAGTCTCCCATGATTATGGTTTCAGCTGTTGGATGGTTCTCCTGAATGTAGTCCAGTTTGAGTGATAAAAACTCAAAGAGGTCGTTATATGAAGATTCATCAGGTGATAGGTAAAGGCAGCAGAGGAACTTAGTCAGTTTGGTATCAGATAGCTTGAATCACATCACATCAAAGTCTTTCGGTTCCAAACTCTCTTCACGCTGGCATGAAAAAATAGCCTTAGCGTAAAGGCAGACTCCACCTTTGAACCTGAATCGAGAATGGAGTTCGTAACCAGGACTAAGCATATGGACCTTGTTGGTGGACGAGTTGACTTGTGTTTCTGTTAGAGCCAGAATATCCGGTTTTTTCGTCTGTAGGTGATGGTGGACGTCATTGATGTTCTTGTTGAGTCCGTGGATGTTGCTGCTTGGCTGTCTGATTAGATAGAATAGAATATAATTTTTATTGGTCTAACATACGCCGTAGTGTTTCAACAGGTCAGTATGTATACGTTACAAAACAATATGAAATTTAAATTAAACTAAATTCAAGTTTAGAATTTGAAAACCTAGGATGATTTACTTGAATTCTGAAATGTCGTAGTAAGCATTGGCTAGGAGATGTTTTTTTAAAGTCAGTTTGAATTGGATCAAATTCATATTTTTTTGCTGTGTGGGCAATGGGTTGTAAAGATTTATTCCCATTTTTTTTACTAGTTGGTTCAAGTCTTTGTCTCGGTATTTGTATATCATTTCTATAGCGAGTGTTATAAGAGTGATTTCCTCCGTTTGTTGGATGATTGGAGTAATTTTCCTTTAAGTTTAGGAGATTACAGAATATTTTTGAAGATGGTAGTGTCATTATGTTGAGTTTTATGAATCATGGTTTACATGAGTCGTTGCTTTGTATGCCCACGATTACTCTAAATGCTTTTTTTGCATGTTAAACACATTTCTCATGTGTGTGGACATTCTCCAGATTATCAGTCCATATGTCATTGTACTATAGAACATTGCATGATAGGCAGCCATAACGGCATTTTGGCCGAGGTGGTTTTCCAATTTTCTGAGAGCATATATTTTCCTTGAAAAATTGATTGTCAGATGATCAATATGAGTTTGTCATGGTAATTTTGTATCAACCCATATTCCCAGTGATTTTATGGCTTCTGTTTGGTTTTTGTTGATTTCAAAGTTAAACGTTTTTGTTTTATTTTTATTTAGACATAGCTTATTGGAATTGAACCAATCTGATGTGTCTTACTATGTGATTTACAAGAGATGTCACACCAGTACATGTATTAAAGCTTTTAGCAAGTTGTGTCATTCGCGAATAAGCAAGTGAAAAGTGGTGAGCTGTTTGGAAGGTCGTTTATATATAAATATATATATATATATATATATATATATATATATATATATATATATATAAGAAATAGTAGGGGACCTAGGACACTTCCTTGTGGTACACCATTGATAACTGGAAGCGTCTTGCTCATACCGTCCCTGGAGAATACACTCTATTTTCTGTCCAATAGATATGATGATAGTAGTGTTTGTGTTTTGCCTCTTAGTCCATAGTGTTCTAGTTTATTCAATAGAATATCTTTGGAAACACAGTCGAAGGCTTTACTGAGATCTAAAAAGATTCCTATTGTAGACTGTTCGTTTTCAAAATCCTCTTGGATGTAGGAGATGAGTTTGAGCAATGTTTTCGAAGTACTTTTGATTTTCCTAAATCCAAATTGTGTTCTGTAAATAGTTCTTGTGATTCTAGAAAATTTCCTCTCATGATGGCAATAACTTTTTCTATAATTTTTCCTAAGATAGGAATTAGGTCAACTAAGATAGGAATGAAGAATATCACCATTTTTTTAATTTTACCTTACAATAAACTCTATTAAAAATTAAAAAATATGGTGAAAATATGTTTTTTATACGTCTTATAGTTTTCGAGATATTTAATTGCTTAGCTAAGCGTGCGACGACACGGAGTCATGGCCGCTGTGACGTCACTATACAACGGTCGGTTAGTGCGTGCTCTGCTTCCGAGCTGTGTGTATGAAGTTTGCGTCGAGAATTGATAAAAATGTCGAATCCAGAAACTAGAAAATCGTGTATTGTGCTAAAGTGTTTAAATAAAACTACTAATGCACCCGAAAAGTTGTTTTTTATTGTTGCTTTCGAACCTAAAAGTCGAAAGAAATGGACGCAAATCATGATGTTCTGGGGTGATTCGGCATTTCACTGTACAAATATCTCTTTTAACTTTTACATATCCAATAGCGTCGTCGCCGAAGCTCTTTCTAGCCGATCTAAAATAAAATAAACATAAGTTGATCTAATATATAAGAAATAAAATACGGTAAATATAAAGTTACTCTACACATGCACTCTGAATATAGGGAAAAAACTTTTCTTACGTGTTTTTGCCTCCTGAACACGAAAAATGCGGCGGTCTCATACCGTTCCCAAGTAAGAAAACTTTAAAAAACATTACTTCATTTTCAAGCACCGTTTTCTCGCACCAAAATCACTCACAATGCCCCTTTTTTTACCAGCATTAACAATACATCCTAAATCACTGATTTTCGGCACAACTTTGCACAAAATATTGTCGTTTTTATCGAAAAAATCCTTCTTCTTACACAGTTCCAAATGAAGAAATGTCATACTTTGACAGATGGAATTTAGTAACTTTGCCTTATTTTTCATGTTGGTGATAAATGAATCCCCGCCAACTTTTCGAATTCAAATGTGAGCAATAGTTTCCCCTTCATTTATGTGTGCAATTGTTGTGGGCGGTGATTCATTTATTACCACCATGAAAAATAAGGCAAAGTTACTAAATTCCATCTGTCAAAGTGTAACATTTCTTTATTTGAAACTGTGTAAGAAGGAGGATTTTTTCGATAAAAACGACGATATTTTGTGCAAAGTTGTGCCGAATATAAGTGATTTAGGGTGTATTGTTTATGCTGTTGAGAAGAAGGAGGCATTTTGAGTGATTTTTGTGCGAGAAAACGGTGTTTGAAAATGAGGTAATTTTTTTTTAAGTTCTCTAACTCGGGAACGGTATGAGACCGCCGCATTTTTCTTCCGGATTCGTGTTCAGGAGGCAAAAACACGTCAGAAAAGTTTTTTCCCTATATTTGGAGTGCATGTGTAGAGTAACTTTATATTTACCTAAAATACATAAAATGCACTTATCCACGATCACATTGAAGGGGAAATTAATATGAGAGGTTTTTCATCTTAGCCTAATCATATTTAATAGGTGTAGTCGCGTGCATCCTAATAATAACCTACTTTTGAAAAAAATATTTCATGGGTTCAAATTTTAAAAAGTTTTGTACCTCTGGTACATAATGTTCAGGTCAGGTTTACTCTGTTAATTTTTTGTTACATCACATATTAAAAAAATACAAAATGTAAGTCATGAAACTATGTAGGCATTCTTCCTTCTCAGGAACTTAATGTCAAGTAAGATGTTCATAGTATCAATATGACGTATGACGTACATTTATAAAACACTAGTAATGAGAATGTACTTATAGGGATCAAAAGATTTATGATAAAAAGTTAAATGTTATTAAGTAATACTTACTTTTGCATTTTTACTCCTCGCATCTCGGCGGCCAAGAAATCGGAGTTATTCAGGCAAGATATCAGATTGTCCTTTGTCAAAACCGTCATCCATATCTAATATTATACTTATAACACTATTGTAACACTGATTCACATAAAAACTTAAGTTAAAAACGTTATTGTGGTCGAACATCCGATAGCAAAGCAATGATTGAGTGTACGGTGAGAACGTTGTGTTGTGGAATGACGTCACGCGAGCATGGCGCGCTCACCCGAAATATTTGAATAGAACGGAAACTAAAATTGTCGTAACTTCAACACTACTCGCTTGATTGATATGAAACAAAAACATGTGTATTTCTAAACATTTAGGCTACACGGTCATACAGTTTCAAGTCATTTAACAGACCCAGTGACATTCTTCATTAGGGCAATTGGGCGATAATTAGAAATTATTTCTGAATCTTCTGATTTGTAAATAAGTATAATTTTGGCTATTTTCAGTTCACTGGGAATTCGTCATGGCTTATAGATTCAGGAATTTTTTCTATTATTTCCCTAGCTATATTTGCAAAATACTCATTATATTCATCACTCGTGATTTTTTACTTGAGTGTGTTTATTTATTTTCCTTGCTGTTGTTTACATGTTTCCAGTTGGTTTTTTGTTTGTTACTTGATGTGAGTATTTCCTCGGTCATTTGTTCTCTTTTTAATGTTATGAGAATTTGTTCATATTCATATTTTTTATTTTTGAATTCATTTTTACCTCATCGTTCTCTGAATGGTTTTGTTCGATGAAGTCATGTAACTCCGTTGATATATTTTTGCCCCCCTGGAGCTTCTTTCTAGGTTTTCTTGGGCGCAAATTTCTAGAGCATGAATTTCTGCAGGAAAAATTGTTGGGGCTTCGCCTAAGGGTTTTGAGAACCTAAAACTAGAACGCCTAGGTAGTTGAATTTGTTGACAGTTTCCACCTACCTGCCATTGATTGTGAACTTATCGTTGTAGAATGTTCTGAAGCCACTTTTTGAAAAACGCATTATTTTTGTCTATTCGGCATTTGTCAATAGTTTCTAAAGAAGAAAGAAGAAGTTTATGAAAGGGAAAAATCAACTTGTTGAATAATTAGAAGCTGTAACAAGATATTCCATGCACAATTTTATATAATAGAAAATGATAAAATCAGAAAAAATATTTTCGTTGCCTATTTGATCACCAATCAGATTTATTTCTGCTTTCAGCGTTAGAGAAAGAAAAATAGATTTTAAAATCAAATTTTTTAAGCAAGAAATGAATAGATCGTCTAAAAACTAAGGGCCTGTGAATTTTCCGAACATTTGGTGTATAATTGTAGACACAATTCAAAATTTACGATTTTTTTCGAGCAACTTGCGATGTCTGCAGCTTGGAAGAGGTGAATTTTAGGACACACGTCTATGGGAAAAAAAGTCTTATTTTGACCCCAGCAATATGCCTTCAAAATATTTGTATTGAATTTTATAACACCCTGTATAATGTATTTTCAACCCTGAAGAAGACGACAAATGAACGTCGAAATGTCAGCTACTTTTTGAAACACAGACCACTCTTTATCTCTCTCCAATTGAGTCAATAATTCCATATAGTTGCAGCCACGAACAATATAAATACGTCCAACCCACACGAGTAATTTTTTAGAAACTCCTAGACGACTCTTTCGTATGACGAATTCAATTCGCAATCACCGCCAAATCAAAATAATGACAGCAATTATCTAATTCGCATGCTTCGAGAGATCCCCTCCGCGAATCGATGATGAAAATGACTTTTAGTAATCTCTTACCCCCAAAGCGTATATATGATTGCCCGCTGTATTTTTTATGCTCGTGCCTTATCTGGGAGCAGCCTTAATTGAAGTTCCTCTTTGTACTACCCGACTGTCGTTACTTTCCCAAACTTTTGATCATGGGGATCCATCCGGCCGAGGTGACGCTACACTGGATGTCGAGGGTTTCACTTTCGTTGAATTTGATGGAATTGACGGGACAGTTTAGAGTTTTCGAAGACAAAATACGTCATCGTCGGTTCACTCCGATAAGTCATTGTTAAATTTTAAAACTGACCGAAAATTGGAACGAGTGGAAAAGTTACCCAATTCGTGAATGTTGAGATTTATTTCCTCAATTGGCCACAATTCATCATATGCTGTTCATAAATTGTGGACATAGAAAATTAACTTCCGAAAACTACCCTGGGAAGCTAGTGAGTGCCACGATGAAAATGAAAAAGAAATCGAACCTGTTCTTTTTGCCAGCGAAAGAAAAACTCAAATAGTATGGATTGGCCCATCTTCAAACTCAAAAGTGGCCTTCACTTTGTTCACAATTTTCGCTATTCTCCATATATATTATATGTATAAATATTTTAACTTGTTGCACACAGATATGGTGTAACACCCTGTACGATGTTTTTTTCTTGTTATATATATATATATATATTATATATATTTATATATATATATTTATATATATATATATATATATATATATATATATATATATATATTATTTTTTATATTTTGGTAAGTTTTTTTTTTATTTATTTAAATTTTTGTGACATATACTAATCATAACAAAAGAAAAATCCGGCTAATATGCTTGTTACCCTTTTTTCCTGTACACTTTAACACTCCTTTTTTTTTAATTTTTATTTTACCTTTTTCCAGCTCAGTCGGTACGCCTATGTAGAGATGATTCTCTCAGTCTCAGGAGAATTGCAGCTGCGCCATCTAGTTGTTTTATTGATGTCAATATACTGTTTATGTTAGAAAGATTAATTGTAAAATGATCAAATAATAAATTATGAGTCCAAAAATAGTGAGATAGTTGTTTTTTTATTGAAATATTACTTAAAACAACCAATGCCTGCGATATCTATCTTATTCTAGTAATACTTTTCAAATAATCAGTGTTTTTGATAAATAGAAGAATATTTTCCCTCAAAATAATGTGTTTTTTTTGTAATCAATACCGAGAATGTGACAGTTCGATGAATATTCCCACATGATTGAGTTTATGAAGATAAAATACCTGTTATGAGTATTTCTTGCACTCACACGAATACCAGGTTAGATTGAAGTGGATGTCTTGCAAAATTCGGCCTGTTTACTGCTAGTGAAGTGAAAAGTTGGGACTCTAACCTCCAATTCTTGGTTTCTTAGTAGATTTTGCTCCTGATTTGTTACGAAGTTGATTGTATGCATGAATGTCTCTCAAATGCCTCAGAAGATGGGAAAAGCAACCGGATATGGAAGAAAAATTGTTACTCACTGGGTGAGTCGCGATGTTTGGAGGGTGAACCACATGTACAGAACATTTATATTTGAACTTGGGAACAGTTGAACAATTTAAACATTTATACGAGTCACAAGAAAAGGGATTAGTTTTATTGACCACAATAACGCACGAAAAGCCATATGAGAGACCACTTTTACCGCGCGTGGCGAAACTAATTTTGGTGTATCAGAATATGGGCTCTTTTATCACAGCAATTTTGGCTTGGATTATAAATTTTTCGAAGTATGTTATGTGATGGGTAGACTTGATTCATTGCCTATATTTCCCTTCACAAATCTTTTTTGTAGACAAACTCTGGATTGTACATATTTTATTTTTGAACTAAGTATAAGTGTTGAAGTTATTTTTCGTGTATTATTTGAAGGGGTGGAAAAGGGAAAGAATCAGAAAAGTATAGGGGCTAGGTCAGTTTGAAGGGACTAATTTAGGGGTGACAGTAATTGGGACAATTGAGAAAAAGTTTACTTTATCTTTCGAAACGATAATTTCAAGGGATAAGTCATACTGAGTTCGAGAAGGAAAATTTTAATCAGGGGGAAGAGCTATTCAAAAAAGACAACTCATTTGTGAAGCCGTAGCCGAATAAGTGAGGATGAAATGAGTGAGTATAGTGAAGATGAAATAAGTGAGTATAGAAAATTTTATTATAATAACTAGTTGGTGGTACAAACTGGTGAAATTTCAGATAGCTAAAAAAATATATTCCATCAAGATTATTGAAAAACAAAAAGACAGTCTATTGACGTCTTTCACAATGGAATCATCTACTACTGTAAATATAAACTCCAGTCTTTCATCTTTCAACTCCTGTTTCCAAAACGCATTCAAATTATTTCAAAGGTTAGATTACCACTGGCGTAAAATTTCCTGCAAAAATAAAGGTTTTCTCGTTGAATTAAAAAAATCCTCACATACTGGCATATACCGGGTGATTCTCTAAGGTGGCTCACCCCTACAACTTTTTTATTATTGAAGATAGAAAAACAAAATTTGAGGGTTGTGTATTATAGTTCCATTTACATTTTTTGACATATTTACTTGCTTTGCCGTACTTCCGGTTTGACCGGAAATGTCCCCAACTTTCAATTTTTAAATGGGACATCCTATATATTTTTACCTATTTCGATCGAGAATGACATTTTAAATCCAACAACACCTCACTTGTCAATATTTGACGGATAAAGTCATTTTTATTCCAATTTTCATTTTTTGATCTAGAATGCCATGGATCGTGTAAATCACTTCATCAAGTAACATGGGAAAAATTCGACTTTGAAAAGGGGGTGGCTCGTCGGCATTTTGTGAAAGATCATTTTCTCACAAATAATTTGATACCACACACCTTCACTTTATTTTCACTATTTTTCTGAATAATTGCAAGAAGCAATCATACCTAATGACAAATAATACGTATTCGGTATACGTATGCACAAAGTCCTGTTATTCTAGTTATCCGTGACAAACAATTGCAGGTGTTGCTAGGACTACCTAAACAAATAGGATAATGAATATGCTGTCACTTTTAAAAATTTATATGTTGCGTAGTTTATAATTTGATATGGAAAATTATACTAGAAACAAGAAAATTGACATGCTGCTAATTTACGGAAAAGCAAAAAAGAATGCAACTGATGCAGCTCGAAAAACTTCGTTCAGCGGATGCCACACTAACTGGCAATGTATTTAAAAGCGTCACAAGACTTAAAAAGAAATAAAATTAAAAAATTCAAAAAATGATAGTATCAGCTGAAGTAATTTCTTTGAAAAATATTTTTTTCATTGAATTTTGATAATGTTAATTGTTAATTAATTAAATTTTTTGGAAGCGCCGATTTTATTAAAAACAGAATAATATCTAAATATATAAAAGACTTTCTGACTGACTGAGGTATGAACGCCCAGCCTAAACTCCTGGGGCTAGGACCGTGGAAATTAGCATGTGGGTTTCTTCGACACTTTAGGTGAGCACTGAGGAAGGATTTTTGGAAATTTAATTCCAAAGGTGGTGAGAAAGGGGATGAAAGTTTGTATGAAAATCCGTCATTTTTGAATAATTAAATCTGACAAACTGTCAAAAATTAATGTTCGAAGCTAGATGGAATCACATAAAGAAAACCAGGAATAATACAAATTCTACACGGACAAAGTCGCGGGCACCAGCTAGTCACGCTATAAAACTGTTCAAAAGTTGATTATTTTGTTAATTATACATTTCTGAAGTTAACAAAACATGAGAAATCGAATAAATATTGTCCATTTTTTTAAATTGATATTTCACATTATCAGTTTTATGTCTGACAAAGGCATTTTAAACGATTTAAAAAAATAATGAAATTTTTTTATAAAATATTTATAAACAAATGGATAAATTGAATATTTTTCAAAAATTGTTATTTTGCATTGTTATTATGATTTTAATTTTTTTTTCTTATTGTTTATAATCGTTTTTTAATATTTTTATTATTTGAATAATATATTGAGAATTATTTTCCTTTGAAATTAGTACCTAATAAAAAAAAAAATTTTTTATTAATAATATATTGTTTATTTACTTAACAATTGAACAAACTTTGATTGGCATTATATTTATTTTGAATAGAACAAAAAATAACAAAAACAACCATATACTGGTCAACATTTTTATTTTGTCATTTTTCTAGAAAATTCTATAAAAATTACAAACAAATTTTTTGAACAGTTTGTCGTATGTGGTTGTTTTTGTTATTTTTTGTACCATTCAAAAAATATAATGCCATTAAAAGTTTGTTTATTTGTTAAGTAAATAAACTATTCATAAAAACATATTCTTATTGGGTAGAGAAGAACCAATTATTAATTTAAAGAAAAACAAATCTTAATATATTATTTAAATAATTAGAAAATAAAAAAACTATTAAAACAATAAAAACAAAAAATTTTTTTTTTCAATTATAATAAACGAATGCAAAAAATCATTTTTGAAAAATATTTTATAAACAAATTTGTTTATAAATATTTTATAAACAAATAGCGTATTTAAAAAAAACTTGTGAGGTTTTTTCTAACGAAATTACATTATTTCAAGTATTCAGATAAAATTATGATTTATTTCAATTTTTAAATCAATATTTAATAGTATAAAAAATATTTTATGTGCATTGCTCTCTCGAGAGGTGCTGTACTACCCCCCTTCCGAAAGTACGTACTTTTTCGTGGGAAATTTCCTCCTCTTCAAGAACCTGTATTTGATTTTCTCTATCAATAATAGTTTTTGAGCTATTAGCAAAAAACTGAGGCCGTTTCAATTTTTTTTGTTTTTTGTTAAAAAAAAATAGCAAATTTTTATCGGTGGAAAAAATCGAAAAATTTGACTTTCTCAGAATGACATCCCGAATCGAATGAGCCATCGCTCATATTTTTAGAACACTTGCAACGATTTCTCGTAGGAAACTCAATTTTCGACTAGACTAATGAGAACATGCCCAGCGACAATAGCGGCCACGACGTTTTAGATTTGAGTAGAGATGTGGAGTTTGGGGCCCATTCCATCGATTTAAACCATTTTACTGTTTCTTAGGGGGGTTGATTACCCCCCCCCCCTCTTGAATACGCGCTTGACAGCAGGTCATCTTTCCTACGCCTCTGGTTCAAATTAATTGATGCTCTACTCTATATTAATGTACATTTAACGTGTATCTTCTGGGAAATAAATGTCTGTCTGTCAAGATTACCTCTTGGGAAGTATTAATGTTCACATACTCAATTTACTATTGATAATTAATTTTCTGGAAATATTCTGGAAAATGAAAAGTATATGATAAAAATGGAGATATGTTTGTCATATATATAGAAAACAACCACTTCAGACTGTGGAAGGTTACTCAAAAAACATGTCAAGAAACGTTGTTCCTCCACAAAAAACCACATTCATTCAACACTTCCGAGAGTTAAAGCACACGCTGGACGTTGAATTAAACGAAGATCTGAAAGATATTGGAAAAGGAACCTAATTTAAAACAAATGTGGAAGTCGAAATTTGCAGTTTCATTCAGATAGTTCTATGATTTCTTCATCCCGTCTCCATTGAGGAAACATATAGATGAGGCAAAGAAAAAATTGTCATTTTTTTTATTGGAAACAAATGTTTTTTTTGCATTGTTTACTGGAATTTTTATGATTTTTACGCCTTACAGCGCAAAATAGTCATCTCAAGCCCCCATTTGATGTTCAAACTGTAGCAAAAAGCCTGCTGGTACAAAAATGTTTAAACCCTAATGGACCTAGAAATTGAATGTATATCTCAAGCATCTGGACTGGTCGTGGACACTCATTGTGCGCAACTTGCACTTGGCCGCTTCAGGTACATTTTTTTAAATTAAAATCGTCATGCAACTTGGAGTATCACCATGAAATTCAGTTGGGAATATTTGCCTAGAGTTGATCATCAACCCAGCCACCTGTTACCCCCGCTGCAGAAAGCGCAAAAAAGCGGTCAATCTCTCCCACTCACTGAATGACCGACCGCTTTGACGTTTTGTAAAAACAAGCGCGTTCCACCTAACAAAACAGAAGGGTTAGCGATTCTAATAAATCATAAAGAAAACCGTCGAAAGGGGGTAAGTGAAGGGGGGTGGGAACGCGGGGGAGCATCGCGTCACACTGTAACCGATACAAAGCGCGGTAGATGGCTGTGCTTCGGCCCCGCTTGACAGGTGAGCGCGGAAGACAAATGATAGTGCCCCCGACGCCTTCGATGTGAAAAGAACTGGATGATAAATTGTATTAGAGCCAATCTACCTACCGGACACCGTGTTCGTTTGCCAAAAAATGAGACCGGCAGACCCTGTGCCTGTGCCTGTCACGGGATAGCTTTAAAACGAACGTTGATATTAATATTGGGTAAATGGATTAGCGATACCGTGCCAATCAAAAAGTTCGCAATATAGGAAGTTTTCATTATTCGAAAAATTACGTCTCCGCAGGAAAATCCAATCTCGATTGCAGTTTCACATCCATTTTGTATTACACAGGTCTGCAATGAAGAATGTCACTGGGTCTTGACTTAAATGACTTGAAACTTTATGACCGTATAGCCTAAATGTTTGAAATACACATGTTTTTGTTTCATTTCAATCAAGCGAGTAGTGTTGAAGTTACGACAATTTTAGTTTCCGTTCTATTCAAATATTTCGGGTGAGCGCGCCATGCTCGCGTGA
This sequence comes from Gonioctena quinquepunctata, assembly GCA_018342105.1. Lineage (NCBI taxonomy): Eukaryota > Metazoa > Arthropoda > Insecta > Coleoptera > Chrysomelidae > Gonioctena > Gonioctena quinquepunctata. Next base: position 1,887,632 of record JAFIRS010000001.1, on the reverse strand, counting down.
CGTCATTTCACAACACAACGTTCTCACCGTACACTCAATCATTGCTGTGCTATCGGATGTTCGACCACAATAACGTTTTAAACCTAAGTTTTTATGTGATTCAGTGTTACAATAGTGTTATAAGTATAATATTAGATATGGATGACGGTTTTGAAAAAGGACAATCTGATAACTTGCCTGAAATAGACGGGTTAATGGTTGCCCACTATTTTTCAAATAACTCCGATTTCTTGGCCGCCGAGATGCGAGGAGTAAAAATGCAAAAGTCAGTATTACTTAATAACATTTTGCTTTTTATCATAAATCTTTTGATCCCTATAAGTACATATTTCTCATTACTAGTGTTTTATAAATGTACGTCATACGTCATATTGATACTATGAACATCTTACTTGACATTAAGTTCCTGAGAAGGAAGAATGCCTACATAGTTTCATGACTTACATTTTGTATTTTTTTAATATGTAATGTAACAAAAAATTAACACAGTAAACCTAACCTGAACATTATGTACCAGAGGTACAAAACTTTTTAAAATTTGAACCCATGAAATATTTTTTTCAAAAGAAGGTTATTATCAGGATGCACGCGACTACACCTATTAAATATTATTAAGCTAAGATGAAAAACCTCTCATATTAATTTCCTCTTTAATGTGATCGTGGATAAGTGCATTTTTATGTATTTTAGGTAAATATAAAGTTACTCTACACACGCACTCCGAATATAGGGAAAACACTTTTCTTACGTATTTTTGCCTCCTGAACACGAATCCGGAAGAAAAATGCGGCGGTCTCATACCGTTCCCGAATCAGAGAACTTTAAAAAAAAAATTACCTCAATTTCAAGCACCGTTTTCTCGCACAAAAATCACTCAAAATGCCTCCTCCTTCCTAACAGCATAAACAATACACCCTAAGTCACTTATATTGGGCACAACTTTGCACAAAATATCGTCGTTTTTATCGCCTGGGGCCAAATGTGCAGGTCTAGCATTGGCGTCCTGGAACGGGCGCAAATGAGGGTCCTGCGGATGATAACGGACGCTCCGTGGTACGTGCGGAACGATCGGATACTTGAAGACTTAAATCTGCCTTCCATCAGAAGTATCATCAGAGAACGCAATCAAAAAGTATTTGATTGTGCATTAGCTCACGAGAATCCGCTCGTGAGGGAAGCCACTGATTATAACATAGACGACCCCTCGCGTTTTAAGCGTCCCAGGCACTCTCTGGAGTGATGGGTTACCTACTAATCCATACAGGGTAGCGAAGCTGCATCCTCAATAGAAATTATTATTTTTGTTTTCCAAATTATTGATCAAAATTTCCTCTCGGTCATGATTCGAGAAACACCATCATGGCAAGGGCTATGGACCGGTCTGTAGTCCTTTACCAACCAAAATTCTAAATTCGTGAATGGCTGTGGCCCACTTATTCGGAGTCCAAAGAGCAAGAGCCTTAGGGTTACGCTTGGTTTTACTAACAGTGATAGAAGATCCTGATACCTTCCATTATCATGAAGAGGCTTGTTGATTGGTAATATTCTATAGATAACTAACTAACACCTGTTCTTTGCAAGTTGTTCAACCACTCTTACAATTTGGGAGTATTTCCGTCCAATTGGAAAATTGCAAGAGTACAGCCAGTCCCTAAAAAAGGCAAAAAGACCCTACCTAGCAACTACAGACCTATCGCACTGCTATCTATTATTTCAAAGGTCATGGAAAAAGCCATCAACATCGAGCTCATGAAATATCTGGAAGACTCAGGAATTATCAATGATAGGCAATATGGCTTCCGCCATCGAGATAAGAGATCAACTGGTGACCTGCTCGCATACGTCTCACATATATGGCATTAGATATCTCCAAGGCGTTCGATCGAGTTTGGCACCAGGGACTCTCGCCAAGCTTCCATCTTATGGCTTTCCCCTCAGCTGTGTTCTCTGCTTGCTAGTTTTCTCTCAAACAGGTCTCTCCATGTAGTGGTCGATGGAGTTTCATCTGACACTCTACTCATAAATGCTGGTGTTCCGCAAGGATCCATTCTAGCACCAACACTATTTTTACTTCACATCAACGACCTGTTTAAAGCAACTTCATGTCCCGTACACAGCTTTGCCGATGATAGTACCCTCCATACCGCTTTCTCTTCCAGGGCCCCTATATCAGCCCGTGAAACCAGAAATGAACGAGGAAGAAATGTTAACAATATAAATATGGACTTAGCAACAATTCTCGAATGGGGATCCAATAACTTGGTAGAATTCAATGCAAACAAAACACAAGCATGTCTTTTCTCTAGAAAAGCCGATCTCACTGTGCCTAACATAACTTTGTCAGGAGTAACCATACCACTGAAGTCATCCATATCGATGCTTGGTATTACTATCAGCAATAACCTTTCCTGGGAAAATCACGTGAGGTCCATTGCCAAAGTGCATCCCAAAACTTGGTTTTGTTTCGTGCCAAGAGCTATTTCACCTCCAGTCAGCTGCTTATGATCTATAAGGCACAGATCCGACCTGTCCTGGAATACTGTTCCCATATTTGGAGTGCGGCACCTAAACATATCCTGAAGCTATTGGATTCTGTCCAAAAAAGGGCAATTCGTCTCGTCGGTGATGCCTCGCTTACAAACTCGCTCACTTGTCTGGAACACCGTAGAAAAGTTGGCGATTTGTCTCTATTTTATAGATATTTTCATGGGCGATGCTCTTCTGAAATATCAACAATCGTTCCTCCTTTGGCAGTCTCTTCGAGATTAACCCGTCAAGTTCAGTCTTCACACCCCTTCGTGGTCACTTTGGAGACCTGCAGAACATCACTTTCCAAAGACTCATTCATCCAACGAACTGCGAGGCTTTGGAACTCATTGCCTAGGGAGGTGTTCCCCGAGGCATACAACCTCAGAAATTTAAGAAGAACACCAACTCCTACCTTCTTTCCCTTGGTTCCCACGATGTTCTCTGAACATTACAGGATATCCCTTTTCGTGGGAACCAGAACATATAAAAAAAAAAAAAAAGATAGATAGATATTTATTCGAGTACGTTATGTCATAAACATTTGTAGCAAATCCTCATACTGAATGTAGAACTATAATAACTACGCAAGTACAATCGCTAAGTATGAGTTTGAGAACCAGGTATTTTGAGTAGATAAACTTTGATTTAAAGTATTTTCAATGGAGTCCTGCATGTCGACGTCCAATGTTTTACATGTCCATGAGAGAATTGGAAAATTCTTCCACCGAGTAAAAACATTGTTCAAGAAGGTAGCTCATTTTTTTTTCAAAATATTATTGTCGGAGTTAACCAAAGTAGCCTCGTCTGCAAACATAATGACGGATTTCGGAAAAGGGTAGAAAAACAAGGCGTTGATGAATATGATAAAGAGCAGTGGGCCTAAAATTGAGCCCTGTGGTAATCAATGCATCACTGCTATGAATTCTGATAACTCATCATCCACATAAACACACTGGCTTCTGCTAACTGAATACGATCTCAGCAGCTCGAGTAGTAGACCTCTGATACCATAGAACTCCAGTTCTTTCAATAGGTTGCTGTGAGAAGCACAGTCGAAAGCCTTGCTGAGATCGCATAGGGTAGTTCCCGCATGTTCACTAAGCTCAAGGCCCTCCACAATATTCTCCGCAATCGGATACCATCAAGTATTGAACAATTCTTCCCGAATCCAAACTGATTTTCATGCAGAAGAGAGTACTTCTCAAAATATTTTGTGAGTCTTTGTTTCAAGATTATCTCGTTTATCATTACCTTTTTCTAGTATGAAATAATTTCTGAGATTTTCAGTGCATCGGAAAACAACCCCCATTGAAACATGCGTTTATCCAGAGTGTCATAGGAGGGAACAAAAAATTCCATGGTCTCTTCAATTAACGAACTGTCAAGGTCATCAATATCAAAACTTTAAGTATGTTTCAGAGGACTGATTGCATTTCCAACTTCAAAAGAGGTTACTGGTTCAAGAGAAGAGCTTACATTGCCGTGTAGTACATAAACACGGAAATCAGTAGCTTCCTCATCCGTAGGCGGAAGACAATATGTCAGGTTTCACACAAGTGGTCTTAAAGTTATTTCTTCCTGTGATCCTCTCATGATTTATGAGTTTCCAACTATCTCTAGGTTTATTGGTCGAGGTTCGAATGAAGTTGCTAGAGGCATTTTTTGTTCGAATCGTTGCCTATATGCACTACTGTTTATAGAAGTCATATGCGGCCTTGTCAGTGGTGTGTTCAGTACAAACCTAGATTTTTTCATCGATGCTGGTATCGCGCATGTTACTAGATTTCGAATGAACCAATCCACAGAAGGTTTTGCTGTTGCATGTGTTCTTCTCTTCGGAAAGTGGTTTTCAACAAGAGACTGGGGTGGAGAATCCGTTAGTTTATTAACACCTAAGTAATTGTGGTCCAGGAAATGATCATAACGTATCTGCCCAAGGGCCTCTTTGGATTTTTGTAGGTAGGTAGGAAAAATAAGGCAAAGTTACTAAATTCCATCTGTCGAAGTATGACATTTCTTCATTTGGAACTGTGTAAAAAGGAGGATTTTTTCGATAAAAACGACAATATTTTGTGCAAAGTTGTGCCGAAAATAAGTGATTTAGGGTGTATTGTTAATGCTGGTAAAAAAAAGGGGCATTGTGAGTGATTTTTGTGCGAGAAAACGGTGCTTGAAAATGAAGTAATTTTTTTTTAAGTTTTCTTACTCAGGAACGGTATTCGTGTTCAGGAGACAAAAACACGTAAGAAAAGTTTTTTCCCTACATTCAGAGTGCATGTGTAGAGTAACTTTATATTTACCGTATTTTATTTTTAATATATTAGATCAATTTATGTTTATTTTATTTTAGATCGGCTAGAAAGAGCTTCGGCGACGACGCTATTGGATATGTAAAATTAAAAGAGATATTTGTACAGTGAAATGCCGAATCACCCCAGAACATCATGATTTGCATCCATTTCTTTCGACTTTTAAGTTCGAAAGCAACAATAAAAAACAACTTTTCGGGTGCATTAGTAGTTTTATTTAAACACTTTAGCACAATACACGATTTTCTAGTTTCTGGATTCGACATTTTTATCAATTTTCGACGCAAACTTCATACACACAGCTCGGAAGCAGAGCACGCACTAAACGACCGTTGTACAGTGACGTCACAGCGGCCATGACTCTGCGTCGTCGCACGCCTAGCTAAACAATTTAATATCTCGAAAACTATAAAACGTATAAAAAAATATTTTTACCATATTTTTTAATTTTTAATAGAGTTTTCATGTAAGATAAAAATAAAAAAATGGTGATATTCTTCATTAACCTTCCGTTAGTCGCATATATCTACCACATACATGAAGAAATTATATTTTTGCTCCCTCGCTAGTTTAAGCTCCGACAACTCCCACCTGGTCGGGGGGGATTGGCGCGGTGGGTTAGCGTCCGACTCATGATCGAAAGGTCGTGAGTTCGATTCTCGGCCAGGGCAGAAATTTTTCATTTAATTTGAGAGAATTAAATGTTAAATTTCGTAGCCGGGCCGAGGATGATCCTCGACGATTCGCTGTTGCGTTCAAATTAACAGTGCTGCTCCTAGGTGGCGTATGGAGTTAGTAACAAGGCCTACCCAGAATACTGTGTGAATGATACATTCTATGTTGTGATTGTCTTGAAATAAATTAATATGGGATGCAGTATTGCTTAGAGCAAAACAACCTGCATCCCATCATACAATAATAATATTCCACTTGTGTCTGGCCGAATGACGAAATGTCCAAGCCAAAAAAAAAAAAAACTCCCACCTGTCCTGTACCTTCCTCGCTCAGATGATTTGGTTGAACAATGCACTAATCGAGTTTGTACAGAGAAGTGCTTCTGAAATATTGCCGTTTTGTATCTCACAGATTCACGCTACTCTTGCGGTAACTTTTATAAATTTGTTTTTCTGCATGTTTTGTTATCAAGTATGCATTTTAATAGACCGGAGCACCCTTATAAAATCTACATTTTCCGACCGATTAATTTTTTCTTTTTTCAGCGGGAAAAGTATCAAAAAGTCTACGTTTTCAGCAAATTTGCAAAATTTAATTCCAAATTTCAGGGCATACTTTGATTTTTTTTTATGTTCGAAATCACTAAAATTCATTAGCGATTTTTTTCGTGAAATTTCGACTCCGCCACTGGATTCAGCATCCTTCATTTAGGTGAATCCTAAAATTTCATTTGAAAATATTCATTGGCAACAAAGTTATAACAATATTAATTTTGATAACAAACCATTATTTATGAATATTTCAGACACATTCTGAAAATCAGCAACACTGTCAACACAAACTTGGGAGATCTTTGAGGTTTCTGGTGGAAATTCATAACACAAATTGTTCTCTATAACATCTAGAAAGGGGTACACATTTGGAATAAAGTTATGACGTCGAAAAACAGCTTATCATAATCAGTTAATTAAAACAATTTTTGAAAGATACTGTCAGAGTCTCTGGGTTCTGGTATTATCTCCTTATACAGGCTATCCGACTTCTTCCGCAAAGTCATTTTGTTTCCTTCTTCGTTCGCTAGTGTCAAAATATTATTATTGAGTTGAAATTCAAAAAACTTTTTAACAAAAAATTAAACCGACGAAAAAATCAACTGAAAAGCAAAAAATAAAATAAACCTTCTTAGTCTAAATGATAATTGAGCTCCTAAACTGATGTAAGTAACTGATTTTGAGTCGGCGCCAAGAAAGAAGTCATCAGCCGTGACGTGCATCTCGCTGCCATCATTTTACGCTTCACCTAATTCAATTGCTAGTTTGTTTGGCGCCGACTCAAAATCAGTTACTTACATTAGTTTAGGAGCTCAATTATCATTTAGACTAAGAAGGTTTATTTTATTTTTTGCTTTTCAGTTGATTTTTTCGTCGGTTTAATTTTTTGTTAAAAAGTTTTTATTTTTTACTTTTCAGTTCCGTATTTCGTCGGTTTAATTTTTTGTTAAAAAGTTTTTATTTTTCAATTTTTTGTGGCTAAAATCTACCAATTACTACCTATTTGTTTTTTTATTACTTCCAAAATACTTACTTACCCACCTTACTTCAACTATTACCAGTTGAATAATATGATTATCTACTTTTACTATTTGTTGTAATATAAATTATTTTCGTTGTTCTGGTCATTCCATTCTCTCATAAAATATACTGATTTTGACGGAACAAGAATAATGTCAGTAGCGATCTGTCATTGTCAACTACGTATGTGTGTGCCAATGTTCACTAGTGAAAAATCAATTATCCCCTATTTTTCTACCCGTAAGGGTGGCTAATTCCTTTCGAAATCTAAATATAAGGAATACCCTATCTATTAAAAAAAGAATCATCCAAATCGAAGAACCCAGTACAAAGTAAGGGGTGGATTTCATCTTTTAAATTCAAATTGGACCAAATTCGAAGTACACCCCATAGAGAAACTAAAAATAAAGAGAGTTGTCAAACCTGCAGTATAAGTTGGCACCACGTTTAGACAGTGGCGACATATCACGCAACTGGCCGAACTAAATACAGTTGGTAGAACCGAATGAGATAAGGCGGATTTTTCAAATGTGTTACTTTTATATGATTGATATGGTATATATTTTATAAGTGATCGATTTGCCATTCTTCTATTCCATATGAATGGTTGTATCATATGAAATACAGGAATGGCAAATCGATCACTAATAAAATATATACAGTAATCGATTTGTAGAATCTGATAGTTCGTTCGTGGTTAAAATAAAATTTCAAAGTAAATCTTTATTTCATGATATCAAGAACAAAATCAAAGATCTTATAAAACAAGAATAATAAGTTGAACACTATGAAAAATACATTTTATTGTATCTAGGACAAGGTACAACTACAGACAAAACAATAAAACTCCGAAAAACAACAAAATTGAAAATATTCTTCAGTCTTATCATCAAATCAACCAAAATAAAAACAAATTACATTTACAACAAACCTTCAATAATTTTGTTCATTTATTAGCACAAAGGAGAACGAGTAGGTATACTTAACAAATACTCCAGTTTGATGATACTCTTTGTACTTCCTCAAATGGTGATAGAAAATGGAAACTGATGGACGGAAAAAAATTCTGCAACTGATGGATGGGAATAAGTATCAGTTTGTGAAAAGCAGCTTATATTTTACCTTGTGAAAGAATATTTCGAGGAATTTCAGCGTCAACTCGAATAACAAAACATTCAATTTTCGACGTTGGGTTCATAATTCAAGTCCATTAGTATAATTTCTATAATTAATTTTTCGATGACAATAAACAGTAGAATTATTCTGAAATTATTACGTGGTTGTCATTTTCTGACAAATGTCGAAATTGGAAAATTATCATGTCAGTCGTCTGTTGATTGCGAGCAGCGCCTCCATGCGCGACTGGCCGTACCAAAAACTTGGTGGTCAAGTTCGCCAATGTTTCAAACAGTCTCTTTAATTTTAATTTGTCTATGGTACACCCTATCCAATGAAAAAAGAATTATCGGAATCGGACGCCTCAGTAAAAAGTTATGCGTGATCATACATAAAAAAATATTATGGAAAAACATAAAATATACGGGTCGAATAGATAACATCCTCCTTTCTGGTTTCGTTGGTTAAAAAATGTATCTAACTCGAGGAAGGTACGCTGTGACGTTATTATCTTTAATAGTTATTTGAGTAAAACAAAAGTAAGCCCTGACAATGACAGATTGAGTCTCATAATTCGAATGTGAGAAAGGTATTAATTAATATTCAATTACAATAGGACGATATTACGTTATGGCTTTACAATTGTATTTGCAAAAAAAAAATTAAATTGTGCGTCTTTCTGGATTCAATGATGTGAAAGAGAGGTATGCAAAATATTCAGTGATCGACATCCAGATCGCCCCCCTATCAGTAATAGTACAGTGCACAGAATAAATAAAAGTTTCAATGAAACAGGAGCTGTATCGAAGAATATTTTGAGGAAAAATGTGAGAAGAAGGATTGGACACGAACAGGTTATATTGGATTACTTTAGGAATAATCCCAATGCCAGTTTGACTGGCAAGTCTAGATGTGAATTCACCAAGGGAAAACATACGGAGATGCCTGAAAATATACGAAATGAAACTATTCAAACCAAAGTTTTTGCATACCCTGGAAGACGAAGATCAAGAAAAAGGACTAGAATTTTGTTTGTGGGCACAAGGAGAATACCTGAGAAACAGACGTTTTTTAGAGAGAGTGTATTTTATTCAGCGATGAAGCCACTTTCACGACCAACAGTGTTGTTTCATCTCAAAACACTAGATTTTGGGCAACCGAAAACCCTAATTGGGTTATAAACTGCAAAAGATAATATTCGGAAAAAGTTAATGTATGGTGCGGAATATTGAATGAACGAATCAAAGGCCCATTTGTTTTCGAAGGAAATATAAATTCCATGAAATTACTAGAATTTTTCAGAACTGAACTATGGAATGCTAATCATGATCTTCCTATTGTTGAGCGAATAAACTTACATTTTCAGTTAGATGGATGCTCTGTGCATAATGCTGGAATTATTAAACATTGGCTAAAGGAACAGTTTCCTCATCACTGAATTGATTGGATGGCCACCTAGGTCCCCCGATTTGACCCCACTTGACTTCTTCTTGTGGGGTCTTCTTGTACAAAAAGTTTACAAATCCTGCCCAAGAACTAGACAGGAGTTGTGTGAAAGAATACGTCAAACTTGTAGAGAAATAACACCCGAAGGACTCAAAAATACTGTAACAAATATTCGAAAGAGATATGAAAAATGTATAGAATTGAATGGTGGTTTGGTGGAAGCAACAAAAATTTGAAATGTATCGATTAGGGCTAGATAATTATGGACCAAGATTACTCAATGTTGTATTATCGAAGTCATTTGTTAGCCATCGTAAAATTTGGAATTAAAATCAAAATCAAGTTTTCATTTCATTCGAAAATTCTTGGTTGATCCAATAATGGATATCATGAGGAGACAGTTTCTCGACGTTATGGATATTACTTTTTTTCCAAAAATACCATTCTACAATATGTTATAACTCGAGAACAATTTGTGTTATGAATTCGAATTTCTACCAGAAACCCCAACGATCTTCTACGTTTGTGTTGACAGTGTTGCCGATTCTCAGAATTTGTCTGAAATATTCATAAATAATGGTATGTTATCAAAATTAATATTGTTATAACTTTGTTGCCAATGAATATTTTCCAATGAAATTTCAGGATTTATCTGAATGAAGGATGCTGAAACCAGTGGTGGAGTCGAAATTCCACGAAAGGAATCGCTAAAGAAATTTAGCAATTTAGAACATAAAAAAAAACATAATGAGCCCTGAAATTTGGAATTATATTTTGCAAATTTGGTCAAACGTAGACTATTCAATACTCTTCCTGCTGAAAGAAGATAAAATTCAATCGGTCGGAAAATGTAGATATTATAAGGGTCTTAAGTGGGTCACGCTGTAGATCTATCAACAAATGAGCAACAGAAACCAGAGATAATAAATTTTTATAACAGAACTGAAGGTGGAGTAGGTACTGTTGATATAATGTGTGCAAGCTCTAACGTTGCCCGGAACACAAAACGCTGGCCGAAGGTGGTATTTTTTTATATTGAATATTCGTGGATTAATTCCCAAATACTTTTTATTGGGAACCAAAATGAAATGAGAAGTAGAAAAAGTTATTTACATGTACTGGCTAAGCAGTTAACGGAACCACAGATCCAAAGGCGACAAGTGACAAATATAGAAGTTTTACCGGATGTCTCTCCTGAAAATGGCCTAGTTCCTGTGCTACCCGAGAATTAGAACATACCCAGAAAAAGAAAAAGATATAGTATATGCTATACACAAACAGAAAAATCACATTTTTTTGTGTGTAAGTTGTTTAAAGTTTATGTGCCTTGAATACTGCAAAACTATTTGTAAGATTGTGTTCCTCCGTAAATAATGTAAATATATTTGGTTAATTTAAATACTTATGACTTATTCCTGCTTTTTTTACTTTGTAAAGCTAGTGTATTCAAATAAAGCAACTTTCTAAATTTTTTTATTTTTTTCAAACCTAAAAATGGCAATGTATCTATCAGATATGTGCGACGAATTCCGAAAGTTTTTATATGCGATTAACGGAAAGTTAAAGGTTTGATTATTTAAAAAATCCTACACGTCAGGATTTAACACAAAATGCAAAATTCTCTTCAAATTTAGCAAATTTTTTCCCAATTTTTTTTTTTTAATCTTGAGGGTTATTTTAGTCAAAATTACTATTTATTAATTCACATCAGTGCTTTTGAGATATACAATGCCAAAAAAACATAACTTAAAGAAAAAATTAAACCTGAATCAATATGTTGCAAGCTGACCTCGTAGGCTCTGACACTGACATGCACGGGCTTGATTCAATTTTCTACTTGTTCTCGCATGTCATTCTTGAATCGTGTTTCCCCAAGTTAGCTATTTTATGGCTCCGCGGAAGTTTATCAATAGGCCTGACAGTTTCTGTTTCATTTATGGTAAATATACACTGTTGATGCAACAGAGGAATATCACAGACTTTGTGAAAAACGTATACTTCGGAATAAAACTTGGAAATCAAGATGAAGTTTGGGCGCCTCATAAAGTGTGTAAATGGTGTGTCGGGGACCTCCGAAATTGATTCAAGGGTAAGAAAAAGGTTTCGTTTATGGGATTCCTATAGTATGAAGAGAGCATAAGAATCATCTTGACGACCGTTACTTTTCTTCATGCGATGTGAAATACGTAAAGTATCAAAATTTCACATTTTCAAAATAAATTTTCTAAGTTATGATTGCACCAAACTTGAAAAACTTAATATTGCTGAACAGAGAATGAAAATCCCTTTCAAACACGACCCCCTTCTCATTTGAAATTCTTGAGGGGGTGCTCATAATTCAGAGGTTGTGCAAGAAGGGGGTAATATTTCCATACTGTGAATTGTCAAATTGACAATAGAAATCGACCTGTTTCAGGTTTTTTTATACATAATAACCCTAAAAATGAATTCATTTCATACTATGAACCGCACTGTATAATACTTCAGTTCTAAGACAATTTTGAGTTTTTTTAAATTTATATATGAGCCCCCTAAGTTTTTGCATAGTTGTTCCCTTATGTTCGTCCCATCTTTAGTGACTATCTATAATTATCCCGAGATATTGAACTGTTTTGGAAGGATTGATTTCTATAAAGTGTTGATTTCTGTCAAGAATATTCAATGATCTGAAATCAGGTAGGTAATAAGAGGTGATAAGTGAGTATGTTGTTTTTCTATAGTTCACTGTTAATAAATTCTGATCGAACCAACAGAATATTTTTCTCAAGTCATATTGTATTTTGTCTTTGAGATCCAACCATGTTTCCGTATCGTAATATACAACGATATCATCATCAAAAGAGATAACTGTTCCTCCTGACTCCAAGGTGAGTAGTTCGTTCCTATACAGGGTGTCCCTGGACTTCCTCTTTTCCTCTCGGGAATGTATAGATGGGGTCAAAATATCACCAGTACTCCATATAACTTTTGTTCCTAAAAGCCTTCGTTACCAAGTTACGGGCCCTCAAAGTTACAAAATGAAAAATGTTTTTCTTTGATATCTTTCAGGAACGGACTACCCCCGATGGTCCACACCCCAAAACTTTGAAATGACTGGGATTTGTCAATATGTTTTAACAAAACAAGGTTACCTGGATAATTTTCTGAATAAAAGTACTCATGTGGAAAATCGATCGGAGCAACGATTTTTGATAAAAATGCATTTTTGTTCGACGACATCCAACTTGAGATGTCTACCATTATTCGAAAAGATTAATTTGTAATGAAAATAGAAATGCTAGGTACAATGTTCATAACGAATTTTTATCATGCAAACACGTTTACCTTACAAAACTCATGGTGTAAATAATCAATCGCAAGCCGCAAGAACAAACAGAAATGCAAAATCCGCTACAAAAACTGCTCGATATGACCCCCGTCTCTCTCAATGAATTTTCTTAACATCTTCTCTGCACTTGAAATAGCATGCCAGGGTCGTTTCGTATGGCTTCACAATGTAATGTAATTCTATTCAACAAGGCATCTCTGGTGTGAAAGGTGTAGCGTAAACGAGGCTTTCTATATGCCCCCACAGAAAGAAATCCAATGGATTCGAATCCGGAGACCGCGGTGGCCATGAATATGGTCCACCTCAACCAATCCATCTATTGGGGAAAATCTGGTTCAGATGGTCCCGTACAATCAAACTAAAATGAGAAGGAGCGTCATTATGCATAAACCACATATCTCTTCGGGTTTGCAATGGAACATGTTCCAAAAGTCCATTCAAATCGAAAAGGAAAACATTCTCAATTGAATATTGATAGAAGAGGTTATCTTGACGATGGAAGATAGTGACTAAAGTTTATCTTTCAGTCGCAGATGATTCCACATCTGATTTTATGAACATCCTGTTTATATTTTCAACAAATCAATCCATTCAAATCGTTCTGAATGAACTTCAAATAACGTTCTCCATTCAATCGGTCATGTAGAACGAATGGTCCTATAAGATGGTTTCCTATGATACCAGCCCGAACATTCACGTTGAATTTCCGTTGGTGTTTGGTTTGCTTTTCATTAGTTATGGCTTCCGATGTGCGTTTTTTCAGCTGAATTTATCTTCATGTTAAAGATAATTCTGCCGTGAAATTTTATACTTATCAGTGAAACTCCTCAACATTTAAGCTGTGAATACGAATTTGCAACATCCAAATGTTGAGTTTCATGAGATTCAGATTACACAACACGAAACGTGCTTATTCCATGCGTACATACAAAATATGGACTGAATTCGATATTTTATAGTGGAGTAGCTTGTTAGTTCAAAAACACCACGAATCTACATAACTTGATATTTCATTTGAAAAAATATCTACATTGTGAATGAAACTTTCAACTAGGTACTGTACTTTTTGTTTACGACTTTATTTCAGCATATTTTGTATTATCCCTGTTATAAATGTTGTTGAATTAACTTAGCATTAGTATTTTACTATGAAAATTTTCATTTCAAATAATGGTGGACGATCGGGTTTGATGTCTTCGAGTAAAACTGCATTTTAATTAAGAATCGTTGCGCCGATCGACTTTCCACGCGAGTACTTTTATTCAGAAAATTGTCTACGTAACCTTATTTTGTTGAAAACTATTGAAAAATTATCTGTCATTTCAAAATTTTGGGGTGTGGACCATCGGGGGTAGTCCGTTCCTGACTTTGTAGCAAACAACTGACTCCTGCATGAAAGCTCATCGGAGGAATTCATTTGTTTAGTCAATCACCATGAATTTAGATGATTTTGAATATTCACTTTGAAAGTTATCAAAGAAAAACATCTTTCATTTTGTAACTTTGAGGGCCCGTAACTTGGTAACGAATGCTTTTAGGAACAAAAGTTATATGAAGTACTGGTGATATTTCGACCCCATCTATACATTCCCGAGAGGAAAAGAGGAAGTCCAGGGACACCCTGTATATTGAGAATAAGACTGGCCCGAGTACCGTTCCCTGCGGCACACCATGACTTATTTTTCTTGATCCACTTAGAGTACCATTTATTATCACATACTGAAGCCGATCACTTAAATAACGTTCGAAGAGATAATTGGTGTTGCCTCTTATGCCAATTCTGTTTATCCAATAATATACCATGGTTAACCGTGTCGGACTCCTTGACCAGATCTATAAAAACTGTTATTAATGGTCGTTTTTTGTCAACACCATTTAAATTTTTTTACAATAACTCCACTATGGTATCCTGAATATATGCTTTCCTCTTGCATTTTGATTCAAAAATCCAGTCAAAGGTTCATGTATAATTAGTAACTAGACATCTATTTCCTGATTTATAGAGAGGTTTTATAAGGGTTATTTTGAATGCTGAGGAAATGTATCCCTTTGTCGTATTCAATAATTAATATAAATGCTGTTTGTGTCATCGGTTTTTTTATTTTGTTTCAAACTATTTAGATAGTACCGGTTTATTACAATATCGAGATACATTATCTCAATTTCAATTTTACTGGGCTGATGGTGGCTCAATCGAACTTCAACTTTTTGTGGTTCTCATATGGAATGATGTGGAAGTCTTGAAAACCCTCCTGAAGAGCACTGAGATTGTAATTCCAAAGGAATATATTTCGATTCCAATTATTCAGCTTCAAAGCGGCGAGCCATCAAAGTTCGCAGTTGATAATTCATCTCCCGATTTTTTGAAGCCAGGACAATAGCGGCCTAAATGACTGGCAATTTTAATTTTCCCCGTGCAAAAATTCCCCGTGAAAACGCATAGCTAAATCTTTTGCCGGAAACACGGCCGTAAGAAAGCAAACAAGAGGGACTTTCGAAAAGCTCCTCGACTGAATAATTCAAGGTAATATGCTTAAGTTTGTGCCCGTGGAAATAAATATGGAGTGCCTTGCCTACGAGCAATTAACCTAACCGAGGAAATGATTAAATATTTACGGGCCATGTTTGCATATAAAGTGGCGCCCTCGCAAGGCAAATTTCATATTAATTGAGTAATTAGTAGTTGCCGGTAGTTTGGCTCTCGCCATAAAGTACCTGGGGAATTCATTAAATAAATAGGCTATGACCAAAGATTATTGTTCTACGAACAAGATCCCTCACAGAACACTTGGCGCGAAAATGAGATGAAATCCTTGAAATTTACTACAATGTTTACATTTGTCAAAAATCAGATGACTGCCCGATTTTTCTTGAAGATCTGGTGATTTTTCCAAAGTGATTTCTTCGTAAACGGCCTTTTTGGGATCATGGAAACTTCCACGAAGGAAAGGTAGGAAAGTGGACTGATGTCTCTAGTCGATGAATTGACTTGAACATTGAGGGCGTTGGAAAATGTCCCCGATGACATTGTTTCATTAAACTTTCCGATACAAATTATTACCAAGCCATTCACTGCCCATCTCTGCCGGACTATTACCGCTCTAACAACCTTCTGACCTGAACAGAATCAGAGAGTTCATTGTAGATATCATAAAATATGTTGATGAAGTTGAGAAATCGATGAATCCTGGTCTGCGACAGTCTAGGCTGCATCCAACTATCTTAGAATGACTTATCCGGAAAAGGTGAGCCCTACTAACAAAGACGCGTAGAGAAAACAATCTAAATCAGTTTTCCTTTTATTTTTCAGTAACACCTCGCATGAGATAATCGGAGGAGGGGAATCTAAACCAAGCAGTTGGTCGAAGAACAAGGCCCACTGTCAAGATCGATAAGGTTAATGAGTATTATTAGTATACATATATAACTTTTTAATAAACATATGAATTTCACAAGCAGTAAGCGTGGACTTTTCATTCTATGAAGATATCTTGATTTTGGCTAGTGAATTCCGAACCATCACAGAGGGTTCCATGGCTCTTTAGAAAAAAATATCCACTATATTTATAATTTTCCATCTCCAAATAAAATATACTTATAGTCAGAAGATTGTCATCACATGGGCAAATGAAAGGTAGTTCAGAGAAGATACAAATATACGAGTCATTTTACTACGAAGATAATTTGAGTTCTTGCAAGAAGATAGTCGTATGTTCTGCCAAAATAGTGAACATCTCTTAATTTGCCCAAACGCTGAGACACTATCAGTTTTCACAAGTTGGGTTATTTCACTTAGATATGACTCGAACCAATTGAAGCCTCGTCTGAAGCGGTAGAGATGAAGCTTACGTAACAGTCAAAAGCTTTAGATATATCACAAAAGACTGCATCGCTCACTTCCTTCAGACTAGAATAAATATTTTTCAGAAAGCGAATTTATTTATTGAAATTCAAATGAGAATATTTTATATTGTGTAAGTATGCCAACCGAAATTTCAAAAGTGAAGAAACTAGTAATAGAAGGACCAAGAAATTGAAAAAGTTACAGATACTGAAGCACGAATAATTCAAATGTAAGTTTGTTATATTAGAAACATATTTTTTCAATGAGTCATTACATCATTTAATATTCAAAGTTTATAGCACAAATATAAAGATGAAGTAAAAAAATGTTTCAATTTTTCAGAAACATTAAATTTAGGATTACTGTCAGGATATGTCTGGGGATATTAAATCCCATTGAGTACTTTTTTTACAATACCATATGATTTTGTTTCACCCCATGTTTTCTGTTTCATGTATTGTTCACAAGGATGTATTCCTGCGCAGTCCTTTCATTAAATCTCTTAAGGAAACTAAATAGTTTCGAAATTGGCCCACAAGACAGAAGTATCAATGTACAAATTGATTTCCCCGATATTTCAAAGGTCGCCATAAATAAGAGGGAAATTGAGGTATGATGACTTTTGAAGGTAACATAGATATTGATTATGTTTGATGTTCTTATCATATCTTATAATTTTCAGTCTGGATCGGATGCGGAAGTTCAATTGAAAAAATAAGCATATATTTCTAAAAAATGTTTTGGAAAGAGCATATGACAAGCTTCTTTCTCAGTTTTGGGGTACTAAGATTTCCAACTATTTCAATTATAGAAAACTGGTATGATGAGGTTTTCGTGGAATGTAGTACGATCCAAAAAACAATGAAATTAGGTTACTGATATCTATGAGTACTTATATAGTTTGAATTTTAGATTTATTTACATATTACCTCAACTTTTATTTTCTTATTCTTGTGATGTCTATTGTATTCTCAATTTTTTTTCAAATAAAAATTAAATTTTCAGGTGAAGAGTGTAGAAATTTGTTTCAGCAAAAAAGGCTGTTGTGTTGATGGCAATGGTAATTCCCAATTATTAGAAAAAAAAACACTTCAGGATATTTTGTAATGCCTCTATTTTAATTTTCGCATGTGAGGTGCATATTGAATGAATGTGGTTTTTTGTGGAGGAACAACGTTTCTTGACATGTTTTTTGGGTAACCTTCCACATATGAAAATGAAAATATAATCAGGAAAATCTATACAAGTGAAGAAAGGGCAAACTAATTAGTTCACCCCGATAAGTTATTGCGTTCACCAAATCATATTTCCTATAGAAAGTGATTCAATTAGTCAATTCTCCTGATTATATTTTCATTTTCAGACCGTGGAAGGTTACCCAAAAAACATGTCAAGAAATGAGGTGCATGTTCTACGATGGACAATTTTAAACTATGGTTTGTGATAATAAATAAACTTAAAAAAGTATGGATTTTATTACAATCATCAAATGGGTTTTAATGATTTCCAATCAAGCACGTTTACATAATTCATACAGCTACAATTGCAGATCCTTTGATAAAAGAATATTCACACTACTCGGTACACACAGTCCAAGAACTATAGTGAAACTTGAATTATAAATGTTAAGTTTACTTCGATAAAAAAAAAGCTAGAGGGTAATTCGTACAATTTAATAAATACATATTTAATTTACATATTAGGTCATTCAGAACCGTTAGGTTGCATTTTGTCCCTGGAAATCTTAGGGCAAAGCTTTGCCGCTGTCATATAGTGACAAAAACACAGCCCCTTATGGGATTTTTGGGGTATGCATCAACTTGTCTAGTATATAAATCACTACACTCAACAATAACCTGTTTTCATCACAATTACGTCAATCCTAGCGAAGTATCCATGGAATAGGTAGCTTGTCGTGAAGAACTTAGCAAGAACCATAAAAAATGTAATAATGTATGTATCTGAAACCTTTGAATAGTTACAATCTAATGTAGGCCGTTTTGGTTCGATCGTCAATTGCAGATTCAGTGATCCAGTCCTTTTTAAGAATTTCATAATTCAATACAAATAAATTGACCTAACGTAACCTGCCCAACAGAAATGGAGTCCATATTATATATCCATCGTCAATAAGTGAAACTCTTCGACGCATTCTGAAGACTAAAACAATAATTTATAAATCATGAAATGTTGAAATTTCAATTGTGTCAATTCATCGATTCAATTTCATCCCATTCGAAAACCTTGATATTTCCTACATTTTTTCATACGAAAACACCCGAAGGTCCGAAGCGTTTCCTCGTGTACGATCCCTGACACGTGATGTCACATGACAGGCTTTCCTGACTCCTGATTGGCTAAATCCATCCTAAACCAAACTCTGATTTTATGAATGAAATCAAAAGTGACAGCATTTAGAGGATTTTGAAACGATTTTACTATTTCATTCATGAATAGGGTTAGTGATTTCTCTTGCCCCTCTACTCTTTGCTATGACTTCCCGAAAAGTTATTCGGCCTTCCGTTTGGAGACAATACAAAATTTGAAGTTCAGTTGAAGCACATTTTCAGAAAATGCAAAACTAAAGCCCCCTACTACAAAAATACCCTTACGGAAACATTTTTCACTCATGAAAAATAATTTTGACTTTCCTCATCATTCATATAAGTTATTCGAAGATATACTTTTTAATGCCTATATGAAATCTAATAAAAACTTATGTGAGTCCTGAAAAAGCTGTTTGTTTTCTAGATGTTTCTCTAAATCCTTTCATGTCTATCCTTCATCAGCAACACTGTAACTACCAGCGGCTCATTGATACTCGTTTTTTATTCGTGTTTGTTGAAAGTTATCTAGGTGGAGCTGAAATGGAGTATGAAGTGCATGAAAAGTTTTTTGAAGCTAGGAAGGACAATGGTGCTTGTATTAATTCATTATCGAGAGGAGAAGTTTGATAATTTTGAGAAATAGTGGCCAATTATTGTGTTGCTGAAAAATAAAACAAGTAATAGACCTCAGGATCGTTTATATACAGTGCTTCTCAAAAGTCACCCACCCCCCTCTTATTTTTGGAACGATTAGACATGAACAAGTGAAATTTGGAAACTGAATATTAAAGGTTGTAAACTTCCCTACTAGTGATGATAGATGACGAAATCGTCAAAGATGACGTCACAGGGCCATTGTGACCAATAATTTTAAATGGAACCCTACGGCAAGCGACACCTCTTTTAAAAGGTATTGAAAAAACCTATTCAATGATACTAATTTTGTTTGTGTTTATGGCCGTTTTTATGGCTCATTAGTAAACATCAAAATTTAAATTCCATTCAGTATGATATTAATTACAGATTTGAGAATCAGTATTACTTAAAGAAATTGCTCGAAGTGACCTCCATTCACTTCCTGACAGTGAAATGTCCTATTTTTGAACTCTTCTCGTACTTTTGCAAATGTGTCTGCGGAAACAGCCTCACATTCTGCAACAATACGTTGTTTTAAAACGTCAATATTATCAGGTTCAGTGGCGTAAACCTTCGATTTAAGGTACCCCCACAGAAATAAATCCAAAGGTGTGAGGTCCGGTGATCGAGCTGGTCATTCCGTTGAACCTCGTCGTCCAATCCATCTACCACGATACTCCTCATCCAAATACCGTCTTACTGCACCGTAATAGTGTGGAGGAGCACCATCCTGTTGGAATGTTATTTCCAAATTGCCGAATTCATCTGGATTATCTTCCAAAATTTCAAGGATTAACGGTTCTATTGCGTTCTGCAACAGCTCCTGATAAACCTCACCAGTTAAATTAGTATTTAAAAAAAGAGACCCAACGATGTGGTTTCCCAGGATACCTGCCCAAACATTCACCTTCTGGGGAAATTGGGTATGCGTTCCACGAAACAGGTGAGGATTTGCGTCACTCCAATACCTCACATTCTGTGTATTTACATTTCCATTTAGATAGAAAGTACTTTCGTCACTAAAACAAATTGTTTTGACATAGTCTGGCTGTTGGTTGATTTTAGTTTCCATATTTTCCCAAAATTCTAGTCTTTGGTCTGAGAGTTGATGAACCATTTTTAATTTGTATGGAAATTTTTTTCCCTGTTAGACTTCGACTAACTTCACAGGTAGATGCAACGTGAGTTGTTGAAGAAGTAGGATTAACTATTACTTCTGCCAGTATATCAATTTTTTTCTCATCAGAAATTTGTGGTCTGCCAGATCGTTTATTACCCGTTGTTTCAAACTTAATAAGAACCTCCCTTAAATAAGTCCTCGAAACGGGGCGATCGGGAAACCTCTCATTAAAAATGCGTTCTGCTGCATGAATATTTTGTCCAGTTTCACCAAGAATTAGGATCGCTGCTACTTTATCACCTAAAGCACGTACCATTTCGCTTCTTGAAGCACTTAAACGTTCGGCTCACAACAGTTTAACAAATTATTAAAATGTACAAAAATATTGAAAGTATCAAAAGCTGCTAGAACAGTCGAACGTTCGATCAACAATACACAAATTACTAAATGTACAAAAACGTCGAATTAGGGAGACTAACAAAAACGTCAGCTTATTTGACAACTATCCAGAGGCGGAGCTTGAATTTGGAATTTTAGTATTAACTGATTTAATTCATCACAGCTTTGCGTTTTTTAGAAGCGAGTTCCCAAAACTGCCATAAACACAAACAAAATTAGTATCGTTGAATTGATTTTTCGATACCTTTTAAAAGAGGTGTCGCTTGCCGTAGGGTTCCATTTAAAATTATTGGTCGTAATGGCCTTGTGACGTCATCTTTGACGATATCGTCATCTATCATCACTAGTAGGTAAGTTTACAACCTTTAATATTCAGTTTCCAAATTTCACTCGTTTATGTATAATCGTTCCAAAAATAAGAGGGGGAAAGGGGACTTTTGAGAAGCACTGTAAAGTGACGTTCCAATGGGCAATTTTTTTAACTTTGAAGTGCCATATTGGTCAAAAGTTACTTTTTCCATGCCAAATTGCTTAGGTGATTTTGTCATGTTCTGAAGCATCAGTGAAAGTTTCATCAAAATCCCCCTTGGACCCATATGCGTCACCTTTACCGAATCCCCAACGAGTGAATAGCAGCATCGTACTTCATCATTATTGTTCCGAATATTCGTTGAAAGGAATCACGATTAGATATGTTTGGCTTTGGCATAATAATATTGGAAATATCAAATCCGCCTTTGTTACTAGTGTTTTGATTAGTCAATTTCATTCGTCTCTATTGAGTTGTCACTATTTCTCTTTGATATTGTGTGTCGATTCATTAGATGGTGTTTACAAAACCATAAAGACTACAGTTTCAATTTTTTTCCCCATATCTCTTCACTGAAAGTTATTTCATTTGACTAAGATACAAGGACAGGTATCACACCACATTTGGGGCAGCTACTTGGTGATTTATTTTTAGGAACGGATTATCTTTACCATTTGATTCTTGTTCAGTTGCAGCTGCAAACTTCTCTGGAAACTTGAATAATCATTATTCTTGATTCTTCACATTTCTCTATTGTTACTGTTTCCGTTATATAAGTTTCTCTGCGGCCTTACATATTTCGATGGCCTTATCCAATTCCCAATTTTCTTTGTCGTGATTCCACGAACAATTATTTTTTGGGCCAATGATAGCCTGAAGAGAGATTTACTTTGGCCCGCATGTGTTCTCAATTGAGAATGTTTCTCTTTTCAACCTGAATACCCCACAAGAGGTTATCTTGAACGAGGGAAGATAGTGACTAAAGTTTATCTTTCAGTCGCAGGTGATTCCACATCTGATTTTATGAACATCCTGTTCATATTTTCAAACAAATCAATCTATCATACCTCATGACAGGTTTTAATGCCAAAAAACACTCTTCAAATGAAATGTTTCTAACTTTTTTCTATTTTTGCAAAGTGTGATTGCTTCTAGATAATGTGTTTCCCATTTCTTCCAGTCTTCCTGATGATCGTGGAAGCGTGAAATAGATTTTCGTCGACAAAAATGTATTGAAGACCTACGAATGCGATGCCTCTCCTGTTACAAATGATTTCTGGTGAGTACTCTTTTTTGGAAAACATTATTCATCTATATGGGTTCTCAATTGAGACTGGAATTGAAAATCAAATAACTATCCGAATGAAACTGCAAATTTTCAATTTCAGATTTTTTCTTTTGAGTTAGGGTCCTTTCAGAATATCTATCAGATGTAGTTCAATGTCCAGCGTGGCTTTAGCTGGGAAAGTAGTTATTTTCTGTTATAGTCACAAAAAAAATCTTCATTTTTATCGTGGATTTTTCAATTCACAGAAAAATCTTTCTATTCAATATTCAATTGAGAATGTTTCCCTTTTCATCATTTAATTCATTATGAGCTTATTTTTTCGATAGTGGAATCCAGAATATGATAATTTTCTAACAAATTAAATCATTTTCTCAATACATCTGTTAACCGCAGTAACTTATCGAATCAAATTGATGTATCTGGCCCTCTGCACTTGTATAGGTTTTTTTTCAGTTTCATATTGTGGAAGAAATAAAACCCATGCTGAGAATGCGTAAACAATTAGATGATGGAAACGATAAGGAAAATTATTAAAAAACAATTTTATTACAGAGATTGATCACTAAAAACAATAATACCGTCGAAAAAATATTTTCGTCATCAATTTTTCGTTAAAAATGACTTTAAAAATCGGTAAATTCTCCGACCGCTCGGAGTGGCATTTCGGTAGCGTGACGTCACGATACTGTTGGGACTCGGGCCCTACATGCATCGTGTGAAAATAAAAGTCGATGAAGGAGATGTCATTCAAAACAATTCCTGTTTGGTAAAAATATAGGACGAATCGGTAGTAATGCAAATAATACTATTAAAATCGAGAGAATCAGGATATTTCATAGATTTTTTTAATGGGAAAATCCCAGTCGTTTGTGATGGAACTATGCTAAAATTCATCAAAAATTGAGTAATTACCAATATTCGTAAAGTGTAGTACATTCATATTTATTTATTCGCGTAATTTTGGGAACTTACAATAAGACATTTATTGCACTACTCTTTTTATACGCTGTCGGGTACCACCTGAAAATTAATGAAACTTTTCAGTAACTTTTGTTACAACATTTTTTAAGCAGCAGCCCTTTTTTTGTTTTCGGGGTTGTAAACATGCGATAGCTTTATTGATGTGGTTATATCGCCGAGACAAAGAACCTGCCGTTACTGTGCTATTGAAAAAAAATCCGTTTTGTAGAGCGTAGGGACAACTAAAAAATTCATCATTCCTCTGATTAATTTATTATTTTCTCGAGCACTGTTTTGACAAAAATTGTGTGAATTAGCAGAACTTTCGAGTAGGTCTTTAAACGACTCTTCATTGTGGCATGAGTTGCGATATGGTTGAGTTACAGCCTCATTGTAAATGCTCATTGAAAATGCGGGACAGAACGTCTCTTTTAATGAATACTGTACTGTTTTCCATATCATCCTTCAATGTAAAATGATCCTCGCAGCATAACAATTGTTTTTGTTGCTATGTACTTGCGACAAGCAACACAAAACCACTTTTTTTCCTTTTTTATTCGAAAATAATTTTTGCGGTGTTTTTCTTGTTGAATTATCACAACCCGGTTACCAACGGTAACTCATTTTTGGAATGGGCATTTTGAAAATTACAGAAAGAATATTGATAACGACGCGAACAATAAACACTTCACAATATTAGCGGCAGCTACACGTGCTCGCTGCAGACGAGATGATCAACAGGCCCAACAGTATTGTGACGTCACGCTCTCTCTCTCCAAAGTCATGGAGGCGTTTTGAAACGCGGCGTTTTCAAAACGCTGTAGCATGCTCAAAAATTGTTTGAGAAACGTCGAAAAAAAAATTTAATAATAAAGTCTGCAATATGCAATATAAAAAATGTATGTCCCAACCTAATCATGTGTAAGCCAAGAATATGTCACAAGAGGCTAGATTTCTGGCGGTTTGATTCAAAAACATCGTGATTCCCATGAAAAAGGCTTTTCTATGTCGAATAAGATCATTGCTCGTGCCAACACTCGCAGAAATATCATTCGAACAGGAAAAAAAATCTGTCTGTTTCCGAAAGCATGCAATAACCTATTTTCCGTGCTCACCTTGGAATAAATCTCGTCCGACGCGCGTCCCGAAAATAATCGCCATTATCCCGGCAAAACTACATTCCCCATGGAGAAGTAAGAGTTAACAGAGCCATTAACTAGCTGCGATATCGTGACAGGATCAACTGCACGAACTTATGCAGATGTGTGCCCATTCCAGGGCCGAAATAAGGCCCGGGGAAGTGTTATCTAATATTGCGTATGTAATCATTGTAAGATTAGCGAGGGTGTTCGCTCCCAACTCATCACCCTCTTATCTCTCCTCTGTTCCCCCGAGAACGTTGATTCCCATATTGGCGACGACAGAATAAAGAGGATTCGCCCCTGAATGCGTTAGGGACCGTATCGAGTGGTCGGACGGGTCGCTCGTTGAAGGTAGCGCAGACGCTGTATTGTTAGGGGCGAGTTGCATAAACGAGAGTTTAGTTCAAACTGCAGGTTGATATAAAAAACATGTATGAAAGTTGGTTACTGATAACTGACAGATTAAACTTCAGTAATAATCTATGGCCCGATTTTTTTTATGACTGATTTTTATTTTCTACTCCTCCGTTTCGTGTGAAAAAATTCAAAGAAATATTTTTGAATAACAAAGAAATAACAATGCCTTTATGATCAAGGCTGATGTATTTCCGTATTTCTTTCCAAAAAAAAAGCGTGTGGTCGTGGGACCCCCGTTACATCCTCCATATCACTCCCCATATTGGGGAAAATTTCGTTATTCAAAATAGTCCACGGTAACGCGCACAGCCTAAAGGGGGGGAGGGGGTATTTTTAAAGAGGGGGGGACCATTTAAGCGTCTGAACGTGAAAAAAAATCCTTTGCCTAGTTGACCCCCTCGATTTTAACGATACCCCTCCCTTCAAAATCTTTTGTTATAATCGCAAAACAAATCTTCACTAGTAAATTCTGGGTTGGTACCATCGGAAACGCATTGATCTGATTCAAAATTGTTCTGTAAATTCCTAATTCGATCATTCCGTTATTCAACATAGTCCACGACCCTACGGGATGTAAAAATGCGACTTTAAGGATTGAATGCCTGAACGCGAACAAAAAAAATCCTTCGCCTAGTTGATAAAAAAATTTCATTAAATTCGATCTATCCTCGTTATTCTCGTTATTCAAAATAGTCCACGGTAACGCGCACAGCCTAAAGGAGGGTCGTAGAAAAATGCGGATCATACCAGAGGTTTTTTTAAAGAAGGACGGGGGACCATTTGAGGGTCTGAACGCGAAAAAAAAAATTTCTCTTCGCCCAGTTGACCCACTCGATTTTAACGATACCCCCCCTTCAAAGTCTTTTGTTATAATCTCAAAAATCTTTGAAAATTCTTCACCTAGCAAATTCCTAAAAATGGTGTAGGGGGTTGGTTCCCATTGGAAAAAACGCATTGTTCTGATAAAAAAATTCCTTAAATTCGAACTATTCTCGTTATTCAAAATAGTCCACGGGAACGCGCACAGCCTAGAGGAGGGGGGCGTAGAAAAATGCGGATCGTACCACAGGACTTTTTAAAGAAGGACGGGGGACCATTTGAGGGTCTGAACGCGAAAAAAAAATCCTTCGCCTAGTTGACCCCCTCGATTTTATCGATACGGGGGTTCAAAGTTTTTTGGAATAATCGCAAAAATCTTTAAAAAATATCTTCACCTAGTAAATTCCTAGAAATAGTTCTCACTTTGAAAATATTTAAATTTTTCTTGTTGTTCGGAAAGTGTTGTGAACAAAATTTTTCTTCTCGACAGGGGTTTTTTGCGTCTCTTCCTCACCTCCCTTTCCATTCCTCACATTTTGATGGGTTACACTCACCACTTTTCGTTTTCCATTTCACTTAGTGTTTTTCAACTTTTTTCAGTGTTTTCGGACCTGGCGCCTGGCTTTCCAGTGTCTTTATTAGGTTTAATATTACTCTTCTTTACACTTTCACTATGTTTAGAAATGTAATCATTGAGTTTTTTTGGGGTTTTCGGCTTCACTTGGGGAAAAATGATACACAATATCGCATCTTTTTCGGAGTTCCTCGGCTTCTAGTAGCGAACAGCTGGTGATTTGCTGTTTCCGATGTGAGTTTTGCCAACACACTGTTTTATCAGTTTCGGTGGTTTGGTTTGGTGAAATAATGTCTTTTTCACGGTTTCTGGGTGATCCATTGTGGCTTTTTGTTTCAATTTATCCTGCATCTCCATCGGTGGATTCTTCCATTGGGGTCATTTATTGAACTTTTTCAGCAATTCAGCTGTTGTTGTTTGTGCCCTTTCACTTTTAATATGCGAAATTGTTGTCCACTTTCGTGGGGTTTTGAAATACTAACCTCACTTTTTTACTCTGGCGAACCAATACGTTCGAAATTCCCGTAATCGGCGGTTATCAAGGGTCACAATGGCCGGCAGTTTTCCAATGGCCAGATATCGTGTAAGAAACACTATTTTTACTCAGATTCTCTTCCGTATGTGTCTTCTCCTATAGACAGAGGTGCGGATGTCATTGCATATTCTCTTAACGTTCACATCGAGAAAAGGTAAGGCACTGTTGGTTTCCATTTCTATCGTGAATTTGATCGAATCCCTGGAGATATTTGTCTCCGTGATTCCATGTAATGAAAGTGTGAATGGATTAAACCACATCAGAGATAACCTTCACCGGGATGGTTGCCTCAAGAAACTCCTGGGAGGAGTATTGAAACAACTCCAGAGACCGAAGACACCTGAAGAGCAACAACGAAGCACAGTGATATAGCCTTCCGTACATCAGATGTGTCTCCGAAGATCAGAAGGTTCGGAAACGAGTTCAAAATCAAGAGCTGCTTCCAATCCGGCAGCACTTTACGGAGTTTCGTTACCAAGACGAAACCTGACAACAGAAATGAAATCAGTAAAAATTGTATTTATGAAGTTCCAATGTGGATGCGGAGATTCCTACATTGGAGAGACCAAGATGCCGTTATCAGTAAGATTGGATGGAGCACCAGAAATCGACTCAACTCGGAGAAACGTCGAAATCGGGAATTGTTGACCACGCCTGGACTGAGCACCATCGAATTATATGGTTCGACGCAAATGTTGTACATAGAGAGGAGCATTGGTTCACACGAAAATTCAAAGAGGCCGCCTACATCGAAGCCAATAACGCCTTTAGTCAACCAAGCGTTGAGATCAAGAACGTATGGAAACCACTAATTGCTCTTTCTGGCGGACTGCAGGGGCGCGAAACTTCACGCAGCACCACACCGCGCGAAATCACATGCACACTGCACATGGCGGGATTACACCCACTATTGCACCGACAGACATATAAATAAGCAAGTAGCATCTAAGCTTGTCAGTATTCACCTGAAGGCGATTGCAGATACAAGCATTCGAAACGTCGTGAAAACCTTTCAAACCATTAAGAATGGAAACGAGAGTTATCAAATACAACTCTATCTATAGACAGTCCTCACGAGGACTAAATTGTGTTCCGTTTATCTACATTGGCCAGAAATTCACATGTAAATTTGTAATACCATTAATATTTATTTTATTTATTAATGATATGCCATCTCATACACGTTCTAAATGTCTAATCCTGTTTGCTGATGATACAACTATAGCTGAGGAAGCTGATAACCCTCTCAGATCTACAGATTAAACTATCAGCAATAGCAGACCAATTCACGGCCTGGTGTTGAACAAATATATTAGTGGTAAATGGCAAAAAAACAATCCTCATGCAATTATTTGGTAGGAAAACTCATACTGGTCCGATGAACGTGCGCGTTGAAAATAATATCGTTGAATCCTCAGATACCACAACATTCCTAGGAATACATATGGATCAAAAATTGAACTGGAAGCATCACATCGACCATGTATGCAAGAGAGCTTCCAGTGGGTACTATGCTATACTCCAGTTAAAAAATGAACTTGATCGACCAACTCTCCTAAATATCTACTACGCTCTTATTCATTCTCATTTGTCCTACAACATAATTCTGTGGGGGGCCGCCTCAGAAATCAATAGAGTATTCGTGGCTCAAAAAAGGGTTATGAGGCTAATATTCAATATGAAGAAATTGGACTCCTGCAGACCGTACTTTCAGGAACACCATATTTTAACTGTTCCCTGTATGTATATATACAGCTGCATTTGCTATATTAAACGCAATTTGAAAGATTCAGCGAAGAACTCATACATACATCAATATCCAACGAGATACGCTGATTCAATACATGTTTGTATGGAAAAACTCCTTCACTGGCAGGAGCAAAGCTATTCTATCACCTACCTTCTGACATAAAAGATGTCAAGCCTTTAAAATTATTCAAAAAAAACTCAGGTTATTCTTAACGACCCATAGTTTCTATTCCACCATAGAATATCTCAATTTCAGGTGATCGAAAAACTGTAAACTGTACATGTCAATTTACTTTGTGGGGATTTTTATATTGTTATAGTGGTAACCTATGTTTATATGTAATCTTATATTATATTTGATATATTCCTATGTTGTTATGATGTATCGTTATATTATTTGATGTTATATATGTACACACTGCTACTTAGTGACCTATTTTATATTTCTATGTCACAACTCTGTGGCTCCATAACTTGTGTGGTTCTTTATTGAACCTCCGATATACAAAAATTTCTGTCATTTGTACATTGACGTAATGGACTGTATGCCCATTGGGACCTATCCTATATCATGTATTTGATCATAAAGGACCAATTCTATTCTATTCTATGAAACTATCTAAATAAACTTAAACTAAACTTATCTCTCACTGTATACTCCTCACTTATCAACTACTTTCCACTCATCAACTGTCTCAACTACGATATATACTTCTCATTCGTAACTTCATAACTCCTCAAGATCGTGATAGAGGTTCCCAGTCTACGGTTTTATATGTTGGAGTGAATGTTTCACTGAACATTTTAGCGCTACCCTCGATATCCACATGTTCGACGGCACGATTAGTAGCCTCGGCATTATGATGTGGTCTACACTTTGGGAAGTGAAAATGTGACTGATCTGGATGGTTTACCATGTTAACGGATATTGATATTAACTAGGATAAAGTCTACACGTGCGTTACAAACGAACTGAAATTTATCTAATGTGATTTCCCATGAATTTCTCAGAAATACGGGATCATGAAGGGTATTGCAGTTTATGAGTTCATTGAATTGAATGTGGGGATTATAATGCGACTGCACTCAGTTTCAAAAACGTATGTTGCACCCAATGTTAATCACTCACTGAGACAGCAATAAATTAATTCATTACTCAAGAACCAAAGTACGGAATTTTCCTGAAATTATGTCTTCTATACAAACTGAGAGTTGAATACACCAACTAGTTCAATTTCTCGCAAACTTTCTCTATCTTTGGTGTAGGATTGGGATGTACATATTGCAAATTGGGGGATTATTTCCAATAGAATCGCGAAGGCTTCTATTGATCATGGATGAATGTTTTAGGGAGGAAAGAAGATGGGGTAAGTTGTTTGTGAAAGACAGTTTTCAGTAATTAATATGTGATTTGAATAATAATTCGCAGGAAAGTTAGGTATTTGCTAGATCTACCACCTTGCGAACTGTATAAAACAACAAACGAGCCATCATTCTGGTGTATTATCTAGCAATTGAGGAATTAAGTCTGCACTGAACTTTATAGCGAAACCTTGTCATATGTCTAACCTATACTCTGTTTCCTAATGTGAGAGAGTAATAAATCATTATTGAACTATAAAACCGAGTCGTCTTCGCCGTATTCCATAGGCGTACGAGGTGAATCTAAAGTTGATGTCATTGGATAGCTTATGAAAAACTAAGATAGGAATGTGCAAATAGGAATAGGACATCATGGATGAAATATATCTAGAATTTTCCGGAGAACCCAAAAATGCAATAATATACCGGGTGTCCCATTAGAAAAACAAACGTTTATATCATAACTTTTTAATGCGACGTTCAATTTTTTTTTATTTACATTTCCTGGCGGTTCGAAAAAAATGCTACAACTTTTCTGATTCAACCATTTTTCTAACTCTTCGGATAGGAGGGATATGTATTGGTCCAAATATAACCAATAACCCTGTAAAGTTGGTTAAAATATATTTCGTACCAGATTGGCCCATAACAATTGACAACGCTTAAGTATGCTCCTGTTCCAGGTACAATAAAATAATAAATTGACAATCACCTACCTGATTATCTTTTTCTTACCTCAAAAGTTTTTTTTTAACAAATAATATTATGTAGATAAAAATCCGTCCCTGCGATACGAGATAACAATATGGTCGGATTTATTTCACAAATGGAGGTTTTCTTTAAGAAAATGATTATAAGCTTAGGTAGAGGTACAAGTAGTTTACCTACATGTGCCTCACTGTTTAAAAAATTTGAAATATTTAGTTACTTTCCGGCAGTTGTTGGAAATTTTCTTTCTTGAAAATGGCTAGTGTTTCTGAATTTGTTGCTGAGAAAAAATTACAAAGTTATTATTCTCAATGTGTTCAACGCTGTGCGCCACCAAAACTCAACATTCCGAGTTACAAACATAGTTGAAATGTGTTCGAATATGACTGGAATCGGACAGTCAACAATATACCGACTTGTGCACGAGGATAAACGCGGCCCCATCAGGCACCAAAGAGAAGTAGAGGAAGAAAAGAAAATATAATAAATGAGGATGAAAAGACTGCCATCAGAAGAATCATACACTCGTTTTACTTGAAAATAGAAATACCTACCTTGAACAAAATAATATCTGAAATGAAAAAGGATGATTTTGTTCCATCCATGGGTGGGAAGAAAGTGTGGTAAACTTTGAAGGAAATTAATTTTCGTTATGAAAAAATTCAAAACAGAAAATAATTTTTATTGGAGAAAGACGAAATCATCTGGTGATGACGATATTTGAGTGCAGATAGACAGTTTCGAAGGGAAAACAGGAATATCTATTATATGGACGAAACTTGGTTAAATGAAGGATATACCTACCGTATGCGCGAGACAAGCTTTCTTGGAGGGATGGTCCACTGGAATAAAAGTCCTCTCGGGAAAAGGTAAAAGAGTTACTCACATTGGTAGCAAAAATAGATTTGTCGATGGTGGCTTACTAGCATTTCAATCAAAACGGACTGGAGACTATCATGAAGACATGAACGCTGATGTTTTTGAAGAATACTTCCAGCAAATGCTGGATCTTATTCCTCCTGGGTCTGTCATAGTCATGGATAATGCCAGCTACCACTCAAGAAAATCCGAAAAAATACCAACGTCTTTTGCATTTATTGGCATACTTTAAATGGGAAACCATTTCACAAAGATATGCTGAAAAATGAGCTACTGGAGATTGTAAAGTTGAATAAACATATTAACCTCTTTGTACGAAATTTGTTGTCGACGAAATCGCTTCCACCATATCACTGTGAATTAAACCCCATTGAATTGGTGTGGGCGCAAGTAAAAGGGTTTGTAGCAAGAGGAAATAAAGGCAGTGGATTGCGAAAAATGGAGTAAGTGCGTCGAACATGCGATTGGAATAGAAGCAAGTATGTGGGAAGCTGATAACATGCTAGAAAACACTGTAGAGGTAGAGCCCTTTATTATTTCCCTGTACCCAACGACGATAGTTCATCGGACTACTCGGAATATGATGGCTAAAATTCAAAAATTAAGTTGTATGGTAAATAGTAGATTTTTTATAAATATTTATAAAAAATGAAGTGCACACATTCATCTTCACAAAGGATTCAATATAAATTGAAACACAGTTGGTAGGCTACAGGCGAAAAACAACTACTTTCCTGGCAAATACCACGCAGAACGTTAAATGATATTCACCTGAAAATTCATGCAAACTTCCATAGAAATGGATATTGATTGCAAATGTTTCTTTCTGATAAACTCGATTATGTTTAATTCATATCGGGTCCGCCTAACAATCCGCATAACGGTTTCAGGCTTTTTGGCCCTCATCAGTACGGAGTAGTCACCATCCAGAGATCCGGAGAGCTCTGGCCGAAGCGAGACCCAACATAAACAAAATCACCATCACGCCTACATCATCTTTAGGTACGCCGGAAAAGATAACTTTTAACCGACGGTACCTAGTGACAGAAAGAAACACTCCATACATTTCCCCTACCTTTATATGATTCTAAATAAAAGATTCCTTCTCAGTAGGAGTGGCTGAGTGGCTGACTGGCATATTTGTTAAACAAAAAAGCCAAGTGAAGTGGAATAAATTAAGAAATAAAGTGCCCAAAGTCATCTTCACAAAGGATTCAATATAAATTGAAACACAAATGGTAGACCACAGGCGAAAAACAACTACTTTCCTGGGAGATATCATACAGATGTTGAAATATATTCACCTGAAAATCCATGAGAACTTCCATAGAAATGGATATTGATTACAAATGTTTCTTTCTGATGAGCTCGATTATTTTTAATTCATGTTCAGGCTTTTTCAGGTGAATATCATGTAATGTTCTGCGTGGTATTAGCCAGGAAAGTAGTTGTTTATCACCTGTGATCTACCAATTGTTTCAATTTATATTGAATCCTTTGTGAAGATGACTTTGTGCACTTTATTTCTTATTTTATTCCACTTCACTTGGCTTTTTTGTTTAATTATTATTTATTCCAATTAATCAATTTTCATATCATTATTACTTTTATATAAGTTTTTATCCACTAATATTAGAATAATAATATCTCAAGTATCTGCCTATCTCTATATTTATAATCATGTTAATTATTATTATACTTATTATTTAATAAACTCCATTAGTTGAGCCCTATCTTTCTATTGTTATGCAAATTAGGTGACACTGATTTTTTAGAACCGATTCGGGTGTGTACGTTTCAAATGACTGAAAAACGGAATTTTCAAAAACTATCATTGCAAGTTTACAATTCAACCTTTAAGTTGTCCACCCTGTTTGATGGGTTTAATGGGCAAATTTACATTTTATCACTCTCTCACATTAGGACACAGAGTATAGCTCTAAGCAGTGGTGAAATACCAACAAAATTACCATCATCAAGCCGTTGCACAAATCGGTTAAATAAATATAATATGGACAATAATCGTCCGATATTCAAAATTTCGAAAATCTATGAAAAAAATCACCAAAAAAGGTAACAAACTACTCACAAAAACATAAATTTCTCTCACCTCATCAATTTGGATTCCAACTAAATATACAGTGAGTTTCAAAAAGTTTCCACCATATGGGAAACTTTTTTATTATCCATTTGTCAGAAAATGTTGTTCCTGATAAAAATTGGTGAATTGCGGAAAACTTGTATTTGAGTTTTGAAAATTCTCAATTTCCAAACGGTGTACAGGGAATACAAAAAAATAGGAATTTTGATCAACAAAGTTTATTTAGAAACTTGTTTAGAATTAGACGCAATATTCAGATTCGAAATTACAGCCACATACAACAATGTTTTTTCCATTTTTTTATGGTTCCAGCCTCCCTTAGGCGCCTCCCTCAGGTCACTAGAATAATATTTTAATGCAAAATTTGGTCCAATTTATTATTTGTACAAGAATATCGACGTTTCTTGAGTATGGTTAGAATTTTAACTAGTTTTTTTGTGCAAATTTGATATTTTACTCTGTATGTATGTCCATAATAACTATCAGTATGCTTTGATGAAAGAAAATAATTAAACGAATTAATCAATTGATGCTTGACAATTAAATAATCAAGCCTGCAAGTTTACGATCACTTTAATCATAGTTTTACCTCGAAGGTTAGTCCTAATTTATGTATTAAACGTAAAGAAAAAACAAATTACAAAAACGTTCAGAAACCTAAATAATCGATCATTGAATCCTTAAATTTCCACATGTCTTCCTTCCATCGCCAAACATTTTATTGTTCGTGTACAAAATTATTTATTAAAATGATAGATTCTGGTATACTGGCACAACTCTCCCTAATAACATTTTATAATTCATCGATATTTCGAAAAAAAGTATATTTTTTCAAAACGAAAGATTATACTCCCAGTATAAGGTATTAACGTTTATCGTACAATATTAGGAATAATTTCATATTTCACATGAATTACTAAAATCACATTACCTTTGACTTTTTGACATTTTAAGCAGTAATCAATTTTGCGTTTCTTAACTGTGAAATTTATTAATTAGAGATTTGTTCACAATGCTGAGTGCAAATGACAAAAAATTGAAATAATTCTCATTCATGGAGAAACTAGAAGAAATCGAGAAACTGCAGAAATATTTAGTCTGCGTCATCCCGAAAATCCGGTATGTCACACAACTGTAGGACAGGGATTCATAAAAAATGTTGGCCACAAGGGAAGAATATTGTGGCAGTATTTATTGATCGAAAACGGTTATTTGAAACGATTGGTAAAGGTATTTAATTGCAAAAATTTGAGTCATATGGTATAAAATCAATTGCTTCGAAAGCTACCTCAGAGATCGAAAACATATTGTGAAAATAAATCAGTTTTCTAGTGTGAGACAAAAAAAAATATAGGTGTACCACAAGGAAGTGGCATTGGTCCACTACTGTTTAAACTGTTCATAAATGACATAAACTGATGTGTGGATTGTGAAATTCTTAATTTATATGCAGATGATATATTGTCGGCAATAATAAGTGAATTGATTCCTTGGAGTTGACTATTCAAAAAATGAATGATAATTAGTAAACTACAAAAATTAATAGACTCAACTTGAATTTACAAAAAACCAAAGCTATGATCATTTCTAATCAAAATAGAACTGAGAACATAGATGAAAATAAATAATATTAACTATGGAAAAAAAATAGACATTGTGAAGGAGTTCCGAGTACCTAGGAGTTGTGTTGGATAAAAATCTAACTTTTCAGAAACACTCCAATATGATACAGAAAAAAAACTCTTTTTTTTCATGAATAGTTCTCCAATTATCCATGAAAGCAAGAATAACAGTTCACAACATGTTATCCAACTACATTTTGATTATTGTTCTACCATACTCTATTACTAACATTGAAAAGAACAATCCACCAAACAACCAATTACCACAACCAACAGGAGTACTCCCACCACCTACACATTTCACAACTAATATAATACCTTATGTCCCCGGATTATCTGAGAAGATCAAACGTATTGGGCATAGGTATGATGTGAGGACATCATTTAGAACAAAAAACACACTGAGATCTATACTAACACAAACAAAACCAAAAAACGCCGAAGAAAGTACCAAAAACGGTGTCTACAACATACCTTGTTCGTGTGGTGATAGTTATATAGGTAAAACGTCAAGACCATTAGAAGTGCGCCAAAGTGAACATCAGAGTTACATCAGAAATCGACAAATAACCGGATCAAAAATTGCAGAACATATCCCCACATCCAATAGGACGGAAATGTTGATGAAAGAACTACATCAAGAGAGGAGAAAATTGAAAGAAACGTTCTTTCTTCTTTCCATTAACATCTGATTTTCAACAAATTGTTGAAATGGATCATACATGGTTACCTCTACTTAGACCAGAAGTGAAAAATGGCCCCATTTCTCAAATGAGCAATATGTCACTTTAAATTTTTTTGGTAGATCTCAATTGACATCCGTCATTTGAAAAAGCTATAAAGACTCTGCAAGAGAAAAAAACAGATTTATACCGGGTGTCCACGGAAGGTGGCTTACCCCTATAACTTATTTGTTTTCGGACATAAGGAAATGAAATTTGGGGGATCTGTTTAATGCATAAAACTGCATTTTTTTACAAGTAACTCAACTTCATGCAAATTCCGGATTCACCGGAAGTGACATAAACTTTCAATTTTTTAATGGGACACCTGGTATATTTTCAGGTTTTTTTGTCTCCATATGACTTTTAGAATACAACCATGTATCATTTGTTACTGTTTGTAAGCGTTTTTTTATTTTGAAATAAATTTTTATTCTAGAGGGCTGTGGACATGTTCAAATAACTAATTTCAGTCCTAAAATGTTTGTAAAAATACAACTTTACTGTTTTCGATCGAAATGTTTCAGCTATGTGACGTTTGATTTTAAAATTTTTATTACAATTTTTTTTTCAAATGGCAACATGGTTGCTCGTTCGACTAGAAAAAAAGAGCATTTTATTACGATTAATTTCCAAGAACGGTTTGGTTTCAATTGTTGGGTTGGGATTTCAGGGGAAAGAAATTAAGACCTTATAATTTTTGACGTTGTCCCGACAGGGGCTAGATATCTAAGTTTCCTCTCGCGGGAAGTTGAGCATTTCTTGGACGAAGTTCCATTAATAAATGGAGTTGGATTATTTTATCAACAAGATGGTGCTCCACCACACAACCTGAGGGCAGTTGCGAAATATCTGCATGAAACATACAACCAAAACTGGATTGGAAATATGGGTCCAGTTAGGTGGCCGGCGGGTAAAATTGGGTTGTTTTCAATGTATACCTTAATTTATTCCTTTTTAAAAAACTTTTCAGGTCACCCGACCTTACGCCTCTAGATTTTTTTTATTGGGATCTATTAAAAACGAGGTTTATGATGTACCTCCTGCCATACGACATGAATTAGAGGTCAAAGTAAGGGCAGCTATTCATGAAATTACACCAAGACAGTTGAGAAACGTTGTAAGAGCAACAATAAGAAAAGTTCGCCTTTGTCAGCAACAAGGTGGAGGTCACTTTGAACATCTGGAACCCTAAAGATATGTAAATAGGTAGTTTCAATATAATTATTTCATTTTCAACAGGTGCTTCATTTTAGAAAAGTTCTAACGTTATGGTATTTTCAGTTTTTTATCGAAAGTTTTCTTACAACCTAATAGAGTGCTGTATCAAATTAATCGTAATAAAATTCTTTTTTTTTCTAACCCGACGAGCCACCATGAGCCATTTGAAAAAAATAGTAATAAAAATTTTAAAATCAAACGTCACATAGCTGAAACATTTTGATCGAAACAGTTGTATTTCTACAAACATTTTAGGACTGAAATTATTATTTAACCCCCTCTAAATAAAATTTATTTCGAAAATAAAATGAAAAAAACGGTTACAAACAGTAACAAATGATACATGGTTGTATTCTAAATGTCATGGAGACAAAAAAAACTGATAATATACCAGGTGTATCATTTAAAAATCGAAAGTTTATGTCACTTCTGGTGAATCCGGAATTTGCATGGAGTTGAGTTACTTGTCAAAAATGCAGTTTTATACATCAAACAGATCCTTCAAATTTCATTCCATTATCTACGAAAACGAAAAAGTTATAGGGGCGAGCCACCTTCCGTGGACACCCGGTATAGAGAAGTATCTTTCGAATTTTTACTATTTTTTTATAGGCAAATTCAGAATACGGCAAGTTACTGACTAATTGAATCATTTTTCTTTAGGAAATATAATTTGCTGAACGCAGTTACTTATCGGGGTGAACTAATTAGTTTGCCCTTTCTACACTTGTTTAGATTTTCCTGATTATATTTTCATTTCCAGACTGTGGAAGGTAACCCAAAAAACCATGTCAAGATATATTAACAATGTAATGTTTTTATTGAAATCAGTGATTTCCTATTCAATAAACTAATCACTTACTTATGTGTACTTCCAATCAATCGCAAGTACATAATTTTCATATCAGTTTTTTTTATAATGATAATAATAAGGTTTATTCTGCACAATAAAAATAATCAACAATACAATTGTAGAAGATATACATACATAAATGGGTTTGCCAATTTGAACATATCTGAATCACAGAACAAACATGGAAATCTGCTGAAACCGAAGTTGTGCGGGTGTGACAAACGAACTTACAAATATAATGACAGAATTATACGATATTACTAGTAACACAATTGAAAAAGTAAAAAAAGAAGAATAAAATTAAAATACTAATTGAAAAGGGAAACATTCTCAATTGAATATTGATAGAAAGATTTTTCTGTGAATTGAAAAATCCACGATTAAAATGAAGTTATTTTTTGTGAATGTCTAACAGAAAACAACTACTTCGTAAAGCCACGCTGGACATTGAACTACATCTGATAGATATTCTGAAAAGGCCCTAACTCAAAAGAAAAAATCTGAAATTGAAAATTTGCATTTTCATTCAGATAGTTATTTGATTTCCTATTCCAGTCTTAATTAAGAACTCATAAAGATGAATGAGGCAAAGAAGAATGTTTTCCAAAAGAGAGTACTCACCAGAAATCATTCGTAACATTGACGCAGGAGTTGTTTTCTGTTAGACATTCACAAAAAATAACTTCATTTTAATCGTGGATTTTTCAATTCACAGAAAAATCTTTCTATCAATATTCAATTGAGAATGTTTCCCTTTTCAACATGAATACCCCACAAGAGGTTATCTTGACGATGGAAGATAGTGACTAAAGTTTATCTTTCAGTCGCAGATGATTCCACATCTGATTTTATGAACATCCTGTTTATATTTTCAACAAATCAATCTATCATACCCCATGACAGGTTTTAATGTCAGAAAACACTAATTTCAAAGTGTCTCTCCAAAAGAAATGTTCTACTTTTCCATCTTTCAAAATGAGATTGCTTCTTGAAAATGTGTTTCCCATTTTTCCGTCTTCCTGATGATCGTGGAAAAATTCAAAGTGTCTCTCCAAAAAAAGATTTTCGTCGACAAAATGTATTGAAGACCTAGTGAATGCGATGTCTCTCCTGGTCAATGTTACGAATGATTTCTGGTGAGTACTCTCTTTTGGAAAACATTCTCCTTTGCCTCATTCATCTTTATGAGTTCTTAATTAAGACTGGAATAGGAAATCAAATAACTATCTGAATGAAAATGCAAATTTTCAATTTCAGATTTTTTCTTTTGAGTTAGGGCCTTTTCAGAATATCTATCAGATGTAGTTCAATGTCCAGCGTGGCTTTAGCCGGGGAAGTAGTTGTTTTCTGTTAGACATTCACAAAAATAACTTCATTTTAATCGTGGATTTTTCAATTCACAGAAAAATCTTTCTATCAATATTCAATTGAGAATGTTTCCCTTTTCAACATGAATACCCCACAAGAGGTTATCTTGACGATGGAAGATAGTGACTAAAGTTTATCTTTCAGTCGCAGATGATTCCACATCTGATTTTATGAACATCCTGTTTATATTTTCAACAAATCATTAAAATACTAATATTAGTCAAATATAGATAAATATTAATTAATGCGGCCAATACTTGATTATACTATACTATATTATAACTTATTATAAAAATAAATATATATATATATATATATATATGTATATATATATATATATATATATATATATATATATATATAATGTATATTTTGAATCATATATATATATATATATATATATATATATATATATATATATATATATATATATATATATATATATATATATATATATATATATATATATATATATATATATATATATATATATATATATATATATATATATATATATATATATATATATATATATATATATATCGTTTTCTAGGAACAGTGTTCAACTCCTTACCAGAAAATATACAAAATACCCATTCACTTTCTCGATTGAAAAAAGTTATTCATAGATTTATATCATGTAAGCCTCATAGAAATCTTTGACCGGAAAAATTAGGTTTCTACAACAGATCCATCATGAATCATATGACCCGAATTGTATAATTCCTTACCCAATCAGAAGATAAAAAAAAGTATTTCCATCAATTTTAAACATACTACATACATTCTATAATTGTGTGATTTTATTTTTGTGAACTTTTACATTTGAATGATTACCAGATATATATGTATGTATGTATATATATGTGTATATATGTGTGTGTATATGTTTATATGTGTATATATATGTATATATATGTGTATATATTTGTGGCTT
The DNA here is from genome assembly GCA_018342105.1 of Gonioctena quinquepunctata. Classification (NCBI taxonomy): domain Eukaryota; kingdom Metazoa; phylum Arthropoda; class Insecta; order Coleoptera; family Chrysomelidae; genus Gonioctena; species Gonioctena quinquepunctata. The sequence goes on along the minus strand of JAFIRS010000001.1, from coordinate 1,846,765 downwards.
TTTTTTAAATTTACATTTGCGTCATTTGATATTTGAATAATTGTATACTTATGTGACTCTATTTTTAAATATGTGTTATCCATCAATATAAGGTGTCGAATATTAAATAGAACATTGGTGTTTTTTATACATACATTAATATTATTCTAGTTAGTTTAGTTTTTGTGCCCATATGTATGTTATATCTATATTTCTTATGATTTAGTTTATATAATATTCTTTAGAGTTTACTCAATTTATATTTTACTACACACATACAAGTAACTTTTGTTGCTTCTGTGATTCCTATAATATTTATTTGAATAATGTAAATTTTGCCATTTCTCTGTTTTCTGTTTAATAGCAAATAAATATTCTTATTATTATTTTATATATATATATATAAATTTTGATTCTTAAATTATATATATATATATATATAGGTGAAACACATGATGGGATTATGAAATCAATTTGGTTCAAGATAAAATGCAAATTACAGAGTGTGTAAATATAAACGGGTAAATGTACCGAACAGAAGAAATGTTAGAATATTTCCTTATTACTAGAGATCAAACGATTTAAAAGCGCAATCCAGTTGTGGACAAACTCTGGGGTAGTATTTTTTATATGATATTTCAACTTTGCTGCCACGTTTCCAGGTGTCTGGCCCTTAATAGCGACCCATGACAATTCTAGCGACTCGTCTATGCCTCGATTCTAACGACCAACATCCGGATTCCGATTATAAAAAAATAAGTGCCATATTGTAGGGCAAGCAACATAAAAATATCACCGCGGCGGCATCTCGCATAAGCATGGTGGATCAGAGGCTGAGAAGAGAAGGAAAAGTGGTACGATGGCGAATGAGAGGCTGCCCGTTCGACACTCCCAAGACAAAAGGCGGCCACTTCCGCTCTCACTCGACTAATTCAATAATCCTCTCATCAATCACGGCTGCACTGCCACTACCGCTTGTTTCTTCTTCGTCTTCGTCATTTTCTTCTCCGTTCTCCGTCGCTTGTTCTTCTTCTCGGACCCCGACTTGCTTGTTCGCACGGCTAACCATTGGGAATTTTATGTAGGGAGGATGTGAACGGCACAACGAATTGAAAGATTGCATTCGGCTGCTGCGAACCATCTACCGCGAGAGCCTATGTCACCTCATAATTTATTAATTTTCTTAATACCCTTACATTATGCCTTTTTCGTGCCCATTTGTCTGCCAGACTGCTGTGGCTGAAATTTAAAACAAATACGCATGCGCGCGAGACTATTTTGTCGACTGTTTCAGACATGAAAATAAGTGGTACCCACTAGTTCTATTTTTACCCCTGAATCGAGGAGATTTCCAGGACGTTTGTGGAAATGTCAGGTTCGCCCACACACAGTATTATCTGTTGAACTTGACATAACCAACAAATACATAAAATAAATCACATAGTTTTCGTTTTGGTTAGTATGACAGAAAAGAAGAAACAAATAATACAGGTATACTAAATTACTCAATCACCTAAGGGGAATGTCAGTTTTCCTTACGTTTGCAGCCCTGAAATTGGGCGGAGGTAAACGTGCCACCAAATATACCTGATCACAGAAAGGCACCGGTAAACGTGCCACCGACCAAAAAGGTTCTTTAAAAGCACACAGGTATTTGTGCCACCAACAAGAAAAATTACTTTGGCAATGATGTAAATAATGTGCTTATGTTATATTGTATTAATGTTTCTATGTCTCAACAGCTATGCCTTGAAAACTATATCTTAATAACTATGGCTTAAAAAGTAAATCTGAAAAATAAATCATTTGATGAGTCTAATTATTTAGGCAAACTTAAATAGGAGACAGATTTGACAAAGTCAGTCTTTGAAATTTCATTTTTTGTAACTTTCTCACATAACTCTGTGACTGTTACTCCTGACGGAGGCGTCCTTAATTTTTGCGGGCATTTGTGAATTTTGCATTTTGACATAGGTATCTGTTTGAAATTCTTTCATTTTCTCCATAAAGATATATATATATATATATATATATATATATTGATGGGTGAGAGGTGTAGATTGATTCGTTAAATTTGGAATGAAATGATTAAAGCATTTGTAGTTCTTGTAACTGAAGGATTAACTCTGTCCATAAATGTGGTGGAAAATCAGTCTTCTTCAATGTAAGATTTCACAAGGTAATCACAATATTTTGTTGATTGCCCATTTTCTGGACGTATTGAACACATGTCAAATAAGAAACAGTATCCAACATAATATGGATAGGTAAAAGTGTATTTTGGCCACTTCACAATTTCCGACTCCTTATCTTTATAGTGCTGTGTTAGGCCCAAACTTTTAATTATCCTGTACTATGCTTGGTGAAGGTGAAATCGGCAACCTTTAATTTTTAATTCAGGCCAAACACATTGTAGTGCATTGTGTATAGCCCTCTCAAAATCTACAAATACTTCTTTTGGTTGAAAATCTAAATTAAAATCTTTTAATATTTTATGTTTTAGCAAATTAAATAATTTTTGGTATGTTACCGATAGCTTATTTTTCAATAAACAAAACATATAAGGCACGTAATGTCCATTTTTATATCCGTGAATTGTGAAAAGTTGCACAAAAAATTTAGTACAGTAGGTAAAGGTGCCTCCATATAAATTGAGACATTTCACACATTTGCGAATATTGGTTTCACACAAAAACTACAATATGTTCTTCCGCACTATTTAAAAATAAAAAGTCTACACCTTGGCACGTTTTGGGCTTGTAATTTTCTAAAACCTAATACTTCTATGCTTTTTTTTGTTTGCTAATTTTTATTTTCGTATTGAATTTTCTCGTGATTATGATAATTTTCTGTTCTGATTATTACTTGATCGGGTCCTAGCACAGTAAACACTTTTTCATGATACCTATCTGAAAACACTATATTTACATGCTTATTTAGCGAACCGAAAGTGGGCTTACCGCACGGACAACTTTACGGTGCGTTAGTGTCATTAGCTGCCTACTTACATGTCAAAATAAAATAATATGTTATTGACAGTTCTCTAGAAATCGCCAATTGTTTGTATTTTTCCTTAGCAACGGCTTGTTTTGTGATAATATTTGGATATTTTCAGTGGAAATATTTAAAAATGATTTCATCAGAGGAAAAAATATCACATGAAGCGGCAAAAGTAAGTGCAGAATTACTGCCCAGAAAGTCACGTGATAGATATGGAAACCAGTATCGTCTATTTTGCAACTGGCGCCAACAAAAGGAAGTTGTAAATGTAAGTGATGATATTCTTCTCGTTTATTTGTCAGAAAAAAGCGAATCCATGAAAGTTTCAACTTTATGGAGTCAATTTTCAATGTTAAAAAATTGTCTGGCAGTAAAAGAAGATGTAAATGTTGATAATTTACCAAAAACTACTGCATTTCTCAAACCAGAATGTGTTGGTTACATACCGAAAAAGTCCAAAGTATTAACTGCTGTCCAAATTGCCAAATTCATATTCGAAGCACCAGACGAGAAGTGGTTATTAAGTAAAGTAATTTTAATATTTGGCATATTCGGTGGCTGCCGAAGAGATTACTTGATTCGTCTGACTTTGGAAGACATGGATGATAATGGCCGGTTTTTGAAAGTATCCCTTAGAGATGGCAAATATTACAAATCAAGAAGTTTCACAACTACAAAGGAAGGATGTCCCTTTGATCCATGCACTTTTTATCGTAAATATATTAATCTAAGACCTACACACATGCAAAGTAAAAGATTATTTATTGCGTATCGTAATGGTAGATGTTTTGCTCAACATGCAAGGTGTCATACAATCAGTGGTACAACAAAGCAGATTGTTAAATATCTGAACCTAGAAAATCCGGAAGATTATACTGGACACGGCTTAAGACGATCCTCAGCATCCATGTTAGTCGAGGGCGGAAGAGATTTGCTTACTTTAAAAAGGCATGAAGGTTAGCGTTCCTCGACTGTGGCTGAAGGCTACATCGAAGAATCGGTAAGCAGAAAGATTATAGTTTCTCGTAAATTGTTCAGCCATTCAAGAACAGTAAAAAGAACGCAAACATCAGAATACAATGCAATGGGGAAAAATCAAAAACTGAATACTTCTACTAATATAGTAGCATCTTCGACTTTATCAACTAGTTATCGAAAATGAAGTACCTGCTATAGGATTAGCTATTCAACAACACAAATTGTACCATAAATATTGTAATTATTAAAAATTAAAAATACATGTTTCTGTTCGTTAATTTTGAAAAATAAATGTTTCTTAACAATCTGTGGTTTTCAGGTAGATATAATGAAAATTCGTTCATTACACGTCCATAAATGCTTTTTCCGTTGTTCCCGTTCGTTCCCCGTTTCCGTTTCCGTTTCAGTTTCCGTTTCCGTTTCAGTTTCCGTTTCAGTTTCCGTTTCCGTTTCCGTTTCCGTTTCCGTTTCCGTTTACGTTTCCGTTTCCGTTTCCGTTCCCGTTCCCTCCCGTTCCCGTTCCCGTTCCCGTTCCCGTTTCCGGTCCCGTTCCCGTTCCCGTACCCGTTTCCGTTTCCCGTATTCGGCTGGCCTCTCTCAAGGGATTTTGTCGCGCACGCACGGAAAAAGCCCCTTTCCTCGACTCCTAATGATATATACTATTGCAGAGCACTTTTCCTTTCGCTTTATACATGGTGAAAATGTTTCACTATTTTTAAATTTTTTTTTTTAACTTAAAATTATTGAGCACCAAAAGCTAATTTCCGTAAATACTTTCAATAATTTTAAGGTCCATTTTAAACGTAACAGTAAGATATCTATAAGTAACGGAAATTTGTCCTTCTGACAGAGCAATGGCTGAAGCCTGATGAACCTCTCCATATTCCGGGGTACCATCTTCTGTCCAACTATTGTAGAACCAATTCCATACATGGTGGCACAGCTATATTTGCTCATAATTCATTACAGGAAATGTCCTTTGTTATAGCAGAGGAATATTGTGATATGCGAGAAGAAAAACAATTTGAAATATCTATAGTACTATCAAAAAAACTAAATTTAGTAATTGCTTGTATTTACAGATGACCAGTGTCAGATATCCATATATTTCTAGATAAATTAGAACATCTCCTATCAAAATTTCAATTGAACGCTAATATTATTATAGCTGGGGATTTTAATATCGTCTACAAAGATGAATCTACAATCTGTACTCAAAGACAAAAAACATCTTTGACTCTTTTGGCCTGTTCAATAATGTCAATTCACCAACTCGTATATCCCAATACTTAGCAACGATGATCGACTATTTCTGCACAAATCTCGAACATTCTTGTGTCTCTTGTTCAATCATGCCCTCAAATGTATCTGACCATGAGGCTGTATATAGTAAAACAAAACTCAATTTGCAAAAATCAAAAAAAAAATCTCACTTTGGTAGAATTTACTCTACCAAAAATTACAATAGGTTTCATCACTTAAGCTCATGTACTGATTGGGAGAGTGACTTGTTAGTAGAGAAGTCGTTTGAGGTATTCTATAAAATTCTTGTGGAACATTTTGAGACCGCGTTTCACAAACAAAAAATTAACAAAAAAAAACGAAAACCTCGGATCACTAAGGGAATACGAACTTCTTAAAAAAATATGAGATCTCTTCATCAAATCAGAAAGTTTACTAATAATTTATTTTTTTACTGTTACTTCAATAACTATAGGAAAGTTTATAGAAAGACAATCAGGGCTGCAAAGGACTTGTATTATAGAAACAGAATCACTGAAGCTGACAACAAAGCTAAAGAAAGCTGGTCAATAATCAACGAACTCAGAGGAAAAAATATGTACGCACACACAACAAATACATCCTTGAATCCGGACCTTCTAAACAGCTATTTCTGCTCCATCTCTGAAACACTCAGTCAAAACATTGCACCTCCTCACGATCCCCTAGAATATCTCAGTGATATATATGTAGACAGTACCTTCTCATTATACACCACCAATATAAATGAATTGAAAGAAGTGATTGGAAACATAAAAAATAAGAAAGCATCTGGCATTGGTGAAATTTCTATTAACATTTTCGAAAGTCTTCCTGAGACTGCGCTCAATGTTCTTGTTAAACTGATAAACAACTCCTTTGCACAAGGAACATTTCCGTCGTTTCTCAAAACCTCGGTTGTTATTCCTCTCCATAAAGGTGGCAACAAAGAAGATCCGGCAAACTTTAGGCCTATATCGCTCATTCCAACCTTAGCAAAAATAATTGAGAAACTGGTAAAAAAAAGAATGATGGAATTTTTGAACAGAAACAGGATATTGAGTGCAAAGCAGCATGGCTTTCAAAATTTTAAGAGTACAAGCGACGCTTTTCAACAGTATTGCAAATGGTGTATAATGAAATCAACAATGGGGAAGCCACTGCAGCAGTGCTTTGTGACTTATCCAAAGCTTTCGACTGTGTCAATCACAGTATTTTGCTTCGGAAACTCACAAGATATGGTTTTAGGGACATTTGGATTAGATCATACCTTTCTGATAGAAAACAATTCGTAAGAATGTCGTCTAACTCGGACGTTGGAGAGATAAATTGTGGAGTACCTCAAGGCTTTGTATTAGGTCCTATTCTGTTTCTATTATATATTAATGACTTGACCAACATATCGATTTCAGGAAGCTTTACCTTATTTGCTGACGACACCACATTATTGTGGCATGACATGGACAAAAACAGATTGCATAACAGAATGTGCCAAGACATACAAAAAATGAAGAACTGGTGTTACTCAAATCTTTTATCATTGAATACCAGCAAAACAAATATATCAGCATTCAAGTGTAATATACCTGATATCCCCCTCGACAATAACATAATAAAAAATAACTCCACTTTGAAATTCTTGGGAGTCTATTTAGACGAAAATTTAAAATTCTCTCAGCATATTGCACACATCAACAAAAAATTGGCATCAGGCTGTTACGCAATGAGAAACGTTTCTAAGGAACTGGGGTTTGCTGCAGCGAAGGTGGTGTACTATGCCTTAATAGACTCTCATCAAAGGTATGGTATACCCTTTTGGGGTGTCTGCAGTAAACAACTTATGCTATCGGTTTTTGTCTTGCAGAAAAGGGCTATTAGGTACTTATGTAAAGCGAAATGGCGGGATTCATGTAAACCCCTTTTTTGAGAACATAGAATCCTTACGGTTATTTCAATATTCATTTTGGAAACCGTATCGAATATACATAAAAATAGGGAGAACTATGAATCCATAGCCACATACCACACAAGGCGGTCAAATGAACTGAATCTACCAATTCCAAAACATGTTTTGTTCAAAACTCGTTGATATATAATGGAATCAGGATGTACAATGAACTTCCCAATGAAATCAAAGAGACTTCTTTTATCATATTCAGAAATAAATGTAAAAAACTATTAAGTGATAAAGCCTATTATGACCTTCAAGAATATTTTGATGATGCCCTGTAATTTATAATGTGTAGTATTTGCGATTGTACTGTGTGAAAAACATAATTCTAATCGTTAGTCTAGTTCTTGTCCTGTGACCTTTGTATATGTATATATGTGTATATATATGTATATATATTTTATATTTTAATTCAATTATTGTCACATTTTATATTTCATGTTTATATTAGTATTATTATTTATGACATTGTGTTTGTAACAAGAATTCTATTCTTAAAACAATAAACATATTATATTAAAAAAATTATAAGAGGAACTAACCAAGGCATAACCGACCAGAAATTTTATAATTCATTTGAATACCTACCTATCCAAATTCAATTAAATACCTATCTCCTAAGTACCCTGCCAGGTAGCGATCCTTTTTGTCCAATAATACCTGGGCTATTTGAATTTTTGACTTTTTGGAGATGTTAATTCGTTGCAAAACGTGTAGGGTCTAGTAGAAAATTTTTACAGGACTATCCGGTAAAATTTTTCATTACGGTACTAGATACCGTAGAAGGTATTTTCTGGACTAAAATTGAGTATGTAATAGTTATTTATGTAATAAGGATCATAAAGACGATCATTATGGTACAAGTCGTGAATGTTATTGGGGGAGTCCGTTAACACGACGTGTGCCATAATGATTGTTTATGATTCGTATTACATACAAAATTTTATCTGATGGCATTTATATTAATACATTTTCGAAAAATTAAAAACTGCATTTTTGACATGTCACAATGACAACTATTTTTGAAGGAGTAAGTATATGTGTAGTTTCAAATATTAGTAGGTTAGTGAGCTGGCTTTGCCATTTCCTTGACAACGTCAGGTTGTAACGGCAATATTTTTTTTTTATTGGTGCCCCTTTTTACCCATTTAAAGCACGCCTCAGCGTGTTTAAATCGAACTTTAAAAAACGCGCGTTTTTTAAAGGTAACCATGACAACATCAACAAATCGAGAAACGTGAAGTCTAAATGACAAATTTTTTATTATTGATCTGACAGGAGTACCTTGTAACGTCAAATAATATATTACTCACAATTCGTTCATTTATATGTGCTCCTCCATCCATTTGATGAACTTTTCATATTCTTTTTTATATATATCACTGGATTTTCGCAGTATTAACCGCGATTCTGCCTCACTATTCAAAAAAAATCGATATTAGAATCATTCATTTTGAGCTCTGGTGACAACAAATATTGATCTTGGTAACAAATTGCATATGACTGTTTTTCTCATTTCCATGACAACGAAAGGTATACTGATTTCACATCACGAATTCAACCTGTCTTGCATTATTAGTTTTTATTTCTATTTTTTGTAGTAATAATACCAGTATATATGATTTCAAAGTGCACCAATAAAAAAAAATAACGTAAAGTATTCGTGGATAACTGGTCTTAAAAACACTTGCTCTATTTCGAGCACTCCGGCTGCGCCGTCGTGCTCGAAAAATCGCGCGTGTTTTGAAGCCCTTTTTATCCACTTATACTTTAATATACTATATCTGCTGTCAAACACAATTGTCAAGTAGAATTGAATATAATTTAAATAATAATGAGTGATTCTGAAACTGGTAGTCTACCTTCTGATTTGGAAGAAATGACGCGAAATATCGTGGACTCCCTTTTGCCTGAAAAATCACGGAGTGTATATGAAATAGCGTTTAATGGGTACGAAGAATGGTGTTCTACTAAGAAAATCAAGAATATCTTTCATGAAAAATTATTGTTGGCTTACTTTGAATGCTTATCTAAGGAAAGAAAACCATCTTCTCTCTGGTCGTATTATGTTTTTCATATAGAATTTCATTATGGTACTTAGTACCACAATGAATTCATTATGGGACTAAGTATCATAATGTATCCTTATGTCATCAAAATTGAGTGATATAACGTTGTCATTATGACATGCTATCAGATAAAAGTGTTTTACGTTACAGTATGAAATAAAATGTTTTACCCGCAGTGGGTTTCAAACTCAGTGAGTAAAGAGTGACGCCATGCCGAACTCCTGATGATAGTGTTCATTTTTTTATTGAAAACAGGTTTTTTCGGTGCACAATTTCAGGAGTCCCATATTGCTATTCTACTAATTAGTTAGGGACTATCAATAGTATTAACTTGAGCCGTAAACCTTATTTTATTCACGACATGTTTGTTGGGGAGCTATCTACTATAGCATAAAAGATTTCATTTGTCGTTCTTGACTATTCGCTGAGAAATAGTGATTTTTTCTGTGAAAATTCATATGTACAAGATACGATCAAGTCTCGCCGACGGCATCGGCCCTTCAGATTCAATTCCTGCGCGTTAATTCTCGAGGGACTCTATTATCGAACCCGGTATATTTCAAAGTCCACTTTAAACAGCATGCCCGAACTTTAAAATAAAGCACATGCACGCAGCGATTCGTATCGAAGAGTTCGCATGGGGAGATAAGAAGCGGGAGAGGAGGAACAGGAGGAGAAAAGAAATAGCCGAGGGTGATGCTGCCCGCAGATTACACAGTTTACAGTTTGGATTTACAACCCAGCATACCGCCCGATTTTTATGGATTTGTCAGCTTTGCATGTTTGTACGCGATATTATTTCCTCGTCAGTTATGATTTTCGAATATATTACGAATCAGGAAGTGACTAATGTCGTGGAAAAACGCAAGCAATTATTGGTATCCTTTTTCGGTTTATAATTTATATATTTCCATTCATAATTTTACTATCCGAAGGAAAATCGCATAGAAGATCTTTGATCCATCTGTATTATGAAATATAATATGATGATATACAGGGTATTTCATAATTGAATGCTGATCCTAAAGGGCAATAATCCTTGGATGATTTCAAGGAAAATTCTTCTGGTCCGCAACCACTTTATTTCTGAGATACAGGATGTTGAAATTTAACAAAAAAAATCATTTCTCCCCAATATCTCTGAAACCGCTTTGGCTTTTTTTTCAATTTTGGTACATGCAAAGTACGCATAAAAATACATTTTTTCCATGATGAAGGATTTCTTAATTTTCATCAGTGGCGTCCCTGTTAACATGCCCTGTCATATTTTTGATCAAATAAATATTATTTTTGTAATTGTCCTCTATCTTCTCATAAAAATGGTCTCTTGCCTTTTTTTCGTCCGGCGTACGGTTTTCGATTTAGAAAATAAAATACATTCATTTTTTCTCTTAGTCTTAATTTCACAATTGTGATAACCAATGGATCTAGGAAAGATTTTTATGATTTTATGGTAACTATTATTTAGTTTCTGTAAGTACGCATAAAAATCCATTTTTTATTTTTAAAAACAACTATTATGAACAAAAAGTACCATAATAAAATAACCTGTTCAAAATGTCCGCCTCCTGCAAGTATGCACGCTTCAGCCCTCCTTGTCATTGACTCGCCTACTCTTTGGAAAATTCCTGGAGTATTCCTTATTGCTTCACAGGAAACTATTACGCGGTTTCGCAATTCTTCCTCAGCTAGAATTGGTTGATGTAGACCAAGGTCTCAAGATGTCCCCAAAGAAAATAATCAAGACTGTTTAAGTCTGGGGATCTAGCTGGCCATTACTCTGTTCCCCCACGACCTATCCAGCGATTATGAAAGTTTTGGTTTAAATATTCGCGTGCCAGAGCACTAAAATGAGCAGGTGCACCTTCGTGCATAAACCACATTCGATTTCGCATTAAAATAGGAACATCTTCCATCAGAATTGGCAAGTTATCTTCAAGAAATCGGCGATAATTATGTCCACTTAAACGGCGTGCTAAAAAAAAGTCCAATTAGGTAATCCAATAATTCCAGCTCAGACATTTAATGGGAACTGCTCCTGGTGATGAGATTCCACGATTGCATGCGGATTTTCCTCAGCCCAAAAATGATTATTGTGAAAATTTCTGATCATGTTTTTAGTAAAACTAGCTTCGTTCGTGAATGAAATTTCCCTGTCAAATAAAGGATTTTCGGTAACTTTTTGGAGAAACTATTGGCAGAAAATCACTCGTAATGGAAAGTCTCGAGGAAGTAGAGCCTGAACCCGTTGAATGTGATAGGGATATAGTAAATAATAATACTAGAATATGGGCGATATTCAAATTGACACTAATCCTAATTTCTTTAATCAAATCCTTTTTTCTGGTGAGGCTACTTTCCAGTTAAATGGTACGGTCAATAAACAAAACTGCAGGTACTGGTCAAATGAAAATCCTCATTGGGTGGTGGAGGCTTATACGCAGTATCCACAAAAGATCAATGTGTGGGCAGGACTTATTAATAATACCATTATTGGACCTTATTTCTGGAATAGAATCATGACAGGTGAAGAATACGGGGCATTTTTAGAATTAATTCCAAAATTAGCCAGACTCTTTCTTGATGATATAAATCCTCATATAATATCTCCGGATTTGACACCTCTAGATAATTCTGTGTGTGGGTTATTTAAAAAGCAAAGTGTATGTGAATAGGCCACCGACTATCCAAGGACTGAAAGACAGAATTACAGAGGAGATAGCACGAATTTCTTCGACAACGATTAGAAAAGTCTTGGATAAATTTTCATTCAGAATGGATTTCTGTTCCCAAAGACAAGGAGGTCATATTGAACATCTCCTTTAATTTTTTTTTCTTTAGGTATTGTTTTCTGTTTATACTGCAATATTAACTACAAAATTAAAATGTTTTTCTATTTTCTTAAATGTAAATGGTCAATATTGGCCATTAACAGTTTGTATTCTGCATCGCCAATAAATAACCGTAACAGAAAATTGTGAAATATACGAGTTGTCCCATTTAAAAATAAACATATTGTTCGTATGTCTCAGAAACTGTACATTTGGCAACGTCGAAAATATAAAATTTAAAATCGATGGTCCATCTCATATACATAACCAGAATTTTGTCATTGTATCTTACGGGGTGTCAAAGATATCTTCATGTTTCCATACTTTACAGGCGCACTTATATATATTATATATATATATATATATATATATATATATATATATATATATATATATATATATATATATATATATATATATCTAATATATAAAATTCTCGTGAAACGGTATTTGTAATTAAACTCCTCCGACATGGTTCGACCGATTCTCATGAAATTTTGTGTGCATATTGGTTAGGTCTGCGCATCGGACAACATCTATTTTTCATCCCCCTAAATGTTAAGGGTGGTCCACCCCTGAATTTTTTATTTTATTTTTTGGATAAAAATATTTTTTTGAATTTTTTTATGATACAACATTCAAAAATACATACAACCCTAAATTTTCACCCTTCTACGACCAACCCCTATTTTTTCATCGCGATTTTTATTTTATTTCATTGTATCCACAGATCCGCAATAGGGTTTCAAGATGGCAATGGAACATGATAATTGTAGTACGATAAATTGAGAACGGGATAACGGGATAAAGAAAAAACGGGATAACAGGACAACGGGATAACGGAAATAACAGGATAACGAAAAAACGGGATAACAGGATGACAGGATAAGGGAATAACGGGAAAACGGAATAACGGGATGAATAAAAAACGGTATAACAGGAAAACGGGATTACGGGAATAACGAAAAAACGGGATGAAAGGATAAAAAAAAGGGGAAAACGGGATAATGAAAAAACGGGATAACAGGAAAACGGGATAACGGGAATAACGGGATAACAAAAAACGGGAAAACGGGATAAGGGGATAACGGGAAAACGGGATATCGGAATAAAGAAGAAACGGGATAACGGGAATAACGGGATAACGAGAAAACGGGATGACAGGATAAAGGGATAACGGGGAAACGGGATAACGGGATAACGAAAAAACGGGAGTACAGGAAAAGAGATAACGAAAAAAACGGGATAACGGGATACAGGAAACGTCTGTCGGGTCAGCTAGTATATATATATATATATATATATATATATATATATATTGTTATGATGAGGTGATTGTGGTTAGTTTATTTTATTATTTTCACAATCAGACATCACAAAAAAAAATATTTTTTTACTATTTTCAAACCCTTTGAATTTAATTAATATGTTCATAAATAATTACCCATATAAAAATTTCAAATGTCAGACTATGTATTTTACCTTTTTCCCATTTGACTCTTTCACCATTTCTTTACCTCAGCTAACTCAATCGGTACGCCTATGGAATCTCAGGAGTAAGTTCTACTGTGGAGCGCTCTGATAGTGTTCTTGATGTCAGTTTCAGAAAAATGGCAAACTGTTTTGCTCAATTATTGAAAATAAGTCAGAAATTACAAAATAATAATTTTCTTTATTCAGGAAGACTTACTGTTACCTGCGATAATGAACTTAAATTAGTGTTTCATAGCAAAATATACATGAAAAGTGCAATTAGGTGATAATAAAAAAGTTAAATGTAACCTATTTTTGTGGGTTATGTTGTTTTCAGAGAAATAATTAGTCTATATACCAATTTATGAAAGTTTTTCATCGAAGGATTTCTTAAAAGGTTTTTCTTTAAATGCACTGACTTTTGTAACTTTTATAATATACCTGTGGTTTCTTGAAATGCAAAAGTTCAGTGTTTTGGATCACTCTCCTGTTCTTGGAAACTGCCGTTCCAGTCTGCAGCCCCCTTGTTCGACTGTGAATTCGTCCTCGGACTGGTATATGTAGGGAATGAGAAGGTAAGATTCCTTATGTACCTGGTTTTTATCAGCTAATGTTCTTTCTGGTATTTTCTTGGGGTATAGTGGCAAATAACTGTGTCTGTAGCGAAAATATGCTTGATTTTTCTGAATTAAATTTTGTTGAGTTGGTTCTTCAAAAAAATATTTTTACAATCTCCTCCGCTTGATGATTTTTCCCTCTCGATTCCACCTATCTTTTGATTTTTTTCACCAATTCTCGGTTTTTACTCACTTTCTGTTGCACTGTTCATTATTTTCGTTTATTTGACAGATTTTTTCCTAATAGTTTCTAAATATCTTACATACTATATACATGATATATTAAAAATCATTTTTGACGTTTTCTGCTTTTCATCTTCAATATTCATAATTTTGCATCGAAATCTTTCCTGGCATCTCATTGGCTAATTTCATATAGAGAATGTTCTAACTTAATATATAATAAAATATATTAGTAAATTTTGATTTGTATAATTTTTATACATTATGCCAATTGCTTGTAATGTTAAAAACATGTTGATTTAAAACATAGGTATCGACTTATATTATATAAGGTTTAAGAAAAACGGTAGAATCCTAGAAAAACTGTTAAATAACAGCATAAATTACTAAATATGAACATTTGTTATTTATGTGATTTTTCAGTTTATAATTTTCATTTTAACTCTCTGAACATCTAACACGTACTTCTAAACATAACAATATATATGTTTCTTCGTAGATTTTCGCGAGTATGTGTTGAGACAGTTTGTACTGTAAAATTACAAATTGAGGTACACAACACGAGAACATCAATCGAGGTCGAAACAAACGAATGTCTAGGCATCACCTGAAGATTTGCCGAAACGTCGTAAAATCAGACCTTTTGAGGACCAAGAACACAGAACGCGGACAGAAACCAGAGAAACTCGGAAACAGTAATGTCCAAACGAAGCAATCCCAATCGAAACCCTACC
Source organism: Gonioctena quinquepunctata (assembly GCA_018342105.1). NCBI lineage: Eukaryota > Metazoa > Arthropoda > Insecta > Coleoptera > Chrysomelidae > Gonioctena > Gonioctena quinquepunctata. Next base: position 1,831,690 of record JAFIRS010000001.1, on the reverse strand, counting down.
CTCGCAAATGTAATCGTGCCTCTCGTTAATCCGGGATGTCATCAGATAGATATTTTTCGAATTATTATGCAATCCGCATATCTAAAATAAACTATTCGCAGGGATTAGAATGAAACGAGCCGGTACGGTACGTACGGCGTCGGGTGTATTGGTTGCGATCTGACGTTGCACCGAGATTGCACTTCGTTTAATGCGATTTGATTTGACAGTAATCCCTTTATCGAATTTGCCACCCCACGCATCATTGTGAATTCAATTATATTAAATAGCATATGCTCGCCTGATCTACTCTATCTATTCGCCTCTGCGCTATTCTCGGTCGGGGGATCTGCCCAATCAATTTGGGAATACTTAACTCCTGTTTTGTTTTCCATCTGGACGATAATTGTCGTAGACGTGGGAAATTTCGGGCTTCGATTGTAGTCGCGTAGAATTTGTTGTATGGAATCAGAATCAATTGGTTATATATGCTTTATTTCTTATCTCAGGATGGGTGATTGAATATATTAGTAAGGGAGGCGGCGACAGTCGGTCTGTCATCAATTCTACAAAGCTGATTCTTTCTTATTTTGTTGTGTTGATATCACAAGTTAATGAAAAATGGCAGTCTACCGCGAGATCGTCGTTGCCGACATTAATAACAATTTATGTAAAATGTAAAACACCATTATGTAAATGTCTTATACCTACAAGACTGACTGAAACTGTTTGCAGTGATAAAGGATAGCTAAAAGTATGGTGCGACCAGAAATCTAAGAAGGTCGTAAATCACCAACCACTTGAGTTATTAGCAGGCGGTGGATTCTACGCAGAGTTGTACCTGCCCTGGCCATTAAATCTTGTTTCATAGGTACGTATAATGATATTGGGTTAAGATAATTATTATGAAAAATCGCTTAAATATAATTGAGAATTGTTTATTTATATATAATATATGAGAATGATATATATAATTATATTATATTATATTATATAATTATATATGATATACCTAATTAATGTAAAATGTCAAACTTTATAAAAAGTTCAGTTTCTCGATAAAAGGTATTTATAAACAAAATTACTCACGAAGATCAGTTTTACTTTCACTGTCGTCATCCAAATTGATAATGAACTTTTCTTTGGTAATTTTTTCTACATCCATATATGACTTTTCCACCTTTTCCAGACTTGGCCCAGCTGCTATCAGAAATGTTTGCAGTTATTATTTGAATAAGAGTTATCACAGTTGAACTTAAGGTTGGAGAAGTATTATTTCTTCGAACTGCTGACTTAAGCTGATGCCATATATGTTCAATTGGGTTAGACATACAGTGATAAGGAGGAAGTCTGAGCACCGTATGTCCCAAGCTTTCAGCCAATTAATCACAAACATATTTCTTTTTTATCGAATAACTGCGTAAAACTTCTAGTAACTGTTTTTTGTGTACTTTTCCTCAAAGTACATATCATTAATTAACATATATTCTTGTATAGTGGCTTTGGTGTCATTTGAACATGGTGGTTTATTTAGTCTTCGACTGTTGGGTGGAATATTTGGTATGAGTTAATTTTGGAACCAGTCTTCAAATAATTCGGCTGTAGTATCATCATGATAATCGACTAAAGAGTCCTTAATATTCTTTGCCGATAAAGACAACGCATTAGGTATAAAACCATTTCATGGTTCCTGCGTGAATTATCGTAATGCTTTTTCCGTTATTAGACGGCGCATTAGTTTGGCACAAGTCAGATGAGTCTACCCAACTTTTGTTTGGAATATCGGGTGTATCGAACCAAGTTTCATCCAAATACACTACTGTTCTACCATATTCTCTGAATTCGTTTATTGCCATTAAATATTCAAATCTCAATTTCTTGAGGCGCACAGATTCCATTAAGATTTTTCTGCTACTAGTGAGTTTTTTAAATTTAAATACGTTTTGTAAAAGAGACTTCCTTAAAGTCTCTTTGCAACACTGGTTACCAGTTCCATTCTTTTTAAGCCGTTGCATTAAAATATCTAATGTAGGCACAATTTGCTCTTTATACAAGGCATATATTGTTCTTCGGATTCTATCTACATCACAGCCATCTAGTTTCCTTGAACCGCCAGAGTCTTTTCGTTTCTTCCTTTTTAAAATAGGATTACCTACTATTTTAAACACTGTGGAATACGGTGTTTTTGTTGAAGAAGCACTTTCTTGCACAGCTTGATCCTTGGACATTCCACGTTCCAGAAGGGAAGTATAAACATTTAATATAATTTGTTTCCCATGAGGGTGTAACATTTGTCGACTAGTGGTACTACGACCACCAGTTGAAGTACGGGTGTCAGGATGAGCCCATGGACGCCACATTTTTCACGACACAGAAATCGAATAGACACTTTGAAATAGACACAACTGACACAACGGAATATTAGGTAGGTAAATGTTGTTTAACTTTCCCCCTTTTATTTCTGAAATTGGAAAGCGGTCAGTCTTGTTTTCCAAATCTGCTAGGTAAATTATTTTTTAACCATAAATATACCATTATTGCTATAATTTCGTTAATAGCCCATTAGTACCGAAAGTCTAGTGGCCAGGTAAGTGAATTTTATTATTTACACACATTTAAACATATTCCTTCTGAATCAACTTTAGGAGATTTTTTATTATCAAATAAATTTAAATACAAAACTGTAGACAGAAGACAAAAATAATGGAGAGCCCACTATCATTAAAATGCCAAACTATTTCATGAGATATTTTAATCCGGACCTGGGAATCTATCAAGGGACACACACATTTATTGCTTATTTATATTTCGAACAATAGGTAATAATGAGGGTGCTCGGCTAAAATTGATTTACGACCTTCTTAGATTTCTGGTTGCACTTTACATGAAAATTATAGCCTACCGCGTCGAAAGCGTTGCTATCAAAGGTCTACGACCAACATGAGGTGTTGAAAATACAAACTTGTTCGACTCTTTTCTACAAGGCTTACATTTTTTTCTCCGTTAGTTTATTCAATAAAACGACCAACAAATTTATAGTCTACCTAAAATCTGATGTTGTTAAAGCCTTGGTGGACTCAACGGAATGCACGGTCTCCCGATCGCAGCCGCTGCGCCGATCCGTTACAGACCGCTCTGAATTATTGCATTTACCGGCATCAATTGAAAATCTACAAAGTTAATTTTGTTCTACAAACAGTTCATTTAACTTATTGTTAATTAAGCGTCGTCTACTTTCAGTACAAGGTGGCTAAGGCTTTGGTAGACGTACCTAAAGTTATAGCGCGGGCACATGATTGAAGCATTGCTACTTTGTTAATAAGTATACAATCGAGGAGCATATTTTTCATATTAATTGCATATAATAGTTTTTAAATCAATATCTTAGTTATAATTTTCATTTATTAGATATAAATATATATATATATATATATATATATATATATATATATATATATATATATATACAGTGCTCGTCTAAAGTCCGTTCCCCCCTACTGATTTTTGAAACACCTGGTATATCGCAACGAAATTTCGAGGGCTCAAATAGGAGATAAAAACCTACTTTTTCATGGGAAATGCACAGCTGAAAGTTTTGAAATGGCGGCTGAGCGCCAACTTCAATAATATTTTTAAATAGAACACCCCGTATAATATTCCATTTTCGAAATCTGCTCATAATTCTCAACAGTTTTCCCCAATACACTTTACTCCTAAATTCAATTGTTTTCGAAATATTAACGTCTGAGAAGTGGCATATTGGTCATTTCAAACCCAACCAAAAACACTAATGTTGCTTTCAATCAAGTTTGCATTGGAAAAAATCGTTGTCGTGGTAACATCTTGTTTACTGTCAAACTGAACTGCTAACTGTCAAATAGTCCGTTGAGCGCATAAATCCTTTTATGAAAAGTGTGATCATGGCTCGTAGTTTAGACGATAAATTTGAAGCAGTTTTGATATTTGGAGAAGCTGGAAGAAATTATCATCTAGCAGTCCGTATGTTTAATGATAGATTTCCCAAGAATCCTATTTCGAGGTCATATTTGCGCAAACTTTTAAATAAGCTCCAAGCAACTGGTACGCTGAAAGATGCTCCAAGATCAGGAAGAACGCCTCTTTCGACGTCTGCAGTTGCTGAATCCTGTGGAGTGAGTTCAAAAAGTGTCCAAAGAGTCCTAAAAAAAGAAAAGTTTCATCTCTATAAAATGAAAATCCTGCATGCTCTCACGGAGGATGATCCAGACCGGAGGGTTGAATTTTGTGAGTGGTTAACAAGAACAATTGAAGGTGAACGGGGCTTCCTGAAACGTGTATGTTTCGCAGGCAAATGCACGTTTTTTCTTAATGGAAAAGTCAACAAACTGGAGCGATACCAATCCGCATATTTTTGGAGAGGGATATACCCAGTTTCCTAAATAGGTGAATGTTTGGGCGGGGATTTTGGGCAATCGCGTTGTTGGACCGATTTTCATCAGAGGTTACGAAAGTTCTTCACAGAAATCTTTTAGAAAATAAAATTGAACATCGAATAAGAGAAATTGTATTAAACAATCAGGAAGAGTTTGAAAATCGTAATATCATATTTCAGCAGGATGGGGCACCTCCCCATTTCGATCGCATAGCTAGAGAGCTCCTCGATATAAACTTTCCTGGGCGATGGATCGCAGGGGAAGTACAGAATGGCCACCAAGATCTCCGGATCTTACACCTCTAGATTTTTTCCTTTGGTGGTATCTGAAGTCAAAAATTTACGCCACTGAATGCCAAACAATAGAAGAGTTGGAACGCAGAATAATAGATACATGTGAAGAAATAGATGAACAGAATTTTATCAACGTGAGAGAAGCTGTATTCATAATAGGGCACTTTATTGTCAAGATTTAGGAGGGGGCCACATTGAACACTTGATGAAATAATTGTTGAGGTTAAATAAAAGTGTTATTCAAAAATAAATTATATTTTTTTAGCTAACTAATTTGTTTTTATTGTGAATTTACAGAATATATTCGTAGGCTTAGAGATTTTCCGGTAAGCGGTAGTGTTTATCCCTAATAAACTCTCTTTACGCCGCTTATCAGTCGAATTCATTAAGAGATTTTACTACAAATTAATAACAACATTTCGTTAGCAAAATGTTTTACCGGAAGTGACCAAAATCCATACTTCATTTTAAACCGGAATGTCACTTTCAAAAACAATCGAATTTAGGAGTAAAGTGTATTAGAGAAAACTGTTGAGAATTATGAGCAGGTTTCGAAAATAAAATAATATACGGGGTGTTCTATTTAAAAAAATTATTGAAGTTGGCGCTCAGCCGCCATTTTAAAACATTCAACTGTGATTCTTCCATGAAAAAGTAGGTTTTTATGACTTATTTAAGCTCTCCAAATTTCGTTGCGATATACCAGGTGGTTTAAGAATTAGTAGGGGGGGAACGGACTTTAGACGAGCAATGTATATACATATATATATATATATATATATATATATATATATATATATATATTTGTATGATAAGATATAGTTGTTTAATGTGAAAAAATAAAAAGTCATATAATGATACTTATATATATATATATATATATATATATATATATATATATATATATATATATATATATCACATAAATACCTGCTATGTCTGTTTTGCAATTTTTCTGTACATTTTGCTTTTCTGAAACCTTGTACCATTTTCTAGTAGACGCAGATGTCTCAAGAGTTTAGCAGTGGAGCTTTTCTATTGTCATAAGTATGTTGCCAACAATTCATTTAATTTGCACAACCTATAAAAAATATAGAAATCAAAATTCATGAATAAAACTTTAGATCTCAAGTAGACAAAAATAATATTCAAGGTGGAACATCCTGTATACTAAAATCATATAGAAGATCTCAATAGAATTCAAAACTGTGAAAATTTAAATTATAAATAAAATCCAGCATAGTTTAGAATGAGGAAAAGTATCATAAAAAGTTGGTAAAAACCTGAAATTTCAATGTTATCGTAGAAAAATAATATAATACTGCATAATAAGTACCATAGAAGTGGGTGACTTGACACACTTTTGAAATTCAATCAATAATATCTGCCATACTAATAAATATATCATGAAATAAAAAATATGGGGTTATGTAATTTTTTGCGTAGAATACAACCACCATTTTTTTTGAAAAAATCCTAAAAAAAGGCATAAAAACTAAAAACCGTGTTTTTCAAGTCACCCTACCTGTTGGGTGAGTTGAAAATATAATGAAAAATCAATGTAAATGGCAAGTAAAACTGTTCTATAGGTGACTTGACATCAAATTTAATGCAAAAACAAAACTTAAAAATAAAAAATAAAATAAAAAAGTTAACATGATAATAATCCTTAAACCTAAATTAAAAATGTTTATTTATAAAATATTGTCATCTTCAACCAAATCAGTCAAAAATGTTAAACGTCCTCGGCGAAGGGGCTTTGGAGCTGGCAGATATACGACTTCATTTCTGTTCACCATCGATTCGTCAATGATGTCAGGATACGAAAAATATGTTCCTTTTGTACCCACAATTTTCCGTAAGAATTTTACTTGAAAATACTCTTTATCTATATGACTTGGCAGATATCTCCAACATATTTTACAACCCGTTTCTCCGTATCAAAATTCACGAGAATAAACTCTCCACATTGAAATTTGTGTCGTTCCACAGGTTTTTCATTTTGTTTGTTGTCTTGATTTCGCATTTGCAGATTGTCCTCGGACTCAATATCACTGGGCTCGTATTTCTTGGACTCCGATTTTTTTTTAACAATTTTCTTTTGCTTAGATTGTTGTACTGCCATCGTGGTCTGGTCTGATTTTCCTGCTTCTAAATCTTCTATAGAGATGCTCTCCCCTGGAGCAACATTTAGTTTCTTCCGTCTGCCGGACTTACCGGGTTTTACATTTCGTGTCATCTCAAACACATTGGCAATTTTCACAACAGGCCTATCTTGAGAAGGAATTCGTTTCAAAACAGCTTCTCGATCGATAGGAATAAGTCCTGTCGCTTTGAACCCGGCTTTTATGTTATCAGAATTTTTTGCCCCTAGTTCTACTAATGTTTGCTTGAGTAGACCAGGGAATCGATCTTTCCTTATGGGGCCAGGTTGTGTTTGCTTCCATTTAGTTAAAACAGACCTCCATTTGCCCTTCACTGGTCTGAAATAGTAAACATTTAGAGGTTGCGTTTTCGGGACCATTTTCATGCCCTGTAGACCACAGCTGATCTCCCTTATATACAATATAAGGCGGCAACATAACTCCTGATACACTAACGGAAAACATCACCCTAGTTGAAGATTTTGTGTGGTCCATAATTTTTTCGGCATGTTTAGCTGTGCGTCGAACAATAACTTTAGAACGTCCAGGATCATCGACAAAACATGTCTCGTCATAATTGACGATATTTATCAAAATAATCATTTAAAATGTCAACGGAAACAGCAGCACGTCTGCGCTTTATATTTTCTGATAGGCGAATGGACAGGTCGTTATGACGTCTTATAAACGCAACTATTATCGGTAAAACCACTTAATCTACGCCCTTGCCTATTTAAATAAGGTCGAACGAGATCTTTAATATTATTTTCATCTAAGGGAAATCCCCATTCCGCAGCATATAAAATAGAATCCTGCAGAACAGTTTCCTCCTCCTTTGTCAATGAAGTCTGTCCTCCATGAGTTTTCATATTTTTAAAATGAAATTTTCGATATAATGTCGATTTTGATATCCCGGTATATGTTGAAGCCTCCGCCACTGGCCATCTTTGAGTGCGTTTATTTGTTAAGGATTCTTCTAGTTCATCTTTACTGAAATCGTGGTATTTCCGCCTCCCTAATACTCTTCTATATTTATTTGGCATTTTCTCAAGTCACCCAAAATCTGTAACAAAAATTATGAAAAATTATTTCTTAACCTCAAAAAATAAAATCAACAAAAGTGAGGTTCAGAACTCTTCAAGAAGACAATAAACTAGTCTAAAAAAATATTACATGAAATTTGCTCATACGGATACCTGAGGGTGACCCTAATTATATAGCACATCAAAAAACATGGTTTTCTTACCTTTTATCCAGATTTTTTTACAGGCCAAACAAAACACCTGTGAACAAGTTTTTGCAGCTGAAAATATAATATCATCATCGTAGAACACTTTACAATTTTTTTTGAAGTTTCATCTTTTTCCTAATAGATGGCAACAATAGTTCTCAAGTCACCCCCTTCTTCGGTACTTGATATTTCACACGTTCAAACATGTGAAGATAAGGATTACATATTACGTATCGTATTGTAAAAGTACATAACCTACCGTTGGTTACTTGTGGCCAACGTTAAGTTATGTGAAACTCCACAATATTTTTTTAGTGTAGTCTAGAGTCTCCAAAGAGCTGGAAAACTTGATGCACCACCTTTCATAAATAAATCGACAGAGAGCCTTCCTGTTTTCTACCTTCGTTCACTTATATTCTCAAGATTGTTTATCCATTCATTCGATTATTTCTCGTTAATTTCGAAGGGTAAATCCACGTACCTCGACTAGTCCGCCTCTCCTGCTCACCTCAAATATTTCATCGTAGCTTTCAGGAAAATTACAAATCTCTCGCTGGTTCTTTTTCGATGTCGAAATCATTAGCACCGCAGCCAGGCTGTACGTGTATATACGTCAAAGTGCTCGTCAGCACGAACCGAGTAATTAATTATTAGGTTTCAGTCGTCGGCCGCCATGACTGGACAGTTTGTAGGTTGCCTTGGTAACCGGTGTCAGCAACAGCTACACCTACCCACCTACCTGTCTGCCTTGCTTCGGCCGACGACTCTGATAGCCTGACTGACACCTAGACCTCGCTGCCGACGTTAAGGGCGGCTTCGCGGCGAAAGGAGGCATGTACGGGGGACGTGCGAAGAGTACGTGAACATTCACTGTGGAGATTCGACACAGTAGAAAGCACTCACATTGGGTCTCTCGAAGGTATCGAGGAACCCTCAATGAGGACTGAATCAAACTGAAAGTTTTCGAGTTGATCCATTTTGCAGGATGGGTTTTTCGCATTCCTTACAACCTTACTAGTGGAATCAAAGAAAAGACCTGGAAAAGACCTGGAGAAGACGGTTTCATGGCAGAAATGTTATAATATATGAATAATAATAATATTTATTCGTCGGCAATTTACCAATTATATGAAACTCAGTGTGACCAATAAATATGGGATTCCCACAGAAGGACAAACCTGTACGTGGGATGGATTATATGTAGCTCATAGTAGTTATGAAAATGAATGAGTTCACAAAATAATGATAATAAAAAATATAAAACTCTCACGTGGAAATAATCCAGGATGAGATGAGTTATACATACAGGGTGTTAGTGAATAAGTGCTACAAACTTCTGCATGAAAAAATAATGACAGTTTGCTATATAACTTTTGCCTGCAAATGCTTCGTTTTCCAAAGGGGTGTTGAAGTTTTTCTTAAAAACTGACTATGCATTTATTACTCTGAAACCGGTCGAGATATGCAAATAAAATATGGTGAGTTTCGAAAGGTAGTTATGGCGCATTTTTTGACACGCAATTAAGAATTTTATGTTCATAATTGGCGCGCATACAGGTAATGATCTCAATTTTTTTTAAGACAAAAATGGTACGCCACTGAGATATTTTTGAATTCTTCGTTCAATTTGTGACAAAAAACCTCTCTTGCTTTTTTTTCGTATGGGGCGCCGTTTTTATGCAAAAAATAAAACATCTTAACGCGTTTTTGTCATTACTTTAATATATTATCTAGTAGCGATGCCAGTAGGATACTGTTAAATACGAATATTTCAACGAAATGTCAAATTAGCGTTTCTTCATTTTTAAGCTTTTAGTTTGGTATAACATTAGATTCGAAAAGAATGGAAAGTTATACAAATGCGGAATTGTCAGACATCCATTTTGTCTATGGTCGAAGTAATGGAAATGGTCGGCAAGCTCGACGATTGTATGCTGAGTTGTATCCAGGACGTAGGGTACCCCATATCACACAATATTTGCTCGTCTTCACCAACGTTTGCGCGAAAATGGTACATTTAAGAAACAAACGGTTGACTGCGGGCGTCCTCGAGAAGTACGAACTGTGCAACTAGGAGAAGCAGTTCTCGAGTTAATTTCGGTGTCACCTGAAACAAGTACTCGAAAAATTGCCAACATACTGAATGTAAGCAACTTCACTGTATTTAAAATTCTTGAAGACAGCAATTGTATCCGTTTCATATTCAACGTGTGCAAGCTCTACTACCTAGAGACTTTTTTCCGCGCTTAGTTTTTTGCCATATTTATCAAATCGCTCAAATTCCTAATTTTTTAAATGGCGTTTTGTTTACTGACGAGGCTAATTTTGGACGACAGTGTATACGAAACTTCCACAACAATCACCTCTGGGCTGAGAAAAATCCACATGGAATCTTTGAAGCTCATTTTCAGCATCAGTTTTCAGTAAATGTATGGCTTGGGGTACTTCATGATCATTTAATCGGTCCATATTTCCTCCCACAATGACTAACAGGCGACTCTTACCTCAATTTCCTACAGGAAGAGTTACCCGTTCGTCTTGAAGAAATTCCTCTACAGCTGAGACAACACTTGTGGTTCATGCATGTTGGTACACCGGTCCATTTTAGCATTATTGTACGTAATCACTTAGATACAGTATATCCAAATCGTTGGAATGGTAGGAGAGGTACGGAACATTGGCCTGCTCGATCTCTAGATTTTTGCATTTGGGGTTTTCTTAAGTCATTAGTTCATTCCACTCCCGTCGAAAATGTTGAAGACCTGAGGAATCGAATTATAGCCGGCTGTGAGACAATAAGGAATACACCAGGAATATTTGCGCGAATATGACAATCAACGAGACGAAGAGTTGAATCTTGAGGGAGATCATTTTGAAAATTTGTTGTAGTTTTGCGCCTATTTATTCATTAGTGTTATTTTCTGTTATTGTTCTGGTTTAACGTTATTGTGTTAGAGTTCTTGATAATGTATTAAAGAAATAAAAAATACGCGTTAGGATGTTTTATTTTTTTGCATAAAATCGGCGCCCCATACCAAAGAAAAAAAGCAGGTGAGATTTTTTGTCACAAACTGGACGAGGAATTCAAAAATGATTTTTTATTTGAAATACCTATAGCTTTGATTTCTATTGGAATTTGATTATATAGCCGAGGAGCTAGATAAGAATGAATCTCTCTTTTCAACACATATTTTTTAATTGAGAAATTTTGTTTGGTAAAAAATGGAAGAGGGTTTGCATATTCCACCCCTTTAAAAGATCACAACAAAATTAAAAAAATATTCATAAGTGGCTTTTTTATTGGTAGAACATGTCCACAAAATGCCATTTTTTAACTCTTCAACAATTTAAAGAAAAATACTTTCTTTATTTTTTATTTTTGGTAGCGTGTTACTTTTCAAGGAAAGCTTTTGTTTACATGAAAGACCCCCTTTAATTTTCGACACCCCTTGAAAACTTTCGCACTTATTTGGTAACACCCTGTATGTTGTATGAGATTGGAATGCCCTATATATTTTGGAACATATTTCTGAACCTCGCTATTTTAAATTTTCTTGCTCTAACTGAGACCCTTGCCTTTTTATTCAAAGTAAAGTCTCAACCCTCGTATACCTTTTGAAATCAAAGAACGGGCTTCTGATCGTTCAAATGATTCCTCATTGAAGAAAATGGCCTGGTAGGAATGTCAAAATTGATAAATGATCCTCCATTCGTTGCCAACCTTGCCGATATTTAATTGATAGTCGTACCGATGTGTTGGTAGTTGAGAACCAGTATGTGATTTTTATTATGAATCTATTTAGAGACCGGTTGGTTTTCAAAAGGTCAATTATCTTCTCTGACCAATGTTGTATTTTCCATATTATTTAATTACTAAGAAGTTTGTTTATGAGATTATTCCATGTAATAGGTTTCGAAATAACTCGCATGATTGAATTCAAAGTTGTTGTAAGTGAAAAAAAAATCAAAATAGACTATTTCTTCAAATTCCGCCACTTTGAACACAATAAACACAACTCAAACTTGCTGCCTAACAATATATCACCCTACACATTCAACGATTATTTCTCAACTGTCAAAGAACAAATTAGTTTTCTGGTCCTGATGCAATGTAAAACATGTGCGATTCGACTCCAACAAAATTGTCAACAAGTTATTGTGACATTTGTTATTGAGAGATAAGTGCCATGTGAAGTGGAATGAATAGAAAAATAGAAAAATCGAATTTAAACGGTTTTCTTCACATAAAGGATTCAATATAAAATTGAACCAGAGAAAGGTAGATCTCAGGTGACAACCAACTACTTTCCTGGCAAATACCACGCAGAACGTTGAATGATATTCACCTGAAAATCCATGCATACTTCCATAAAATATCAATGGACATTGAATGCAAATGTTTCTTTCTGATAAGCTCGATTATGTTTAATTTAAGTCGTGTTCACCTAACAATCCGCATACCGGTTTCAGGCTTCTTGGCCCTCATCAGTACGGAGTAGTCAACCAGCCAAAAGTCCAAAGAACTCTGGCTGAAGTGAGACACAACGTAAACAAACCATCATCGATCTTGTAACACCTATAGGTACGCCGGAAAAGATAAACTTTAACTGGCGGTACCTAGTGACAGAAAGAAACACTCCGAAAATCTCCCACCTCGATAGGTTTCTAAATAAAAGATTCCTTCTCAGTAGGAGTGGCAAGCCCGTCTAGCATATAGTGAGAGATAAGTGCCATGTGAAGTGGAATGAATAGAAAATCGAATTTAAACGGTTTTTCACATAAAGGATTCAATATAAAATTGAACCAGAGAAAGGTAGATCTCAGGTGAAAAACAACTACTTTCCTGGCAAATACCACGCAGAACGTTGAATGATATTCACCTGAAAATCCATGCATACTTCCATAAAATATCAATGGACATTGAATGCAAATGTTTCTTTCTGATAAGCTCGATTATGTTTAATTTAAGTCGTGTTCACCTAACAATCCGCATACCGGTTTCAGGCTTCTTGGCCCTCATCAGTACGGAGTAGTCAACCAGCCAAAAGTCCAAAGAACTCTGGCTGAAGTGAGACACAACGTAAACAAACCATCATCGATCTTGTAACACCTATAGGTACGCCGGAAAAGATAAACTTTAACTGGCGGTACCTGAGATCTACCTTTCTCTGGTTCAATTTTATATTGAATCCTTTATGTGAAGAAAACCGTTTAAATTCGATTTTTCTATACATTTGTTATTGTTACAACAAAAGTAGATATTTTTTCAAAGCCGCCTTATAAAATTCAAAGTCATTGAAGTTCAAATTTACTAACCAATATTAAATTTAGCAAGGATAAATAAAGTATTATTAAGTTTTAATTACAAATATTAGTTGGTTTAAATTTTATTTACGGGTTGAGAATATTGAGTAAGCTCATGTGCATCATATCGAGTGAAAAAATTTGTGATTCAAGTTCAAATCATTATTGTTGTGTACCTCAATGTGACTCTTGGCAAAATGATAACATTGTATTGGAATAAGTTTCCATAATTTTTCGTGATAAAATGAACGTAACGTTCTGGTGCAGTGCAGACTAATCTAGGATTGAGCGAGTCTATAGACAGACGATGGGCTCCTAAAGAAGAATACAGTCCCTTCCCAAAATCTTCCTGTACCGTCTGTGGCCAAGAAAAAAAGTGGAAAAGGTCCTTCAAAGAGAGTTGAGAGGAAAGAAAAGACAGTTAAGAAGAGAAAATAGTATATTAAAGTATAAGTGGATAAAAAGGGCTTTAAAACACGCGCGATTTTTCGAGCACGACGGCGCAGCCGGAGTGCTCGAAATAGAGCAAGTGTTTTTAAGACCAGTTATCCACGAATACTTTACGTTATTTTTTTTTATTGGTGCACTTTGAAATCATATATACTGGTATTATTACTACAAAAAATAGAAATAAGAACTAATAATGCAAGAAGGTTGAATTCGTGATGTGACATCAGTATACCTTTCGTTGTCATGGAAATGAGAAAAACATTCATTTGCAATTTGTTACCAAAGATCAATATTTGTTGTCACCAGAGCTCAAAATGAATGATTCTAATATCGATTTTTTGAATAGTGAGGCAGAATTTATACTTGAGAAAGAAATCCAGTGATATATATGAAAAAGAATATGAAAAGTTCAAAACAAATGGATGGAGGACTGGCAAAATGAAACAAATTTTTTGAATAGTTTCATATCTGATTTAAATTAACGTAACGTTCTGGGCAGTCACTAATCTAGTATTGAGCAGTTTAGACAGACGATGGCTCTATTGTTGAATACAGTCCTTTAAAACCGTACCGTTTTAAGAAAAGTGATCTTCAAAGAGAGCTGAGGGGAAAGAAAAGAATAAAAAAAAAAGATATATTATTCAACACACCGAAAATTATTCATACAGTATGGAAAAAGACAGTGAGTTTATACAGCGAATCAGATAACATAAGGAATAAAATAACAAAGTTGAACATACGTAATTCAATGGGAACGTTTATACACGTACTGGAAAGAAATAAGAGATAAGAGAATAAAATAAGAGTGGACTCATTTTTCACTCTCATCTTATTTTAGTTTGAAAATGGAAGTGCGAATGGAATTATTTTATGCTATTCTATCCTAACATTCCCCTAACATTCCTAACCGTTATCATTTTCTGACAGTTTTCACAATTTGTTTTCCGTCATCCACTATCTATACAACACAACAAAAAATTAATAACACACCAAAAAATTTGCAATTTGAAATGGCTAATAAAAATGAGGGTAACATTTGAAAATGATAATAATTTGTTTTGGGAGCCCAGAAAACAAATTGAATTGACAGAAGACATGAATATCATTGTCAAAAAAGCCGTGATTTCATTATTTAATTTTTTTAATTCAATCATTCTGTATAAAAAGGTCTATTTTTGTCTTATTCCTTATGCTATTCCTTATCTTATGTATATCTAGGTGATAAGGACACATTGTTTACTTTTGGAAACATTAATGTTTATATGATTTTAGCCATTGTACACTTAAAACTTGTCGAATCTCTTGTGATTGTTGACATTCAATGAAATTCTGGTTTACCTGGTGAATATTCTGTTACTATTGTACGTCCTCGTGTGAAAAAATGAGTGATTCTAGTTCAAATCATGATTGTTGTGTACCTCAATGTTACTCTTGGGCAAAACGATCCCATTGTGCTGGAATAAGTTTTCATTATTTTCCGTGAGAAAATGAATGTAACATACTGGTGCAGACATAAACTAGGATTGAGTGAGTATAGCAGACGACGGGCTCTTGGGATCTTGAAGAAGAATACAATTCCTTCCCAAAATGTTCCTGTATCGTGTGTGACCAAGAAAAAAAGTGAAAAAGATAATCTTCAAAGATAATTGAGGAGAAAAAAAGAGAGTTAAGAAAAGAAACATACCGAAGATTATTCATACAGTATGGAAAAAAGTGACTTTATATGTATATCTAGATGATAAGGACACATTTTCACACCATCTTGTTTGTTTTAGATGAAATAAGAAAAACTGTTTTTGTTAGTTTTATTTTCAGTCCGAACATTCACAAATAATAATGTGTAACATTTCTTCAAAATATTTTTTTTTTGCAAGCAATTCAGAACATACTTTGTCTCCTTCAAAGTGAGTTTTTGCAAATGAGATGGTCTTAAGATTTAAATACACCCCTTCACTAGAGTCTTGAAATTAATAATACTATACCCAAAAAAACTGGAAAATAATACCAAATGGAAATATTTTAAGAAAAACTCCAAACACAAGTGTATAACCTCTGAGAAAACAGACAAAGAATGTACGTATGTCTGGTTATAATTTTCGCCACACTGGCGCTGGCATCTAATTTTGAATTCCCATTAGCCTTCGTTGGAGACTTCAGCCTTGTGAACGGAATCAATTATTCAAATTCGAAAACGCAGGATTTGTGCTTTGTTTTCGTTATATTCTATTTCCCTTATTTTCAAAATTCAAATATGTAATTTTAATGGTAATTTTTGTTTTTCTACTTCTCCATTCCATGTAGGAACCTGTACAATCATTTAGATGTAGAAATTACAAACAAACCCCTATTCGTTAACGGTACGTAACCTAACCAAGATACCTATTAAAAAGTTTTCTCGATGTTCTTTCAACCGATCGCAAAATCAATTCGGCCGATATTTAGCGGATTTGATAGGAACATTTGGATTCACTCCCCGCTGTTTGGCAATCAGAAAGCCATTAGAGGAGCGAGGATATCAAAGAGTGACCCTGACCGGATGATGGACGATGAATAAGGCATAATTTCAGCAGAACGACAACCATATTTTAATGTCACTTCGTGCAGGTAAACCATCGCGTCATCAACGACGTTTTGGAGAGTATACAGGATGTTTGAATAATTCGAACAGTTTTTTGTTATGTGAATTTCACATATTTTGGAAAATAACTTATAATTGCCTAAGCTTCTTATTTATGGGTAACCGTTTGTGTCAAAAGTAGTTGTTCTCATTTTTAAAAAAATATCACATATTTATTAGATGGCACCAATATATATTGTAACTGAAATAATGTTTCTATTTTAGCCTTAATTCATAAATGAATTCATCGTCAATATACGGGTATTAGTGAATAAGTGCGACAAACTCAGGGGGTATTCTGCATGAAACAATAATACAGTTTGCTATATAACTTTTGTCCGCAAATGCTTCGTTTTCCGAGATACGGGGTGTTAAAGTTTTTCTTAAAAACTGACTATTTATTTATTGCTCTGAAACCGGTCGAGATATGCAAATGAAATTTGGTGAGTTTCAAGAGGTAGTTATTGCGCATTTTTTACATGCAATTAAATTTTATGTTCTATTGGCGCGCATACGGGTAATATCTCAATTTTTTAAGAAAAAAAATATTTAATTTTTTTTAAGCCTTTAATGCTCTTTTTCAAATAAAAAATCATTTTTGAATTTCTCGTTCAATTTGTGACAAAAAATCTCTCCTGCATTTCTTTCATATGGGGCGCTATTTATGCAAAAAAATAAAACATCTCAACGCCTATTTGTCATTACTTTAATACATTATCTAGTAGCGATGCTAGTAGGCTATTGTCAACATTCTGTTAAATATGAATATTTCAACGAAATGTCAAATCAGCGTTTCCTCATTTTTAAGCTTTTAGTTTGGTATAATATTAATGATAATAAGTAATAAATTTTTCTTTCATCGAAAAGAATGGAAAATTATACAAATGCGGAATTGTCAGACATGCATTTTGTCTATAGTCGAAGTAATGGAAATGGTCGGCAAGCTCGACGATTGTATGCTGAGTTGTATCCAGGACGTCTTCACCAACGTTTGCGCGAAAATGGTACATTTAAGAAACGAACAATGGTACATTGAAGTACGAACTGTGCAACTAAAAGAAGCAGTACTCGAGTTAATTGCGGAGTCGCTTGAAACAAGCACTCGAAAAATTGCCAACATACTGAATGTAAGCAACTTCATCGTATTTAAAATTCTCAAAGAACAGCAATTGTATCCGTTTCATATTCAACGTGTGCAAGCTCTACTACCTAGAGACTTTTTTCTGCACCTAGTTTTTTGCCATTGGATTCTTCATCAAATCGCTCAAATTCCTAATTTTTCAATTGGTGTATTGTTTACTGACACATAAATATAAATAAAATAGATAAAACCAAACACTGTAGGATAAACAGGCACAACATCAGAACATAAAAGTACACGAATATGTACAAGAATATGGTGATCAACAACATGCATTTCGAATTTAAAATAATATTTCACTTTTAACATCTTACAGACGATGGAAAGACTAGAATTGATATGCAAAATATTCCTCCAGAGTGTAGAAGCATTTCCCCATAAGTAGTTTCTTAATATATCTTCTGAATTGCTTTATATCAATAAATCTGTTATTAACTTTGGTAAATCAAAGATTGTCTCGTCAGGGATGAAGTAGGAAATGGAAGAGAAAGTTTTTTTCTTGACGAGTGTGCCTTTCTTTATTGGAGTTCATAAACCTTTCTCTGTATTCATGTAGCAAACACACCGACTCTAGTATAGAAATTAGGTCAAATATCTTGTGTTTAGGAAAAATACGCCTACAGGATTATCGAATCTTAATTGTGAATATAAATCATAGAGCTCGTTTCTATAATACGAACACACTCTGCAATAGAACCTGGCTACAAGTACCCCAGAATTGAATTCAACAAAAAGTAGTACGCAGTTAGTGAGGCTGTGAGAGAGTTTTATTTATGCGACTCAAAATTCAAACTGCTATCAATTGTATTCCAGGTTTACAAGTAATCAGCTGAGATCCTAATGTTATCCAATCAAATCCCACTTGAATGTGATCAGGTTGGTTTTCGAAATGTTCAGTGTCAGCATTTGCGTCACATCAAATTTGTTTTTTTATATCAATAAGAATCGATTGGACTATAGCAGCCCGATCTCCATTGTGCCAGGAAACTGTTGTGTCGTCTGCAAATGATGTGAAGGGTTCAAAGATGTCAACGCTAGGCTATATCGTTTATATAGAGTTGAAAGAGAATAGAACCTAAAACTGACCTCAAACAATAATTTGATTTCGTCCAATGAGGTATGATCTGAACCATTCCAGAGCTGTGCGCCAGAAACCATAATGAGAAAGCTTCTGCAACAAAATTGCATGACTAACACAGTCAAAAGCTTTGGAAAGGTCAAGAAATACTGCTGCAGCCGCCTCTTTCTCATCGATGTGTGAGTGTAGATTTTTTCAAGGAATCCAGAATCCGAAGTGTTCAATAGCCAATATATTGTGTCTCTCCATGAATCCCATTATTCTCCGTTTAACCAGTTTCTCAATGATTTTAGATAGTGTCGACAATTAGAGATTGGTCTGAAGTTGTTAGGAGCATCATTATCTCCTCCTTTGTGAAGAGGTATCACTATTGCAGACTTTAAGCTGAAAGGGAAAACACCTGTAGCAAAAGAACAAGTTTGGATATAACGAGGTTCGTTTGTTTTCATCACTATGACATTGAATACCTATCGCATGTAGCCTCCAATGGATGCTTTGACTCTTTTTGTACATTAACCAAACAATCAATTGAATATTCCACATTATTCAAAAGTTTATTGCATCCAACAATCGCCAGTGTTTTCTTACGGCTCTCAACAGGTCAGCTAAGGTTTGGCAGACAGGGGTTCCCAGAATTATGTCGAATTTTACAAAGATTCACGGGTGTGCAAGAGCTTAAATTACACCCTGTATATACTCTGTAAACTACATGGGAGCTTGAGACTTTTATAAGCAAATAAAACTAAGACCAGCTTCTGAAATGAATGCTTTGTATTTGAGTTGAAAATATTATTTTTGAGAAAAAGAGGGAATTTTGTGGCATAGAGGACAAATTATTAAATTAAAGAAAAAAAGCATCCTCAACTGGGAGTCGAACCCACGACCTTATGATTTCTAGCCATACGCTCTACCATCTGAGCTATTCGAGGACATAGGAATCGACACACACTCGTGAACCCTTTTCTTCCACAATTTAATATTCACGTGAGAAATGAATCGAAAATCAAACGTACTTATCACTGGCCGCCGAGATCCATTGCCTGTCACTCAACTTCATCGTCATTCGAAAATTTCAGTAGCAGATCTAAGCAGATGATCTTCAACCACTGATAAGATGTAGCCAAATATATAAGGTGAAAGTGGAAATATTGTGTCCGAAATACATAATGAAAAAGGGGGAATTTTGTGGCATAGAGGAAAAATTATTATATTAAAGAAAAAAAGCATCCTGAAGTGGGAGTCGAACCCACGACCTTATGATTTCTAGCCATACGCTCTACCATCTGAGCTATTCGAGGACATAGGAATCGACACACACTCGTGAACCCTTTTCTTTCATAATTTAGTATTCATGTGAGAAATGAATCGAAAATCAAACGTACTTATCACTGGCCGCCGAGATCCATTGCCCGTTACTCAACTTCATCGTCATTCAAAAATTTCAGTAGCAGATCTAAGCAGATGATCTCTAATAACTGATAAGATTTAGCCAAATATATAAGGTGAAAGTGGAAATATTGTGTCCAAAATATATAATGAAAAAGGGAGAATTTTGTGGCATAGAGGACAAATTAAATTAAAGAAAAAAAGCATCCTCAAGTGGGAGTCGAACCCACGACCTTATGATTTCTAGCCATACGTTCTACCATCTGAGCTATTCGAGGACATAGGAATCGACACACACTCGTGAACACCTTTCTTCCACAATTTAATATTAATGTGAGAAATGAATCGAAAATCAAATGTACTCATCCCAATATTTCCACTTTCACCTTATATATTTGGCTAAATCTTATCAGTGGTTAGAGATCATCTGCTTAGATCTGCTACTGAAATTTTTGAATGACGATGAATTTGAGTGACAGGCAACGGATCTCGACGGCCAGTGATAAGTACGTTTGATTTTCGATTCACATGAATATTAAATTGTGGAAGAAAAGTGTTCACGAGTATGTGTCTGATTCCCATGTCCTCGAAGAGCTCAGATGGGGGGGCGTATAGCTAGAAATCATAAGGTCGTGGGTTCGACTCCCACTTGAGGATGCTTTTTTTCTTTAATTTAATAATGTGTCCTCTATGCCACAAAATTCCCCCTTTTTCGTTATATATTTCGGACACAATATTTCCACTTTCACATTATTTTTATGTTTGTTTACTACCCAAGTTTGACTCTATACTAAATAAATACTTGAACTTGGTCTTTTAAGGGATATTAGTATCAGAAACCCCATATTCATTTCAACGTTATCCTGCTGCCTTCCCAGACTTTCTCGATCACTACGAAGATACCATCCTACCACAACGATCATCCAATTGAAGATCTTAACTGGCCCCACTTGAGTTGATGAGAAAAATGAAGGTCGCGATCACGTGACAGTCTTTCCATCTCTCCCGGTAATCTCTTCCTCGGTGTGTATGTGTATCATTTGTGATGGGCATAGTCGATTAAACAAATCCACAGACCGGCCGCGCTGGCCAATATATTGAATTAGATAATTTGATTTGGGGGTCGACGAGTGTCTTTTGTTCGCCTGGGAATAAGCAGCTGCTGGCGGAAATACTTGAGGAGAGTTGAGGACGACGTGGAATAACGACACCCCGCAAGACAGACGTTGTAGGCTGCGCTAAGTTCCTTGCTCTTAGGCTTGTTAGGTGGAGAACTTTTATATACGCTTTATAAATTAAATGTCCAGTTAAGCCACATATGCTCCCCGATCATAGCCGTTTGGTTCTACTTACGTATTTTCATCTCCTGAACATGAATCCGAAGTAAAACAAGGCGGTCCATGCCATTTCCAAGTTATTGCCATTCACACTTCAAGATTGGGTAAATTTCAAGCACCGTTTTCTCACACCCAAATCACTCTTTATACTGGCACAAACTACACACACACACAACACCTCAATTTCGGCTAATTTTGGTGCAAAAATATTTTTTTTTATTCAATATTTAGAAGGTTTATCTGGATTTGGATCAGTTTGGTTGAAGAAAAACAATTGTTTCCTTGCCAGCGTTTCGAATTTTATTAAATTCATCTCCAGGGCTATGTAACAATGAGTTTTTGTAAGATGAAGATGTTTAGTTCTAGGGAAAAGAACAATCAGAAACAATAAGCCACAAGAATAGAAATATTTCCAGTGAATTGGAATGATTCAATGTCAAAAAACTGTACCCTTTCTCCAAAGATTGTAAATACGTTTTTCTTCAACCAGTCACACCTGAGGAAGTCACTACAGTCATCAAAAACATGAAAATAAAAATAGTACAGGTGTAAACATCTCATCAAAACTCTTGTAATCGGTTTCTACTCACATAGGGAACATGTGGCTATCTGATAAATTTTTCAATAACTTCCGGGAAATTTGCCTCAATTTTGAAATTGGCAACTATCATTCTTGTCTATAAAAAAAATTACACTGAAAACATAGTCAATTACAGACCAATTTCTATTTTGTGTGTGTCTTCGAAAGTTATTGAAAAGGTAGTCTACAACAGAATATACAATTTCTTATCCAAACTTGAAATACTCTCTGAATGCCAACATGGCTTCCGAACGGGCAATTCAACCCAATCGGCAGCGTGTAGCTTAATTGAAAATATATATTGTTATGTTAGGAAGGACCAGTAATATATTTTAAAGGCGAAAAAGAAACAATTTCTTAAAAAACCACAAAAAATAATGAATATTTAATAGTTAGTAGTTCATGAGATATTGTTTTTTTTTGACATTCTATTTCCTTTATGAAGCCTCTGTATAATATTGATAGTTGAAAATATGCAAATACTATAATGCAATCATTTTCATACATTGTCAAAATGATTACAACCTGTAATTGTTTAAAATACAACAAAAAAGTCTAGATTTACAAAATTATTCTGAATTAAATGTGATCAACAAAATTATAAGCTAAAAACATACAGTATATGAAATTGTATCTAACAATAAATAGCCAATGGGAGAACAACAAACTTCTTGATGACAATAGCCAATCAGGGAACAGGATGGTCAGATAAAAGATTTGAAATTGTGGAAAAGTAAGAACTGAGAAATGTCAAAAATAATTATCATCAAATATTGTATTTAGTTTATAAGAAATGTAAAATATATTAGTTCATAAAATCTCTCAAATAACACCAAAATAATCAAAGTGCGACAAGGAAGTGCGTGAGTTTGAAAATTCAAATAAAATGGAAAAAACAGAAATGGTATCCAAGGAATGAAAAAACAATGCTGAGGAGATTGAAAAAATTTGAAAGAGAAGCCAGGTACAAAATTTGAATGAAAGAAATTTAGAACTTTCAATAATGAGAAGATAGTTTTTCAACAATAAAAAACCAATACAACTTCTGAATAATCTCTACGCAAAATAAACAAGGATAAAAGAAAATTACCTTTTTTGGTTATCCACATGAGACTTGTCCAAGCTGATTTCGTGGATTTTGGATGGTTCCTTTTGAAATGGTTAGTTCCTGAAAGGAGTGAATGAAATTGGAATTCAGATTATGCCAGGTATTGCATCAGCGACAGTTCCAGCTCTAGGTATAAACTTTTAGTGCACATCACAAACTGAATCACTTTACAACGAAACTCGTATATCTGAAGAACTCTATTTTATTTTGGTATTGAACTATAAAAGAATTCTTCCAACCCAAAAGAAAAAGTGAGGTTATGTCTACAGTATCCATCACTGTTTCCATTATTTTATGAAAATTTGTGAATTGATCATAGTTATAAGTTATCTTTCGCAGGCCAGGTTAATATAAGTTTTCCTGAATAAAGGAAATAATTGTTTTTTGATAATTTTTGGTTTATTTTCCACAATGATATGCAATATCTTACTTACAAACACTGAACTAGAATAGTTTCGAGTCGACATCTAGACAGGCAGTGGTTCTATTGCCAGTACCGGCTCCTGAGGCGAAGGCGTACCAACTGAGATTAGTCGTGGTAAGAAAAGTAATAATAATTGGCAACAACGTGGCAAGAAAACAGTAACGTTAGCTGGCAATTATTATTTCATAACAATTAGCTATTATCATATCACAATATAACAATTGGCTTCCCATCTCGGAGCTGAATTGCCTACATAAGTATTAGAGGTATATCAAAATCGAAATCAAAATATTTATACAGGGAGAAAATATTTGTGGGGCAATAACAATTACGTGGGGAAAAATTAACAACAATTATTATTTGAAAGCTATTATTATTTCATAGCAATATTTTATACAGGGCGAAAATAATTAGCTATTAATATTAATATTTCATAACAATATATATATATATATATATATATATATATATATCACGCTACCAACAATTATTATTTTCTTTGCCACAGCTAACAACAGTTGGTACGCCCTTATCTCATCTAGTCGGTTCAAAGGAATTTGGCCACTGGTGGCTAACTTCTGTTTATTGAATGATCTTAGTTATGTTAGTTGATCATTGTGAGAAAATAAACAAACCAAATATCAAAAAACAATTATCTCCTTTATTCAGGAAGACTTAAAAATACCTGGCCTACGAGAAATAACTTATGCTAGAGTGAATCAAACAATTATTCACGGATAATCATAAAATTGCATATCATGGATAGATAAACAGAACCTCACTTTTTCTGTGGAAGTAATTTTCTGTTATTGTTCATAAAAGGTGATATAGAGTTCATCGAATGTGAAAAATGTTATTTGTGAAATAGTTCAGGACCGGGAAAGCACTATTAAAGGTTTTATACCTGGTTGGAACTGTTGGTGTTCACGACTATACCATAAAAACAGGAAGTCTCCTCTCTCCAGCCTTCGTTGGAACTGCAAAACCATGTGTCAGGAACGTATCGATGCGGAACTCAGCTTTTGGAATCGTAGATATGTGATATCATTAAGGTAATCTTGTTTTGTTAAGCAAATGATGGAATTATTCCATTTTTCTTTTAGTGAAATTTTGTGCGTGCTTCCGCTTTGGAAAATATTTTCGATCTCCGCGAAGCTTTGTTTTTTCGTCGCTTCGCAACATCTTGCCATTGTTGTTGTTCCATTTGAAATTTCGAATTCGCGTACCAAATTGTCACTTTGCACTGTTTATATTAATGTTGCACATTTTATACACACAATTAAATTCCCATTCTTATCATTAATTACAAGTTTGAGTAATAATTGCTTATGATACCTTCTCTTTGCCATTCTCTCACAATTTCCAACTTTTCATCTCATCATCTCTTCTCTGATTGGCTATCTTTCATAAAGACGTTTGCTGTTCTCTCATTGGCTAACTTTTAGTTTGCTACAATTTCATGTACAGAGTGTTTCAAGTTTATAAATGTGTTGATTACTTTTTATTCATGATAATTCTGTAAATGACTTTTAGTTGTCTTTTGAGCAATTATGAGTTATAATAATTTTGATAGTGTATATAATTGACTGTTTTATAGCACTTTGACATTTTTATCTATCCATATCATACCTGGGCTCATAAAATACATTGAATTTTAAAAGCTATTTACAAACAAACTCTTGAAATTGATAATTATTTATTATTTATTCTTTTTGTGGCTTTTTTTGTCTTTTAAAATTTACAACTGACATAACATAACATAACAATATATCAATCTCGCTAGCGGTAAACACTCTTTTTTATTTGACCCGCGCTTTCGACTCCATAAACTTGAACTTCATCGAGAGTAAGTTGTATAACTTGGGATTTAGAGGAGTCTCCTTAGAATGGATATGTAATTATCTACATGATAAACAAATGTTCGTGAAAGTAGAGAATCATTTTTCTAGTAAACATTCTTTGAACATAGGTGTGCCGCAGTGTTCGGTATTGGAAAAGCGATTCTGGAATTTCCTTTCTTATTGTTTCAAATTGTTTTTTTTCCTATTTCTAAACATCTTCAACAAAAAACCCTAAAGATGGATTTAATAAAATTCGAAACGTTGGCACGGAAACAATGGTTTTTCTTCTGACTTAATTTAGCCAATTCCGACTCTGAATTCGGAATATTCAGTGGCCCTTTTACGCCTCCATACAAAACGAATAAAAGCCTGTTTCCATTTTAGGATTCATATATTTACGTGAAAGGTCAATATTTCAAGAAGCCCCACTGCCACTTCCGACATAGTGCAGAAGCAAACATCGATTTTAATATGTGAAACCCGATCTCCGAAAAACAAACACTCATTTGGTGAAACATTTATCCGAGAGGCCGACGTCTTTTTGGGTCAATTCCCACCCTAATAACGGCATCTCGCACACGCTTATGGTTTTCGGTTACTTCGTCAATAATATGAGACATTTGTCTTTGCTGCTATTAGTTCGTTGACAGGTTTTCGTGTTTGTTTGTTTCT
Source organism: Gonioctena quinquepunctata (assembly GCA_018342105.1). Classification (NCBI taxonomy): domain Eukaryota; kingdom Metazoa; phylum Arthropoda; class Insecta; order Coleoptera; family Chrysomelidae; genus Gonioctena; species Gonioctena quinquepunctata. The sequence continues at coordinate 1,805,693 of JAFIRS010000001.1, read as the reverse complement.
GGATGGCAAGTCGCACGAGTCAAGTGCGATTTTATGGTGTCGATAGGTCGGACCTAATGGACCCCTGTATCGATGAGAAAACATGTGTACAGATCTGCTTCGAGAACATTCAGAAATGGAAAAATCATCAGACGGGCTTGATAGAATTTGGAATTCTTCACAAGCCTGGTATTCGTATTCGCAAGGGCGGATCTATCGATCTATAGAATAATAAAAAATCCAATCCAATGTCACTCATCTCCAATCTAGGAAAAATCTTCGAAAAATACTGAAAATAAATAATAGTTTGAAAAAACTAAAAAACACGCTTTTATAGAAAACCAGACTAAAAAAATAGAAAATAAGAATTTTTTTAACTTCATTTAAAAAAAAGCGTGGGGTGCATGGTATCGCCTCGGTGTGTAATGTACTATATAATTATTGATACCATGCAACCCACGCTTTTTTTTAAATAAAATAATTTTTTTTCTTTTCAGTCTGGTTTTCTATAAAGCGGTTTTTTAGTTTTTTTAAACTATTATTTATTTCCTACTTTTTAGTGGGTTTATTTATAAAAGCGTGTTTTTTTAGTTTTTTTTAAACTATTATTTTTATTATTTGTTTGCGAATAAAAAAATGGGATAATCTTATCAAATGAGGTAATCATAATCTCCGACCCCAAAAACCCCACATACCAATTTTGAATAAAATCAGACCATAATCACAAAACTCGGCCGCCATTTTGAAGCCGCCATCTTGAATTTTCCAATTTTTACAAAAGAATCATAATATTCGACCCCAAAAACCCCCACATACCAATTTTGAATGGAATCAGATCATAATCACAAAACTCGGCCGCCATTTTAAAGCCGCCATCTTGAATTTTCCAATTTTTACAAACAAAATATAATACTCGACCTCAAGAACCCCCACATACCAATTTTGAATAGAATCAGACCATAATCACAAAACTCGACCGCCATCTTGAATTTTCCAATTTTTACAAAAGAATCATAATATTCGACTCCAAAAACCCCCACATACCAATTTTGAATAGAACCAATCACAAAACTCGGCGCCATTTAAAGCCGCCATCTTGAATTTTTCAATTTTTACAAAAGAACATAATATTCGACCCCAAAAACCCCACATACCAATTTTGAATGAATCAGACCATAATCACAAAACTCGTCCACCATTTTGGAGCCGCCATCTTGAATTTTTCAATTTTGACAAAAGGATCATAATCTCCGACCTCAAAAACCCTCAGATACCAATTTTGAAGCAAATCGGACCATAATCACAAAACTCGTACGCCATATTGGAGCCGCCATTTTGTTTTTTCTTCACACAAAAATTTCTTAATGCATTGTCACCGGAATTATGTACCTGCCAAATTTCAAATCATTCGGACGTCTGGAAGTGGGTCAAAATCGCGCCCAAAGGAGTCGGTTACAAACAAACAAACAAACATACAAGTGAAGCTAATATAAAGCGCGTAAAAAAGAATAGAGAGCTTCTTGGAAAAAATCAATATACTATCCGATATTCAATTTGGATTTAGAGATAAAAAATCTACGCAAGATGCTCTCACAAAAATTATCACTAGTAATCTCCCTAGTGCTTAATTACTATCGGAAATATTAACGAGACAAGAATTAAAAAAAAATTCATGCTCGAGGAGATATTTTCAGGTGGTAATTTAAGAACGTGGGAGATTCGGTAAGAAAATTTCACACCAGAGTAATATAATAAAAACTTTTTAACAAAAAATTAAAACGACGAAATACGGAACTGAAAAGTAAAAAATAAAATAATAATAATAATAATAATATTTAATAATATAGAACACCAAATAATATTACATTACATTATTATGTTACATTATGTTCTATACCCAATGAGCTGCACGATAGAATATAACAAACTGTGTGTGCAGTAACTCCTAACTTAATGAATATATTATATATATCTAGGTATATTGAAAATGATGACGTACTTTGAGAGATATTCTCCAGTATGTACAAAAATCTCTCAAGCATTATTTATTCAAATTTAAATTGCGCTTACCTTAAGCTAACTATAAATTTGAAAAATTCTTATACTAAGTCTAAATCTGAATTCGAAGGAAATTAAAGCAATTCTTGATCAAATCAAATTCAGCGAAAATTAAACTCAAACCCGCTTTCTTTAATCCACATATCAATCTTGAGCTTATTTCTTTTGTTTGTTTTTGTTTTCAATTGCAGGGGCAAGGCATTGAAAGCCTTTGGACCAGTAAAATTTATGTGCTTTTGCATGGCTAGGTGCTTGACAGAGGGAAGTAGTACATTTTGATGACATGCATTTCTCGTGTTTAATTGATGCTTCAATTCTAATTTATAGTAAGGCCTTTTGAGCATAAACCTGATTATTGATTCAACATGTAGTTGTTCCAATGTAAGAAAATTATAGTTTTTAAACAAGATTTCGGTTGAAAATCGCTTATTTTTAAAATGCATTACTTTAATCATATATTTCTGTACTACAAACAAAGGTTCCAATACTGTCATACAGGCACTTTCCCAGACCACTAGGCCATAGTTTATCACCGACTCAACAAGAGAGTAATAAACCATTCTAAGAATCTTTCGGAAACGCTCCCTGTGTCAAGTAGAGAGAGTATATCATTAATATACAGTTTGAACAAAAAGGGACCAAGTACTGTACCCTATGGCACACCAAATCCCAACTAACTAACTGATTTTGAGTCGGCGCCAAACAAACAAGCAAATGATTTAGGTAAGCCGTAAAATGATGGCATCGAGTTGAGCGGTGACATTCTGATAATTTTTTTGAAGTAATTTAATGATCTTCGATGATTGTTCGTTTGACGCCGACTCAAAATTAGCTACTTACATTAGTTCAGGAGCTTAGTTATTGAGACTAAGAAGGTTTATTTTATTTTTTACTTTTCAGTTCCGTATTTCGTCGGTTTAATTTTTTGTCAAAAACTTTTTATGTTTCAATATTTTGTAGCTGAAATCTATTTATTACTACCTACTTGTTTTTTGATTACTTCCAAAATACTTACTTACCCACCTTACTTCAACTATTACCAGTTAAATAATATGATTATCTACTTTTACTAGGTATATGTTGTAATATAAATTATTTTTGTTGTTCTGGTTAGTTTATTTTATTACTTTGTATGTCATTCCATCCTCTCATAGAATATGATGATTGTGACGGATGTAGGAGAACAAAAATAATGACAATAGCGATCTGTCATTGTCAACTACATATGTGTGCCAATGTTCACAAGTGAAAAATCATTTATTCCCTATTTTCTACCCGTACGGGTGGATAATTCCATTTGAAATCCAAATATGATCAACAATGAGGTATACCCTATCTAATAAAAAAAGAATCATCCAAATCAAAGAACCCAGTACAAAGTTATGCCTGATGGAATCGGTTAACGGACCAGAATTCAGAGGGTGAGTGATTAATATCCTTCATTTTGCTACCCTTGAGGGTGGATTTCATCTTTAAAATTCAAATGGGACCAACTTCGAAGTACACCCTATCCACTGAAAAAATAATTATCGGAATCGACTCTCAGTAAAAAGTTATGCGTGGTCATACATAAAAAAAAATATACGCGTCGACTAGAGAACCTCCTCCTTTTTGGTTTCGTCGGTTAAAAAATTATAACATGACATTTTCCTTCAGAAAATCCAGTAGGAAACTAAAATTACCGATAGGGTCTGTGCATGTCAACAGGTAAATTATGTGTCATTGAATAAGTGCAATTTCACATTTTTTGCTTTAGTTTTGTGGCATTTTTGACGAAAAGTCTCGTTTCGGGAAAGAAACTGTGTAATAAGACAAGAAGTTCAGAATTTAACACCATATAATACTTAAAGGAATAAGGCACGTGTATGGAAACAGTTCATAGAATTTTGTAACGAAAAATCTTACAAATTAGAAAATTCATTTTTTCTACGACAACCTCGATAAACGTTTTAATGGCTTATTTTGGCAACTTAGCCAAAAAATTTGAAAGTTCCACTTTGTGGTCACACTTCTCAATGCTGAGAACGACTCTTAGTATCTATAATGATATAGATATTGCCAAATATTTGAAACTGAAAGCATTCCTCAAGCGGCAGTCTAACGGCTACAAACCCAAAAAGTCAAAGATCTTTACAGCAAATGACATCGATAATTTCATTGAACAGGCTCCAGATGAAATATATTTGGCAACAAAAGTAAGTTTTATATTTCCATTTGATGAAAAATATGTTTAAGTAAACTAATTTACATTGTAGGTTGCATTAGTTATGGGAGTAATGGGTGCATGTAGAAGACTTGAATGACATCAAATGAAAATTACTCATTTCAATGATCTTGGTTCAGCTGTTTTAGTAACAATACCAGACAGTAAAACCAAAATAGTACGAAATTTTACTGTAACTGGCAAATTCTACGAAATTTATAAAAAATATGCAAATCTTCGCCCTCAAAATGCTAATGGTCTATGGTTTTTCATTAATTATCAAAAAGGAAAGTGTACCATTCAGAGAATAGGTCTGAATAAGTTTGGAGCTATGGGAAAAGACATTGCCAAGTATTTAAAATTGACAAATTACGAATTATATACTGGGCACTGCTTTCGCCGATCCTCCGCAACAATTCTTGTTGATGCTGGAGGTGACATAACCACGTTAAAACGCCACGGTGGCTGGAAATCTACTACAGTCGCTGAGGGAAATATTGATGAATCGAAGAAAAGTAAGCTTGACATAGCAAATAAAATTGCAAATGCAATACAGAACATACCATCAGGCATACCAACGAGTTTAGAAATCGAAAATCGCGAGAAGCCGTCTACTTCAACATCGACAAATTATCAATTCCGAAAAGGATTATGTATTCAGCAATCAAGTTCTCCAAATATGATATTCAATAATTGCACATTCAACTTCAATTAGATACATACATACATTTATAGGCTTCTATTTCTGTGTACCTATTAGAAATAGCAATAAAGAAAATATTTACATATTTCTTCAATTTATATTTTAATTCTGATAGAAAGCCCATTAGCGGCGAATTCGGAGTAATGAAATATCATCAGTTTATTTCTTTCAAAGTTTTTGCAATGTATGCATGTATTAAACGTGAACGATATGTTGTCATAGAAAAAGTATAGTATGCAACTCGCAACAAAATGGCCATTTTGCACTCGTATGAATTGCAGCACTTGCCTTCGGCTCGTGCTGCAAATTTCATACTCGTGCAAAATGGGCATCATTTTGTGCTCATTGCATAATATACTATTTATTGATCAGTTGGCTCATATATTGCAAGATTGTGCATTTAATATGAAAAGAAGAAATGGAGCAGATTATAAGGAAAGCGTCGTTAAATTGATGTGGAATCTTACCACCAAACAATTGCAAGAAATGATGTTCACCAAATTTCAGATTAAATTTGATCCATTTTCCGATATTGAATTTGTAGAAGCCCGATCTGCACTTGATGCAACTACAACTACAAACGGATCCTTCTAAGAGAAAATCAAGTTCTGCAGCATTATCAAATGAAGATTATAATAGAATTCTTGACATGTGGGACGAGGACACGCCAGAAGGTCTTCAACGCAAGTTTTTCCACGTTTCTTCCCGAGAACTGGCCTGGCGAGGTGGGGAAGGATGTTCAGCTAGTGTAAAATACTTTGTGGAGGAAAAAGATAGCAAAGGAGGATTTACAGGCCGCATAGAATACAATCCAGTGTTCTCAAAGACTACCCAAGGAGGATCCAAGAAATCAGCAGACAGCAAATGGTTGGATTACTAATTCTTTCAAACCTGAGGTATGTCCTGTTCGTCTTTATCAAAAACTAATCCAAAAAAGAGGTGATACTGTCACAACTGACAGATTATTTTTGATTGCAAATCCAAACTGGAAGCATCCACAGTCAAAGGAGTGGTACAAAAATTGCCCTGTCGGGAAAAATACAATTTCTATGTGGTTAAAATCTGCTGCCACTGAGGCCGGCATTGATACCAAGAAAGTGAAGATTACTAACCATTCAGCGAGGGCAACTGCAGTCTCCAGCTTAGCAAAAGGGGGGATCAGCGAACAGCAGGTGATAATGATTACAGGACATAACAATAGCCAGTCGATTAAGTCTTACTTACAAATGGACATTGATCATCATAAAAGCGTTATACAAGCTATGAGAGACATTCCCAGTACTAGTCGCAGTGTCTCATCAGGTTTAGAAAACCACCCAGGAATTGTTTATAATAACTGTGAGTTTAACATTAATAATAATTATCAAAATAATGAAAACAATATTGATGATTGATTAATTATTTTTTATAATATGATTCAACTTTGATTTCAATATATTCAATAAATACTCTCAATGCCTGTTTATGTTGTTTGTTTTTTCGTTTTTCGTTTATATTTTACAAAGAATTCGTTAGATATTTATGGCACAAATGAAACGTGTTCCTTGAATTTTAGTTACATGAAATTATTAATGACAAATTAATAGAACCTCAGCACTCCATTTCAATTTAAGTTTTGCTACTAAAATTTACCGAAATATATTTTGCAAATATTCGTGATGATAGGGCTATTTTTTTTATTTATAATAATTATATTGAGTCTCCATATATACCCAAAGAATATGTTCCTAGGATTTCAGTAGTATGAAATAAACATTTGTTCGTCTAAAATAATGTATTCTATTAGCTATCAACCAATCTGTATTATCACAGTGAACGGAAGCTGTATTTTTATAATTTTTGTTTGTCATTTGGAAAAAAGCCTTCCTTGAATTTTGTTACATGAAATAATTAAAAATAAATTAACAGAACCTTGAAGAGTTCATTTTAATTTAAGTTCTCCTAAAATATATTTTTTGCAAAATATTCCTGTAAGAAACATTTCTTGTTTCATTTTGTAATTATATTGGGTTTCTATATCCAAGGAAGACCTTCCTAGGCTTTTAGTTGCATGAAACGAATCTTTGTTCGTTAAAAATAATGTATGCTATTAGCTATCAACAAATCTGTGTTTCTTAAATGAATGGAAGCTTTATTTTTACAATTTTTGTTTGTCAGGTCAGGTGTTAAAAATAATGAACATTTTGGTTTAAAATAAATAGGAGGCTATGGAATTATCACATTAACCTTATGGCGACAAGTTTTGTGGTTATAGCCCGATTCCAATAAAAATTGATATGTGGGGGTTGGGGTCGGAGATCATGATTTTCTTGTCGAAATCCACGAATTCAAGATGGCGGCTCCAACATGGTGACGAGTTTTGTGATTATAGCTTGATTCCATTCAAAATTGGTGTGTGGGGGTTTTTGAGGCTGGACATCATGATGTTTTCTTCAAAATTCATGAATACAAGATGGCGGCTCCAAGATGGTGGTCGGAGATTTTCAAATATTGTCAGAATTCGATTAGATGACGGATTTTATGAATGACAAAAGAGAATAAACGTTATTAAAAAGATTATTTCACGACAAGCTTTCATACAAATGCACTAAAAAGGAAAAAAATAATTTCTTCAATTGTTTGACCTAGCTTATTATGTGGGTAGCAGATTCAAAAGCTTGCCGCGAATATAAAATAGGTATTCTTGCGCGGTAAGATTTTGATTCTGCTACTCACAGAATAACCTAGGTCAAACAATTGAAAAAATATTTTTTTAGTTTTTAGGTGATATTAATTAAAACTCTTAGATATAGAAATACTTTCCATTCTAAAAGACCTGCTACAAATGTATTCAAAATATGTAATGTAGTCAATAAACGCTGCTCTACTCTAATGTTGTTCATACAATTTTATTATTTTGCTTTTGTTCGGGGGTCAATTATCAGAAACATATTTCTATTCAATATTCAATTGATAATGTTTCCCTTTTCAACACGAAACCAAATCTCTAATCCTGCGCTACCTCATACTCCGTCTTGTCATACCTGCGAAAAAATGTCATATATGTGTGCAAGAACATTCACCAAGTTACCAGAATCTATTTAAAACAAATATAAAAAAATGTAATCTTAGATTTGAAACCTTACAATTTAGATGAATATATAATTCATACTTTCTGAATATTGTATTCCAATCATCCGACGTGATTTGCTCTTCCTTTTCTTATGTGTATATATATATATATATATATATATATATATATACCTATATATATATATATATATATATATTAATTATTATGATGGGACTAATTATTATAATGATTGTTATTGTTATTTATTTATTTACAATATTTAATAACTAGTCATCATAATAAAATATGTGCTATGATAAATTTGTTTCATTGATTTCCTTATTTATTTAATAATTTTGAAAAATTAATACTTATCATAACAGTAATTAAACTCCGGCTATGTTGTTCTTACCCTTTTTCAACACCCTTCTACCCAGTTCAGTCGGTACGCCTATGGAGTATAACGCATCTCCACTCTCATGGCAGGATTCTGTAATGCCAACTTGTAGCGCTGCTTGATGTCAAACGTGCTATTTTGTGGAAAGATTATGATTAGGTGCTCAATAGATAAACGAAAAATGCAGAAAAATCGTCAAATAGTTGTTGTTTTCATTGAAATAAGTCCTTAAATTGACCTAACCTGCGATATCTAACTTATCCAACTCAGAACAGAAATGTGAAATGGTAAAACTTGCTTATGTATGATAAATACTTGGTGAATAAACGTTTCAATGTTATGACAGTCTGTGAGCATAGAAAAGACCAACAAAAGTTCAGATGCATGGATACAAATGATCCAAAAACCAATATTAGTGTCTGGTCCTGATATGTTGCACTTTATTTAGTTCTGGTTTTTGAAATTCCTGCTATTCTTCCTTTTTGGTGTTCTCCTGACTGTTAGACGTGTTCGTGCTCTCTGGAAAAGTACAGCTACACTGCAGAAGGCCCCCTTTTGTTCCTGGCAATGTCACGGACTGGACTTTTGTTATAATAATAAGGTGAGTGGCTCTTTCTTGCTTGTTTATTTTCCCATTCGATCTGAATTCGTTTTATAACGATTGCGGATAGTTTTGCTTGTTTTTATCTTGAGTTTTATTATAATTTGTTCTTCCAAATTGGTACCTGGTTTCGTTTTCCTACATCATTTTTCATCTCCCAAAGCTTGTTATATTTCTTCTTGGCAACACACATTTTTCGTTTATTTTCACAAATGTAAAGTTTATTTCCACTTTCTGTATCACTTTTTGTTATTTTAACTTATTCTAATGATTTTATTCACAATATATAATTCTAGATCTTATATTATATGTACAAATTTGGTTAAAATTGATATTTGATATTTTTCTGTTTTCATAATTTTTATATTTCATTATTTGCCTCACATTGTTTTTGACATCTCGCTGTTGGGTTTTCTCTTGATATGATGTACCATACAGGATGTTCCAACTTGAATACCATTCCATCTCCCTGAGATCCAAAGTTTTTTTCATGAATTCAAATTTCCATATTATTTTTATTGTTTGTGCAAATTGAATGTATTGTTGGTAACATACTTATGACAATAGGGATACTTCAGTAATGACTTTTTGAGACATATGCGTTGACTAGAACATGGTAAAAGATTCTAGAACAGTGAAAAGTATATGAAAATTGTAAAACAAACATAGCATGAACCACGATAACATAAATACCTGATAATAATAATGAATTATCAGTTTCATTACCTGATAAACATTTCCTATCATAACAATATATATATATAATGATAATTTTGAAATAAATGACATTATTCATTATTTATTCATCTATTTAAAGTGCCATTGTACACTAACTAGCTAACAGTAACTGATGCCAAGAAAATATTAGAGTAAATTGCAATATATGTTTTTTTGTTTTTTTTCTAATCACATGAACTGTATCTAATTTGTAAAACTCACATAATTTTTTCCCTTTTCCTTTTTTTTCTGTTACCCCCATACACTTGTTGCTGTGAACTTGTTTTCAGAAGCAATAAACTATTGTTATTTATTATTATTATTATTACACTAACTAGCTATAAAAATAGCCAACATGTAGAATTTGATCTTTTCCTTCGTCAATTTTCCGGGTTGGGATAATTGCTTTTTAATCACCATCTTACCGTCGTTCAGCATTTTTTTTTCCATACACAGCTCGCGTAAGTCCGTCATCCATAAATGCCACTCGGTCGAGCACTTTTCAATGGAGTTTCTCTCGACATGTCCGTCGCGAGACCGCTTACTTTCCAGTGATTGATTAAAAGATCCTGTTTGATATATGGCCGTTGTATACTCACAAACAGGTCATTTTATTAGCCGCCCCTGAGTTGCACTTTGAATATTCAGTTGGTTTAAAGTCGGCGCGATTGGGCGTTGGGAGGGGAAAAGTTTTGGGAAAATGTGCTCTTATTATACTCTGTACACTCAATTTTCCCTTGCTCTGTAAGTAAGCGATCACGGATTTTTATTTATATTTCCCATACTTTCCTCATATGCGTATAAGTACTGCAACACCTTTATCAGTAACATAAGTAATCATCAGTCAGGACAGATTTTAAGGTAGTTTCGCCACGAGACAGTTGAATTAGGAAATTATGAAAATTTGGCATACGTATTGTTTAACATGTGAACAACACTTCTATGAAATTTTAACAAGTTTCACCATCCCGAACCCGAGATATATATAATTGAAGTTGACTCAATTAACACGTAACATATGGACCATGCATAGGCAAACATCACATTATTAATTCTACCGTTAGTACTAAAATTAAAAAGATTTTGAAAAACGAGGAGGAGCTAGAGCAGGATATCACATATATTGTGAAGAAAAATCGAAGTGATTGACCATCTAGTTTGACAGATATAATCAAAATAACACGTAACATATGGACCATGCATAGGCAAACATCACATTAATAATTCTACCGTTAGTACTAAAATTAAAAAGATTTTGAAAAACGAGGAGGAGCTAGAGCAGGATATCAGAGATATCGTGAAGAAAAATCAAAGTGATTGACCATCTAGTTTGACAGATATAATCAAAACTCCTCTCGTTATTCAAAATAGTCCACGGGGAAGCGCACATTAATAATTCTACCGTTAGTACTAAAATTAAGAAGTTTATGAAAAACGAGGAGGAGCTAGAGCAGGATATCATAGATATTGTGAAAAAAAATCAAAGTGATTGACCATCTAGTTTGACAGATATAATCACAACTATTCTCGTTATTCAAAATAGTCCACGGGGAAGCGCACATTAATAATTCTACCGTTAGTACTAAAATTAAGAAGTTTATGAAAAACGAGGAGGAGCTAGAACAGGATATCATAGATATTGTGAAGAAAAATCAAAGTGATTGACCACCTAGTTTGACAGATATGATCAAAACTACTCTCGTTATTCAAAATAGTCCACGGGGAAGCGCACATTAATTATTCTACCGTTAGTACTAAAATTAAGAAGTTGAAAAACGAGGAGGAGCTAGAGCAGGATATCAAAGATGTGAAAAAAAATCAAAGTGATTGACCATCTAGTTTGACAGATATAATCAAAACTACTCTCGTTAATCAAAATAGTCCACGGGGGACCATTTAAGGGTCCGAACGCGAAAAAAAAAAACTCCTTCTCCTAGTTAACCCCATCGATTTTAACGATACCCCCCGTTCCCCCCAGAAAAAAAAGTTCAAAAAGAGTACTACAAAAAAGTCCATTGAAGTTTTATCGAAAAACGATAATTTTTTCCCATGTCGTATGATTTCTAGTGAGGGGGGGACCTGGGTCTGAAAATTTTTTTTGCTGCGTTTTTCGAGAACATCAATTTTTTGAGTCGCCGACTTTCTATAACGAAGAAATTTTCTAGAGTCGATTGGGGGGGAAAGTGCCCCCCTTCAAAAACACTTTTTATTCGCATTTCAAATTGAAAAGTCTTTTTAAATTTTTCGATTCCGTCGAAAATAATTTCCTAATTCAACTGTCTTGTGGCGGAACTACCTTAAGTGTTAATATTGAACCCCAACAAGAAAACCCAAAAGTGGCGTATGAAAGTAGAGATATCTTCAACTCAAATAATATTGATCGATTCCTCACATCACTCCAGAAAGAGAATTGGTGTGATATGTATCAGTCAAAGGAAAATATAAGCAAGAAATTTGAGATATATTTGAAGATCTTTTGGCACCATTTTGAAGTTGCATTTTCCTTAAAAACAATAAATTGATCAAATATACATAAGCGGAAACGGTAACTAAAGGTTTACTGATATCTGGACAAAAACTGAAGGACTTGTACTTTCTCACTCTAAATCGAAATCAAGAAGTACTATCTGAGGTGTAAAAAGATATATAGAAAATTGCTGGATGAAGCAAAAAAAACTGTATAACTCGACATTACTGGCAAATTCTGAAAATAAATCTAAGACTGCTTGGAATATCTTGAAAGTCTAAAAAAACACAAACTGCAAAATAGTCTAACAATTAACATAGATAAGAGGATAGTGACCGAACCTGAAGAGATCTCAAATTGCTTTATAGGTTATTTCAATAACATTCCAAAGAATCTCATTGAGAATAACATGTTATGTGCTACATGTTATGTGATAAACACTCAAATATAATAATGCTCATTCTATCTATCTCTTGCCTGCCACTGAGTATGATATAATAGATATTGTCAACAATATGAGTAACTCAAAATCTGTAGGAGATGATGGAATAAGTACATACATATTGAAAACATGTATACGTTTTATAGTTGAACCTCTCACCTACCTGATTAATTGTTCATTAATAGAAGACATTTTCCCAGAATGCCTAAAGGTAAGTAAAATTGTACCAATTCATAAAACAGGGAATAAAACGGAGAATTACCGATCAAATTCACTTTTCAGTCCACAGTCTTCGAAAAATATGTCTCAAATTTAGTTGTCACATTTTTCGAAAAATGGAATTTATTTAACAATAATCAGTTTGATTTTCGTAAGGGAATGTCTACAAGCCAAGCTGTCACAAAATTTCTTAAAAATCTGTACCAAAACTTGGATGAAGGAAAAAAGGCTTTGGGGATCTTTTTAGATCTGAGTAAAGCCTTTGACTTGGTTGATCATGATATTCTCCTTGCAAAACTTCAAATGTATGGTATCAGGGGAGTAGCTCATGAATGGTTTGTCAGTTATTTGAGAGGCAGAAACCACTATGTAGAGGTAAATGGTAAAAAGTCGGTATCTAGAACCTGTTTTAATGGGGTACTACAAGGCTCCACTTTGGGTCCACTCTTATATATAATATATGTCAATGACTTTTACAGCGATCACTTTGTAATGTATGCTGATGACACATCATTATTGATAACTAAAAATAATATCATATCAACGGTTGATAAAGCATCTAATGAAATTCAGAAAGCTCAGAAATGGTTTTCAGATAATGCTCTGGTACTGAACGACAGAAAAACGGTAGTTTTAAGATTCAATCATTCAAGGACTAATTTTAATCACAGCCTCTTGGTGAAATCTGTAAATGGTTCAATTCAACAACAGAGAGAGGCAACATTTTTGGGCTTGAATATAGCTGAAAACTTAAAATGTAATGAACACATAGATATGATTTGTAAAAAAATGCTCCAATATCCTATTGCATTCAACAACTGCGTTGCAGTGTGAGTAAACCATTATTATTGATCTACTATAATGCACATTTTCACTCTATTATATCATATGGAATGTGGCATGGGGAGCATCTAGTGACTGCACCAGAATATTTACAATTCAAAAAAGGGCTATCAGGTATATTGCAGGAGTAAGTAGAAGAACTAGTTGTAGGACCATTTTTCAAAGTCTCAGAATCTTAACACTCATAGGTATATACATCTATGAGCTATTGCAATATGTTAAATCAGATATAACAAGCTTTCAGAGTCTTAACAGGAATACAAATCATAACACTAGGAATTTGCAACAGCTGGAAGTTCCTTACACATATTGACAGTAACTGAAACATGTCCCAGACTTATGGCCATAAAAGTTTATAACAAATTACCGAATGAAATCAAGAATCTGCCTATGAAACTTTATAAGCAAAGAATGAAGGAGTTGATAAATCATATTAAACTCTAGATGAATATTTAAATGATAGTATGTGATAATATATTGCATATATGTTTATCTACATTTCTATATGGAACAAATTGTTACTGACAATGCTTCATATATGTATTGCAATATTTATTTATTTTATTTTTATTGTTGTGCCTACTGTATTGTTTTATTGATTCATTCGTTTGTATTGTATTGACTTATTCAATATCATCATTGATGATCTTACTGAATAAATATTATTATTATTATTATTTAATTAACTTCAAACAGGTCAAACAGGTACACATGAAACAGAGTCACCTCAATTCTGTAGATATTGGAATTGAGAGAATTCCGTTTTTAAGAATTAAATATCTTCTGATCACAATAATTATTATAAATTAACTGATTTGTTTGCCTCTTCACTGGAATCTTCTTGAAATGAATTTGATGGCTTCAAGATTACCATCCCTTGCCTATAGTGTGCGGAGAACGTGACTTAATCGGCTAATAATAGTCATTTATGTTATCAGCTGGCATGTTATAAACTCAAAGACTTTTCCTAAATTGAGGGCTCATTTGATATTGACAGTTGCTGAAAATTCATAATGAGAAGAATATGATATGGCTTCTATGACAAATGGTTTATTTGTTATGTGAGTTTAGATTGTTTAGCGACTCCATTTGTAATTCCAAGAACAATTTTTCCTATCTAGAATGGAAAAAAGTAGTATACCACAAGAAATACTGGAACTACAAAGGGGGACAATACATAACTGGAAATCTTGTTTTTTTCCTTTGTTACTCAATAATCAGGCAGTTCAGAATGATGTTCCCAAAGTTGGTCTTCCTCTAGTGCACCAGTGCGGGGCACACAAATAGGATATCTCTGTAATCTCGATGAGTTTAATGTGCCTGTTCAGGTCTCCCGTTAGGAGCCCAGTATCCCGCGTGTTGAGTGACTTGATCTCTTTCGTCAGTCTCTGCTAAAACTCCTGTCTCATGCATAGCGGCTCTTGCCATGCACCAATGAACTGCTTTGCTAGTAGCCCCTCAATGTTGGATACAGACAGCTCCTGGGTATTCCCAAGGATGGTTTCGGTTCAATTGGATTCTTTCCCGATCCTATCTTGGCCTCTTTGCCTGCCTCTTCGTTTCCATGAACACCTGAGTGTGAGGCTGTCTTTTCTTGCTTTTGCTGAACTTTCTATACTGGACACCAATTTGGTTGCGATCTCATTCGATCCTAACACCATAATTGCTGCTTTGCTGTCCAAGCAGATTACTGTAGGTCCCAGACTTCTCTTGTCGAGGTTTCCCTGGATACAGATGAATATAGCATATACCTCGGCCTGGAACACGGGAACATATGTGCCTAGGGGAACCGATCTGATCCTTCTCTGAATCCATCTCCACTAACATTGGGCCTGACAGCGTTGCCAATACTGAAAACATTTCTCCAGGAATGAGTAATTCGAAATGACTTTCAATTTGAGGAACAGAGGAAATTTAATGAATTGTCAACGAAATATGGAGAAGAAATAGGCTGATCTAGTTCCAGAGGAAAATCTAATAATACCGTCAATAATTAGTACGAAGTGGATGCCAAGTTCCATTGAGATGAGTCGTCCTTAATTCACCAAACTGTCAAAAATCATGAATTATTTGTGTCTGGAAGTGTGAATGTTCTCGAAAATGAAAACGATAGAGTTGGGGTGGGCTAAAAATATACGTGGTATCGATACCCTTTTATTTCCAAGAACGTTTTATTTTTGTTTTGTCACAAATATCCTTTGTTTAATTTTGTCAAGTAAAATTCTCACAACAAAAAGCTTGTCAATTGGTCAAGTCTAAAGAAGTTATCAATGGGTATTCTTGAAAAATGTTGATGGAACAAAATAATGTTTTCTTTGACCTGGCAACTCTGGCGCGGTACCGAAGGTTGTCGGTCGGACTCGGATGGGTTCGGTCCGCCGGTCGGGTCGGACAGTCGTCAGGTCACGTCACCGGCAAAGATTATAATTCTAGGAAACGGCACCGCTTCGTCGTTGTTTTAGTTTGATGGTTTAGTGCTAGTTTATTTGTGTCTACGCTGTTTCTTGGTGTTACTCTCTCGGATTCATCAACAAATAATGTCCTATGTACTAGTAGAGTTCTCCAAGAAGGGCGGGGAAGGGGTCGCCATTGTCAACAAAAGTTGGCTAACATCAAGAAGGCGGGAAGTGTTGTAGCCGCCATTAAAAAACTAAATAACTTTCGATAAATATACCATCAAAGAGGTAGATCGATATAGGCAGTGGATAGATTGTAAACTAATTTCAAAAAAACAAGTCCTAATAATTCGGCATTTCAACAATTTGATTTTGACAGAACAATGAATTACAGACTGAAGTAAATATTCAGAAGTTACTCTTACTGACTCACAGTTCGTCAATGACTGAGTGCCAAATAAAAAAAAATCTAATTAGAGCATTTACTCTTTTAATCACATAGGTATACCAGATGACTCTCCAAGGTGGCTCATCCCTATAACTTTTTTATTATTGAAGATAGAAAAACGAAATTTGGGAGTTGTGTATTTTAGTTCAATTTACATTTTTTGGCATATTTCCTTGCCTTGCCGTACTTCCGTTTTAACCGAAAATGACCCCAACTTTCGATTTTTGAATGGGACATCCTATATATTTTTACTTATTTCGATCGAGAATGACATTCTAAATCGAACAACACCTCACTTATTTGACACATTTTTCAAATGGAGTAATTTTTATTGGAATTTTTATTTTTCGATCTAGAATGCCATGGATCGTGTAAATCGCTGCATTCTTGATCAAGTAACATGGGAAAAATATGAGTTTGAGGCTTATGACTTCGCAGTCGTTCCAAGAATTATTCAAAAATCGCAAATTGGTCCATTTAGGCTCTAAATGTTCAAAATGACCTCCTTGATCACGGCAAAGCTCAACTTTTTCAATTGTTGCGCGCACCACATTGATTAGCTGTTCAGCAGTGATGTTCTGGAAGCCAACCCTTACTTCATACTCCAGTTCTTCACGAATAGCTGATGCTGTTTTATAAACCTGATTTTTAATTGGTCCACAGAGAAAAAAATCTAGCGTAGTAAGATCTGGTGATCTAGAATATGAAAAAGAAATAATACATTATGAAAAAATATGACAACTTAAGAATGTACCTCGCAGGCCTCTGAATATCTCCATACGTGCCAATTCACTTTTCTGGGAAGGTGTCATTCAGATGTTCTCTTACGACTTGAGAATTGTGAGGTGGCGCTCCATCTTGTTGAAAATAGATATCAACTTGGTTAGCCAGTGGCAAATCTCCAATTAAATCAATAATTTGATTTCTAAGGAACTGTAGATATCTTTCCGCAGTGAGTTGTCCGTCGAAAAGTATTGGCCCCAAAAGTGTTCCTCCGATAATACCCATCCAGCAATAAACCAAATCGCTCTTGAAAATTTCCTTCTTGCATCAGATGTAAATTTGTTTGAGACCAGTACCTTTCATTATTCCGATTGAACAGACCCAATTTGGTGAATCGAGTTTCATCTGAATAAATAATATTAAATGGAAAACGTACATATTCTCTGTATTTAGTCAAAAACCAGTTGCAATAAGTTAATCTTCGGTTCTGGTCGTTATCGTAAAGATTTTGCTGTAGGTGGTACTTGAATGATCGATGATTATATTTGTGAAGAATTCTCCAAACGGACGAATAACTTATATCACACTCAAAAACAATTTGGCTAATTGACGCCGCACAATTCACTTCAAGATAGGCCAACACGTCTACATCTTTTTCTTCACTGACGATGAAGTTATTGGCATTTTCTTCTGGTTCATTACATTACACCTATTGACAGTCACATGCCCGAGATCACCTTTCGCCAACGTACTATCAGAAAGATTTTGCTGGGTCTCGACACCAACAAAGCCTGTGGATCTGACGGAATCCCGCCGATTGTTCTCAAGAAATGTGCCCCGAACTAACACCTGTTCTTTGCAAGTTGTTCAACCACTCTTACAATTTGGGGGTATTTCCGTCCAATTGGAAAATTGCAAGAGTACAGCCAGTCCCTAAAAAAGGCAAAAAGGCCCTACCTAGCAACTACAGACCTATCGCACTGCTATCTATTATTTCAAAGGTCATGGAAAAAGCCATCAACATCGAGCTCATGAAATATCTGGAAGACTCAGGAATTGTCAACGATAGGCAATATGGCTTCCGCCATCAGAGATCAACTGGTGACCTGCTCGCTTACGTCTCACATATATGGCAGCTATCTATTGAAAAGCATGGAGAAACTTTAGCTGTGGCATTAGATATCTCCAAGGCGTTCGATCGAGTTTGGCACCAGGGACTCCTCGCCAAGCCTCCGTCTTATGGCTTGCCCCCTCAGCTGTGTTCTCTGCTTGCTAGTTTTCTCTCAAACAGGTCTCTCCATGTAGTGGTCGATGGAGTTTCATCTGACATTCTACTCATAAATGCTGGTGTTCCGCAAGGATCCATTCTCGCACCAACACTATTTCCACTTCACATCAACGACCTGTTGAAATCAACTTCATGTCCAGTACACAGCTTTGCCGATGATAGTACCCTCCATACCGCTTTCTCTTCCAGGGCCCCTATATCAGCCCGTGAAACCAGAAATGAACGAGGAAGAAATGTTAATAATATAAATATGGACTTGGCAACAATTCTCGAATGGGGATCTAATAACTTGGTAGAATTCAATGCAAACAAAACACAAGCATGTCTTTCCTCTAGAAAAGCCGATCTCACTGTGCCTAACATAACTTTGTCAGGAGTAACCATACCACTGAAGCCATCCATATCGATGCTTGGTATTACTATCAGCAATAACCTTTCCTGGGAAAATCACGTGAGGTCCATTGCCAAAAGTGCATCCCAAAACTTGGTTTTCTGTTTCGTGCCAAGAGCTATTTCACCCCCAGTCAGCTGCTTATGATCTATAAGGCACAGATCCGACCTGTCCTGGAATACTGTTCCCATATTTGGAGTGCGGCACCTAAACATATCCTGAGGCTATTGGATTCTGTCCAAAAAAGGGCAATTCGTCTCGTCGGTGATGCCTCGCTTACAAACTCGCTCACTTGTCTGGAACACCGTAGAAAAGTTGGCGATTTGTCTCTATTTTATAGATATTTTCATGGGCGATGCTCTTCTGAAATATCAACAATCGTTCCTGCTTTGGCAGTCTCTTCGAGATTAACCCGTCAAGTTCAGTCATCACACCCCTTCGTGGTCACTTTGGAAACCTGCAGAACATCACTTTCCAAAGACTCGTTCATCCAACGAACAGCGAGGCTTTGGAACTCATTGCCTAGGGAGGTGTTCCCCGAGGCATACAACCTTCAGAAATTTAAGAAGAACACCAACTCCTACCTTCTTTCCCTAGGTTCCCACGATGTTCTCTGAACATTACAGGATATCCCTTTTCGTGGGAACCAGAACATAAAAAAAAAAAAAAAAAATTTCGCATTTTTCTTTCCAGTTTGGAAAATAATGCCGAGTGGGATGGCGACGATTAGGGAATTTCTGAGCATAAATTTGAGCTGCATCAGTTGCATTCTTTTTTGCTTCTCCGTAAATCAGCAACATGTCAATCTCGTTTCTAGTATAATTTTATATATCAAATTATAAACTACGCAACAAATAAATTTTTAAAAGTGATAGCATTTTCATTAGCCTATTTGTTTAGGTAGTTCTAGCAACAGCTCCAATTGTTTGTCACGGATAACTAGAATAACAGGACTTAGTGCATAAGTATAGCGAATACGTGTTATTTCTTATTAGGTATGATCACTTCTTGCAATTATTCAGAAAAATAGTGAAAATAAAGTGAAAGTGTGTAGTATCAAATTATTCGTAAGAAAAGGATCTTTCACAAAAAGCTGACGAGCCACCCATTTTCCTTTCAAAATAATAAAGTTAACTGGAAAAATTCATATTTGCGACTTTTAAATAATTCTCAAAACGACTGTGGAGTAATAAGACTCAAAGTCGTATTTTACCCATGTTAGTTGATCGAGAATGAAGCGATTTACACGATCCATGGCATTCTGGATCGAAAAATAAAAATTGGAATAAAAATGACTTAATTCGTCAAATATTGACAAGAGTGGTGTGTTTGTGTAAAAATATATAGGATGTCCCATTTTAAAATCGAAATTTGGGGTCATATCCGGTCAAACCGGAAGTACGGCAAAGCAAGTAAATATTTCGAAAGATGCAAATTGAACTATAATACACAACCCCCAAATTTCGTTTTTCCATCTATAATAATAAAAAAGTGATAGGGGTGAGCCACCTTAGAGAATCACCCGGTATATCAATATATGAGTTTATTGTATTCAGAATTTTACAAGGAATTGAAAAATATAGAAAGTGTACTATTCAAAATAACAGGTAATGTCTTCTCCAGGTATAACTGGTATCATTGGGTATACTCAGAGAGAAATACCCAATTTGAAAATAAACCATTGCAAATATACAACTTTTTGTAGCAAATTCAACATTTTTCTGTAATTGTCAATCAGGATATCCTGTAAAAAAAATTATATCCAAAATGTAATAAATTCAATAATATATTTCAGTTAATTTAATTCTACTTCCCTAGAACTATCAATTTCTTCAGGGCCGGATTCAAAGGTGTGGATGCCCTGGGGCAACAAAGGCGTGGAGGCCCCTAATTATTTTTCAAACAAGTTAAAAAAAAAACTTTCAAGTGTTTGAATAATTTATTGCGGAACAAATCAAATTATTTCAACACAAGCATATGTAGGTATAATAAAATACAAGAAATAAATCTAAATAAATTACAGCGATACGATATGATATTTTTATATTTTTCCATGTTGAAAAGGGAAACATTCTCTATTGAATATTGAATAGAAAGATTTTTCTGTGAATTGAAAAATCCACGAAGTTATTTTTTGTAATATCTAACAGAAACAACTACTTCCCCGGCTAAAGCCACGCTGAACATTTTGATTATAATTCGGAATTTGTTAGGAAATTTAACTTAACGATTTCCATTGTGGGGGCCCCTCTCTTGTGGAGGCCCCGGGGCTACAGCCCCGGTTGCCCCCCTCATAATCCGGCCCTGAATTTCTCCATGAAAACTAGAAGCTCCTAGAGGCCTAGGGACTGTCTTTCGTGTGACGTCATTCATTGGTCATTTGACTGACGTCTTCCAAATGTCGTCTTTTATAGGTAATTTTTCAGGTGGCAGAGTGACGTCCTGCTGATGACGTCTTGTGGCTGTGACATTCCGACGTCTTTTCAGAGTCTCTGAGACGTCACTTTTTGCCGTCAGTTGGTCAATTATTTGATCAAATTAGGACGTAATTTCGACGTCAACGTGCTACCTGGGAATTATGGTTTTTATAACTCGAATTATAACTTCGGAGTTAGTTAGTACTTGATGGTAGAATATTTGGTCAGAAATGGGTGAATTCGGACTTCTTGAAGCCATTTTGCCGCACTGCTTGATATAATTTTCCTATAATGTTAGTTGGGAAGAAATATCCCTCTCTGAGTAAGTGTATGAATTCACCTAACTCATGAGATGTGAATTCAAATAAAACCATGTCAAATAACGTAACCAAGGATATACATTTCCCGAAATTTTCTATGTAAAATTGGAGACATAATTTTGTAGTTATATTTCAGCAAGCAGATTATCACATCTTTTCGTTTGTTCCTTTTGAAGAAATAACCTCGTGAAAATAAATTTATAATCTGAAGACAACTCATTTTTTAAATCCCAACATCCCACAAACGCAATATATTGTATAATTTACGACTGGGTCCCAATAATTATAAATAGCCATAAAGCAGCCAAAGTCAAAACGTTTACGAGCAGCTCATCTTTCCCGTCTCGAGAATACGCTCACCATCAGTCAACATATTTAATATTCAGTCATCCCCCGGTTGTCGGGGCGGGGGGAAAATGCAACTGTCAAACGCACCGATCGAGGTAATTTACTGCGGGTTTGTGCCTCGTAAAATGCTAATAAATTTTCTAATTCCCTCGAAATGTTTATTGCGCGTTGGCACTTATTCGATTTACTCGAAGGAGGATATGGATAAAAATTCACTTTGTGGCGTTCAACCGGAAAAAGAAAAATAAAGTTTCAACATTTTGTTGGCAGGCTTTGGAATTGAATGATTTGAGTTTCTTATTCTATGTAAATATACCCTTATAGCCTATAATTAAAAACGTTTTCAAGACATCAAAAATAACAATATACAATTTTGTTAAATGTCGATTTGTTAGATCGGACCATAAATCACAAAACTAGTCCGACATTTGAATTCAAACATGATAATTCGAAATCTCCGTTCCTGAAAACGGTAGCAATTTAAAAGAGATTTGAACCATGAATAAAAACTATAAACTTTGCCACCAAAAACCAAAAGAAGATGATGTAAGCTTGATGGTGATTTTGTTTATGTTGGGTCTCGCTTCAGCCAGAGCTCTCCGGATCTCTGACTGGTGACTACTCCATACTGATGAGGGCCAAAGAGCCTGAAACCCGTATGCGGATTGTTAGGCGGACCCGACATGAATTAAACATAATCGAGCTTATCAGAAAGAAACATTTGCAATCAATTTTCATTTCTAGGGAAGTTTGCATAGATTTTTAGGTGAATATCATTCAATGTTCTGCGTGGTATTTGCCAAGAGAGTAGTTGTTTTTCGCTTGTGGTCTACCGATTCTGTTTCAATTTGTATTGATTCCTTTGTGAAAATGACTTAGTGCCTTTATTTCTCATCTATTCCACTTCACTTGGCTTTTTTGTTCAACATACATGCCAGTCGGGCAATCAGCCACTCCTACTGAGATGGAATCTTATTTTTAGAATCCTGTCGAGGTAGGGGAATTGTATGGAGTGTTTTTTTCTGACACTAGGTACCGCCGGTTGAAAGTTACTTTTTCCACAAATCAGTAACTTGATCGATGAGGAAGTAAATTTCATCTGGAATCCATTCTTCAAAGTATTTAAAAATATGTAAATTTTTATTTTCCACATATTTATCAACAATTTGAGGGATTAAAAAAATTATAAAACCAAAAATAAATTTTTAGAAATATTTCGATTTTTCTAATCACTGATAACTATAATTTTTTATTTTCCACTTCAATTGTTTAAAATTGTTATAAACCAAAGTTTTTTCCAATTTTTTTTTTAATTTATAAATTTATGATTTTTAAGAAAAATATTTTTTTTATTTTTCATATAATTTCATATTTTTGAGGTTGCCATTTTTTTTGGAGTATAAAAAGACTTGAAGTGTCCTTCAAGTTATTTGCATTGCGATGATAAAAACAGAAAAATACAAGCTTAAAAACATGAGAATATTTGAAAATATATAAAAAAATACACAAATGATTGTCTTTTTTTTAATTCAACGGTTTTATTTAGCTTGCCTTGTTTGTGTCTATTGAGGGTCAAATCTAGTAATTGAAATTTTTCCCTCTTACTGTTGACCGATTGATCTGAAATTTGGTACACACCTTTAGTTCTGATGACAATACAATTATGTGTATTCAGTATCATTGCAAATCCAAGATGGCCGCCGCCACAAAATGGCGGATAACATATTTTTTCACAACCCTTTCAATATGGATATCAAATGAAAGGGCTCTACTAGTAGAATACAGTACATCATGAAAAAATTCCAAATTCAAGATGGTCGCCACCACAAAATGGCGGATTACATTTTTTTGGGTATGGGTATCAAATGAAAGAGTTTGGCTATTACACTACACCATTAGACAGTCAATACATTAAAACTGAAATCTAGGTATCTAATCAAAACAAAGGACTTTGTCAACTTAGAATCGTGATGCAAGCATGAATCCCTTACCTAAGTCAAGATTTCGCATCGTGTCGAGGGAAAGAAGGATGTTGTCCTTAATTTTGTCATGGGCTTCCACTGTCCACAAAATGCAAGAACAAGCTTACGTGGCACTGAGTCGAGTAAAGTCTTTGGAAGGATTATGTATTGAAGAGTTACTTTGCAACAAACTGGCAGGAAAGGAACCTTGTAATAATGAGGTACTAAAAACTTGAATATAAAATAAGTAATTTTTTTTTAAGTCAAACGGTTTTATTGTAAAGAAACATAATAATGATGCAGATAATGTACTGAAAGCTAAAAAATAATTAGGTAGGTACCAGGCACCAGTCATCACACCACTCTTCTCATCAATATAGGGCATTGATCAGACTAAAAAAATCGTGGGGCGTAGCGTAACCTGAGTAAATATGTAAATGATCGTTCTGTGATGTCGCACGATGATAGTGACCGATTTACTTTTACACACATTTTGCATAAGTTGTCTATTGAGAAGATGCATCCAAAGCATATAATGATATGAGCGGTTGGCTGTAGATAACAGAAATTCGACGCAACCCACGATTTTATTTTAGTCTGATCAATGCCCTAAATTTCTTTTTTGTTTTTAATTTCGAAAAATTTCCCTTTTTTCCCAGAGTGGTGAGATGACCGGTACCTGGCTAAGCTAAGCTTTCAGTACATTATCTGCATCATTATTATGTTTCTTTACAATAAAACCGTTTAACTTGAACAATTTTTTTTTACTTATTTTTTTAGTACGTAAAAAAATATAGTCCGGAAATTCATTTGTTTATAACAGATTGTTTATTAAATAAACAAATGCAAAATGACCAAAAACTATTTTTCCAGAATTCAAAGGAGCACTTAAAATAATTATTGAAAAAAGTGGTTCCGTAACATTAATTTTTATCAACAAAAAAATATGTTAACTGAAAAATGCGTTTTGAAACTGCAATTTTTTTCTCAAGAAACGTTTTTTTTCTCAAGGTTCATAATTTTTATCAATGGTCACATTGTTAGAAATACATTTTTGTCATAAAAAATGCGTTTGCTTATAACATTTGTAAGTAATTGGAGTAAAAATAAAAAAAAAATTCTCAGTGACTCCAAAATAAAACAATCCAAACATTAAAAAAATTTATAGCTCTATTTAGTTCTATAATTGTCTTACCTCTTTAATTGTTAATAAAAAAATAAAATTTACAAATTTTATTAACGTGGATCCCTTTTAAACCCTATGAAGAATGGCTGCCAAAAGTAAAATAAAAACTTTTTTTTCTAAATTGTTTATAACTTTCGCAATTTCTCTGAGCGCAACTTTTTCAATAAGTATAGTAGAACTAGAAATCTAAGAAGGTCGTGAATCAATATTAGCCGACGACCCTCATTATAACCTATTGTTCGAAATATAGATAAGCAATAAAAGTGTGTGTCCCTTAAAAGATTCCCAGGTCCGGATTAAAATAGTTCATGAAATAGTTTGGCATTTTAATAATAGTGGGCTCTCAATTATTTTTGGCTTTTGTTGACAGTTTTGTATTTAAAATTATTCGATAATAAAAAATCTCCTAAGGTTGATTTGGAACCCTTAAATTCACTTACCTGACCACCAGACTTCCAGTACTAATCGGCTATTAACGAAATTATAGCGATCATGGTCTATTTACGGTTACAAAATAAATTACCTATCAGATTTGGAAAACAAGACTGTTTTGAGAACTGACCGCTTTCCAATTTCAGAAATAAAAGGGGCAAAGCTAAACAACATTTGGTCATTAGCTACCTAATATTCCGTTGTGTCAGTTGTGTCTATTTTAAAGTGTCTATTCGATTTTTGTGTCGTGGAAAATGTGGCGTCCATGGGCTCATCCTGAAGCTAATACTTCAACTGGTGGTCGTAGTACCACTAGTCGACAAATGTTACACCCTCATGGGAAACAAATTATATTAAATGTTTATGCTTACCTTTTGGAACGTGGAATGTCCAAGGATCAAGCTGTGCAAGAAAGGGCTTCTTTAACTAAAACACCGTATTCCACAGTGTTTGAAATAGTAAGTAACCCTATTTTAAAAAGAAAGAAACGAAAAGACTATGGCGGTTCAAGGAAACTAGATGGCTGTGATGTAGATATAATTCGAAGAACAATATATGCCTTGTATAAAGAGCAAATTGTGTCTGCATTAGATATTTTAATGCAACGGCTTTAAAAGAATGAAACTGGTATCCAGTGTTGCAAAGAGACTTTAAGAAAGTCTCTTTTACAAAACGGATTTAAATTTAAAAAACTCCCTAGTAGCAAAAAAATCTTATTGGAATCTGTGCGCCTTAAGAAATGGAGGTTTGAATATTTATTGGCAATAAAAGAATTTAGAGAATATGGTGGAACAGTAGTGTATTTGGATGAAACTTGGTTCGATACACACGATATTCCAAACAAAAGTTGGGTAGACTCATCTGACTTGTGCCAAACTAATGCGCAGTCTAATAAAGGAAAACGCATTACGGTAATTCACGCAGTAACCGAAAATGGTTTTATACCAAATGCGTTGTCTTTATCGGCAAAGAATATTGAGGACTCTTTAGTCGATTATCATGATGATACTACAGCCGAATTATTTGAAGACTGGTTCCAAAATAAACTCATACCAAATATTCCACCCAACAGTATTATCGTCATGGATAATGCTAGGCTATCACAGTCGAAGACTAGATAAAGCACCATGTTCAAATGACACCAAAGCCACTATACAAGAATATATGTTGAATAATGATATGTATTATGAGGGGTAGTACACAAAAAAACAGTTACCAGAAGTTTTACGCAGTTATTCGATAAAAAAGAAATATTTTTGTGATTCATTGGCTCAACGCTTGGGACATACGGTGCTCAGACTTCCTCCTTATCACTGTATGTTTAACCTTACTGAACATATATGGCATCAGCCTGAGTCAGCAGTTCGAAGAAATAATACTTCTCCAAACTTAAGTTCAGCTGTGGTAGCTCTTATTCAAACAGAAACTGCAAACATTCCCAATAGCAGCTGGGCCAAGTGTGTTTCCCATATCAAAAAAGTGGAAAAGTCATATAGATATAGAAAAAATTCCCAAAGAAAAGTTTATTATCAATTTGGATGACGACAGTGAAAGTGAAACTGATCTTCGTGAGTAATTTTGTTTATAAAAACCTTTTATCGAGAAACTGAACTTTTTATAAAGTATAAAGTTTGACATTTTACATTAATTAGGTATATCATATATTATTATATTATATAATATAATTATATATACAGGGTGGCCCACCACATTCGCCTCGGTATTTCTACGTGAAATGAAGAGAGTTAGGGAAAAACTTTCAGCACAGTTATATGTGGGTCCATGGGGAGCATATTCCAAAATTATTTTGAAATATATAGGGTGATCCCCAAAAAAATTACATACCAAAGTTATATTTTTTCTTATGGAACACCCTATATTTTTTTATATTTTCAGATACTATAGACAAAATAAAGGTGAGAGACTATTATATTTCCCATACTTAAAACTGACCGTTTCTGAGAAATGTTGAGAAATTTAAAAATACGGGACCATAATTTGAAAATTGTTTTCACCCTGTAACGTGTAACGAGCTGCTCGTGATTAAATGTACTGCTTAGCTCAGAGGTTGAAGTTAACTACTACATGAAATTTTTAATGCAATATTATACAGAGTGGCGAAAAAAATTCCCACAAAATTTGGACACACATTTAATTAAATAACTTCTTAAAGTTGAATGGAACACCCCGTATTTAGTGGCGTAATTTGACGCAGAATTAGATTCCCTTCAAAACTATATTCGGGTTCCCTATACCTATCTCTTCTGCTTTTTACACAAAAGGCGTTTTTATATTTTACTTATGAGTAATTTTTTTATCTTGAAAATGAAACACACTGTATTGTAATGAAAAGCTTAAAAAGCATTTTTGAAATCATTTTACCGAAAAATTAAGAATCTTAAATAGTTTATTATTTTAATAAATGCTCAAAATGGTGTCCATTATTCTCGATGCATAGGCGAACTCTTTCTTGAAATGAGTGCTGAACTCTGGATAACATATTTTGCGGTATGGAACGAAACGCATTTCTTATTCGTACTTTCATATCCTGAGGTGTCGTTGGCGGTGTATCGTGAACAATACTTTTGATATATCCCCATGAAAAATAGTCGGGACTTGTGAGGTCCGGAGACCTGGCTATTATTAAAAAAATAGTATAATAGGTTTTATAGGAAATCGTAAATGTATGTTTTTATTGACCCCATATTGTAATTTTGGTATTTATTTCAATATGAAGTCTAATTCACTAAGAAACAAGCGAATTTAACATATTTCGCCTCAATAATTGAGACACGTGCATCTTCTTATTTTGAAGAATGCTTCAATATTTCAGAAATGGCAATAAATTTGAGTTTTTACATTTGCCTGCATTTTACTTTAGATACACCGTATTTTCAAAAATTTAAACTTCTGCTTCTAGCGAATCTACGTATTCCTCAATAAAAAGGTTTTCAAAACGCTTTTTAAGCTTTTCATTACAATACAGAGTGTTTCATTTTTAAGATAAAAAAATTACTCGTAAGTAAAATATAAAAACGCCTTCTGTGTAAAAAGCAGAAGAGATAGGTATAGGGAACCCTAATATAGTTTTGAAGGGAATCTAATTCTGCGTCAAATTACGCCACTAAATATGGGGTGTTCCATTCAACTTTAAGAAGTTATTTAATTAAATGTGTGTCCAAATTTTGAGGCAATTTTTTTCGCCACTCTGTATAATATTGCATTAAAAATTTCATGTAGTAGTTAACTTTAACCTTTGAGCTAAGCAGTACATTTAATCACGAGCAGCTCGTTACACGTTACAGGGTGAAAACCATTTTCAAATTAGGGTCTGTATTTTTAAATTTCTCAAAATTTCTCAGAAACGGTCAGTTTTAAGTATTGGAAATATAATAGTAACTCATCTTTATTTTGTCTATAGTATCTAAAAATATAAAAAAATATAGGGTGTTCCATAAGAAAAAATATAACTTTGGTATGTAATTTTTTTGGGGATCACCCTATATATTTCAAAATAATTTTGGAATATGCTCCTCATGGACCCACATATAACTGTGCTAAAAGTTTTTCCCTACCTCTCTTCATTTCTCGTAGAGATACCGAGGCGAATGTGGTGGGCCACCCATATATTATTATCATATATTAAATATAAATAAACAATTCTCAATTATATTCAAGTGATTTTTCTCAATAATCCAACCCAATATCATTATATCTACCTATAAAACAAAATTTAATGGCTAGGGCAGGTACAACTCTGCGTAGAATCCACCGCCTGCTGATAACTCAAGTGGTTTTCCTTTTTTTCTGGTTCTACTTTATCTAGTAGGCATTCTGAATCGAATGACATCAACCATACTTTTCGGAGAAGTCAATCTGGAATTCTTAACAAGTGTGTTCGTAGACAAGCATTTTGCAACTGTACCGAATTGAAAATAATTCCCACAATCCGATAGACAGCAAACGTTCTATTCCCTACCGTCTCCAGAACAAAGAAAGTTCGAGAGGTATTTCCCACCCACCGCATACTCCAAATATCAAATTTCACTTATCAAAACCGACAATTCCAACAACGGTGCCCGTCAGATGACGTTGACGGAGGAAATAAGACGTCTCGTGTGTACGTCCGTACGTATGTACGTAGAGAGAGAGAGAGCAAGCGAGCGAGGTTAGACTAACCCGTATCTGGTTCCTTCCTGCGTTCAATCACGCCGTCCATTGTTCTAGAACTGTCAGGGGCACGCATGACACATGACGTAATCAGTGGGGCGGGTCAGGCAATCAAATGTCTGATTTAATATTCACCTCTTGGCGGGCAACATCGAACACCGGGCGGCACCCCGACTGCTGTTGACAAGCTCTTGTTGTACACGCGGGTGTCGGTTATGTATGTGTTAAACGTTCGTCCCACAATAAGTATATCAACGGCAGAGTCGGAGGAACGACTTCTATCTAGATCGGAGCAAAATCAATTTAGTGTATACGAAGGGTGTTCCTCGGGGTTCCGTTTCGGGGCCGTTAAGGGTTAACTGAATAATATGAAAATATTCTTTGAAAAAACGTATTTTGACCTTCTTTTCTAACCGATGCTAGGGGGGGTCTCATGAACTAGGATGATTATAGTTTTCACTGAAGGCATTGCAATTGTAAGTTGGAAAAAAGGAGTGAAATCAAAGATCTGGGAGTTAACTTTCAGAGCGATATGAAATTCAATTCGCACTACATCAAGACGGTCAATAGAGCATATAAAGTTTTAGGTTTCATCATTAGAAATAGCAAGTCCTTCGAACTGGGAACAATTATCAAGCTCTATCATGCCTTAGTGAGACCACATCTGGAATATGCAGCACAAATCTGGATGCCTTCAGCCCAAACACACATAGACCGCATTGAGAAAGTACAAAAGAGGTTCTTAAGATACCTTTATGTCAGGAGAAATAACACATACCCATATATGGTCTCATATAGGTGCATGCTAGATAGCTTCGATTTCAAGAGTTTGTTGGATAGAAGAAATAAATAGGCGGTGTTATTTGTATACCATCTTTTTTATTACACAAAATACAAAGACTGTGATCTAATTAAGTACATATACATAAACGTCCCTAAAATCAATTTAAGAATTTCAAATTATGATGTATTCAAAACAGATCCAGGCAGTATATCACCAATAAACAAAATGTTATTGATATGCAATCAATCTCTCAAGCAAGCACACATAGATTTATTCGACACAAACCTGAAAGAACTACAAAAAATCTGACTGTGTTTGCTTTATTTAGCTTAGTATAGGTATAGTCTGTATAGTTGTTTGTTATTTTTGTTTTGCTACATTTGTTATTTTTCTGTTTAGATGTATATATATACACATTACTTCTTCCCCACTACCATTACATGTTATTACCAATAGGTGTTTGTAATGAGAACAATAAATAAAATAAATAAATAAATGAAAAGTAATACTAGGGATGTAAATGACCTCAATGCTAAACTCTTGAAATATATACAGAGTGGGCCATTGAAAACGAAACAGCGGCTCTGTAGGTCGGCAGAACCGAATTATATAAAAACACTCGGACACATCAACTACATTTTCGAGGGGGACATCGTTCGTGATAAAATTCACTCGAATGACATTTCATCCCTCGGAGCTAGAACCGCCACCCCTAAATTTTTAAATGGCAACATATGGCAAGTGATACCTCATTTGAAAGGTATTTTCCTTCTTAATATCAAACAACATAAAAACTTTTTAACAAAAAATTAAACCGACAAAAAAATTAACTGAAAAGCAAAAAATAAAATAAACCTTCTTAATCTAAATGATAATTGAGCTCCTAAACTGATGTGGGTAACTGATTTTGAGTCGGCGCCAAACAAACAATTATCGAAGAGCATTATATTACTTTGAAAGAAGTAATCAATTCAATCAATCATTCAATTGCTAGTTTGTTTGGCGCCGACCCAAAATCAGTTACTCACATTAGTTTAGGAGCTCAATTATCATTTAGATTAAGAAGGTTTATTTTATTTTTTTCATTTCAGTTGATTTTTTCGTCGGTTAAATTTTTTGTTAAAAAGTTTTTATTTTCTCAATTTTTTGTTGGTGAAATATACTAATTACTACCTACTTAATTTTTGATTACTTCCAAAATACTTACCTACCTAGCTTACTTCAACTATTAACTATTAAATAATATGATTTTCTATTTTAACTATTTATTGTTATATAACATAAATTAATTTTGAGAGTTCTGGTTAGTTGATTTTATCACTTTGTATATAATTCCATCCTTTCATAGAATGTAATCATTTTGACGGATGTAGGAGGGTCTGTCAATGTCAACTACATATGTGTGCCAAAGTTCACAAGTGAAAAATCAATCATCCCCTATTTTTCTACCCATAGGGGTGGATCATTTCATTTCAAATCAGAATATGATCATCTATGAGGTATATCCTTTCTAATAAAAAAAGAATCATCAAAATCGGAAAACCCACTACAAAGTTATGCCTGATAGAATCGGTTAGCGGACCAAAATTCAGAGGGTGAACGATCAATATCCTTCATTTTCCCACCCTTAGGGATAGATTTTGTTGTTCAAATTCAAATGGGACCAACTTCGAAGTACACCCTATCCAATCAGAAAAGAATCATCGGAATCGAACCGCTCTGTGAAAAGTTGTGCGTGATCATACATAAAAAATAAAATAAAAAAATATACGCGTCGAATAGAGAACCTCCTATTTTTGGTTTCGTCGGTTAAAAAATAAATTAATTCTATCGATTCGTTTTCGAGATATAGGAACTTGAAGTTGGGAAATAACTTTTTATTCACTCAATCAATAAAAATAACATCTAACAATGCAACTGTTTAAAGATAATTATCATTGTCAAGGAATTAAATGATCTAACTGTTTACCAACAAATAACATGCAATTCCGTTTCAAATTTTTATTTCATCCTCATTTACTTGATCGAAAAAAATTTAAGGTTCTTAAGAATCGATGAAAAGACGTTTTCTCGAATTCGACTCAAATGCTAGTACAACAAAAAAAAATTATATTGAATCCTTTATGTGAAGAAAACCGTTTAAATTCGATTTTTCTAAAAAAATGTATGACATACATTTTTTCGCCAAATCGCAATTGTGGATCTGATCTTCGATTGAACGACATTAGAGTGAATTACTTGAGTAAAGCTGCTGAATATCTTTCCGCAATAATGATGTATACGACCGCGGATAGAGTTGAAATAATATTATTTTTTTTAGAATGATGAGTGCGGTAACCGTATAGCTAATTTGTTCAATGAAACGCATCCAGATAAACTTGTTGCTAGAAAATACGTTCTAGAATTAGTGCAAAAATTTCGTCAAACTGGATCAGTAGCCAACAAGAAACGAGACACAGAACGTGAATTTCCGTTGAGAAATGAAGCTGTTGAAGTTGCACTTTTAGGACAAGTTCATGCAGACCCAACATTGAGCACAAGGAAATTGGCTAGTGTTACCAATATCAGTAAAAACCAGTATCCGCCGAATCCTGAAACACACAAAATACATTTGGTACACCAATTGAATGAAGATGATTTTGATAGGCGACAGGAATTTTGTGAAATTATGACTACGACAATAGATGTGGATGACAATTTCCTTTTCAACATCTGCTTTTCTGATGAGTCTACATTCTTTTTGAATTCGACTGTGAATCGTCATAATTGTCGTTATTGGTCAGATGCCAAACCACATGTTTTCCACGAAGTCCATACTCAAACTCCCCAAAAACTCAATGTCTGGGCCGGTATTTTTGGGGACCGTTTGATTGGACGACGGTAACCTGACAGGAGAAACTTATTTGGAATTATTGAATGTTTTTTTTTTTTATGTTCTGGTTCCCACGAAAAGGGATATCCTGTAATGTTCAGAGAACATCGTGGGAACCAAGGGAAAGAAGGTAGGAGTTGGTGTTCTTCTTAAATTTCTGGAGGTTGTATGCCTCGGGGAACACCTCCCTAGGCAATGAGTTCCAAAGCCTCGCTGTTCGTTGGATGAACGAGTCTTTGGAAAGTGATGTTCTGCAGGTCTCCAAAGTGACCACGAAGGGGTGTGATGACTGAACTTGACGGGTTAATCTCGAAGAGACTGCCAAAGCAGGAACGATTGTTGATATTTCAGAAGAGCATCGCCCATGAAAATATCTATAAAATAGAGACAAATCGCCAACTTTTCTACGGTGTTCCAGACAAGTGAGCGAGTTTGTAAGCGAGGCATCACCGACGAGACGAATTCCCCTTTTTTGGACAGAATCCAATAGCCTCAGGATATGTTTAGGTGCCGCGCTCCAAATATGGGAACAGTATTCCAGGACAGGTCGGATCTGTGCCTTATAGATCATGAGCAGCTGAGTGGGGTGAAATAGCTCTTGGCACGAAACAAAACCAAGTTTTGGGATGCACTTTGGCAATGGACCTCACGTGATTTTCCCAGGAAAGGTTATTGCTGATAGTAATACCAAGCATCGATATGGATGACTTCAGTGGTATGGTTACTCCTGACAAAGTTATGTTAGGCACAGTGAGATCGACTTTTCTAGAGAAAAGACATGCTTGTGTTTTGTTTGCATTGAATTCTACCAAGTTATTAGATCCCCACTCGAGAATTGTTGCTAAGTCCATATTTATATTATTAACATTTCTTCCTCGTTCATTTCTGGTTTCACGGGCTGATATAGGGGCCCTGGAAGAGAAAGCGGTATGGAGGGTACTATCAGCGGCAAAGCTGTGTACTGGACATGAAGTTGCTTTCAACAGGTCGTTGCTTATCCAGAATAGACATAATTGAAAATGACGATCGTTACCATGAAGACCACATGATCTTTCAACAAGACGGGGCACCTCCACATTACGCACAGCCTGTTAGGGCGTTTTTGGATAGATAGATAATTTATTCATTTCAGCAGAGTTATGGTCTGAGAAATACGTCACTGATTACAATATCACAAAATGAATTACAAAACACAACATGTTTCCTGGAAGAATGTTTCCAGGAAGTTCCTGTGGGGTCCTCTGGAAGATTTACGAAGGAGAATTATTGAAGAATGCCGTCGAATAACGTCGGAAATGCTACGAAATGTGAGGTCTCGTTTTGAACAGAACTTGTACTATTGTATGGAAATGGGTGATAAACAGTTTGAACATTTAGTTCATTGACAATAATAATTATTGCGACAGTTGCTTTATCAGATATTGTTTTTATTGATTGAGTGAATTTTCCCAACTTCAAGTTCCTATATCTCAAAAACGAATCGATAGAATTAATTTATTTTTGTTGTTTGGTATTAAGAAGGGAAATACCTTTCAAATGAGGTATCACTTGCCATATGTTGCCATTTAAAAATTTAGGGATGGCGGTCACAGCTCCGAGGGATGAAATGTATTTCGGGTGTATTTCATCGCGAACGATGTCCCCCTCAAAAATGTAGTTGATGTGTCCGAGCGTTTTTATATAATTCGGTTCTGCCGACCTACAGAGCCGCTGTTTCGTTTTCAATGGCCCACTCTGTATATCTGAATCCATCACTCCCGTATTGACATATATTTTCAAGAAATGTTTCAAGCAACATATTTTTCCTGATAATTCGAAATTAACCAAAATAGTGCCCATTCTAAAAAATACTCGGAATATAATTGTGCAAATTTGGTGATGTTTTTAAAAGTCAATTTTATTAAATCCATGGATATGTGAAGCTGTATTAGGTAAAACAAATATAAATAAATGAATAATATAAATATATCGGGGAACTCATTAAATTCAGAAAAACAATCCCAAGGTTTATCGACAATGTTCATTGATATTTTCAATCTAGACAAACAGACAAAACTTATAGAATATTATGGTTGAACAAAATTTGTGTACATCGAAGACAGATTTTTACTCTAAGAACAGCGGTCGGGGAGGCCAAATTTTATACCTTCCTTGAACATATGTGAGCCATCAATTAGTGTAAATGCTTAGGGAGGGGCATTGTACAGTCTGAGTACCAATATGTCTGACGCTTTTCGAGACACCGTTCATGGAAATCCTTATAACACTTAAAGCGATGACGTCAATAATGTTATTCTGTGATTTGGGATCTATATTCAGGAAGTCAGCACATTAAGAGGTGGCATGATTAATTACTTTCGTCGATCACTATAGTGGTCTAATTCTTGACAGATGACAGTTAACCCGAAAGGAACTAGCTACGAACAGTCAGGTCACTCTGATGCCAGATCACAAGGGAATCAAAGGCAATGAGGTACCAGACATCCTTGCCAAGGAAGGGACAAACACTCAATTTCATGACCCAGAACCCTTCTGTGGTCTATCCAAAGCCCACATCAAGGAATAGTTTAGGCGCAAAGACACGCGAAGAGGCTGTTGAGTCCATCGGGATGGCGCAGTGGCTTAGCGTCTGACTCAGGAGCGTGAGGTCCTTGGTTCGATTCTCAGTCAGGGCAGAGATGTTTAATTTAATAGTGACAAATAAATCATAAATTTCATAGCTGAGCTGAGGATGTCCTTCGACGATTCGCTGTTGCGTTCAAATTAACAGTGCTGCTCCTAGGTGGCGTATGGAGTTAGTAACATGGCCTACCCAGAACACTGTATGAATGATACATTCTATGTTTGTGATTGTCCGCCATAGACGTGCATTGTTATAATCGGGGATTGGAGTATTGCTCAGAGCAAGACACGCTGCATCCCCACCACAATACGCTCATTTAGTGCGCGTCATCAGTTGGGATAGGTCAAGGTTGTGGATGCAAACAAACGGTAGCGGCTATTGTTCAGGCACATGTGTATTTGGAAATTCGATTTAATATTCATAATATCAGTTTATAACTATTAAAAAGGTATGTACCAGATATTTTCACTGCTATTTTACAATGTTAGTGAGGAATGCAAACCAATTCTAAGTTTTCTGTTTTGCACCATAACCTATTTTGGTTTATATAAATTATAATCTTATAATATTCAATTTATTTTGCAGGAAATGGCAGCAAGTCACCCCATTAAATTTTATGCTTTAGCTGAACTCTTCAAAGATGATGAGAAGCAGTTGAGAAGGGGGAAAATTCCTATAAAAGTGGTCATGTAAAAAAAATGATTTTCGATAGTACCATTGATCCAGCAGTCATCAAAGGTGAAGTTCATGCTAGCACGAAGAATAAATTCTATGCTGTAGAAGTAAGTATGCAAACTATTTCAATGTTTTGAAGTACTAATTGAATTCTATTTTTAAGGTTTCCATGGACTTGACGGAAAATAAAATTTTGTCATGGAACTGTTCTTGTCCAAGGGGCCTAGATCTCTGTCTCATATGGCTGCTCTGTTATATCATGCCCACTATAATATAAGTTCCACTGACAAGGCAGAAACTTGGGGTGTATCTACTAAGGAAGAAGAATCTGTCCAGACAATTGAGGAATTATTCGCTCATAAGGATGAATATGTAGCATTGAGAAATCCTGATGAATTGAATGTCAAAAGATTTGAAGAAATGTTGGGGGCAACAAATGTTTTAGGATATTCATGGCTGCTCAAATAAGAAGCTGATGAATTGTCTGTCTCCCTGGTAACAACAATCCAAGACATAATTTTCTCCCAGGAATATTTAAATGCAGATGATAAAAATACATTTATAATCATAATATAACAGGATATAGCGTGTTGTTTGAATGTGATTAGCCTGTCTCGTGTGATACTTATGGATATCTCATTGAAGGGGGAAACTGTCAAAATTTTTGTTCAAGATATTGAGCTTTTGCAATTATACGCATTGCCTTTTTCTGGAGTCAAAAAATATTCATGGCATACCCTGAGTTGCCCCAGAGGATGATTCCATGCCTCATTGTGGAGTGGAACGTGGAGAAATATGCTGTTCCGACTGTAATAGGAATATAATGCTAGATAATCTGCTGCTCAAGTGATCCATATGACTTTTCCAGCTTAGTTTCTCATCTATTGTTATTCCTGCCAACTTTGCCATGATTTCTGATCCACTGCTTGTACCAGGAGTTGTTTTGGTTGAGAAACATAATTTCTGTGATTCAGTTCTGTTTATTTTCAAGTTGTTTGCTAAAAACGACTCTCCTGTCATGTTTTCTAATTCTTCTGTTGAGTGTATCAAGTTGTTTACTGGATCACTTGAGGTTATGGATTATGTATCATCAGAAAATAAGATGCATTTGCTGTAATTAAAGTACTTACAGATATCGTTTACATAGATGATGAATAATAGGGGCTCAAGCACTGAGCCTTGAGAAACCCCTTACTTGACCAATTTGCAATCAGATATGACAGGATTCAAACTGACACACTATAGACGGTTACCCAGATAGGACTTTATGAGACATAGAGCAATTCCCCGAATTCCATAGAAACCTAACTTTTCTAGGAGGTTATCATGAGAGACACAATCGAAGTCCTTGGTGAGGTCACATGATGTGAGTGAAGTTTTTCATTGCTCCAGATTTTCGATTATGCCCCCAATGGTATCTTGTAGAGCATGTATTGTAGAGCGACCTGATCTGAAACCGAACTGTGTGTCACTTAAGAAATCATTGCCACCAAAATATTCAATGAGTCTTTATTTATTATTTCAATAATTTTACCAAAAATACAAATAATAGGGATGGGTCGATAGTTATCTAAGCTAGAATATTAACCTCTTTTGAAAACAGGAATCACTTTAGAATATTTGAACATATTAGGAAAAACGCCCTTTGAAAATATCAAGTTTATTAGAGTAATAAATGGTTTCTTTAAAATATCAGAGCTTTCCTTTATTGTACGACTACTAAGGTCAAAACAGTCAACCGCGTTAGAGTTTTTCAATGATGCTATAGCTTCTCTCGCATCAGGGATTGTCACAGCCCTCCAAAAAGAGTGAGCCAGTAGGGGTTTCTTTTTTTGTTGGTTTGATCTGCTTGTTGTAGTCTCGGGAGTGGGATCTTTTCTTACATTACTTATATGTTCAAGTATAGAGAGTGTTTTTCGAGCTGATTTCAAGTTTTCAACATACCATATTATCGGAGGTTTCTTGTGGGTATTACTGAACCTTCTCAGTGGAACGAGCACGAATCTGTTGTATGTGTGTGTAAGATGAGATTCTAGATACACTACACAACTGATATTATTGTAAATGGACCAATCCTGAAAAGCTTTAAATTTTTGTTTACGCCACTATTTGTAAATTGCCTTGAGATTCTATACATGTATGATCATTGCTTCTATAAATAATAAACTGGCCCAGAAATACATGGGTCTGAGACATCTGGCTTAATGGAGTATGTTTTAATATAATAATAATAATATAATAATGTTTATTCACTGAAATACAGAATGTACAAAATTCACAATTTTACAATAGTACTCCAGATACAATATTCTGCAGTCTGCAAATAAACTGAAAAAAACCACAAAGACTAAAGGCTGTCCGTGGTTACAGTGGTAGCAGACGCTACCGAATAATATAATCTAGTTCTTAATTGCTATAAGATATATAGAATAGTGTATTAATTTGAATTTGAATGTGGTAAAATTCTATAGAAATGGTCAGTAACTAACTAACATACGATATGCACTATAAGGAAGATAGTAATATAGAATAAAATGGAAAATATTCTATTCTGAAAGCTCAAAAAAAGTGAGATATTAAATTTCTGTCATTCGCGAACAAAAAGAATTTGACTGCTTTTTTTATTGAAATTTATTTTTTTGTTTAGCTCTTGTCGAATGCAAATGGGAGACAATTTCAAAAAAAAATTGTTTATTGATTTCAACTATTTCAGAAGTGTAATTTAGATAATTTCTTACGTAAATCACTGTTCCATCACATTTCTCCAAAATCAAAGATCAGTTCATACCCATCTAAGACACAAAGATTGAGATCGAAATGGTTTCTAGTTTCAGTAAGTACAATACAGTCGAAAGGTTCGCTGAAGGAATTCAGTGTAACAATTAGATTAACCAAATTTTTTGATATACTTCTAATATTATGGTGAAATTTTTAAATGCATTTTTAAATTCAATATTATACTTAGCTATATTGCTTAAGACTTCAATAGGAAACTCATCATAATTATAGTCACCTATGAATGGATCCATCTCCAGTTTTGCTGTTACTATTTAATGTAATTCTCTTGGTGTGGGCAGTTTTTAGATCTTTCCCCTTATTGGTATCCGCACTGTTCTTAATGTTACTTTCTTCCTTACTATTTTTTGCCTTATTATTTTCTTCGCTTATGTCCTCCTCGCTTATGTCCTCTTCACTACTGTCCTCTTCTTCTCCTAGATTTTCTATTGTGTAGGGCACACCATCAATCACTAATGTTTTCTTCTTTATAAAAGCTACTTCAGGTGGAATCTCAGGTGGAATCTCAATTTCTTTAATTCAGCATAGTCTTCAGGCGTGTAGTCTTCAGAGACAAAAATCCCGGTTCCTTTGAACTTACTTGCCTTCGCTAATATTTCAGATTTCAATTTATATCTAAGTAGTTCTACCAGAAGAGGGCGTTTCGTATTATTGTTTCTTTTACCAATACGGTAGATATCTCTCAGTTCGTTGACGTTTATTTTTAAATTTAGATCAGTCAGTATATTGTCAATACAATTCGATGTGTTTGCACATATCCTAGTGAAATCGGAGATAGTAGCTGCAAGACCAAAATATTTCATTAAATTTGTAAATCTGAGAATTCTACAATTTACATTGAAGTTTATATTGAAATCACCCAAAACGATTATGTGCATAGAAGGTTTTGAGTGTCCCGTAAGTAGTCGCTCCAAGTTATGGTGGATTTATGCAACACCAATTAACAATTATCAAGTAACAATTATCAATTAACAATTAGCAATCAACAAGTAACGAAAATGATGGCATTTATGCACATTCAATTATCAATTAAGGAAGAAAAGTAAGCATGCGCACAATTCATACAACACGGGAAATTGCCGAACGAGGTCGATCAAAATGGCATCATCAATTTCCATTTTTACAGTATATTTTCACAAACAAATAAAATTCCCACAACCCACAACAAAAACAAACCAAAATATTTTATTCAATGAAAGTTGGGTTAGCTTTCGTCATCACACGGACCAATCCACGGTGATCTGCGTACTAGTTGCGCACTAGAAGAAAATTTGGTTCAATTAAAGTAAGAAGTTAAAAGTTGGCCAACTTTCTACTTGTTAATTGTTAATTGATAATTGTTACTTGTCTGCATAAACACGGCCATTGTAGGATGATGGTTGAACTTATAATTGCTAATTGTTAATTGATAATTGTTACTTGATAATTGTTAATTGGTGCTGCATAAATCCACCATTACACAAAAATGTATCAGCATTTCCACAGCATATTTCTGTGCAATATCCATCTTTTTTTTTGAACATGGAAATACGAAACAGATTTATCACTATACATTCTATATCTATA
Organism: Gonioctena quinquepunctata; assembly: GCA_018342105.1. Taxonomy (NCBI): domain Eukaryota; kingdom Metazoa; phylum Arthropoda; class Insecta; order Coleoptera; family Chrysomelidae; genus Gonioctena; species Gonioctena quinquepunctata. The sequence goes on along the minus strand of JAFIRS010000001.1, from coordinate 1,764,616 downwards.
TGTTTCCCACTCATAACCATGAGTTTCGGCATTAACGAGCAGAATCCAATTAAAACGCCGGATATCAGCAACAACACCATCAGCAGCGGTATCATCCGTTGCGCACTTTGCGGAACACTCAAATTATCGAGAATCCCGCACAAAAAGACGACGCGATGTGAAAAAGTCAACTAATGGGGTAGAAACTCCGACTAATGACATACGCAAATATATTTATGTATTTAAATTGAGAGTCGAGAGCGAAAACTTGCGCGCAATTATGACGGATCCCGCCTCACCTAAATGAGATACAAGTGCATCTCCGTACACATGATTTAATAACATCGTTATTCCCGCCGACCCCCTTAAAAAGGCCGTACGTTTAATAGGGTTTGCGTAAAAATCATATTTGTAGATCTCATTAGAGGCCGCATCATTAGAATGTATTCTTGGGTGCACAATGGTAAGCAATGAGCGGAGAATTCAATTATCTTAGGACGCAGGAACGACGATACTCATGAGGGCAACTGATCGGGAAGATGGCGACAGAAAGGCAGCGCAAATTTTGATGCCAGATATTTGCAGCACATTTTGCTAACCATGGTATTTTCAGTAGTAATACCAGTAGTGACTGCTTTTTCGCGGTATCTGTCTATTTATTTCTTAACGAAACTGAGTTGCTTAAGGTATAGCATTATTTTATTCTGATGGTAAAATACATGCTATTTGTTTGATTTTATATTTGCATAGCACAGTATCTAATATGGTTTATTATCACCTGTTTGTTCAGCGATTAATGTTTGCCACCAAAGTCTATATTTTTTTTGAAGAATGCACAAGTGTACGAAAATGTCTCATAATCCTGAACTGAACAATAATTCCATTTAGGTCAGTCCTGAACATAAAAGGGAAAATGTCTTAGTTATATCTGACTCACTGTATACTTACCGAATAGTAACAGAAATAATGTTGTATTCACCTACCTGTTATTTTGTTATTTTCTCTATATTTGTATATATTACTATTGCCGTGACATTGTCAGAATTTATTTTTGTTTTCAGAACTTGTAGTTTGTTAATTATGTTGTATGGAGGGTTTGTCTTTCAGTTCTGTCAACAATCAGCTGATCGACCTTGCAGATATACTATCCAGTGCATCAAAAAGGAGATACGTCATTTTCTTGATTGATTTCACCTCTCATTTGTTTATGACCCTCGGTTGTCGCCCGATTGTACGGTGATATGCATCATCCGTCCAATGTTCCAACATTCAGTATGAAAGATAGAGAGAGAAATATCGAGTCCAGATTTGAAGTTCTTTCAAGTACGTTTCTGTGCCGATTTTTTTGGGGTAGAAAAAGTTTTCAGATTAAAAATCATTCCTTTCCGCCACCGACCGTCATGAGAGAAAGTCTCGTTTTGAATTGACGAAATGTCTGGCAAATGATTTTAATGGGACATTTCCATGTTTGCGATTTGGTTTACCCACTGATAATTAAGATGGTATGTATTCTTTTCCGACAGTTTTGATTCAAAGACTGGCCATTTTGTACTATTTTTCTTTGTAATTCAACACGTGTGTGAATGGGTAATAAGTAATCCTATTCAACAGGGTCCTTGGTTTCCTTGGTTTCTTTGGTGTTTATGGTGCTGACGTTTCTTCATGACCACCAGTTGTTAAGCACAACCGAGATCTTTGGATACATTTTTTGGTTCCATTCTGTTTTCCGTTTCTTATCATCGTTTGTCTGTCTGCCGTCCAGAGAGTTCCAAAGTATAGTCCTGTTTTGCTGTCAGGTGATTCCTGTATGTCCTAGACAGAGAAGCTAATCAATCCTCCAACAGGGAAGAAATCAACAGTTGAATACCGTTGAAGACTGAAAGATCAACCCTCTTGTAAGTGGAAAAAGAACTAGAGGTATCTATCCATACCATGTAATTTTTTATGACAGTTTACTTTTTCAACACATTTTTTCATTATTATAATTGATCATCGTTCCTGGAGAATATAATTGAACATTCGTTCCTGAAGAACATAATTTTCTTTGTAAATAATTGTAGATATAAACATGTTTTTTGCATTAAACTATCAATGGGGTAATCGATTTTTATTTCATTAGGTTTTGTCACCGATATATGATTTTGGTTTCTAAATTCCGTAACATAAAAAATTTAGTGGCGCTCAATTTCATTTTTCTAATGATTATCAAATTTTGACTAAGTATACGTTGAACCACGACCCATTTGCCACCAGACGAAGAGCTGTCGTTCGCTGTGTGAAAAAATAGTGCCACAAAGGTGAAAGAAAGAGAGTGTTGAGATAATATATGTAAGTATGGGAAATTTCATTATGTTATCCAATCGGCAGTACGAATTGATTTATTCATATATTTTTTGGTATGAAAAGCCGCACTGTATAAAAAGGATGTTGGTATACCGGGTGACAATGGGACTAGGGTCATGCCTTTATCTCCTTCACTTATCAACCGATTTGAATGAAATTTTGTACATAGATATGAGACACAATTTCGGATTGACAGACATCTGAAAACAAAATGACCAACTTCGATTTTTCACATGGAACACCCTGTATGTTTGATTTTTTTCGGATTCTACGGCACAAATTACATACGACAGTGTTGCCAGATTTTCATTTCACGATTGAAAAAAAATCTCAATTTTTTTCTTTAGCCCAGGAGGCCTCGATCAGGTTGAAATCTATACTAATTAACTCAGTGATAGTCATTTCATCGATAAGATCAATAACAAATCCTACAGCAGGAATTGAAATTTTCTGAACTCATTTTCAACGAAAAAATCGTTTTTTTCATATAGTACTTACCGAGGGTCATCTTACCATTCGATAGCGAATTAAATTACCAATTCAACGATATACATTATGTACCACTTTATTTTTGTGCAAAACGTAGAGAGCCATCTAACAAAATGAAATCAATCTGAAAAAATTGGTAGGTAACATGACCTCTATTCATTTTTTCAAACTTTACTTCAGAATGGTAACAATGAATTACTGAAAATAATCGACTTGACAATATGTAATGATCATAAACCCATTACAGAAAATATAACTTTAATATAATCAAACTGTTTGAATAAATCTATCGACTGAAACAGTGAAACATTCAACGTACAAATTATTACTCACAATACCATTTAGTCCAGGATCCATGGTCCACTTTTGCACTTGATTACTATCCAGCTAATTTTCCGTGAGTAGCTTCATTTTGATGAGACGCCCAACAATTACCTGTACGGAACTCTCGATTGTAGTAGCTAACAGAGGTAGCAAGGATAAAATATGTCGATTTGATGATTCTCAAAAATTTATTACTAACTGGGTTTTTTTTGTTAAATCTCAAAATAATTATCTAAATTATTCGAAAAATATTTGTCCTACGATATGTATGGTTTGATCAAAGAGTCCCCTCCTTCCAACATGTATCGATAACGGGGTCATCAAAAATGATTACTAACCAGCTGATTTTTTTTTACTTAGTTAATATATGTATATCATTTAACAGTCATATTGTCCTACAAATTGCGTGGTACGTTATCCCGGTCCTACGCTCAAAGATAGTAGTAAGATCCTTGATGTAAAAATAATTACTAACAAGCTGAATCTTCGTGAATAGCTTCGTTTCGATGAGACGCCCAACAATTTCCTGTGCGAAAATTCTCGATTGTGGTAGCTAACAGAGGTAGCAAGGATAAAATATGTCGATTTGATGATTCTCAAAAATTTATTATTAACCGGGTTTTTTTGTTGTTAAATCTCAAGATAATGATCTAAATTATTCGAAAAAATATTTGGATGGACGATAATTGATGGCAAATATGAATATTATTGGTTTGATGGTCCCCAAAGTCCATCTTTCGAAAAATTATCTTCTGACATACAAGGTACCCTATTAATACTATTGTTATTTATTGATTGATTATTCATTAGTATATAATTTACTTGATTTTTTCGTGTTATTACAGAGTCAGATATCACGAATGAGGAAAGTGAAATAGATGAAGATGACAGCGATGTTAGTAGCGAAGATTATGGAGATTAATCAGATGAATCTGATGGAGATTATTTTTTTTCATATATAAATACACAAATTTTTGTACCTAGTTTACTAATAAATAAAGGTATTTAAATTTTAAAAAAGATTTTTTCACTGTATCTTATGTTACAAATAGGACAACGAAAAAATGACAATTCTTGTCGGACTAGTGATACATACCTGTTTTCTTGTAGAACATTGTTTCATTTGGGTAGAGAACACACTAATTATGTAATACTTTTGTCCTACACTTAGTAATGAGAAAAATGGTCTTGTGGTAATCACAATTTCTGAGCGTAGGACCGGGATAACGTACCACGCAATTTGTAGGACAATATGACGGTTAAATGATATGAATATTAACTAAGTAAAAAAAAAATCAGCTGGTTAGTAATCATTTATGATGACCCCATTATCGATACATGTTGGAAGGAGGGGACTCTTTGATCAAACCATAAATTTTGTAGGACAAATATTTTTTCGAATAATTTAGAAAATTATCTTGAAATTTAACAAAATGAAATCCAGTTAGTAATAAATTTTTAGAATCATCAAATCGACACATTTTATCCTTGCTACCTCTGTTAGCTACCACAATCGAGAGTTTCGTACAGGAAATTGTTGGGCGTCTCATCAAAATGAAGCTACTCACGGAAAATTAGCTTGATAGTAATCAAGTGCAAAAGTGGACCATGAATCCTGGACTAATTATCCTGTTTTCAATAGAAGAGTTTCACAACCATCGAAAAATCATTTTATTGATTAATGACCAATGATATGTTCGAAGTGTTGCCCGTTTTCCCTTACACATAGACTAGTTCTATTTATTGTACACCTCATCACATGTATCAGCTCGTGGGCAGGAATTTCCCGAAATGCGCGCTCCACTCTATGTCTCAAGTCCTCCAAAGAAGTTGGTCACCTCTTAAGTTCAGAAATAAAAGATAAATTCAATCACGAGTGGTATTTTATTAGAATATTTCACGAACGAAGTGAAAGGTCAAAAAATTTGAATTCGGCAGAATGAGAGGAAGAAATTTAATAATAATAAATAATTCAAATTCAATTATAATCATGAAATTTTTATTTTAACGTTAAACAATTTGTTTTAATTATTATTTGTTACCTATAACAATAAATAATTTTTTATGAACACGAACATTTTATATAATTTTAAAGGAATTGTAAAACATTTAATAGATGACCGTTATTAGGTAGATACAATGTATTGTTGGTACTTATGTACTTGGAGTAGGTATCCAAAATTTATTCTGATGATGCTCAGCACTAAGATGTAAATACGGTTTCATTGTGTTCGAACTTCCATGTCCAGTAATTTTCATAGCTTGTTGTTCACCAACTAGACCAGGGCTGAAGCCTTTGAAAATGGTAAAAAGTGAAAAAATAGTAGGATGAAACCCATTGGAAAAGGAAGAGAATATAACAAAAATTAAAGGAAAAATAATTTACGGGCGATCTGAGGTCGGGAAGTGGAAGGGGGTGAGTTTTTAAGGGTGAAAAACGGTTTATCTCTATTTCCGGCAAAACTACTAGTCCTATAGAAAAAAATTGAGGTAATTAAAAGAAGAAAGTTGTAGGTAATTAAAAGATCTAGAACTTTTGTTTCCACACTTTTTTCACATAACCTCAAATTGTATGTGAAAAATTCAAATAACCAAGTTTTTGGTTTTTTATTTTTATCTTCTACAAAAAAAATTTTTGCACCAAATTTGGTGAAAACCTTCTTTTTCATGTTCCAAACACACTGTAATTTTTTTTATTTAAAATATTTATTTTCCACCTTATTGGAACGTAGTTCCTTATCGCGCGTTGCGAAAGAGGGCTAGACGGAATAAATTAAGACCAAAAGTTGTAACGAGACTTTCGCTATGGTTATAAGCCGTGCGGCGTGCGCGTGTTTCTCTGTCTGTCTCTCTCTCTCTCATAGAAAGCAAGCCAGTTATTTTCGTTTCGTCTTTCTATTTCACATTGAACAGTGTGGTGTCGCGACGATTATTTTTGTTGAGTGTATACAGGTTTCTTGTACATAATGAATGATAAAAAATAATAACAATAATGAATCCTGACAGTTCCGGATATTGCTGATGGAGTTAGGTGAGTAGAGATGTTATACAGACAATAATAAATGCTTATGTATTTTTAGCAAGTACGCATTATAACCTCTCTTTACTATTGTGCTAACCAAGTCCTACGCGTTATAATCTCTCCATTATTGTGTTTAGCAAGTGTACGCGTCATAACTTCAATAAATTTAAAAGCAAATTATATTTTAATATCACAATATCAATGCATATGTACTAAAATTGAGTCTACTGATTAAGTTCATATTACATTATATTTGTTAATAACAAAAAAAATATAATTATAACTTAAAAAAAATTTTTTATCACAATTCCTTCACTAATTAATCGAAAGGAACTTCGTTCCATCCGGGTGTCCCTTGACACCTCTCAAGTTTTTTGATTTAATATCGAAAAAGCACCCTAATTTTCAATCGAAAATTCTCCCGTCAAAATATCAGCTTTTTTAAAAAAGTCGGTGGGCTTTTTGTTCGTTGAAATCTCTACTTTCTGATGGTATAAAAAAAAGTACATTACTATGGCAGAAAATGCAAAGAAACGAAAAAAACTCGAATCCGAATTTAATAAGACATCTACAATATTTTGAGAGAGTTGTAGAATCTTCTTTAAATTATATGCGTAGATGCCTATTCATTGCTATTTTGAGATAACTTATATACCTGAGTGACCTACGGAAAATTTTAGCCCATCAAAAGGTATTTCATAGAGAAGTGGGGAAGGGGCTAGGAGGGTCTGGGCCTCACTACCTGTTATTTCTTTGCATTTTCTGAGAACATCTACCATAGTAATGTATATTTTTTTTACACCATCAGAAAGTAGAGATTTCAACGAATAAAAAGCCCACCGACTTTTTTAAAAGACCTGATATTTTGACGGGAGAATTTCTGATTGAAAATTAGGGTGCTTTTTCGATATTAAGTCAAAATAAGGTGGAAAAATAAATATTTTAAATCAAAAAAATTACAGTGTGTTTGGGACATAAAAAGGTAAGTTTTCACTAAATTTCATGAAAATTTTTTTTTTTGTAAAAGATAAAAATGAAGAACCAAAAACTTGGTTATTTGAATGTTTCACATACATTTTGAGATTATGTGAAAAAAGTGTAGATACCAAAGTTGTAGATCTTTTTATTACCTACAACTTTTTTCCATGGGACTTGTAGTTTTGCCGGAAATCGAGATAAACTGTTTTTTACCCTTAAAAACTCACCCCCTTCCAGATCGCCCGTAAATTATTTTTCCTTTCATTTTTGTTATATTATCTTCCTTTTCCAATGGGTTTCCTCCCACTATTATTTTTTTTGGTTTCAAAAATTATCGACCCTGGTCTAAACGCCGGATTGTATGTGGTAATAAGGGCGTTGCCTTTTCGCAAATCAGTCTCCGCGATTGAGTACCCGTCGACATCAGGCGTCGCGTGATCGTCGTCCAGAATCAGCACACCGGCTACACTTGTCATCATTCTTCTGAGATAGCGTCATTGTCTCACCCTTGCGTCATTTAGCACATCAAACCATCGTTTATTACCAGGCCGAGGTCGTCTTCGGATGTGTCATTTGATGCTATGCGGTCGTTAGTAGACTTTTGATGGACTGTTGTGTTGATCGCTCGGTATATCGATCTGATTTTCATTCGATGGACTGTTGTGTTGATCCTTTGGTATATGGATCTGATTTCCGTTCTTGGGAAAGCGTACATATAATCCCATATACATATTCTATATTTTCAATTACTCACAAATCTCGACGAAAGTAAGTCAGCAGACAAAGACGAAAACGATAGACACCCTGGACTTGGTATCCGACCAATAATTTAAGCGACATTTATCAGTTTAATGGTGTCTGTAAAAACAAAATGATATAAATATATTATAGCATAACTGACTATACAGAATCGGAAAGTATTTATCTTGGGTATGGTGGTTTCATGAGAGCGTAAAGAATAGCTTGCTATATGTTGAGAGAGCATTACAATTTCTCCTCGACTCGCTCGACACGACACAGAGATAGGAGAGTCAGGGCGGTGACGGTCAGCTCAGGACGTCAGTATCAGTATCACATCAGATAATTTGAACAAATTAAACTGAATCATTGATTCAATTTGATCTGTCGGACGACAGGTAGATCAAAATATCTTTGGTGCCGTGGTGGCCGCGAAAACAAAAGAAAATTCTTAAACATAAACAAAAGCAAACGATATTTCTGTAGTACAATAAAAACAAAAAACTCATTTCTAACAGAAAAACAATTATTTCTTGAATGGAGAGAAAAAAAACCAAATTAAATATTTTGTGTACGGAATTATTTTATTAAATGTTCGAACAAACCACCATTTTGAGCCAAACAATAGCCGAATCTATTGTACAATTCTGTTCTGGTAGCCGCAAGGGTAACTGGTGTTACCTGAGCACACAACTGAATAATTTTTGCCCTCAGTTCATCTAAATTGGTGGCACGTTCGAACTCATGCCGATATACCTCCGATTTTAGCATGCCCCAGAAATGAAAATCGAGAGGTGCTACATCTGGTGATCCAGGTGGCCAGTTGATTGTACTTCGCTTACAAATAAACCGATCGGGAAATAATTGATTCAAAAATGTAACTACCGTGCCTGCATTGTGGGCAGGACAACCATCATGTTGAAACCACACGTCGTTAAAGTAAATCGGAAGAGCGCGAACTGCAGGAATAATTTGATGTTGCAAAAGTTGCAAATATTTTGCTGCATTTAAATTCCCTTCAATAAAAATAGGCCTATGACGTGATCGCCTTAAAGTCCCGTCCACACATTTGATTTGCTTGGGTATTGTGTCCTCACAGCAATACTCAAATGTTTATTTTTACGAGACCAATAGCGTACTACGGATGGGTTGTGTTTTCGATGATCGGTAAAAAACACCTTTTTTATAAAGTCATCATTTACACGAAATGCCCTATTGCATTTTTCGACCATCGTTTCACAAAACTCCATACGTCTGAAATGGTCTCCAGGCAAAAGTTCTTGTGTGGTCTTGACTTTGAAACAATGATAACCGTTTCTCTTCAAAATATTTCTAACAGTTCTTTCATTCAAATTCACTTCATCGGCGATCTGTCTACTCGAACAAGGTGTCGTTTCTGCCAATGCACACACTTGTGTTTCTCTTATTTCCCGTTCCTCGGGTATTTGTCTAGGATGCGGTGGTGGATTTGTGGGACAACATTTTTTGCAATGTGCTGCCACACATCCAAAATTCTGAAATTTATTGATAATTGAAAGAATAGTCGCTTCCGTAGGTACAGGTCTATCTGCAAAAGCCACTATGAATAGATTTCTAGTATATTGTACAGAATTACCCCCAAAGTACCACTTAACGATCTGTACTTTCTCTGCGGTTGTGTAAATAGGCGGCATGTTTCAAAAGGTAATAATTGTCACGGTCTTTTGTTTTCGCTACCACGGCTCGGCAAGAATGAGTCACTGTGCGCTGTGTCGCATTGTCACGTGGTCAGTTAATGCGTCGGGTGGGGTAATAGGAGGGGCGCACAGCAGTGCGTCTCTCTTGTTTATGTGGTATTATCATATCATTGTGTTCCTTGTTGCTCGTGTATATTTCTGTCTATACCCCAGATGAATTGTTTCCAATACTGTAGAGATTTTGTTCAAGGGATCACTCTTTCAAGTCATTTGCAAACAATCAGCAAATGTGCTTATTGTTAGTTGTATTAACAGATTACATAGTAAACAAAAAGAATATTATCCAGGAACCATAATTTTTTAACGAACTCATTATAAAATTATCAACAATTTTGGGAAGTACGTGATTCAAACAAGGGGCTAAAATTTTAAATAATTCTTTTGTTTTCAACTGCTTATATTTAGGGGCAAAGTTTGTATGTTGAATGTCACATATTACCTCGAAGAGAACTAAAAATAGTGTATTTTGCGAAATTTTGTGTATTCCCAAAATTATGGAATTCGATTCTTAAGAAATTCAAAAGATAAACAATGAATAGCATACTGTGACTCAGATTTTGCCGGAGACTCCGAAGAAAAAAAAGCATGACTGGAGATGTAGTGATGTTTTGCAAAGGACCTGTATGCTGGTGGTCCAGGAAACAACCGATTGTGGCCTTATCTAGTACCGAGAGTATATTGCCGCTGCAGATTGTACTAAGGAATTAATTTATTTAAAAATCAATTCAATTTCTTTGTTTTCCTTTTAGACAATACATGATTGTCTAGAAATAGTCAGAAAAAGTGTAAATTATTCAGTTGGATAATAAAAATATAATTGAGAGTTAAAGAGAAAGATATAAATAAAATAAAACACGACAGTTTAGCCCGACACAATAACATACGATATACATTACGGTAGGAACATATTCACATTATAAAAACACCTATCAACTAGGTACAATTTCAAACGGCTCTTGAATGAAGATTTCAATTAAAAAAAAATTCGTTAGGTATGTTTTGAAAAGTTTTGGTCCCATAATCTTGGGAGAATTCAAACAGGTGGTAGACATTCATGCACGTTTCCATAATATATAAGGAAGGGACAGTTATAATTTTATATTTTCTGAAAGTATCAACGCATGTTTCTCGATACTTCATTCTGGGCAATGAAAACATCATTTGCCGATGGGGATGTACCCCAAATACAAATTCCATACCGAATTCTACTTTCAGCTTGAGCATAATACAATTTTATCACCATATCCATATTCAATATACTTCTTAGATTTTTCAACTGAGAGGCTATGGAGCTCAGTTGTGAAATCAGATAATCACAATGAGATTTCCATGTTGAACCTTGGATCTAAATATATACCCAAGAATTTGACGGAGTTGACATTTGTCTTGATGTCATGAAAGACAAGCTCTTCACATTCTCTCTGTCTGTCATGAAACCTAGTGGATTGTGTTTTATCTATGTTCATCAAGAGGTGATTCGAAGCAAACCATTCCTCCATCTTTATTAGCGTTGTATTATATTTTTCCGTTAAAGCAGTATGGTCCTTACATGCGATCACGCTGGTAAGTTTAGCAATGTCGTTCATATAAATGAGAAATAAAACGGGGCCCAGGATTGAACCCTGAGGTACCCCAATGTTGATATGTGTTTGTTCCGATGAGGTGTTATTAAGATAAATATATTGCTTTCGATTTTTGATGAAAGTTGAAAGCCATTTCAGAGGTATACCCCGTAACGTATACCGTTTCTTGTAAGATGTCTAAAAACCATGGTGTATTCACTTATACCTGTAAAATATTGGGACAAACTGGGAGACACCAGCCCACTTGATAAAGAGAGTTATCTAGAGTTTCAGATGGCGCCGACGTCGTTTCTTGTTATAATTTAGTAAACTGCAATTACAGACCACACAGGGTGTTTTTGTGATTTGTGTCTCTGATCCGTTCTGTGATTGTGCTTTTGTCGCCTTTAAGGTTATGTCAATTCGTTGTGAAATATTTTGAGAAGTGTTTTGCGAGATATGTAAAGCTTTCGACTGTTACGTAAGCTTCATCTCTACAGCTTCAGAGGACGAAGTTTCAATTGGTTCGAATCCTATCTGAGTCAAAGAACCTCTCAGCTTTTCGACAAATTTAGAGGTGTTTACTATTTTGGCAGACAACACGACTATCTTATCGCAAGAACTCAAATTACCTTCATATAGCGGAGTAAAAATAGCTTACAATCATGCATTATTTTGGAATCCTGGAGAAATCCGATATTATTTAGAAATTACTTGCAGAAAAAAGTTATAAACTTATATTCGTGCGCTGCTTATTTATTAATTGTTTAAACAATAAAAAACAATTTTGTTAGGCAAATTTTACCCAAATTGATGCTATAGGGGTTTTTGAGGTCACTGAACCAGAATATGACATTGAAAAAACGATGGCGTGGCCAGTCGTAAAGGTAGATTTCATCAATTATAATTTACAGCTACCTATTTTTTATTTATGTGTACATTTCGGAGAAAAATTTGTCGGGTAAAAGTTGTGGAGCTAATGAAGCTCTATCAAACGACTTATAGTTTGCTGATATCGGATATAGAAATAAAATATCGCGAATTTGTTTAAATCTTTCAACAGCTGCCATTTTGAGAGTATTGGACCATTTTCGAAATTAGCCGAGGTATTCATGGGAAGTATTTTTGTTTCATTCGGTTGGAAAATGTGGCATCCACTCAACAAATTTCGTTTTATTCCATATATAAGTTTCGATATCACATTTTATTCTAGAGTTTTTGAAGCATGGCCTCAAAATTCAAATTTGTAATTTTTTTAAATTATTTATTATCTTATTTACGTACTATTCCTATACATATTTTTTCACTCTTCGTTAGCTGCATTTTTCTTCTTTCAGTTAAATTTTTGTTATGTTAATTTAATCAATTAGATCAAAAGTTATAACAAATTTAGTGTATGTAGTGTAAAGCTGCACTTCAGAGTAGCCGCCTCACATTTTTTTCGCACGTTAGCAACAAAATTCTGCAGCTTACAATTTATATTTTAAAGAAAAATTTTATTTACCTTTTTGATGTAAAATTTTCCATTTTTGCGAGTGGCACCATTATTTAATAATTTTTTTCAATTCAATATACAATGTAATTTGGCAACTTATTTGTTAAATAATAAATTAAGCACACACTTTACGGTTGGTAACTTTTTATATGTGTTCCTTGCATAATCACTAATGTACAGTAAAAAGTTCCCGCAGTCCCCTAACTTTCTGAAGCTAAAATCTAATATTACTCCACTACTAGTAAAATGACTCGTAATGTATAAATTAATTTGAATCTTCTCTGAACTACCTTTGCCCATTGTAATAATTTTTTTCAACTTGTGATTTAATGTATCTAGTAACTAGCAAGTCAAATAATTTTATATTTCTTTTATATTTATTTTTTATATTAATTATTTTGTATAAAAATTTTCCCATGAGATGACAATCTTCTGACTAAAAGTATTTGAAAATTCTAAATATAGTGGATATTTTCTTCCAAAGAGCCATGGGACCCTCTGTGACGGTTCGGAATTCACTAGCCAAAATCAAGATATCTTCATAGAATGAAAAGTCCACGCTTACTTGTGAAATTCATGTGTTTATTAAAAAGTGATAATTATCCTAATCATAGTCATTAGCCTTATCGATCTTGGGAGTGGGCCTTGTTCTTCCGAACAACTGCTTGGTTTAGATCACCCTCCTTCTCCGATTATCTCATGCGGGGTGTTACTGAAAAATAAAAGAGAAGCATTTAGATATTATTGTTTTCTCCCCTCACCTTTGTTAGTAGGGCTCACCTTTTCCGGAGAAGTCATTCTAAGATAGCTGGAAGCAGCCTAGACTGTCGCACACCAGGATTCATCGATTTCTCAACTTCATCAACAGATTTTATGATATCTACAATGAACTCTCTGATTTTGTTCATGTCAGAAGGTTGTTAGAGAGGTAATAGTCCGGCAGAGATTGGCAGTGAATGGCTTGGTAATAGTTTGTATCGGAAAGTTTAATGGAACAATGTCATCGGGGACATTTTCCAATCCCCTCAATTTACAAGTTAATTCATCATCTAGGAGACATCAGTCCACTCTCCTACTTTTCCCCATTCCTTCGTGGAAGTTTCCATGATCCCAAAAAAGCCATTTGAGAAGAAATCACTTTGAAAAAATCGCCAGGTAGACTTCAGGAACAATCTGATTTTTGACAGACAGATGTAAACATTGTAATAAGTTTCGAGGATTTCATCTCATTTTCGCGCCCACTGTTCTGAGCGGGATATTGTTCGTAGCGATCAATTCACAATTTTTTGCATGAAGTGATTTTGAAATTTCATAGGTTTGAAGTTTGACATTTTGCGTGACACAAACAACAAACATTCCTTAACCGCGCCATCTACTAATGAAGTTCTAAGCAGAATTTAACGTTTCTCATTTGTTGTCGCCCAAAAATCCTAAACAAACTCGAATCAGTGAATACACCAGGGTTTTCAGGCATCTTAGTTTCTTGATAACTTCTCCTCTAGGATGTCATGATTGACAGAGTCGAATGCACTGCTGAGGTCACAGAAAACGCCAACAGGACATTCCCCGCCGTCAATGTACTCCACAATTCTATTGTAATAAGAGTGTATTGCTGTTGTTGTAGATTTTTTTTTCTTGAAACCGTGTTGGTTATCTGAGAAAATCGCCCATTGACGAGCTTACAAATCAAAATGTGGATATCAAGCTGAATATCGACAATCAAAACACCAATAAATTAAATGGGCAGTTCAATCAAAGGAGCAACAAATTTCCATCCATCTGTTTCCATTTCCTATCACCATTTGAGGGAAAACGAACATTATCATCAAACTGGAGTATTTGTTATACCTACTCGTTCTCCTTTGTGCTAATAAATGAACAAAATTATTGAAGGTTTGTTGTGAATGTAATTTGTTTTTATTTTGGTTGATTTGATGATAGGACTGAAGAATATTTCTAATTTTGTTGTTTTTCAGAGTTGTATTATTGTTTTGTCTGTAGTTGTACCTTGTCCTAGATACAATATAATGTCTTGTTTTATAAGAAGTTTTTATCTTGTTCTTGATATCATGAAACAAAGATTTATTTTGAAACTTTATTTCAACCACGAACGATCTAACAGATTCTATGAATCGATTACTGTATATATTTTATTAGTGATCGATTTGCCATTCCTGAATTTCATATGTTACAACCATTTATATGAAATACAGGAATGGCAAATCGATCACTTATAAAATATATTCCATATCAATCATATAAAAGTAACACATTTAAAAAACCCGCCTTATCTCAATCGGTAACTCAAGTATAAATCTGTTTTACCAATTGTACTAACTTAGTTCGGCGAGTTGCGAGATATGTCGCCACTGTCTAAATGTGTTGCCAACTTTTACTGCAGTACAAAGAATCGGTGTGGATGAACTCACTGCTGTCATAAGGTGTACAGTGGAAAGGACCAGATTGTGTGTTAGAGTAAATGGGCAAAATTTCGAATATTTAATTGGACATTAATGAATCATCGAAACAATAACAAAATAAATACCACTGTCTCACTGAGCATAAGATGTAAACGTTCAAATAAAAATGTTCTTCATCCAAATTAAACAAATAATATCTAGCGTTTCAATAATGATTAGGTCTATCCAAATGGAAGGGGTAGCTTATCCTAGGAGTGTCAGAGAAAAATGTAGTTTCAGGAGAAAATATCCTAACCAAAGTCGAGGAATGGAAAATGAACATGTTAAGGTCGAATGTTGTTTTCCACGGCTTACGGCTTAGTTGAAAAATTATTCGAACTGTATACAAATTTGCTACTGCACCGAAATACAAAAATGATATGTAATTTTTTTCCTTAATGTATGTTCTAGATAGATTGGTAGGTGCCCCATACGGGTTCTATTTGAAAAAAATTAATTTTTGATCAAAATGTGATGTGACTGAATTGATTAACCAGTAAGTGACACAAAAAATATTTTTTCAGAAAAAATTAAGTTTATTTGTTATGTGCATGTGACTCATTGTGAATAGTCTTGACCAAATCTCATTTAGCCACGAGGTAAAATAAAAAAATAATTTTAATTCCAATTGTTTTGAGCAAATTACATTTGGCATAAGGTTTGGACTTGTTTTGACCTGTTGAACTTGCATATGTAACAAATTCGAGGGACCCCCGTCAGGAACAAAGTTCCTTAGCTTTTTCTTCAACTTCAATGCTGTCGAAAAATATTTGTGATTTTGGAAGTAAGCAGTCATTATTTTTATTCAAACAAATTGAATTGCCTTACCGGTTTATGATGAAAATCCAGAGTATTGGGTATCCGATCATGATTACCAACACACAACTGTCACTTCGAAGTGACAATTGTCACTTCAAATTGACAATTGTCACTTCAAAATGGCAATTCCAGATGTTTTCAGAAGTGACAATTGTCACTTCGAAGTGACAATTGTCACTTCAAAGTGACAATTGTCAGTTAAAAGTGACAATTGTCACTTCAAAGTGACAATTGTCAGGTCAAAGTGGCAATTCCAAATGTTTTTGAAAAATATTTTGTTGTTGGCCCTTCTACGCCTTCGTAGTTTGAAGGCCAAAATGTTTTTTTTTTATTTTTTAACAATTGTCACTTTAAAGTGACAATTGTCAGTTGAAAGTGACAACTGTCAGTTGAAAGTGACAATTGTCAGTTCAAAGTGACAATTGTCACTTCAAAGTGACAATTGACAATTCAGAGTGATAATTATCAGTTCAAAGTGACAATTGTCAGTTCAAAGTGGGAATTCCAAATGTTTTTTCAAAATATTTTGTTGTTAGCCCTTCTACGTCTTCGTACTCGGCCAGTATTCTCAAAATTGTGTCAAACTCCAGCCATTCGTATGGTTTCGGCTTACTGGAGGTCCATCACCGCATTTGCCAGCATCCTTTTTCATTTTCCCCAACCAAATGAGACCGATATCCATCAAGTCAATGGAAGGTGTACCCGTCAACATCAAAACAAATCTCCCTAATAGCGAATCTGCCATTCCAATCCCAATATATTAATGAGACTCAAATGATATTGACGTCTGCAACAGCGCAGCATCATCACAATATATCATGTGGCAGTGTCGGCGAACATAGAGGCTTCGTCCTATCCTGCGAAAACCGAGTCCGACGGGGGGGCTCGCGCACAGTAGTAGGCCGTGGAGGGTGATGTTTAATTACTATACGGTCGCCGCTGCCGGTCCAGGAATTCCAATATTTTCAGGGCACACTCGATCAGATGTGCGATGCGTCGAACATCAAACCGACAGAGTTGAATGATGTGACTATTAGTCATCCCGCGGAGTACGTACCTAGTCAATGATATAGGTTTTTTTTCGGAGAGAAATATAAACTTGGGTGAAGTCCGGTTTTTTGGGGAGGTGCTGTAATTTTTCTTGAGCAACGGTTCAATAGAGTCGACGTTTAAGTTGTCATCTGACTGAAATTAACTTATATTTTTAAACGAGCAATTCTTATATATATAAAGCTTGGATAAACCTTAAAGAGTTCACTTTTTCAATGCTGCTTACCCCAATATTATATATATATATATATATATATATATATATATATATATATATATATATAGTTATGTTAGGAAATGTTGTTAAATAATTAAACTTATAATTATCATTAGTTATTTTTATTGTCGTCGTTAATGCTATGTTATTTTACAATTTTCTTTACCTTTTTCACTACTATAGAACCTTATACTATGCTCTAGTCGATACATATGTATGAAGAGGGCATTTCTGAAGTAGGTCTGATATCAAAATTATATATCCAATGATATATCTAATAAAAATCCACGATTAAAACATATCAAAATTGAAATTTATAGCAAACATTGAATTAAAGTAAGATCAACGTATGGATGAGTTTTGAACATCCTTTATGACAATTCACATCAACAGAAAACCCACCATGGGATTCGAAAGAGTTTGTGTGGGAAAAGTGATGATATACAAAAAAATGTAATGGCAGAAATTGAAAAAATATAATTTTATATGAATTTATAGATAGTATGTAAGAGTTAGAATATTAATTAGAACAGCAAATAATTCGATAGGAAGTGATACAAATTCGGAAATCTGCGAAAAAATAAAAATTTGTTAGTGTTGCTATGGATCAGGATAACAAATTTGAGAGAGATTGAAAAAAGTTCAAAAAGTGAAGCCACGTAGGAAATTTCAAGATAAGCATTATAGATAATACAAGAAAACCCGTTATAAAAAATTCCCGAACGAGAAAAATTCTTGAAAAGCAGAACTGAAGAAGTAAATAGACAATAAAAATTCCACCTACCTGCTCTAGAGGATAAATCTTGGAAAGACTGCAGGTGAGCTGTCAGTGAGATCCCAGAAATACGTCTACCGCACTGGAAACTTCAATCGAGAGGCAGCAACAAGGTATACTAATATCCGAACTCATCAAAGTGCAACGTTCACATTAAACCAATAACTTTTACGTGCCTAAACCACTGGTTACTTTGTTTTGGGTTGATCTTCCATAAAATTCCATGCAAAAAGACCGATAATGAATTCATTGTTTTGCTAGTATAAGGTAGCTATCGCAGAGTAGGGTATTTATAAGTTTCGATTTGAATAAAAACCAACAATTTGATTATTCTCTGCAAAACTGGTGTTTATTTTTCAATTTCTAACCTCACTTTTCTCCACTGAACAGCTTTTCTTATCGAATCGTCAGTGCCATAGTCGGCAACACCGATTACAGGAACCGGCTACTGAGAAGGAGTTATTCATGTTCATAGGCGTACCTGACTGAGCTGGGATAAGGTAAAAGGGTTTAAAAAAAGGTAACATAGCCGGTATTTTTCATTTGTTATGATAGGGTTTCAGAAATCATAATCCATGAAATAAATTCACAAACTTATATAAAAATTTAAAATCATATAACCAAACCTATCATAACAATATATATATACTGGGGTGTGCCAAAAAAATGTCACATCCTGTCGCAAACGGTGCTCATAATTTTAATTTCAAGAGGTTTCCTATCGATCCTATTGAAATAACATAGAAAACGGATTTTCCTACATTATTTGGTCTCGCAAGCTATGAAATTCTTATTTTTCATGAAATAAATAAACAGACCGTATTGAAGAATAAATTTTGCACAAAAAATGTCATTGGTCCAAATTTTTTTCATCAAAATTGTGCTTACTACATAGTCATAAACTTTTATGTTGTGCGAATTTTGCGTTTTTTGTATTTTTCAACTATACTATTGGAGATAGAGCAAAAAGTTTGCTCTACAAAAAAGTCTTTAGCAAATTTTTCATATTATCATTATACAGGGTGATTCAAAAGTAGGTTGACAAACTTCAGGAGGTGATTCCTCACAATATTCTAATATGAATTGTCCAAATAAATATGTCCGGAAACACTTCGTTTCCAAGATACACGGTGTTAAAGTTTTATTTTTATTTTCGTTTTTTTTTGAATAACTTTCGAAATAAATACCTTAATTGAACGAAAATTGGTATTGGGGGTTTTTTTGAGATGTCAAATTCGAACCTGTTGTTATTATTGCTCTTACTCGTAGGGGCGCCACCTACACGTCTTTTACTTTTTTGAAGATTCATAACTTTTTTGAGCGTACTTCTAGCACATTTTTGGGTAAAAAAATCAATTCCTCCATCATATCTACGTAAAAAAGCTACCCCTGTTACAAGTCGCTATAAGCAACCGTTTTCTAGATATTTGGACTTGAAAATTTCAAGTCGATTATTTGATAATCGATGCGTGTTGAAGTAATTACCATTATTCTGCATTTTTCACAAGAATGCTTGGGAAATGAATTTGACGTTTAAGTAAGTGGTTTTGGTATTTACATATTATGTGACAGTTAAACGTTTTGTTGTTTTGTTGAAGTTTCTGCAAGTTTTAAAACACTAATTTTGAAAAAATGGATTATTTTAACAATAATGCTCATTTAGCCGATATGCATTTCGTTTATGGCCTTGCGGATGGCAATGCGCGCGAAGCAAGACGTATTTACCAGGAGCGATTTCCTAATCGAGTACTGCCTTCAGTTCCAACATTTACCAGCCTCCACCGTTGTTTGGCAGAGACAGGTGGCTTCAAGAGGGCAGCTGATATTATTGGAAGACCACGAGCAGTCCGAACCCCAGAATTGGAAGAAGCTGTTTTGAACGCTCTCTAGGAGAATCCAGAAACAAGTACAAGAATAATTGCTGGAGCTCTCAATTCTACTCAGTCCATAGTTTGGAGAATTATCCACGATCAACAATTTTATCCATACCATATTCGAAGGGTACAAGCTCATATGCCACGAGACTTTCCCTAACGCATTACTATGTGTCAGTGGTTTTTGAGAAAATTGGCTGGAAATTCTCAATTTTTAAGATATGTACTCTTCACGGACGAGGCAAACTTCTCCCGAAATGCTAGCACAAACTTTCATAACAACCATGTTTGGGCATTATAAGTATCAATTTTCTGTAAATGTATGGGCGGCAATAATTGATAATTACTTGATAGGTCCTTTCTTTCTGCCGTTCCGACTGAATGGCGCAACTTACAGAGACTTTTTAGAAAATGGATTGCCGAGAATACTTCAGAATGTACCATTAGAAATTCGTATCCGCATGTGGTTTTTGCATGATGGGGCTCCGGCCCATTTTAGTGTTGTAGCCAGGGAATTCCTTAACACTGTCTATCCAAATCGATGGATCGGTAGGGGTGTAGAAGAACCTAACCAGGCGTCCGCACCAAAGTCCCCAGATCTAAACCCGCTAGATTTTTTTTTGGGGGACATTTGAAGTCACCAGTTTATAAAACTCCAGTAGCGAACGAGGAAGATTTAAGAACCCTAATAGTAGACGTTTGTGAAAAAATAAGAACCACACCAATAATTTTTGAGCGGGTACGAGATTCAATGACTAGAAGACTGAATGCCTGTATCTTCGCTGAAGGTGGACACTTCGAACAATTCGAATACAATTTAGTTTCCTTTATTTTATTTCATTCTACATATTCAAAATTCCTTAAAATAAAATGTTGATATTTATTGCAAATTTTATCAGAACAAATACAGATTTTGCACCCTTGATACAAAAATAACTATTTCAAACGAGTAAAAATAAAATAGAATAGGTGGCGCCCCCTACAAAAAACCAAAACTACTCACTTAAACGTCAAATTCATTTCCTAAGCATTCCTGTGAAAAAATGCAAAATAATGGTAATAATGTTGGAAAGGGAAACATTCTCAGTCGCAGATGATTCCACATCTGATTGATTTTATGAACATCCTGTTCATATTTTCGAACAAATCAATGGTAATAACTCCAACACGCATCGATTATCAAATAATCGATTTGAAATTTTCAAGTCCAAATACATAGAAAACGGTTGCTTATAGTGACTGGTAACAGGGGTAGCTTTTTTACGTAGATATGATAGAGGAACTGATTTTTTTACTGGAAAATGTGCTAGAAGTACGCTCAAAAAAGTTATGAATCTTCAAAAAAGAAAAAGACGTGTAGGTGGCGCCCCCTACGGGTAAGAGCAATAATAGCATTGGGTTCGAATTCGGCACCTCAAAAAATCTCTCAATACCAATTTTCGTTCAATTAACGTCAGTATTTCGAAAGTTATTTAAAAAAAACGACAATGAAAATAAAACTTTAACACCCTGTATTTTGGAAACGAAGCGTTTCCGGACATATATTTATTTGGACAATTGATATTAGAATATCGTGAGGAATCACCTCCTGAAGTTTGTCAAAGTACTTCTGACTCACCCTGTTTATTTATATATTACTTATTTACTTTATATTTATTTACATGACTTTATCTATGAGATGTAATATCTTCTGATAAAGTATTTATTGAAGGGTTTTCAGACTGGACCGAGCGGAAAAACGCTAATACTGGAATGAAACAGTGGGACAAGTCCACTCGAAGGCATTTATACCTTATACACCAAACCCTTCGAAAAGAAGGACAGCAGCCCTGTTAGATCTGAATAAAAAAGAACTGAGGATTATAACAGGGCTACTGGCAGGTCACTGTAGACTGCGAAAGCATCTTCAAAGAATCGATCGGACTTGCGAAAAGCGCAGAGTGTCGCTTTTGTCAAGACGAAGAACAAACAGCAGAGCAGAGCAAGGGTCTGGAACGAACAAGATTATCGCCCCACTCGGAAAGAACCTAACCTAACCTAACGCTATGCATTTCGACAATGTTAATTGTCATCATCAGGCAGTCACAAGCATGGTTTAATAATCACAAAGTTGGAAAGTCTACCCTTCATATGTTGAACTGAAGTTATCTGCAATTTTTTCCTCAATAACTTCCATAGCTATAGTTCTGAAACAAGTTTTTATGTGTTTTTTTGGTATTGAGTTGGTATTGGTTTATACATTTCCGATTTTTTTGAAATTCTAGAACTTGCTCAAATTCATCACTACGCCGATGATACTCGACTGTATTTATCTTTCAATGCTCTGCAACCTAACGAAACACAAAATAATATAAATGAAGATTTGAATAAATTGTACGTGTTTTCCACTGCCCATAAAGCACGCTTGAATTCCAAAAAATCACAGATCATGTTATTCGGTTCGAAAAAGAAAGTGGAAAGTGCTCGTGAAGATATGAAAATAATTTGATATATTGCCTATAGTCAAAGAATGCAAAAATCTAGGATTGTGGCTCGACTCTGAGCTGAGATTCACCACACATGTGAGCTATTTTTGCGAGGCATCCTTCAACATCCTTAGACAACTCTTTCCTAACAGACACATGCTTTCCAAGCACTTGAAGCTTTCTTTATGCGAATCATTGATAACGTCCAAGCTGTCTTTTTGTGATAGCGTCCACGGACCTGCCCTCTTGAAGTCTGACCAGTATCGTCTGCAAAGAATACAAAACTCGTGCATTCGATTCTCCTTCGGTATTCGGAAATTTGACCACATAAGTACGGAATTCAATAATTCTAGTTGGCTGAGGTTGAACGATCTTCGAAATCTACACCTACACTCAATAACCCACAATGTTCTTATAACGAAAACTCCTAAATACCTTCATGAAAAATTGAAGACGTTTTCAGCACTGAACGACCTCAGAACACGGAATAGACACATTCTTGTCATTCCTCCTCACTCCACTACAATTTACACAAAATATTTTTCATACAATGCTGCCAAATTGTACAACCAGTTACCCAATGAATTCAGACTGTACACACTAAGGTAACTTCAAAAAGAGACTGAAACTTCAGATGAAGAACAGGCAGTTTTTGTACTTAAGTTCATAGATCCCGCTTCTGATATATGTTTTGACATGTTGAGCATCACTAACCAATAAGGTATAAAACAGTAACGAACTTTATTATTAACTTTTTTCATTTTGTTATATGCTTTAGTAGATCATTTGTGACGATTTTACCTTATTTATTTCTTTTCTTTTTGTTTTATTTGTTTTTGGAACGAAGTTCCTTATCGCGCGTTGCGAAAGGGGGCTAGACGGAATAAATTAAGACCAAAAGTTGTAAGGACACTTTTTGCGTGTTTCTCTGTCTCTCTCTCTCTCTCTCTCTCTCATAGAAAGCAAGCCAGTTATTTTCATTTCGTCTTTCTATTTCGCATTGAACAGTGTGGTGTCGCGACGATTATTTTTGTTGAGTGTATACAGGTTTTTGTACATAATAAATAATAAAAATAAAACAATAATGAATTCTGACTGTGTTTCTGCACAAGTTCCGGATATTGCTGATGGAGTTAGGTAGGTAGAGATTTTATACAGATAATAATAAATGCTTATGTATTTTTAGAAAGTACGCATTATAACCTCTCTTTACTATTGTGCTAACCCAAGTCATACGCGTTATAATCTCTCCATTATTGTGTGTTTAGCAAGTGTACGCGTCATAACTTTAATAAATTTAAAAGCAAATTATATTTTAATATTACAATATCAATGCGTATGTACTGAAATTGAGCCTAGTGATTAAGTTTATATTACATTATATTTGTTAATAATAAAAACAATATTATTATAACTTTAAAAAAAAAAATTACAATTCCTTCAATAATTAATCGAAAGGACCTTCGTTCCATCCGGGTGTCCCTTGACACCTCTCAACTTTTTGTTTTGGTTTTGTTTTATTTTTGTGGTCGAGTTGAAAAACAGCTATAGCTGACACTTCGCCTTTTTATCGTTCACCTCCTCTCTATTGAATGATACTGTTGTATTTTTCTTTTGTTGTACAGTGTGACCCATTTAAAATGGAACCACCCCTGTAGAATACGTATTTTTCAGACAATCTCAGAAAAAAATATTTTTTTAATATTTTAGCATCAAAAACTGTATCTTGACACGAATTTTCATAACTTTAGATCCATTTCCAAGTCACTCTATGGGTTTTTTTTTGTCAAAAACGGCAATAGTTTATTGGGCAATTTTTGTTTTAAAATTTAACTACACCACTGGATTTGTAGAAGTCATAAATGGAAACCACCAGAATTTCATAAAAAAATATTGGTTAACAACGAAGTTACAATAACTTTAATTTTGGAAACAAAGTATTTGATTATAATTTTTATTTTGATTGTAGACATATTTGAAATCTGGCAACACTGCCGATACAAAGTAGAACACCAGTGAATCTGTACAGCAAAAATCCGAAGTCAATAGCTCATTCAGTTCTACAGTGAGCGATTTTTAAATAAAAATCTGACTACGCCACTGGATTTGTAAATTTCATTCCCTTTAAATCATTTATTTAAGTGCAGGTTATAAGTGTATTCGAAAATAACAGAAAATTAAAAAATCATTTTCAAGTTATGCAGTAGCAATCTTCGATGGCCCATAAAAACGAAATGAACCGAATCAAGTTTTAAAGTATCAAAATCATTTATTCAATAATAAAAGAAAGCAGGACAGAAAATGTTTCTTTTAAATTCTGCTAAACTCAACTACAACAAGCTTTTAGAGAAGGTATCAATAATTTGAGGAAAGTTGAACTAATACATTAGGCATAGGTATTGTACTAAATCACACCCTACTATTGATTTAGTACAATACCTATGCGTAATGTATTAGTTCAGCTTTCCTCAAATTATTTATACCTTCTCTAAAAGCTTGTTTTAGTTGAGTTTTGCAGAATTTAAAATGAACATTTTTTGTCCTGCTTTCTGTTTTATTATTGAATAAATAATTTTAAATGAATTTTTAATTTTCTGTTATTTTCGAATACACTTATAACCTACACTTAAATAAATGATTTTAGGGAATGTAATTTGGAAATCCATTGGCGTAGTCAGATTTTTATGACAAAATAGCTTCCACCACAAATCGCACTCATTACCATACTTTCAGGAGTCATAACTGTAGAACGGAAAGAGCTATTGACTTCGGATTTTCGCTGTACAAATTCACTGGTGTTCTTCTTTGTATTGGCAGTATTGTCAGATTTTAAATATGTCTATTTAATCAAATACTTTGTTTCCAAAACTAAAGTTGTTGTAACTTCGTTGTTAACCAAGATTTTTTTATGAAATTCTGATGGTTTTCATTTATAACGACTACGAATCCAGTGGTGTAGTCAAATTTTAAAATAAAAATTGCCTAATGAACTTTTGCCGTTTTTGACAAAGAAAAAAAAACATAGAGTGCCTTGGAAATGAAACTAAAGTTATGAACATTTTTGTCAAGATACAGTTTTTGATGCTTAATATTCAAAAATAATTTTTTTGAGATTTACTGAAAAATGCGTATTCTACAGGGGTGGTTCAATTTTAAATGGGTCACACTGTATGTAGAAATTGAAATTATGAATAAAGCCGCTTTATTATTATCATAAAACACTTGTACAATAGAAATCAACCTTTTTTCCAGCAGCTAGTTTCGCCGCTGCTTTCATTGGCGAAAAGTAGCACAGGAGAGCGAAACCCGTGTGAACGTGGCCACCGGAAACCGCCCCTCAGGTGAGGTAGCGACGACCCATTCCCCCTCCCGCCCAGCCCTGTAGACCACGGTAAGGAGCTCACGAGAGCCCTTACTTCACGGATTATTAGCCGAGCTTCAATTTCACACAGCGAAAAAAATTGAGTGCTGGAATTATGGCATTCAGTTTGTTTAATTTTGTTTTCATTTTTGGTATGCCCGCTGATAAGGAATAATCCTGCGACTTGTGCATCTTCGATATTTCACTTCACAAGGGGATATCTCAATTTTCCCATCCTATCTAGTTCAACAGATAGATGGTTCATCTCAATATACAGGGTTATTCATTGGGGAATGCGCATACAGTAAGGGTAGATGGAGGACACCGAGGTGTTTCTAAATAACCTATTTTTTATGGGTTTATCGTTCTTATAACCAAGATACAGGGTGATTTATTAATTTTTCCATTTTTTCAATTAATCATAACTTATGAACCACCCTATACATTTTTGTAATATTTGGTTTGTATGTCAGTGGTGTCAATTAACACAATTAAAAAATTATAATTCCAGTTCCGGCCTTAAAAAAATTAATAAGTAGGTTTCGAGTCGAAACATCACCCTGTATATCAATATTTTAAAATTTTATTTACAAATTTGGAAAGAGCAGAAAAAAATAAGTAAGACAAAATGTATTTGGTGTTTCCGCACACAACTTTTTTACTTATTAACTTGAGTCAAATCTAGATGTTTCGATAATAAGGTGGCACAATTTTTATTCCCCCAAATGGTACTTTTCCAGGTTTGATCCATAAAATCATCAGCTATTTCTTATTCTCCTAATTTCTGGATCCCAACCTTTTTGAAAAACGAGAGGACATGTCCGTATTTGGGACAAATTATTTTTTATCAATGACTAACTTTCAAACACCCTGTATGCGTCAAAAAATTATCATAGCATTTGTTCATTGCGCTACATTAAAAAATATATATAAAAAAGAGGAAGAATGCCCATTCCGAGAAAATCATAACTTTATTTTAAACAAAAATAACGTTGCAACAAATCCACATTTTAAAGGTTAAACATAACAGAAAATCAAAGAATAGAATTTTCTTTATCCGCTTCTAATTATTTTTTTAACTAGAGCTTGATCATTTCTCGACTCTCCTGATGCATTCTTAAAAAAAAAACAGTCTTAGTATTGTTTAAGTTAGTAAATAATAAACAGTTTTTTTGTGTCTAATTCTTTTCATTTAACTTAAAACAATTTGTTGCAACGTTATTTTTGTTTAAAATAAAGTTATGCTTTTTTCGAAATGGGTATTTTATTCGTCTTTTTTATATATTTTTTTAAATGTAGCGCAATTAACAAATATTATGATAATTTTTTTACGCATACAGGGTGTTTGAAATTTAGTCATTGATAATCATAATTTGTCCAAATACGGACATGTCCTCTCGTTCTTCAATAAGGTTGGGCTCCAGAAATTAGGAGAATAAGAAATTGTTGATGATTTTATGGATTAAAGCTAGGAAAGTACCATTTGGGGAAAAAAAATTGTGCCACCTCTTTATCGAAACATCTAGATTTGACTCAAGTTAATAAGTAAAAAAGTTGTATGCGGAAACACCAAATACATTTAGTCTTACATTTTTTTTTCTGCTATTTCCAAATTTGTAAATAAAATGTTAAAATATTGATATACAGGGTGTTGTTTCTACTCGAAACCTACTTATTATTTTTTTTAAAGCTGGATCTGGAATAAGAATTTTTTTATTATGTTAATCGACAACACTGTGGATAAAGAACATACGAATCAAATATTACAAAAATGTATAGCCTGGTTCATAAATTATGATTGATTGAAAAAATGGGGAAATTAATAAATCACCCTGTATCTTGGTTATGAAGAACGATGAACCCATAAAATATAGGTTATTTAGAAGCACATCGGTGTCCTCCATCTACCCTTACTGTATACGCATGTCCCAATGAATAACCCTGTATAAGAGAGAATGAAAATATCAATATACAATATGGAACATAGTTAAGAAACGCAAAATTGTTTATTGCTTAAAATGTGAAAAAGCCAAAGGCAATGTGATTTTAGTAATTCATAGACGAATTCCCCATGTGAAATATGAAACTATTCTTAATATTGTACGATACACGTTAATACTGGAAGTAGATACATATAAACTTTCATTTTGAAAAAAATGATTTTTTTTATTCCTAGTCCTACTATTTTTTTTGATATTGAACGTCATCCACGGGCTAGGTTTTTTAGTTACCCCATACTCTCTAAGAGGAAAGCAGTAATCCAAAATCCTTACCAGATATGAGATAGAAATAATGCCATGTCGTCGACGCTATGCATAGAGTGAATATAATCCCAGTTAAAATCGTTAACATAATCGAAAAATATCTCCCTGTCAATGTTTTTCGATTTATTAAAAAACATTTTAAAAGGTAGGGCAGTGGTCAAATAAGCTATGTAAGTTCGTAACCTCACAATTTTTTATATTGTTATTGTTTGGTGTAATAATAACATCCAGTAGAGTTTGACAGGAATCCGTAACCCTAGTAGGCTCAGGGACTAATTGACATAAGTCGAATGATTCCATGAAATTATTGAAGTGATTCGTGTAAGAAAATCAATAATAAAAAAAATACATCATTATTATTTCCCAGAATGTTGAATGAACAGTGATGCTTGTTTTTTTTCATTCTACACTTTCCTTTTACTTTTTATATCTTAGATCGCTTAGTGATAACAGTTCCATTCGATTTTTTTTGGCACACTTAACAGACTTTGAAAAAACATGTTTAAACAAAAATAGGCAAAGTTACATTTGAAGTAAAAGAATAAATCTTCGCCTATGGTCGCCTACGATCAATGAGGCGAATCCTATTTTGTTTCTCTCGGTTTTTTCAGCTCATTCAACTGACATTGGATATACTTCTGATCTTTTTTGTAGCTTCTTGCTGCCTAAAAATTATAATAATTGTTACATATTGAACTGAAATAAAATTTTATAAACCCACCATTTTCGTGTCGAAAGACCAATAGAGAACCTGCGCGGGGTGTGGTATATCCCTAAGATGTCTAAAGATCCTGGTGCTTGCACTTATACCTGTAGAAGTTTGGGATCGACTTGGCGACACTTGGCCTACTTGATAATAGAGATTAGTAGCGTGTCAGATGGCGCCAATTTCGTTTTAGTTTCAATTAAGTAACAGGGTATATTGATTTCCTCAGCTTTTCTTAGGCAAACTGTTCGCGGGTTATAATGCTAGCTTTGCTATTGGTTGAAGAGAGACATCTGTCAAACTTGCACAAAGAAAGCACTGTCGTGTTGTTTTTCGTATTTTGTACCATTTGAATTTGAGGTTAACTGCATCTTGACACACTGAGAATTGGAAATGAAATTGTCATTAAATTGCAGAAAATATAAAATTCAATGCATACAATATAATGAACTATGAAACTATCACTATTAGTCAATTCCTCAAGATGTGTACTTGCTTTTGGTACTGAATACAGGTGAATATTCGAATCTGCGGCTTTATACTGTCCACACAAAATACAAATGTGGCCCATTCTACAAAAAGTATCCTCACACACTACACTTCCTGAAAATAAAAAATTCCTCACGCACTAATGAACTGATGAACGAGTGATTTTTTTAAGTACAAATTCCATATAAGATGCTGCAGATGTCAGAAATAAAGTTCTGATATTGAGCGAGAATATAAACATTTTTGGACGGCGCCATCTACCACAGACTACCACAGAGAGAAGCTCTGTTGAAGTAACAGGTGGTGTTCCCTCGAAAATCTAAACAATATCGAATCAGTTCATTCACCAGGGTCTTTAGACATCTTATATACCCCAGAGCACTTCTGACAGGTCTAATTCACAGCACAGTTGATTTCATACTAAACGGTACTGAGCATTTCAAAAATCAATACGTTCTAGGAAGCTATAGGCAACCAACAGTACGTGGACCCAGAAATAAGATAAATATTGGCATTTTGAAACATCTGTGGTATGTCACACATCAGCTGCTGCGCCTGCTGCGTCGCAATCTATAAATCCAGGTCCACTGTATAACTGCAAAGCTTTCTATTGCAAGAGACAGTCAATTTGTGGGCAACAATTGGCGAATTAAAAGTATACAGATCGTACAAGGCCCAAACATATTGGATTGAGCACTGTAGAAGAAAGCAACAGGTAAGATAGGAAGGACCAATGGTTCCAAGGGTCATGACTGACGAGCCTATGAAGGGGAATTTCTACTGGGAAGACTTGAGGAGGATGACCCCCACACTACCAAAGGTTGCCCATAATAGTTATATTAAAGTATAAGTGGATACAAAGGGCTTTAAAACACGCGCGAAATAGAGCAAGTGTTTTTAAGACCAGTTATCCACGAATACTTTACGCTATTTTTTTTTATTGGTGCACTTTGAAATCATATATACTGGTATTATTACTACAAAAAATAGAAATAAGAACTAATAATTCAAAATGGTCGAATTCGTGATGTGACATCAGTAAGATGTCTAAAAACCCTGGTGAATGAACTGATTCGATATTGTTTAAATTTTCGAGGGGACACCACCTGTTACTTCAACAAAGCGTCTCTCTGTGGTAGTATGTGGTAGATGGCGCCGTCCAAAAATGTTTGTTTATATTCTCGCTTAATGTCAGAACTTGATTTCTGACATCTGCAGCATCTTAAATGAAATTATTTTCAGTGTTTTGTCGGTATTTATGCGTTTTCCATCTCTTTGATTTGAAATCTTGCTTAGCTTAATCCTTAGTTTGTTCTTTAAAAAATAACTCGTTCTTCAGTCCATTAGTGCGCGAGGAATTGTTCATTTCCAGGTTACGTAATGTGTAATGATACTTTTTGTAGAATGGGCCACATTTGTATTTTGTGTGGACAGTATAGAACCGCAGATTCGAATATTCACCTGTATTCAGTACCAAAAGCAAGTACAAATCTTGACGAATTGACTGATAATGATATTTTCATAGTTCGTCTTATTGTATGCATTGAATTTTATATTTTCTGCCATTAAATGACAATTTCATTTCCAATTCTCCTTCTGTCAAAATGCAGTTAACCTCAAATTCAAATGGTACAAAATACAAAAACAACACGACAATGCTTTCTTTGTGCAATGTTCGGGGGCTTCTAATTCTCACTTTGCTATTGGTGAAGTTTGACAGATGTCTCTTTTCAACCAATAGCGAAGATAGAATTAGAACCCGCGAACAGTTCGTCTCAAAAAGAAAGCTGAGGAAATAAATATACCCTGTTACTGAATTGAAACTAAAACGCAATTGGCGCCAACTGACACGCTAGTAATCTCTATTATCAAGTAGGCAAAGTGTCGCCAAGTCGATCCAAAACTTCTACAGGTATGAGTGCAAGCACCAGGGTTTTTAGACATCTTAGACATCAGTATACCTTTCGTTGTCTTGGAAATGAGAAAAACAGATATTCATTTGCAATTTGTTATCAAAGATCAATATTTGTTGTCACCAGAGCTCAGAAATGAATTATTCTAATATCGATTTTTTGAATAGTCAGGCAGAATCGCGGTTAATACCGCGAAATTATTATTATTTTTTTTTCTATGTTCTGGTTCCCACGAAAAGGGATATCCTGTAATGTTCAGAGAACATCGTGGGAACCTAGGGAAAGAAGGTAGGAGTTGGTGTTCTTCTTAAATTTCTGAAGGTTGTATGCCTCGGGGAACACCTCCCTAGGCAATGAGTTCCAAAGCCTCGCTGTTCGTTGGATGAACGAGTCTTTGGAAAGTGATGTTCTACAGGTCTCAAAGTGACCACGAAGGGGTGTGATGACTGAACTTGACGGGTTAATCTCGAAGGACTGCCAAAGCAGGAACGATTGTTGATATTTCAGAAGAGCATCGCCCATGAAAATATCTAAAAATAGAGACAAATCATAACTTTCTACGGTGTTCCAGACAAGTGAGCGAGTTTGTGAGCGAGGCATCACCGACGAGACGAATTGCCCTTTTTTGGACAGAATCCAATAGCCTCAGGATATGTTTAGGTGCCGCACTCCAAATATGGGAACAGTATTCCAGGACAGGTCGGATCTGTGCCTTATAGATCATAAGCAGCTGACTGGGGGTGAAATAGTCACCCCCAAAGTTATGTTAGGCACAGTGAGATCGGCTTTTCTAGAGAAAAGACATGCTTGTGTTTTGTTTGCATTGAATTCTACCAAGTTATTAGATCCCCCTTCGAGAATTGTTGCTAAGTCCATATTTATATTATTAACATTTCTTCCTCGTTCATTTCTGGTTTCACGGGCTGATATAGGGGCCCTGGAAGAGAAAGCGGTATGGAGGGTACTATCATCGGCAAAGCTGTGTACTGGACATGAAGTTGCTTTCAACAGGTCGTTGATGTGAAGTAGAAATAGTGTTGGTGCGAGAATGGATCCTTGCGGAACACCAGCATTTATGAGTAGAGTGTCAGATGAAACTCCATCGACCACTACATGGAGAGACCTGTTTGAGAGAAAACTAGCAAGCAGAGAACACAGCTGAGGGGGCAAGCCATAAGACGGAAGCTTGGCAAGGAGTCCCTGGTGCCAAACTCGATCGAACGCCTTGGAGATATTTAATGCCACTGCTAAAGTTTCTTCATTCTTTTCAATAGATAGCTGCCATCTATTTTATACGTAAGCGAGCAGGTCACCAGTTGATCTCTGATGGCGTAAGTGATATTGCCTATCGTTGACATTTCCTGAGTCTTCCAGATATTTCTATGAGCTCGATGTTGATGGCTTTTCCATGACCTTTGGAAATAATAGATAGCAGTGCGATAGGTCTGTAGTTGCTAGGTAGGCCTTTTGCCTTTTTAGGGACTGGCTGTACTCTTGCAATTTTCAATTGGACGGAAATACCCCAAATTGTAAGAGTGGTTGAACAACTTGCAAAGAACAGGTGTTAGTTCGGGGGCACATTTCTTGAGAACAATCGGCGGTTTCCCGTCAGATCCACGGCTTTGTTGGTGTTGAGACCAGCAAAATCTTTCTGATAGTACGTTGGCGAAAGGTGATCTCGGCATGTGACTGTCAATAGGTGTAATGTTCGGGGTTGTTTT
This sequence comes from Gonioctena quinquepunctata, assembly GCA_018342105.1. Lineage (NCBI taxonomy): Eukaryota > Metazoa > Arthropoda > Insecta > Coleoptera > Chrysomelidae > Gonioctena > Gonioctena quinquepunctata. The sequence goes on along the minus strand of JAFIRS010000001.1, from coordinate 1,731,837 downwards.
CCCGATGAATCCAGAGTGGAATTTCCAGCAAATAGGTGCGCAAAGATATTGGCTTTTCCTGGGCAGTCATTGCTAGTGTTCCATCTTCTTTGGTTAGAGGAGGAAATGAGCTGGAAGTGAAGTTTCTTCCCACAGCTTTGGCGAAAGACCAAAATGAACGGGATCCGTTAGGACATTCAGCAAGTTTTGATCTTATTTTGGCATTGTGGGCATCTTTTGAGCAATCTATTGTCTTTTTGCAAATGCCTCTAGCCTCGACATATGCTGCTCTGGTCTCAGGGCCCGGATTTTTTAGCCATCGATGGTATGCTGCCTGTTTGGAAGCCACAGCTCTAGAGCAGTTTCTGTTAAACCAGGTCTTATCGGATGATGTTCTTCTTTCGGTATTCGGTATGTAAGTTTGCATCCCCAACATGATGATTTCAGAAATTGTCTCAGCACATCGTGTTGGATCTACTGAAGAGAAACAAACTCTCTTCCATGGAAACGCTGAGAAAAACATACGAAGACCTTCCCAGTCGGCCGAATTGTAATGCCACATGAGACGGGGTGGTATTGTGCAGCTCTAGATCTAGTGTATTGGCAGACTGGTTGTTGACATCAGGGATGCGGGTTGGTAGCTCGACCAGTTGTTCTAGACCATGAGTGATGGCGAAGGCCTCGGCTTGACGACCTGCATCATCTGATATATATATATAAAAGTGATATATATATATATATATAAAAAAGAATATGAAAAGTTCATCGAATGGATGGAGGAGCAAGAGGTATCACATATAAATGAACGAGTTGTTAGTAATATTTTATTTGACGTTACAAGGTACTGTCAGATCAATAATAAAAAATTCGTCATTTAGACTTTACGTTTCTCGATTTGTTGATGTTGCCATGGTAACTTTAAAAAACGCGCGTTTTTTTTAAGTTCGATTTAAACACGCTGAGGCGTGCTTTAAATGGGTAAAATAGGGCACCAATAAAAAAAATATTTTCTACACCTGCCTAAGGAAGAATTCCAAACGAATTCTTACTAATCTATCAGATTGCATTGACAGTATTCATTCCAACAAGTTGAGGCATTTTTTGACGACAAAAATGCTCCAGTTTCGAACAACCTAACTAGAATTCTCACAATATATTCTGGGGCTAGAAAAAGAATATACAAATCACACCCCTATCACACTGAAAAAAAAATTACCCCAAATCTGATATATAAATTGAAATCGATCATTCGTAAATAACAAACTGCAACGGATATGAATAAAAATTGCTCCATTAAAAAACGGCTCGTCGGGGTGTCGAGCCATCCAGCGCCGTCATCGCGCGGCGAGGCCCAAAGGGGGTAGGAGGCGGCGCGGCCCGGAGAAGGGAGAAGGGCCCAACATTACGATGATGGATGTGGGGGATTACCGGATGAGGGAGATGGACCAAGACTAGATCTGGCTGTCAGAGAATGATGAATGACCGCGCGGTTCACATTGCAATGCAAATACTGACTGCATAGTTACATGCGTACGCTTACATAACTACGCCAATCATTAGGCCTCAATGTGTCAACCGAGATGTATCGCGTGGATATTAACTGATGTTTATTTCGGAATTCATGACGGATCTGCGTAAATTATGGGGCAGATGATGAAATTGCTGATGAGGCATGACGCAGATAAAAAACTGGATAACCTCTGCACACATTCACTTTTCATTCCTATCCCACCAAAAACATAAATGTGAGCAGGGGAGCCAGTACGGAACAAAGAACAAGTAGGTATGCCAGCTCCGCAGATAGAAGAATTAAGATCTGAGTGGGTGCCAAGTTCCTTTTAGGGTTTTTTCAAATTCACCTACGAAAATTATTAATAGAAAAATATTTTTAAAGACATATCAAAGTTCTTGAATGAATGTGGTTTTTTGTGGAGGAGCAACGTTTCTTGACATGTTTTTAGAAAATGACACATCACTGAAGACAAGAACAAAACTGGATGTCAGTGCCATCATAGAATTACTCAAACTATGCACAGAAAAAACATATTTCCAATTCAAGAACGAATTTTATCAACAAGAGTTTGGTATGGCGATAGGTTCTCCTTTGTCACCCATTTTAAGTAACATATTTATGGAATACTTTGAAGAATCTTTCGTTAGATCATTCCACAATAGTCCAAAAATATGGTGGAGATACGTGGATGATGTTTTCGCTATCTGGAATCGAAGTGAAGAAGAATTAAACATTTTCTTGGATCATATAAACTGTCAAGAACCGACGATCAAATTCACGTTAGAATCAGAACAAAACAACCAACTCCCCTTTTTAGATGTCATGATCCAAAAATCATCATCCCGGATCGAAACATCTGTACACAGAAAGAAGACGCATACCAATCGATATTTACACTATAACTCAAACCATCATGCCAGTGTGAAAAAAGGCATTGTTAAATGTCTCTATAATCGAGCCCAAACGGTTTGCAATTCCAACCAGAATCTACGAGAAGAAATAAACCTCATAAAATCTGTTCTCAAGGAAAATGCATATCCAGATCAGTTTTGGTAAAAACAATCACTGACATTGAAAACAAAAACCCATCAAACAACCAATTAACACAATCAACAGGAGTACTCCCACCACCTACACATTTCACAACCAACATAATACCTTATGTCCCCGGATTATCTGAAAAGATCAAACGAATTGGACATAGGTATGATGTGAGAACATCATTTAGAACAACAAACACTCTGAGATCTATACTAACACAAACAAAACCAGAAAACGCAGAAGAAAGTACCAAAAACTGTGTTTACAACATACCTTGTTCTTGTGGTGATAGTTATATAGGTGAAACGTCAAGACCATTGGAAGTGCGCCAAAGTGAACATCAGAGTTACATCAGAAATCGACAAATAACTGGGGCAAAAATTGCAGAACATATCCTCACATCCAATGGCGATCATACGATTGAATGGAATAGGACAAAAATCTTGATGAAAGAACCACATCAAGAGAGGAGAAAATTGAAAGAAACGGCCTGTATTCTTCTTTCCAATAACAACTGCTTTTCAACAAATTCTGTTGAAATGGATCATATGGTTACCTCTACTCAGAGAGAAGTGAGATATGGTAGAATGCTGATAAACTGATCTGAACAACACCCCATATATCAAATGAGCAATACGTCACTCTCAAACTTTTTTGGCAGATCTCAATTGATATCCGTCAGTTGAAAAAGCGAAAAAGACTCTGCGAGAAAAATCCAAATTATAAAACAATTAAAGGAGATTTAGAAGATTTTGAGAACGGGGGCAGATATAGTCCCCGAAACGTCAAGCAAAAACTATATAGAGAAGTATCTTTTGAATTTTTTAAAATTTTTTTTTTGATAGGCAAATTCAGAAAACGGCAAGTTATTGACAAATTGAATCATTTTTCTATAGGAAATATAATTTGGTGAACGCAATAACTTATCGGGGTGAACTAATCAGTTTGCCCTTTCTACACTTGTATAGATTTTCCTGATTATATTTTCATTTACAGACTGTGGAAGGTTACCCAAAAAACGTGTCAAGAAATATCAAAGTTCCATAATGTATTGTCACCCAAATGGCGAAAAGCTGCCAAATTTCGAATTGATTAGATGACTAGAAGTTGTTCGAATTTGAAATACATGATTTGACCTGAACATACACCCACAAATAGAGCAAGTTAAATGAAAGCTTGTAAAAAATGAAAATATATTTGAAACGTTTCGAAGACAAGCTTTTATTCAAATGTACTGGAAAGGTAAAAATATTTTCTTTTATCTTGAAATATTGAGGTTTGACAAAAAACTCATAGTCGACCCCAAAAACCCCTAGATACCAATTCTGAATAGAACCGGACCATAAATCACTACCTCATCCACCATCTTGAGGCCGCCATATTGATTTGACAAAAAAGTAATCTCCGACTATGCGCGGTCCCAGCTCAGGATTTTGGGAGGGGTTCCAGTCGCAAAAAACCAACAACAACAAAAAAAGTCAGCACACGAACCTTGTTCAGGTGTTAACATACAGTCACATTTTTCAATTGTGGAGAGTGAGTTCTCATTCGAGATTATTACGAATGTTTTTATATTATTGCTTAAGAAGTTAGGTTTTTTTTTTTTTTTATGTTCTGGTTCCCACGAAAAGGGATATCCTGTAATGTTCAGAGAACATCGTGGGAACCTAGGGAAAGAAGGTAGGAGTTGGTGTTCTTAAATTTCTGAAGGTTGTATGCCTCGGGGAACACCTCCCTAGGCAATGAGTTCCAAAGCCTCGCTGTTCGTTGGATGAACAAGTCTTTGGAAAGTGATGTTCTGCAGGTCTCCAAAGTGACCACGAAGGGGTGTGATGACTGAACTTGACGGGTTAATCTCGAAGAGACTGCCAAAGCAGGAACGATTGTTGATATTTCAGAAGAGCATCGCCCATGAAAATATCTATAAAATAGAGACAAATCGCCAACTTTTCTACGGTGTTCCAGACAAGTGAGCGAGTTTGTAAGCGAGGCATCACCGACGAGACGAATTGTCTTTTTTGGACAGAATCCAATAGCCTCAGGATATGTTTAGGTGCCGCACTCCAAATATGGGAACAGTATTCCAGGACAGGTCGGATCTGTGCCTTATAGATCATAAGCAGCTGACTGGGGGTGAAATAGCTCTTGGCACGAAACAGAGAACCAAGTTTTTGGGATGCACTTTTGGCAATGGACCTCACGTGATTTTCCCAGGAAAGGTTATTGCTGATAGTAATACCAAGCATCGATATGGATGGCTTCAGTGGTATGGTTACTCCTGACAAAGTTATGTTAGGCACAGTGAGATCGGCTTTTCTAGAGAAAAGACATGCTTGTGTTTTGTTTGCATTGAATTCTACCAAGTTATTAGATCCCCATTCGAGAATTGTTGCTAAGTCCATATTTATATTATTAACATTTCTTCCTCGTTCATTTCTGGTTTCACGGGCTGATATAGGGGCCCTGGAAGAGAAAGCGGTATGGAGGGTACTATCATCGGCAAAGCTGTGTACTGGACATGAAGTTGCTTTCAACAGGTCGTTGATGTGAAGTAGAAATAGTGTTGGTGCGAGAATAGATCCTTGCGGAACACCAGCATTTATGAGTAGAGTGTCAGATGAAACTCCATCGACCACTACATGGAGAGACCTGTTTGAGAAAACTAGCAAGCAGAGAACACAGCTGAGGGGGCAAGCCATAAGACGGAAGCTTGGCGAGGAGTCCCTGGTGCCAAACTCGATCGAACGCCTTGGAGATATCTAATGCCACAGCTAAAGTTTCTCCATACTTTTCAATAGATAGCTGCCATATATGTGAGACGTAAGCGAGCAGGTCACCAGTTGATCTCTGATGGCGGAAGCCATATTGCCTATCGTTGACAATTCCTGAGTCTTCCAGATATTCCATGTGCTCGATGTTGATTGCTTTTTCCATGACCTTTGAAGCTGATGACCTCCGTGACCCCTCCCCCTAGCACCGCGCCTGTCTCCAACCCCAAAAGCCCACTAAATACCAATTTTTAATGGAATCGAGCCATGAATTACATTTTTTAATATACCACTTTTTTTAAACAGTTTAAAAAATATAAAATAATTTCTCCTAGCCCCATACAGATTTCTGAAACGAAAAACGTGGGGACCATGCAATAGATAATAATAGAAATAAAATTATTTCATACTGTTTAGTTCGTTTCAAAAACGTGGTATATAATTTTTTTTAGTTGAATACTTATTTTATCGACAGAATGCGGTATGAACCGCCAGACGTAAAAAACAAGAAGGCATCACTGAACAAAATTCTTGTGAATTCGATCGTTTAAATGAAGTGTTCGCATGCAATAAATAATATACCACGCGTATGCGCCACACGTTTACCGTTTTAGGAATATGTATGGGGTTATTAATCTGTATGGGGCTAGGAGAAATTGTTCAATATTTTTAGTCCGTTTGAAATCTCAAAAAATGTTTTTTATTCAAATAATTATTCCATTGAATTTATTCAAATGCGCTTGAAATTAAAAAATAATTGCTTTGGATGTGTGACGTAGGTTATTTCGTGAGTTACAGATAGAAGTACTGCTTCAACCGCGCGTATAGACTAGGAGGAATCGGCGCATGAGTACCGAAAACTATTCCACCTCAATTTTTTTATGCGATCCTCTTCAAATTGCCCTACTGATGATATAAATGCATGTTGCCATGGGGCAACCCCATGCCATATTGTTTAAACCGAAATTGTTTAAACAATTGTTATTTTTCAACCGGACAATTTTTTTTTATATTTTTTATTGAAATACAAATTAAAAAGGTCCCATGACTTTTCACGATGAAGTTAATCTTTTTAAAGATATGAATTTTAAAAAGTTCGAAAAATCTCAAATTTGGGTATTTTTGACCCATGAAATATATATAATTTTTAATTCTTTATACAATAGTTAATAATATTCTTAATAGATATTTAAAAAAAATTCATTGTTTATACCTGTTTTTTTATTGTTACCCGGTTTGTGAAATTTTACCTGCTTTACACGCATTTACGGGTTGTGATACGACTAGTAAAATTGGCACAAAAAAAAAGCTTTAGAAATGATAAAAGTCAAAGAAAATCGTGATGCTTTAGTCCCTCTTGGCAATGGCTTGGATTTAAGTACTAAGGAGTTGAAAGGCTTAGAAAGATTGTATTTAAATATTTTGGGTAAAAAAGGTAACACGGCAGATGAAGCTAGACAAAGTATTTTTTCGTTGCTTTGGCACTAATATTAATTTATCGAAAATTCCGTGCACATCAGATGCCTTGCATTTGCATGCACTTAGAGCTTCTGCTCAAACATACATTTGGAAAAATGCATTGAATCCCCAATATGAAACATTAGATTTTACGAATTTCGGATACAAACTAGAGAATGGTACTTTGCTACCTTTATTTATAAACAAAAGCCCATTTCCAACTGATCTTAAAAAATTGTGTAATTGTAAGGAATCCTGTGCAACCAAAGCTTGTTACTGTAAAAAAAATAATATTAGTTGCATACTTCTATGTGGTTGTGATCCAGAAGACTGTAAAAATATGATATATAAAAATGATATTGATAATAAATACTTATTTTTAAATTTTGTTTCATTATTTCATACTTCTACATCTATAACCTTCGTTTGAAGAAGCTATTCAATGTAATTACTTTCTGTTTTAATAAAAAAAAAGTAATATAAACTGATAAAAAAGTAATTTTAATTACATGTTCCGATTTATGCTTAAATAACTTTTGTAAAATTGATTCCAGAAAAAAAACTTGTTGAAAACAAATCGTAGACAATTTCATTATCAATAACATTGCTCTCTTTAACAATCTTGATAAAGTTAATAGTTTTCAAGATAAATGATAAATAATAATTCAGGACACAGTGAGGCCGATGCGGCGCATGAGTCAGAGAGAGACGGCGATACTTAAAAGTAAGGGACGCATACTTGTGAACGCGCGTAATAAACAATAAAAAAACAGGTATAAACAATGAAATTTTTTCAAATCTCAATTAAGGATATTATTAACTATTGAATAAAGAATGAAAAACAAATTATTTTTTATATTTTATTCTTTTTTTTAATATATTTTTCATGGGTCAAAAGTACCCAAATTTGAGATTTTTCGAACCTTTAAAAATTCATATTTCCAAAAATATTAACTTTATCGTGAAAAGTCATAGGACTTCTTTATTTGTATTTCAATAAATAATATTAAAAAAAAATTGTCCGGTTGGAAAATAACAATTTCTTGCAATTGTTTAAACAATTTTTTTTATATTATTTATTGAAATAAAATAAAAAAGATCTCATGACTTTTCACAATAAAGTTAATATTTCTGGAGATATGAATTTTTAAAGGTTCGAAAAATCTCAAATTTGGGTACTTTTGACCCATGAAAAATATATAAAAAAGAATAAAATATAAAAAATAGTTTGTTTTTTATTGTTTATACAATAGTTAATAATATCCTTAATTGAGATTTGAAAAAAAAATTTAAAAACAAATTGTAGACAATTTCATTATTAATAACATTGCTCTCTTTAACAATCTTGATAAAGTTAATAGTTTTCAAGATAAATGATAAATAATAATTCAGGACACAGAGAGGCCGATGCAGCGCATGAGTCAGAGAGAGACGGCGATACTTAAAGGTAAGCGAAATTAACAATAAAAAACAGGTATAAACAATGAAATTTTTTTTAAATATCTATTAGGAATATTATTAACTATTGTATAAAGAATTACAAAAAAATATTTATATATTTTATTTTTTTTAAATATATTTTTCATGAGTCAAAAGTACCCAAATTTGAGATTTTTCGAACCTTTAAATATTCATATCTCTAAAAATATTAACTTTATCGTGAAAAGTCATGAAACTTTTTAATTTGTATTTCTATAAGGAATATAAAAAAATTTTGTCCGGTTGAAAAATAACAATTCCTTGCAATTGTTTAAACAATGTCGGTTTAAACAATATGGCACGGGGTTGCCCCATGGCAACATGCCTTTATATCATCAGTAGGGCAATTCGAAGAGGATCGCATAAAAAAATTGAGGTGGAATAGTTTTCGGTACTCATGCGCCGATTCCTCCTAGTCTAGTAAGGGTTACACGCACAATTTTTTCAAGCAAGCACGTTTGATGACTATATTGGTCCTTGCAAGTTATCGGAGTTCCGCCATTTTAGACGGGTAGCGCCCTCGGTGGCGTATCGCGCAAAGTTTCACCAGCAATTACCAGCTGCTTATTGTTTACTGTTGTTTACGTGCAATTATATTCGGCACAATTTGGCATGTTTGGTCGGGAAATATTTTTTGCTAGTGTTTTCCAAGTAGAACGGCAGTCTATCTTATCGGCGGAATGGAGGACGTTAGTGCTGCAAGTGCTTGAATACTAAAAGGGGTGTATTCAGTATTACAGTTTTTCAACTGATCCGAACAAATTGAAAAAACGTCAAGTAGGGATAAAAGCTGTAAAACGAGTATAGTGAGTAGAAAATACTTTCATTCGTTATTTTTGGTAGATAAAAATGATCAACAAAGCCGTTGAAATTGCCTGGTTAGAGTGAAGATGTCTACCTACTATTTTAAACTCGTGTAAAAAATATTACAGAAACGAAGAAATATCGTCTAGATAATGATAATAATAATAATGTTGATGAGGTTTCTTGTCTTGGATTACATTTTCGAAAAAAGTTCGTGGGTTGGAGGACAGGTATAAGAGACAACGTGATTTTAAGCCGACGTTTCGTCCATATATTCAGACTTCTTCAAGGCTACAAAGAACAGCTTACTAAGTAACGTTTACACATTTTACACGTTTTAAACAAACAACAATAAGGACAATGACTTTTTTCAAACAATGAAATAAATTAAAGAATAAATTTTGCGTGAAATTTTAAACAAGAAAACCATTATATGGAATTAGAGTGAGATACATAAGTGTATATAGATATGTAAATGAATATATGGACGAAACGTCGGCTTACAATTGCGTTGTTGTCTTATACCTGTCCTCTAACCCATGAACTTTTTTTGAGAATAATAATAATAATAAACGGCTTTATTATTTTCAGTACAACACAATATTGGCAAACATTTTTGGAACTACAGGTACTATAAAACTGAAAATAAAAGGCGGAGTTCAACTCAAGCAGTAGGTTAAATTTACTACTGACTTCCCAAGTAGCACACAGAGGTCATAATTCGGTTGTACAGACGTCTACTAGACCTTTCGCAAAAGTCCATGACTTATGTCTTGTAATATGCCAAGACGTCGCTATGTATGCCAATACGACAAAAAGGCACACTCTTGCGACGTCACAGCGACGTTATAAAGTAGTGGTAATGACTTGCCAATATAGACTTATAAAAGCCAGTCGCAAAAGGGTCGTTCTGTGGTCTTAGTGTAGTCATTATATCATTATGCATGAAGGTCATAATCTTTCTAATATAGTATTACAATATGTATACCATATCAAAAGATTTTAAATTATATCAATATAATATATAAGTCAGCCTTCCTTTACATGTTCATGATACTCTGTGACCGTGACAGTTATCGAGATAAAAATGATTTTCATTTATGTGTCTTTAAAAATTGTTCTGAAACTCTAGTGACAAAGCAAATCAATTTTTACGATCAAAATCCAATTCTACTCACTCAAAATTCATGCGCCTCGGAAATGAAGAGAGATAAATATTTATTTTCATTTCAGAAAAAATATATTTAATCAATTTTTCTCATTAATCTTTGAAATATGTAGACCATATTACGAAATATACTTGATTAGCACATCTCCAATGATTTTTAAATTGATATAACACCCAGGGTCCCATATTTTTTATTTTAAATATTGTTGTTCCAATATGGCTACCAGAATGATGTTATAAATCAATCGAAAAACATGGATGCCGTCCTTCTAGTGTCCAAAAGTTGTAATTACTCCGGTATGTGCTATCATACGAGTGTCTCAAAGACATCGCAATATCTTACATAGTAGCAAGTTTTGTTGTACTAACGTCGTAACGCTATCAAAACAGAAAAAGATATACACTGAGTGCATAAGCATTCCGCTAGTTCCGCCTAATGGAAAACGCTAAAAATAACTGACATTTACAATAGAGGTTATGTTGATGTTGAACAGTTATATTTAAATATTTTTTATTTATCACTCGAAGTGCACATACATATTATTTATGTCTTTCCTTGTTGTGAAACCAATTGAAGGAACTGGATGAAGTTCATTTTTTTGCAGTGTCCCGATAGACTGATTAATTATTTCAGATGTTAATTTTGGAGTCTGCAGTCATCCTTCCTCTCTATATTTTTCTATACGCTTCAGTTCTCTTGTGAGGCAGATTGGATTTTTGTTTTGGCATTTTAATCATTCATACGGAACTGAATATTCTACATACATAACACAATATACCTATCCAATAAAAATAAGATTACCAACAAAAATAATCTAACCTAGATACATAATGTAATCATTACGACCAAAGTTCATCAGTTGATAAAACTACATCACATGAGTACAATATGTAGTCGTAGAAACGTTTCAAAAATCTATTCATTAGAACCACATATGTTCATTGTCATCATAACCTCACAGCAACTGCTCTTAAGTTCTACTTAACGACACATACAATTTATTTACATACAAACCACAGTACAACTTCATCTCGAGAATTATTTATTGTACTCTCGTTATATCTACTACTAACTTTTTGGTTTCAAAACATACAAACACGTGGTCTTTAAGACGGTATAAGAAGTCATTATGTTAATTTTATGACTCTGTGCTACTTGGGTTGTTCTTCCACTCAACCTTCAAAGGTCTCAAGCATCAGATTGGAACTTACTTTGGTAAATAAAATTCTTTTATTATTTTGTAAAAAAAAATCACTGAGGTCTTTCAAAATTGGTCAGGTCTGGTTTTCTCTTAGCATATGTTTTAGACTGGTTCTGAATTTTGACAATTTGAGGCTTTTTAAAGTGGCATGAATATAATTATTGTATACATTGCAAATTTGGGAACTGTAGGGGCGTTTGATAAATTCAGTTTTGAAAGGAGGACTGATTGTATGTAGATCGGTTCTGAATTTCAATTTATTATACAAATAAGAAGGACTTTCATTCATAATAATTTTATGATAGAGACACGACGAGTGCAGTATCCTTCAATTTTCCATGTTCAGCCAGCGAGTCTCTTTAAGTTTATGAGATATTCTTTCCCTTTTCTCATACCATGTATGAAACGCAGACAAGAGTTCTGCACTTTCTTTATTTTTTGTGTGAATTGACAGGTTAAATTTGGTCCATAAAGTCAATCAGCATAGTTGAAGAGGGACAAAATCAAGCTATCACATATTTTTATTTTGAGTTTGATCGATAACAAATGTCTATCACTATAAATGAGTTTAATCGTGGAGTATGCTCTCTGTGAAAGTTTTTTAACATAACTCCCAAATCTGAGCTTACAGTCGATAATAACACCGAGACTATTTGCTTCATCTGAAATAATCATATGAGTATCTTCTATGATGATATTAACTGAATTTTTTATAGTAGATTTGTATTTTTGGGACCGAATGCAATTACATTAGATTTGCTTGCATTTATAATGAGACAGTGATCCCTCGCCATGTTAACAAAAGACCTTAGATCTTCATTAATCATGGCACAGGCATCATCTATCTCAGTAATACAGCTGGGTATCATCAGCATATAAGTGCATTTTACACTGTTTCAAACTTCTTATATGTGCGTGATGTAGATGTTAAAGAGTAATGGACCCGAAATTTAACCTTGTGGGACTCCAGATTTGAGGCCCACGTAGTTTGACTTTTCTTGAAGTCGTACTTTTTGTCGTACTTTTGTCTCCTAATTGCCAACTTTTATCAGTAAAAACAATTTATGAGAAATTCATGGAGAATATCAGCTAGTATTACCTTTCAAAATTGCTGCTAGGTGCTTCCATCGCCGATTGTAATGGAATCTGGGGTAGTTCTGCCTGCTTGGCTGCTGAGCACGAATCTGCAATCAAAAGAGCTCTTGAATATTTCGAGAGTCCCTCACAAGAACGATAAGGGTGATTTTTATACTTCCTTCTTCTGTAATAAAAACTATTCCAATCACATTTTGTCGTTCTTTAAGTATATCCTTCTCATCTGTAAATATACCCTGCTAATATATTTTGAACTATCGAAAAAGGTTATATACGCCAAAAGGCAAATGTTAAGTTAGTGCACTCATGCTCCCTTAAATTTTTTTGTGTTTTTGCCTCCTGAACACGAATGCGGCGGTTATACCGTTTCCAAGTGAGAACACTTTTTACTTTTTTATAACCTTATTTTCACCGTTTTCTCGCACAAAAATCACTCAAAAGCCTCCTTCTTTTTTTCAGCATAAACAATAAACCCTAAATAATTTATTTTCGGCACAACTTCGCACAAAATATTGCAGGTTTTATGGAAAAAATCCTCCTTCTCAACAGTTACAAATAAACAAACTTCACACATCTGACAGATGAAATATAGCAACTCACTTTTCTGCACGTTGGTAATAACAGATAAATCACCGCCAAATTTTCCCAGTCTAATTAAAAATGCAATTGATGCAGTTCTGTTTCGTACCAGAGCAGTATAATCAATCAATTTAATCATTTTCAAAGTTAATTGTTTACAATTAAATATTTTTTGAATGACAAAATGGTTCCCAAAAAAATAGGAAATATGAATGAAGAGTCCTATTTGAATTATAAAAGTTGGCAGTGATTTATTTGTTATAACCAACATGCAAAAAAGTTGAAGTTACCAAATTGCATCTGTCAGATGTGTGAAGTTTGTTTATTTGTAACTGTTTAAAAAGGAGGATTTTTTCCATGAAACCGGCAATATTTTGTGCGAAGTTGTGTCGAAAATAAGTGATTAAGGGTTTATTGTTTATGCTGGTGAAAAAAAGGAGGCATTTTGAGTGATTTTTATTCGAGAAAACGGTGCTTGAAAAGTAGGTTATAAAAAAGTTAAAAGTGTTCTCACTCGGAAACGGTATGAGAACGCCGCATTTTCCTTCCGGATTATGTTCAGGAGGCAAAAACATGTAAGAAAAGCCTTTTACCTAAATTAAGGGAGCATGAGTGGACTAACTTCACATTTACCGCGTAAAACAGCGTTTCCCAATCGCTGGAATATAACCTCCTAAATCAATTTTTTTCCAAATGAAGAAATACAAAGATCTGAATGAAAGCAGATTTTTTTGACGGTTCAATATGTATATTTGAGGAACATTTGAAGATGAACACTATACAATAATGACAAAATATGTTTGGGATTTTTTTTGTGATAAAGAGGGTAGAATTATATTTTAAGGGACATAAGGTAAGATTCTTGTTCAGAGACAAACATACCTAGTGTCTAAATTTTATAGAAAACAAAGCAATTTTATCAATTTGTCATGCATAATAATATCTATTCATATTCGAATTAAATCAAAACTACTATCATCCTACCTGTTCACCAGGACCTCGAGTCACAAGTCACATACACATATACATTTTCACGAAATGAGAATCTCAAAAACACAATCCTTCGTCAAGAATGTGTATTTCTATTTGGCCCGCGCGAGATCAGATACTTCGTTCAACTACACAGCGTATAACTGACCCAAAAATCTATTGTTTCGATTGCAATTTTTTGTTGTGCTATGAGTAAGCGATAACAGAGGAATTTTAACGTGACTGGTAATTATTAAGAACCATTTAATTTGTCTGGCTTTTTGCATACATTTTTAATGGTTATTAATAAATATGCTATAAAAATGTCAAAGTGCCTAAAGTATATATTGTGCATATTTAAATAATACAAATTCTGGGCAGTCGGGCCATACTTCAAATCCGTGTAAATGGCCTGAGATTTTTATTTCTGGATTTTATGAATGCTGAAATAAGAGATCAAATTTTTTTTTTAATTCTTGATAATTTACGTAGGCCGTGCATTAGAAGTTTTTCAACTTGCAGTTGGATTAGAAAATAGAAATTTGGTATGCTGTCATGATCGATCATGCCCGTTCTACCCAAACTATTTTCAATCCTACAGCCATACAGGGTGTGCCAAAAGTCGGTACCAATGATCTTATTTTGGATGGAAACCCACTTTATTTTCACATGGTTCGATTGGCCTTCTAACTCTAAGGTCAACTCATTTTTTCTGGAAAAAATTACCGCCGTAGTAGTTTACGAAAAACTTCGTATTTGCAAACCGTTGGAAATTAGGAAAGCAAATTTGTGGAGCAGGTAGCTGGAAATCCAGGATAACTCCCTCTATGGTCTCATTTTGTACCATATGGGCGTAAGAAATTTTCAAATCTTGCATTCAAAAATGGTCAAAAACTCTATTGTTTTTCAAGTGGCACCCATTATTTTTTTTACATTATTCGAAAAAAAAAATTTTAGGGGTTACTCAAGCATTCCATATACCTAACTTCAACCTCTATCGAGATATTAAATACCTCATCTAGTTCTTCAATAAGGAGAACATCGTCTGCCATCCTGGAGCTTCCATCTTCAATTTATGAATTCTGACAAAAAATCAATAATCTTCGACTAAATTCATAATTTCCGACCCCAAAAACCCCGACATACCAATTTTGAATAGAAACTGTCCATTATCACAAACATCTTGGAGCCGCCATCTTGAATTCATGAATTTTGACAATAAATTCATAATCTCTGACCCCACATACCAATTTTGAAAAGAATCGGACCATAATCACAGAGATCGTCCGCCATCTTGGAGCCGCCATTTCAATTTTATGAATTTTGGAAACAAATTCATAATCTTCGACCCCAAAAACCCGCACACACCAATTTTCAATCTAATCGGACCTCAATTACAAAACTCGTCTGCCATCTTGAAGCCGCCATTTTGATTTTATGAATTTTTACAAAAAATTCATAATATTCGACCCCGAAAACTCTGACATACAAATTTTGAATCGAATCGGACCATAATTACAAAACTTGTGCGCCATCTTGGATCCGCCATTTTGAATAGGTATCCATTTTCATTCAAGTGATGAGGGCATACCCTCACATTATCAGGCACAAAAATATCGATCGATACAAAAATATTCACTCTACCCTCTGTAGATACCCGCTGTATGTTATGTCGAGAATTACATATGAAACAAGAATTGCTCGAAGTTTGAGTTAATACATTCAATCGGATTCAACCTGGGTCATTTTCTATGGCTTGAATTTCATTTTGAATTGACAAATTACAGTTGAAACACAACCTAGTGTTGGCAATGATGTCTTCTTGAGGTCTTCCTGCTGCATCTCGCCTAGCAACAGCCAACTCCTGAACAGGAATATTATTGTCTCCAAGAATTCGACACATTTGTCTGCGGGAAAATTGTCTGTCACACACGTAACAAATGGTTCTATTAGGAATCGGCATAATGAAAGAATGAAGAACTGATAGCCCGACTAGAAAGATTCAGACGTTCTTAATGAAAAACTCTTCCAAACACACCTATCAATCGATGAAAACTGACAGTTCTGACATGGAAACATTGGAAAATTATTTTGTTGCCCCAGAGCCTCCTTCGATATAAGACGAAAGACGTACTCCTTGCGAAAAGTGTACTCTAGACATTTAACACCTTATCAAAATCATTCGAACGAAGGAAACCACTGCTAAAGTGATAATTTTTTCTTTCGTAAGTTTATCGACCCCATTTTTTCAAAAAAAAACAGTACACTGAATTAGGAGAATGCAAGGTTGTCATTCACTGACCAATCTTCCAAAATTAATCTTTTCCGAAGTGATATATATTCTCCATTCGCACGGAAGCTTTCTATAAATTTCAATAATTATCATTATTAGAAATTATTTATAAAGCACGAACATTTCCCACAATGTTTCATTTTCTAGACTAGTAAATGTAAAAAGTGTTTTTTACAAACTTTTATTTGTACGATTTCTGTCTGTCTGTCCAATCGACTTGAATTTGGCAAGTCTTCATCATTCCAGAGACAATGCATTATGACATTTTCGTATAAAAACCAAGATGGCGGCCAAAATGGCCAAGGAATTTATGGCGTGATTCTAATCAAAATGGATTTTGGGTCGGAAATCATGCTTTTCTTGTCCAAATTAGAAAATTCAAAATGGCGGCTTCAAAATGGTGGACAATTTTTGTGAATTATGATTTGATTCTATTCAAAATTGGTATGTAAGAATTTTTGGGGTAAGAAATCATAACTGTTTTGTCAAAAATATAAAAAAAAATAAATAAAAAATAAATAAAAAAACTTTTTAAAGACAATATTTTATTAAATTGCACTACAAAGGAAAAAATAATTCCTTCAGAGGTGTCCCGCTATTCTGAGAGTAACAGATTCAAAAGCTTGCCGCGCAATGTTTTCGGTTTGAATACAAATATGAATTCTTTTGCGACAAGTTTTTGAATCTATCACTCACAGAATAATGTGACACCCCTGAGGATTTTTTTCTTTCTAGCGCATTTCAATAAAAGCTTGTCTTTAAATTTTTTTTTATTATTATTATTTCATATTTTTTATGTAAAATATATTGAAATATATTTCAAAATTAGTTTATTGGATAAATATTCACAAAACGTAGATATTTTAGTATCGCGGACTTTCTTGTGGAATTTTGAGAGGTATAATACCCCCACCATTCAAATGGAATTAGCTTTCAAACAATGGGAAATCAGTTCCAACCTTGAGAGGGTTGTTACTTCTGATACAGTTCAATTTTCTCTAGTTTCTTTGGAAAAAGGGCTTTCAAATGAAAGACATTTCATTGAACATATATAAGGTATTGCATTTTTGGAATATATACCGCAATAATCTACACCGAATATTTTTCAACAAGAAGAATTGCTTGAAAATAGCCCACTTTGGTCTCTCCTGGAGTATATGGGTATCAATAAAATCCGAACATTCAAAAGTATGTAGCCGACAAACGAGTCCGGAGACCTATGCTGATATTGATGACAATATATCGGACTCCTCAAACCGTACATTATATAAAAAATTCAAGAAAATTAACAGATTTTTTCTCGAAATACAGGGTATTCATTGAAAAAAAACGCATTTTTTTAATAAACTTGGACTGTATCTTTTTACTCACCCTGTATACATGGAGTTACTATACGACGTTCTTAACATTGAATGATGTTTGATATATATATATATATATATATATATTCATATATATATATATATATATATATATATATATTATATATATATATATATATATATACGACATGCTCTCCCCTATCCGAACTAAAAAACGAGGGGTTAACGTACCCCTATTTTCGAACCACCCTGTATAAAAAAAAAGTCAATTAACTTCGATCCAGATTGAGGTAGTTTATTCAGGCTAAATTAAATCTTCAATTTTCATCAAAGAACTCACACTGGTTGGTTTAAAATTAATCGAATTGGGTTTTTTTTTTGTTTACCCTGTTATAGAGCACAAAACGAAAAAGTATAATGGAAACGAGATCAACGTGACATTGTACATCATAGTATTCCCAGAATAAATAGGCGTTTTGTCAATTATCGGAATTGTAAAAAATTCTGAGCAGAAAGCTTCACTTTTCATCTTTCACACCCTGTATCTCAAAAACTAGTCGGTGTTTTTTTAGTGCCCATGGATACTTTTTCCGAAAAAGTACAAATCTACAACATACCGAAAATTCAGGAAATTTAACCGTAAGCCATTTTCCATAAGGATGGTGCGGGGTAGTTTTATTTTGTTGAAAAATATTGAAAAATCTGTCATTTCAATTTTTTGATGTGTGGACCATCGGGGGCAATCCGTTTCTTACTTTATAGCAAACCAACTGAGTCTTGCATTTTTGATTTTGTAAATTCGAAGGTCTGTAACTGGTAACGAAGGATTTTAGGAAAGAAAGTTAATTGAAGTACTGCTGATATTTTGACTCCATCTATACATTCCCGAGAGGAAAAGAAGTAGATATACTGTATTCATTTGCCTTTTTAGTATTCAAACTTCGAAGTGTATGAATTTTAATTATTTCATTTCTCTACTAGTCTATCTTTCATTCATCATGGTTTTTTTTATTGCTTCATGTATAAAGGAAGACGTCTTTCAAGAGGACATACGATGTGAAACTAAATAATTTGACAAACTAAATTATGTATAAAATCTTTTGTGAAGAACTTTTTCAGGCTCCTTATATATAGAAAACCAAAACCAAACCAATGAAGCAAGCGACTCATAAGATCATCGATTATCATGTTTACTAAAATATTTTCAAGATTTAACGAAGGTAGGTCGATATCTTTCTCTATTAGCGTTTCTTGTTTTTCTTTGTACAGTTAATGCTTCTCATAAAATAAATAATAAAAAAGTTACTCTAATTAGGGAAATTAAAGACCCAATTTGGATTTGTTCCCCTATTCCAACACCGAAAAACATTTTTCGAAAACCCATACATAAACAATTTTAAGTATCTCACATAAACCGGAGATTTCACGCAAACTTTCGCACACCGAAAAATTAGTTCCAGGAAGAACAATCATTTTGTAAAGGTGGACGTCAGAAGAGTCTACCTACCTGGATTAGCAGGGGATTGCATTTCGTAGAATAGGGTTTAAAAATACCTTCAAAGCCGAAAATAGTTGTTACACATACCAAGTTCGGAAATCTGTACGTGAAATTCACATACTTCACGTGTGGCGAAGGGCAACAATATAGAATAGGCGTACCATTGGGGGTAACATTCAAAAAATCGTTCAGAAAAATTTATTATATAATTCCTGTTCGAATACTTGCAATACATTTCACATATTGTACTGAGGCACAAATGATTAAAATGATTTATTATTTGATAACTATCGATAAATATTTAATGTATTTTTAAGTTTAGTACACTGATATATGTGTACAGTGAAATGAAGGTAATTAAGTATATTAAAAAAAAAACAAGAATTGATAAACTGGATATTCCACTTTTTGGTAGGAAGTTCTTGGGATTGGGATTCTTTTGTTGGAATCACACTTAAATTATATTATAGACGTTTCGCCCCTGGCCGGGGGCATCTTCAGTACTTTTTTTCCTTTTTGGTTTAATGTTTTTTCATTTTATATACGTATATATTCCATAAAATAAAGGCGTGAAGTATAAATCCTTATTTTGTATGCAAAATCCAAAGATTATGGGTTTTTCCTAGCAGTTCGTACTTATACCTACCTGGATTTACTACGATAAGCCGACGATAAGCGATTTATTACTCCATGCCTGTATTTTACGCACTATAGCTAGTTGGTTTACAAAAGAATCTGGAAAGGGAAAATACAATTAATGTCTTATCGTGTAACGATAGCTGAGATCTTGTGGGTGAAATAGTTAGGTGCGAAACGTGTATAATACCATACTTTGAGATTGATTTCAACAAAATAATCCCAATCCCAAGAACTTCGTACCAAAATGAGAAACATATACCAGGATTCAAGAAAACCTCACTACCTAAATATATATAAAATCAGCTACAAAATATGGTTGATTGAGTTAAAAAATATGGAAGACAAAATAATGGCGATGAAAAATAAAATAAAACTAGAGATACAAAGCAACGGAAGAAACAAAGGGGGACAAAATAACAAAGATAGGGTTTCTCAAGCTAACAGTTAGTGAAGTCCATCCCAAAAAACTAACAATAACAAAAGATGATACATCGAGGAACAAAGGGAAGCAAACATGAAACATAAAAAGTTAAATTATATTATTGAAACTAAGAAAACATATTCAATGAGTTAAAACGGAGAGCAGAAGATAAGTATACAGAGAAGCGACAGGGAAAGAGAAATACTACTGGGAACATGGAATGTCAGAGGAATATTTGAAGGGGAAGCTATGAAAAATGCAAATGAAGAATGCTAACAAAACAAAAGGAGGAAAAAAAAAAAAAAAAAAAGAAAAAATTTCAAAGAAATGGAAGGAAGCGTATAAGAATAGGGAAGAGAAATGTCCACTGGGACATACGAAAAGAAAGGCAAGGCTAACAATCTAAAGCAATCTCTATTTCAAAAATATAGAGGGTTGGCCATTAGCGGACGAGAACGAAATAATTGAGATATGGAGAGAATCTTTCAATGAGCTAGTGATCAGGTATTATGGACAGGAGACAGAATATATAGATGAAGAGGAAGAAATAATTGAAAGAAATTGATCCAAGCATCCAAGATAAAACAGCTGCAAACTATACCAATACCAACTCCCAAGAAGAGGCTAACCTACGATATATGGAGTTTGTAGGAAATAGAAGAAATGTGGAACTGTTTTTAACAGCTATCAGCCACAACATGAGGATGCGCCCAAATTAAATATATAACATGTTGTGTTACTCTGTGTAATAATAATAGATAATAATAAGATATATTTATTATAATTTTCTTTCACCTGCGAAATCCGAAATAGCTCAAAGTTACTATAAATTACGGCTGCTTTTTTCCGAACTGTTTTTTTTTTTCGAGACCTTTTCTCCGTCGGCTTTTATTGCTAGATTCGTTTTATCCCAAATCAGAGCGTGTTCTTTGACTATAAATATTTATTTTTTCAGTCATGGGTAAATAGTCGAACCAATTATACTTCGATGGTTCAGTTTAGTTTAGAGTTTATTTCACTACGTTATGTAAATAGATACATTTGTAGCAAGTCAAGACATACAAACAAAGCCTGATGCTAAAATAGTAGTAGTATAAGTAGTATAAGTAGTAGTATAAAAAACTAGTATTTAAGTACATTAAACAGTTTTTGTTCAAGATATGACAAATATATATATATATATATATATATATATATCGAATTCATTTACATGTTCGTGGATGTCAAGAAGTGATAAATATATAATGTAGGAAGGGGCATCAGTCCCAAATTCTTGAATATAGGTTGGCAAGTGTCCTTATAACCTGCATTCGCAATTATCCTAACTGCTTTTTTCTGAAGTTTGAAAACTCTATCTGAAGAAGACGAGTTTTCCCATAAGACAATACCATATCTGAGATGTGAATGAAAAAAAGCATAATATACTGTCAACAAAATATTGGGACTAGTTATTGATTTCAACTGTCGGAGCTGGAATATGTATTTAGAGAGTTTAGAACTGAGATAATAATAATAATAATAATGTTTATTCACTAGAAAGAGAATTACAATGAAACATAGAAATATATAAGTAAATAAACGGAGTAAATCACAGAAGCAAAAAGATGCTTGTTTGTGATTGATAAATTAAATTAAATTAAATTGTACCTGATAAGGACCACAGAAGCATCAAATACTTGTATGTGGCTTATATGGTTTAAAATATATAAGTACAGATAATCACTTTGTTTAAAATTGCTCAATCTATAGATATTTGAATGTAGTGTGTTATTATGGCTAAAAATATAAAGTTAAAAACACAGATAAAAATATGAAATCAATATGAAATCACAACGATAGGGGACTATTTAAAATCACTTAATCTATAAATATTTTAAAGTACTGCCAATATAATTTAATTGGAAAGTATATTAATAAATAAATAAATTAACAGAAATATTAATATCTAACTAATTACAGGAGTAAAATGTTCGTAATCAAATCAAATGTTATAATCTATATATAAAATAAGACATGTAAATTTTCAGTTTATAGAACAAAATAATATAATATAATATCACAAAGAAATTAAATCTTCAAAATTAACACTGAAACCATTTACGTACGTTATTCTTGCCAATTGTCTGGAGAATTTACTGAATTGGTGTCTATCAGTCAGTGACAGATGAGTTTTTGTTGCTGTCTAATTTCTCCGGTCGAAAATTTCCCGAATTCTTTCACGCAGAATACTTGAAATAAATGTATTTATGTCCTTTTTAAGCCGTGGAAATGTTTCAGAGGTCTGTATGTTTTCTGGTAGTGCATTAAAGGCTGTTGGGCCCAAAAAACTATATGATCTCTGCCCTATGGTTTTCATTGTATGTGGAACTATATATTTGGTTCTGTTACGTGTGATATGGTTGTGACTCGGTTTGTTGAGTTTATTCTTTTCTTTATATTGATTCAAGACAAGTATTTTGTATAGTAATTGTCTCAAGTCAAATATACCCGATTCTTCATACAATTTGTCTGAACTATAGCGGATAGGTTTGTTCAGCATTATTTTCAAAAATTTCCTCTGAATCACCTCTAGTGGACGCAGGTACGTTTTTGATACCCCGCCCCACCCAAGTATACAATATGATAGGTGGCTTTGTACTAGGCTATAATAAATTTTTTTTGTTTGTTTAAGGTCTATCCTATCTTTCAGCTGACGAAACTTATAAAGAACAGTTCTCAGTTTCTTCAGCAGATAGTTTATGTGATAGTCCCATCTTAAATGAGAGTCTATAATGACTCCTAGATATTTTATTTGTGTTGTTGAAGATATTTTAAGTGTGCTTCCTATTGTGATAAATTGAAAGTGTGGCAAAAACGATTTGTAGTTACAGAACGGGACGAAGTAGGTTTTGCTACAGTTCAAAGATAGTTGTTTATGATCGAACCAGTCTTTAATGAATTCCATATCCTTCTCAGCCTTTTCTTTTACTTCAATCCATGTGTCCCCCGAATAAAACACAGCGGTGTCGTCTGCAAAGCTGATTATTTTGCCAGTGGCTCCTGCTGAGAATAATTCGTTTATATATATACAGAAAAGTATTGGCCCTAGCACGGTTCCTTGTGGTACTCCGCATTTTATTGTTCTTTTACTACTCTTAGTATTTTCGATTCTCACAATTTGCTGTCGATTATCTAGGTATGATTTGAGTAATTCAAATGGGTTTCCTCTAATTCCAATATGTTCTAAACTATTGAGTAGAATTGAATGGTTCACAGTATCAAAAGCCTTCGATAAATCAATAAAGACTCCTATTGATGGTTTGCTTCCATCAAGGGCTTTGTAGATGAGGTCTGTTAACTGTATCACAGCATTCTGAGTTGACTTTCCTTTTTGAAACCCAAATTGGGATTCGGATAGGATTTTATGTTTTTCAAGATAAGAGTTCAATCTAACTTTAATCAACTTTTCGAGAATTTTACATCATAAATATGATGGAACCAGTTGAGATTGTCCTCTAAGGTAATCCCTAGCAGATTAACACTTTCACCTGTTTACATTTTGTTAACAGACGAAAAAATCGGATTTTGAGTTTTGTCCTTATTTAACTTCAATCAAAACATTTCCAGTGACCCACTTTTCAGCCTGATTTTGTGAATGTTTCATGGTGGTAACTAAGTTTTGACAATTTTTGCCGGAGCAGATAAGTGTGCTATCTTCAGCAAAAACGCGACATTCACCAGGTAGCTTGTGATGAAAAAAATCATTGATATAAATGATGAGAAGAAGAGGTCCCAGCACAGAGCCCTGGGGTACTCCAGTTTTCACTATTTCAAATGATGATTCTTCGTTATTATTAAGGACCACTCCTTTCGATTGTTGAGGTATGCTTGAAAAAAGCAAGAGAATATCGTGAGAGACGCAGTCGAAGGCTTTACTCAGGTCATAGAGAGTGACCGCTGTCAGCTGCCCGTTTTTGAAGCCCTCAACTACCTCTTTCACGACTTTAGTTGAGGCTTGATTGGTAGAGCATGATATCCGAAAACCATATTGATCCTTGGTTAGAAGCTTCTTGCTTTCGAAGTACATCTCCAATCTAGTTTTCAATATTATTTCAAAGATTTTACCAAATATGGGTATGATCGATATTGGGCGATATTTTTCCAGTTTGTCTAGCTCTCCTTTTTTCAAAACTGGGATTATCTTGGTGAGCTTCAGCTCATCAGGAAATATTCCCTCAATTATACAGGTATTGTATAGGATACCCAAGTAGCATTTTTAGTGGACGGAACGTAGCGGCCACAATTCTAGAAAACTTTGAGGTGTTTGACCACAACCACTGCCACGTAATAAACACGGTTCTATCACGCGGCGGCTACCAAATTGGGGAACACTTTTTTGGTGGCTGCTACGTTCCGATCTACGTTCCTGAATCTCAGATAGCCACATTCCAACCACGTTGTGGTCACCTGGCAAAAACGTGGATATGTAGTGGCCGACACTAGACACGTTAAACAACTGACTGCATTTGTGTAAATAATATGTAGCTCGATCTATGTTCATCAATATATTTTTATGATGAATGTTCCTCATTCTCATTCAAACAGAATTAACAATTAAGGTATAAATATTGAGCAGGAGCACAAGTCAGAGATACGATCTATTTAAATCAACCTTTTTATACAAAATCAAGAAAACTTGTCTATTGAAAACGCACAACCCATTTCATTTTGAATGAATATCATTCACGTGACAGGTAAAACGAACTTTTGTAAGCCACAATAAAATAATTTGAGAAAAGTTAGGTTAGTTTTCGTCATCGCACGGACCAATCCACGGTCACTTCAAAATCAAGGAAAATTGTGTATTGAAAACGCAAAACCCATTTCATATTGAATGAATATCATTCATGTTTCACGTAACAGGTTAAACTAACTTTCTGTAAGCCACAATAAAATAACTTGTGAAGACTTAGGTTAGCTTTCGTCAGCGCGGGAATGGTGAATTTTTAAGGTTATTGTAATTATTAGATAGCAAGAACGTGGCAACCATCACCACATATCACAATCATCTGCCTGCCACATTG
Organism: Gonioctena quinquepunctata; assembly: GCA_018342105.1. Lineage (NCBI taxonomy): Eukaryota > Metazoa > Arthropoda > Insecta > Coleoptera > Chrysomelidae > Gonioctena > Gonioctena quinquepunctata. Next base: position 1,706,546 of record JAFIRS010000001.1, on the reverse strand, counting down.
AAGGTTTTATGGAAGTTACCAAAACGTCACCGAAACTATCATACTCTCTTGAAAGTGACGGTGACTTCTAAGTGATATTTAAGTGGAACAGGATGGTTACCGCAACGGATATTTTCCACTTTTAAGTTTAAAAACCTTTAAACTGATTTGCTCGGTGGCCATAATGTTTCAGACACCTCAAATGACACTAATATGTTATAGAACTTTGGAGTGGCTACCATAGATGGGAATTACGTGGCTACAACCATACAAATATAAAACTTTAGTTATTCTTACCGTATAGTGGTAGATTTAGTTATGATTACGTGATAACCACCGAGTCGAAGTTGCAGTATCAGTTTCCGTCACTATAATGCTGCTTGGGATAGTTAGAGGTTCTATTAGAAATTGAATGGATTCTTTAATTATTCAGATCATACAAGTCGAAACAACTTGAATTTTTCAATTGGTCGATTGCATTGAATACTTCTGAGTCTGTGATGGGTTGTAGAAAGAAAGAGCCAGGAAATGTAGGCTTCAACTGATCATCAATCGAACTGAAAACAGATTGGTCGCTGTTGACATCAACAAGTTGTTTCATTATGATTTCTGCTATAGTGGCAGAAATGCATTATATTCATGAGAATTGATATTTTCCCTAATTTTATTATGGATTTGCGTATTGCTTTCGAATTTTATCAACCTCCAGCAATCTTTGATCTTATTATTCGATTCTGATACATAGTTGTCGTATGATTTTCTTTTAGCTTCAACTATTGTTTTATTGTAAGTTTTGTTCAGTTGTTTGAAAGTTTCTTGATGATTTGGATAGTTCGTTAAACCACTTCACTGGTGCATTCAGATTATTTCGGTAGACTTTTTTGAGAGGAAAATGTTCATGAACAATATTTTGATAAGTATCAAGTATACCATCATGCTAACCGAGTTTTTATCGTTAAATATACTCCAATCAACATATGTATCGGTTAAAAACTCTATCTACGTAGGATGCTGATTGTTTTTCGATTTTCTCACGCATCGAGACACGATGTCTAGCATAACAACTCCGCCTTAGGATTCAACCGGTACCCCTCGTACTTCACTGGAAGGGTCCAAAAGCTGCACACAATAGATCCGTAGGGGGCAAAGCTCCTAGTTTTTACTCACGACCGGCTGAATGGGCGAACAATTTTTTTCGTCCATTGTGGCACCCGAACAAGATATTTCTGTACCAGTCTTAAATTTCAACGTGAACTACCACGCCCTGTATTTTACCTTGTCATTCATTTACAATTTTTATGTTTTGTGTGCCGGTGACGTTTTGCGTTTTGCCAAAAATGAAGGTATATTCCACAAAGATAGATACTTAATATTCTCACAAAGGTATTTTCATTGACTTTTCTGCCAAAATTTGGACCACAATGGCGAGGGAGAACAATGAGGGTGGGATGAATGAATGAAAAAGCTAGGTAAAAGAGAAATCACCTTGACTGATATCTGATTTTTATTTTTTATTTTTGGCATTTCATTGACAAGATCGTTTTAAGGATTCATTTAGAAAAAACATCTACCTACTCGAATTGTTTAGCTATTTTTTTTTCATTACATCACTATCCGGGAGTTATCTTTTCTTCTCCTTAGCGGAACTTCATTCATATTCATTCATAAAAACGTTGAATTTTGAACTATCTTGCTACTTCAAGGTATAATCACAGAACTATAAAAATATGACATTACTGATTACATACCTCGAAATGAATTCAGCTGATCAAATGCATTTATCTTACCAATCAAATCCAAATATCAGCGAATATACACCATGTTGTTAGTACAGTGTCCGCCAAAAAGTATGTACCATATGGGAAAAAAGTTTATTATTGGAGTATTGGAAAAAAAAATCTGGGGAAAAGTTTGTGCATTTCCGATTACCTAAGAATCGATTTTGACACTTGTCACGTGATCGCTAGTATGGCGGCAAATTGAAAAAAATTGCTATGAAAAGGCGAAAAGTGGGGTAAGATGGCAAGATATCAAAAAAAGTTATCTGAAAAAGTTACTTAGAATTCAATTTTATGCACATGAACGAAGTTTAAAGAGATCATTCAGGAAAATTGGAAATAGCTATTTTTTTATATTTTCCCATCTATTTAAAAATATCAAATTTGTTTCTTATGAATAGCTTGACTATACTGAAAAATTTGCATTTCAATGATAATGACAGATCTTTCTCATTTTCTCCTCACCAGAGGAGGATTTTGTCAGAACCCTTGCTGTTACTTCGGTTCGTATCTAACAGTTATATCAGAATTCCACGACATGACATGACACTTCAAAAACATCGTGTTTCCTAGATTATAATCAAGTTTCGATGATAATCGTGCATGAACATTTCACTTCGTACATAAACTGGAAAACTATTTAATTTGTCGCACTATTAATCTGAAATAGAAATTCTGAATATTTTCATAGTTTTTTCAGCATTGATCGAAGTAATTCAAATATTCTATAAACAAAACAACAAATTTACAACTATTTCTATATAATAACAATTCATATCTCAATATGCCTTCCTTCTCTTTCTATACTTAAAACCGTTTTATGGTATATCCCTTTTCGAACGTTCAACAAAAAATTTGGAGAAATTTCTGCTGCAAAATGACGGATAGTTTCTTCCAAGTGCTCAATATTTCGAAAAGGTCTGAATCTGTAAACAGTATTTTTCAAATATCCCCCCACAAGAAAAAGTCACATGGGGTCAGGTCAGGTGAACGTGGCGGCCAAGGGATTTCTGAAAACCTACCTTTCTACTTTCCAGGAAAAGTGGTGTCCAGCCAATTCCTTATTGCCAAAGTACTATGGATGGGAGCCCCATCCTGTTGGAAATACACTTTATGCCTTTCTTCTAACGTGTAAAAATTGTTCCTCAAAAAATCCAAGTACGTTTCAGCATTCAAATTCCGACGAAAGAAAAATGGTCCAATTATTCTGTCATTAAAAATCCCGCACCAAACATTCACTTTAAATGAATATTGATCACGGGCTTCTACTGCAAAATGTGGATTCTCATCCGACCACCATCTACAATTTTGAGATGAAACAACACCAGTTGAAGTGAAAGTTTACTCATCACTGAATAAAATAAATTTCGTAAATGATATATTTTCTTCAATTTTTACCTGCAGCCAAGAGGAAAAATACAAGCGTGGATCTCTCTCCTTAGGCGTGTGAATAAATTTTGGTTTATAAGGCTTGAATTTGTTTTTTTTTAGCAATCTTCGGGTAGAAGTTGAAGATAAACCCAAATTCCCAGACAATTTACTAATTGATGTTCTTGGAGTTTCAACTACACTCTGTATAACTTCTTCTTCTGCGGGAGTATTCCCAGCATGTCTAAAAAAGGCGGTGGTGATTCCGTTACATAAAGGTGGGGATATTGAGAATCCAGCCAACTTTAGACCCATTTCATTGTTACCTTCCCTCTCTAAATTAATTGAAAAGCTTGTTAAAAAATAGAATGATGACTTTTTTGGAAAAGCATAACGTTATCCATTCTTTTCAATTTGGGTTCCAAAGATCTAAAGGAACTAGTGATGCTATTTTTAACCTACTACAGGATGTTTATATCAATCTTAATGATGGAGATGTTGTGGCAGCAGTTCTGTGTGATCTAACAAAAGCGTTTGACTGTGTCAACCATAAAATCCTGTTGAAAAAATTAGAAAGGTATGGCTTCAGAGATATAGTTCTGAAGTGGTTTGAGTCGTACTTATCAGGCCGCACGCAAAGCGTGTCTCTTCAGAACAAATTATCGCAACAATTATTGATCAAATGGGGAGTACCTCAAGGATCAGTGCTTGGCCCAATTCTCTTTTTAATCTACATAAATGATCTAGCCGCAATAAAGATTACGGGAAAGTTTACTCAGTTCGCAGATGATACTACCATACTTTGGAATAATAGAAATGACGTTAATCTGCATCTACAAATCAATAATGATCTTATAAAGGTAAAAAAATGGTGCGATGCCAATCTATTATCGTTAAACATATCGAAAACGAATATCCTCACCTTTAAAGGTCATCTGCCAGAACTGTATCTGGGTAATGAAGTTATTAGCAGTACAAGAACAACGAAGTTTCTTGGCTTGTACATTGACGAAAAGTTAAAGTTTGAGGATCATATAAAAAGCTGGGCAAAAAATAGCCTCTGGATGTTTTGCAGTGAGAACGACCTCGTGGGAACTTGGTAGGGATATGGCCAAAAAGGTATACCATGCGGTAATTGACTCTCATCTGAGATATGGAATCTGCTTTTGGGGTCTTGTAGTGGATTTTTATTCGAATCTATTTTCGTATTGCAGAAAAGGGCAATTAGATACTTGTGCAGAGCTAAATTCAGGGATTCTTGTAAGCCCTTGTTCATAGAACAACGAATCTTGACCTTACCTTGTATCTATATATTAGAAATAATTTGCCTAATTCACAGTAAGTTTAGGGATCGAGTGTATGGCACCGCACAATATATCACAAGACAAACCCTAAATATAACCTTACCAATTCCAAGATCTGCACAAATAAAAATTCCATTATATATAATGGCATAAAAATGTTCAATCACTTACCTAACGAAATTAAAACGATTATGGATAAAAAAAATTCAAAAGTTCTGTGAGAAATGTTTTACTCGACAGAGCATTCTACTCGTTGGTCGAATTTTATTCTGTGAAATTTTAGATTTTTATTTTGGTTTCTTTTTGTTTGTTGTGCTTTTTAAATCGACTGATACGTATTGGTATTCACTTTGTATGTGTTATTCTGTTGATTATATTTTATTCTATTTTATTCTATTTTATTCCATTTTATTTTTATCATAATTTAATTGATTGTAAAGATCAGAATTCTGATTTCTGTATATACCCTTCTTTTTTATGTATAACTTTATACTATAAATAACACCTCCAATTTTTAATAAACTGCTCTAGTACTAAATTAATATTGTTTGAAATTCATTTGATGTAATGTATGTTTTTGTATATATAGACTTCTACTTATATGAATAATTTGACGTGTAGTAACCTGCTCTACAAATTTTGTGTTAAAATGACAAGGTAAATTTAATATATTTTTGAATATGTAACGAGGTATGTATAAAAAATAAGCATATATTCAATTGCTATTGATGTTCTCTTTTTTCTTTTTTACTGTTTTTTCACTTTGTCAATAGGAATTTCATTCTTCAGACAATAAAGTAATTTTGATTTGATTTGATTTGATTTGAAACTCTGTTTCCTCAGCAGTAACCCAGTGCCTATGTTGTTTTCTGAATAAGTTTTCCACGGACCCAGTATTTTTGAACAATTCTTCCAACAGTTACATGTGAAATAATTTTATTGGCATACCTCCCGTTGAAAATCGCTGCGGCTTCTCTTTAGCTTTTGTAATTTTCTCCCACAATGAAAACAATCTCGCTCTTTTCTTGCTGACTTAACTTATAAATATAGAGTTCTTACTTAGACCTTTGTTGCAATAAGTTTACGTATTTTCTGTCAAATGGAAGCCATGGCTATCTTGTGGAATATGAGTGAAATGTTTATGCAATACTTAAACACTGACTATTTTCAAGAGATCAAAATTTCAGGTTCTGGTGCATTTCATACTCAAGAAAGGTTGTTTGGTGTACTACATTTTAATTTTGTGGAGAAGAAGGAATTTCACTATGATCTTCTATTATAGAATCCTGATGTGATAAATAAGTAGGTAGGTAGGTAGGTAGGTAGGTAGATCACTGAATGAACCTGATTTCATTTCATATGGTTTATTTTCGATGTCTATATTTGTCAAAAAAATTGTGGAAATATTCAGAATGAAATAGTGAGTAAAATTTAAGAGACTTATAATTTACATGTTTATGTGCGAAGTGAAACGCTCATCCACGATTATCATCGGAACTTGATTATAATCTGGAATACACCATGTTTTTGGAGTGTCATGTCATCACAATTGTCGTGGAATTCTGATATAACTGTTACATACGAACCGATGTAACAGCAAGGGTTCTGACAAAATCCTATTTTTTTAATATAGTGCCCTCTGGTGAGAAGAAAATGAGAAAGTTCTGTAATTATCATTGAAATGCAAATGTTTCAGTATAGTCAAGCTATTCATAAGAAAAAAAAATTGATATTTTTAAATAGATGGGAAAATATTCCAAAAAAATAGCTATTTCCAATTTTTTCGAATTATCTCTTTTCAAATAACTTTTTTTGATATATTGCCATCTTACCCCACTTTTCACCTCTTCATAGCAATTCTTTTCAATTTGCCGCCATACTAGCGATTACGTGACATGTGTCAAAATCGATTTTTAGGTAATCGGACATACACAAACTTTTCCCCAGAATATTATTTCCAATACTCCAATAATAAACTTTTTTCCCATATGGTACATACTTTTTGGCGGACACTGTATATCCGCGAATAATAATTAATCAAAATACGCCATCAAATTATATTCCAAAATATTTACCGAAGCTTCGCTAGCGGGGTATTTTTAAAGAAATTTGGTTTCATGAATTTCAACAACAATATTGACACAAAAATGTCAAAGTATAGGTACTCACTTGTGATATAACTACAGAATATACTATTACAATAAAAAATATCCCTTATTCCATTTTATATGCCAAACTCATTCACAATAAATTCCAATGTGTTGACATATATACATCACCGACTACTAGACTGTGTTGTGAATGAAGGGTTTTGCAGTGAGATGTATTTTTACATAAATATAAATTTTTTACAATCAATAAGATGAAAATGTAATAAACACATGTGAGTCACAGAAGTGTATAACAACTATCAGTTGTTATACTACTTGTGCATGACCACTATATGCTACTACAAAATGAAATATTATTACAAAAAAATATGGAGGTTATTGTTAGTTTAGGGATAACAAAGTGTAAATGAACAAAATAAATATATTGAAATAAACGTGAAATACAGAATACAGTTCAAATGCGAAATGAATGAAATATTGGATTGAAAAATATAAATATATATATAATAAATGCCATAAAAATCTTCAATTTAGTATATATTGAGGTAAAATATATAAAATAATCCAACAATAAATATACAATTACGAACGAATAGATATATTGAAATACTTTCACCATGTTAAAATCAAGAACATTCACTATAGTTTTTTCGAAAAAAAAATAATAAAACCAAACTGATACATATACATCATGATGAGACAAACATATATTATTAACAAGGGTATGAATAATGTTTCAATCACGAATATATATTTTGATTCACAAGTTCATGTTCTTCCACAATCCACATTTTCACCTTTTTTTGAAACATAGGTTCCAGGTAGGTTGCATTCTGCTGAGCTATGGTTTTGTTGCAGCAGGGTATTACGCTCTTAGTTTTATTTCTTGTATTATGGTTTGACTGTTCTAAGAAAATATTCTCGTTTTTTTAATTTTTAAGAAAATTCCAACAGAGGAGTTGTCTGATATCAAGGAAACTGGATTTCCTGAACAAGTTATCACTTGAGTAAGTATGATGAATTATTTTTATAATATATTTTTCCAAATGATCATTACATACTACACCCCATTCCACTATATCGTATTGTAATTGTAATGAAACTAGTTCTCAAATTTTAGGTATGCAGAAAATCTCTCATATATTTGATTCTGTATAGCATTCTCACCTCGATATTTCAACTACATTTTCCATCTCAAATGTCATCTATGTATTATGATGCCGATATATTTCATTGACTTCTTTTCCGGTATTTCATGATAGTCCATTTGTGTAAGAACATAAAAGTATCTTGTTTTGGTAAAATTGAGACTTGATCAGATCCTTTAGTTCCGGTATCGTCTGCAAAGCTCAGAATGTTATCTTGTGCCTTCATTTAGAGTAGACCGTTTATATAAATATAAAAAAATACAAGTCCCAGTACAGTTCCTTGTGGGACTCCATAGAAAACAGTCTCGTATTGGCTGGTTGAACCATTGATGCTTACCCCCTATTTTCTAAGAGTGAAATAACTTTCAATAATTCTATAAATATTTTCTCCAAGCCCATATGAGGATTTTTTTTTCTAGTTTATTGTGGCAAACACTGTCGAATGCTTTCGAAAGATCAACGAATATGCATAAGGTAGCCTTTTTTCATCTAATTCATCATAAATATAGGATGATGATAAAGCGAGTATTGCATCTTCCCTCAATTTTCCTTCTCTAAATCCAAATTGCTTTTCCGAGAAAATTTGATGTTTTTTCAGAAAACACAATGTTCTTTTTTTCTATATTTTTTCCATCATTTTAGATATGTTGGAGATGGGGGATAATTGCCTATAATTCACCATTTCATAACAAGCTTTTATTTGTTTAGTTTCACCTGTCTGTCTGTCTGTCTGTAATCAAATCTTGCAAGTTAAATTTGACCCACTTTTGCTGTAACTGCTTGTTTTTTTTTTTTTTGGTATTCTTCTTAAATTTCTGAAGGTTGTATGCCTCGGGGAACACCTCCCTAGGCAATGAGTTCCAAAGCCTCGCTGTTCGTTGGATGAACGAGTCTTTGGAAAGTGATGTTCTGCAGGTTTCCAAAGTGACCACGAAGGGGTGTGATGACTGAACTTGACGGGTTAATCTCGAAGAGACTGCCAATGCAGGAACGATTGTTGATATTTCAGAAGAGCATCGCCCTTGAAAATATCTATAAAATAGAGACAAATCGCCAACTTTTCTACGGTGTTCCAGACAAGTGAGCGAGTTTGTAAGCGAGGCATCACCGACGAGACGAATTGCCCTTTTTTGGACAGAATCCAATAGCCTCAGGATATGTTTAGGTGCCGCACTCCAAATATGGGAACAGTATTCCAGGACAGGTCGGATCTGTGCCTTATAGATCATAAGCAGCTGACTGGGGTGAAATAGCTCCTGGCACGAAACAGAAAACCAAGTTTTGGGATGCACTTTTGGCAATGGACCTCACGTGATTTTCCCAGGAAAGGTTATTGCTGATAGTAATACCAAGCATCGATATGGATGGCTTCAGTGGTATGGTTACTCCTGACAAAGTTATGTTAGGCACAGTGAGATCGGCTTTTCTAGAGAAAAGACATGCTTGTGTTTTGTTTGCATTGAATTCTACCAAGTTATTAGATCCCCATTCGAGAATTGTTGCCAAGTCCATATTTATATTATTAACATTTCTTCCTCGTTCATTTCTGGTTTCACGGGCTGATATAGGGCCCTGGAAGAGAAAGCGGTATGGAGGGTACTATCATCGGCAAAGCTGAGTACTGGACATGAAGTTGCTTTCAACAGGTCGTTGATGTGAAGTAGAAATAGTGTTGGTGCGAGAATGGATCCTTGCGGAACACCAGCATTTATGAGTAGAGTGTCAGATGAAACTCCATCGACCACTACATGGAGAGACCTGTTTGAGAGAAACTAGCAAGCAGAGAACACAGCTGAGGGGGATAGCCATAAGACGGAAGCTTGGCAAGGAGTCCCTGGTGCCAAACTCGATCGAACGCCTTGGAGATATCTAATGCCACAGCTAAAGTTTCTCCATGCTTTTCAATAGATAGCTGCCATATATGTGAGACGTAAGCGAGCAGGTCACCAGTTGATCTCTGATGGCGGAAGCCATATTGCCTATCGTTGACAATTCCTGAGTCTTCCAGATATTTCATGAGCTCGATGTTGATGGCTTTTTCCATGACCTTTGAAATAATAGATAGCAGTGCGATAGGTCTGTAGTTGCTAGGTAGGGCCTTTTTGCCTTTTTTAGGGACTGGCTGTACTCTTGCAATTTTCCAATTGGACGGAAATACCCCAAATTGTAAGAGTGGTTGAACAACTTGCAAAGAACAGGTGTTAGTTCGGGGCACATTTCTTGAGAACAATCGGCGGGATTCCGTCAGATCCACAGGCTTTGTTGGTGTTGAGACCCAGCAAAATCTTTCTGATAGTACGTTGGCGAAAGGTGATCTCGGGCATGTGACTGTCAATAGGTGTAATGTTCGGGGTTGTTTTCCCGATGAATCCAGAGTGGAATTTCCAGCAAATAGGTGCGCAAAGATATTGGCTTTTCCTGGGCAGTCGTTGCTAGTGTTCCATCTTCTTTGGTTAGGGAGGAAATGAGCTGGAAGTGAAATTTCTTCCCACAGCTTTACGAAAGACCAAAATGAACGGGATCCGTTAGGACATTCAGCAAGTTTTGATCTTATTTTGGCTTTGTGGGCATCTTTTGAGCATTCTATAGTCTCTTTACATATGCCTCTAGCCTCGACATATGCTGCTCTGGTCTCAGGGCCCGGATTTTTTAGCCATCGATGGTATGCTGCCTGTTTGGAAGCCACAGCTCTAGAGCAGTTTCTGTTAAACCAGGTCTTATCGGATGATGTTCTTCTTTCGGTATTCGGTATGTAAGTTTGCATCCCCAACATGATGATTTCAGAAATTGTCTCAGCACATCGTGTTGGATCTACTGAAGAGAAACAAACTCTCTTCCATGGAAACGCTGAGAAAACATACGAAGACCTTCCCAGTCGGCCGAATTGTAATGCCACATGAGACGGGGTGGTATTGTGCAGCTCGATGGTAAATGGAAAGAGCATGTTGTGGAGATGAGGGTGTGGTCAGAGTTTCCAAGTGGGGCACAAACTTCTATTCTATACGGGTCAGGATTGGTGGTGAGGAAAAGATCTAGTGTATTGGCAGACTGGTTGTTGACATCAGGGATGCGGGTTGGTAGCTCGACCAGTTGTTCTAGACCATGAGTGATGGCGAAGGCCTCGGCTTGACGACCTGCATCATCTGTTTTGTTAGAGAATTTGAGCCAGGCAGCGTTATGTACATTAAAGTCTCCCATGTTATGGTTTCAGCTGTTGGATGGTTCTCCTGAATGAAGTCCAGTTTGAGTGATAAAAACTCAAAGAGGTCGTTATATGAAGGTTCATTAGGTGATAGATAAAGGCAGCAGAGGAACTCAGTCAGTTTGGTATCAGATAGCTTGAACCACATCACATCAAAGTCTTTCGGTTCCAAACTCTCTTCACGCTGGCATGAAAGGTTAGCCTTGGCGTAAAGGCAAACTCCACCTTTGAACCTGAATCGAGAATGGAGTTCGTAACCAGGACAAAGCATATGGACCTTTGTCTGGTGGACGGTTTACTTTGTTGTTTTCTAGTTAGAGCCAGAATATCTCGGTTTTTCCGTTTTTTTGTATGTGATGGTGGACGTCATTGATGTTCTATGTTGAGTCCGCGGATTTACAAAATTTAATTTTTTAATGTTTGAGGTCTTCATTAGATTACCTCTCGCTGGAAATCGAAATGGAGAGGTATTTTGACTTCCGGAGTGTTTTACTCTAGGAACTTCATCATTATTACTATTGTTCATCATTATTGCTATGTACCTGAAAATAAAGAAGGAATTGGGGAAAAGGAAAGAGGAATAACGTGAAATTTGGCAGATGTTCATAGTTCCCGTGACAATGCATAACTGAATTTTTGTTGGAGAAAAAAACAAAATGGCGGCTTTAAGAAGGCAGACGAGATTTGTGTTTATGGTCCGATTCGACTCAAAATTGGTATTTGAGGATTTTCGGGGTAGAAGATTATGAATTTTTTGTCAACATTCATAAAATAGAAATGGCGGCTCCAAGATGGACGACGATCTCTGTGATTATGGTCCGATTCTATTCAAAATTGATATGTGGAAGTTCTCGGGGTCGGAGATTATGAATCATCCACAAATTCAAGATGGCGGACAAGTTTTGTGATTATGGTCCGATTCGATTAAAAATTGGTATGTGGGGGCTTTCGGGGTCGGAGATTATGAATTTTTTTTTGTCAAAATCCATAAATTTAAAATGGCGGACTAGTTTTATAATTATGGTCCGATTCTATTCAAAATTGGTATGTAGGGGTTTTTGGAGTCGGAGATTATTAATTTATTGTCAAAATTCATGAAGTCAAGATGGCGGCTCCAAGATGGTGGACGAGTTTTGTGATTATGGACCGTTTCTATTCGAAATTGGTATGTCGGGGTTTTTGGGCTCGGAGATTATGAATTTAGTGGATGATTATTGATTTTTTGTAAAAATTCATAAATTGAAGATGACAGCACCAGGATGGCGGGCGAGTTGATCTTTGGATGGTCTCCTCATTGAAGAACCAGATAGTTCAGAACTTACAGAAAAGAAAATATTCACAACTTTTTTTATTTCAGTGTTTATTGGAATAATGAAGCTCAATAAAAGTCGTCTCTACGATATATATATATATTTAAAACCCAGGGTAGAAGTGGGGTGTTGTCAAAGTAACTTTAGCAATCGCTTGTCAAAAAAGTTGCACCAAAACAAAAATCAATAAAAAAATTTCGAGCATGGTAATGCTCATCTTCAGTTGAAATGAAGAGGAGATTAGGATAAAACAATAAAACCATAATAATTTTTTTTTGAAACAGGTAAAGATAAAAAATTAATTAATATATAAATGGGTGAAGTTGAAATCCAAAATGTATACGCCTATGGCTTGGGAAACATTAAAAAATAACTTTATTAAGAACAATTGAATTTAAATATATATCGTGGAAACGACTTTGAGTTTTTATTGAGCTTCATTATACCGAAACTCCACTTTGAGCATGGACTACTTCCTTCAAATGTTTATTAGAATATTGAACGTGAGTAGCAGGTTGTCGTAGAAAAAGTATGGTATGCAACTCGCAGAGAAAGGTAATTTGCAGCACAAACTAATTTTGTGGATATTGCATAATATTCTTATTAGGCGATCAAAAAAATATTAGAAAATGATCCAAGTGAAATTAAAAATTCCAAAATTCGAATATTTCCACAAAGCTGCTGTTTTATTTGTACAGAGAACTTTAAATCGCCGAATATTTTCCACAATTTAGAAGCAAAACCTCTCGAATACCACCCAGAGGCCTAAAGCTCCGTCAAAACCCGTGTACGACTTATTTTCTTCAACTACTGATTACATCCCACTCTAGGGCACATAATTTCGGGTTCCAAACAGGTAAGAAAACGACATGTAACAACGAGAAGTACACGTTCCCTCTTCCTAAGCACAATACGTAGTCGCTCCAGGGCCTACTGCCTACTTTCTTGTTTTCGTACACATATACCATGCGTACCTGAAAACCAGAATGGAATAAGTAGGGCGTGGGAATTATGTTGCGGGAGAAGTTTTTTCTTTCTTTCTTGAACTGCCGACGTGACGGATATCGGGAAATCGTTCTGACAGCTCTTTCCAGCGGGTGCATGCAAAACTAATATTGTTTTATCTTGATTTATCTCTGTTGTTCGCCGACCGTATTGTTGGGCTAATTGGTGTTTAGGATACACTGCTGGTTTGTTTTTCGAGATAATTATCGAAACCATCCAGTCGGCTATGAATAGGTAAATTTCGCGAGGATGATTATGACAAGATGAGTGTCGTTATGATGGGGTTGTCAATTTTGTTTTTATCTTTTGTCGTGGATTAGTTGACAATAATGGGACCGCCTGAGTTGAGCATTCAAAGTCGTTATCAACTGTGATAATTAAATCGTTTTATTCTGAGGGGTATCATTTTGGGATAGTTTTAATTTTTGTATTCGATTTTTAGATAAATTTCATAAAAAAAAACATGTGGCCCTGATAACATTTCCCCATCTTCATAAAATCCTGTATGGAATCACTAATCGAGCCTTTGTTTATTATTTTCAATCTTTCATTTTTCCCAAAGGAAATTATCAAAAATATACAGAGTGACCCAGGGGTGATGCAAGGATGTCCCAAAATGAGAACCACAACTGAATTCTGTTCTTTTAAACAACAACCCCCCAATGTTGTTTGTTACATTTTTGCATTCGCTACTAAATTGTCGATATAATGCACCCGGGTGTGTTAGAGTTATCTTTTTTTTACTTATGTCAATTTTTGTGTCAAAATAGCGTCGATGTTCTATCGCCTACTACGATTTTTTTAAAACGACAAAATACAACTGGCGATAACTAGACTTTTTCAAATGCAACACCCTATATTTCATTGCATCATTGCATGGCATTTTTCATAAGCTTTTTGTAGATACCAGGTTTGTGGGGTCTACTTTGTAAAGATTGCGAGATTTTGTAACGAATTTTTCGTTACTTCCTTATACATAACCAATTTCTCATAACGTTTCCGATTATCTTTACGGTGGAACGGGTCAGTAGTCACTGCTCAGGTCGTGAAGAGTGCGCCTTTGTTGTCGTCTCGTGAAAATGGTATCGTGACAGTTGTATTCATGTCGTCAAGCTGTGTTTTTTCCAAGTGTTTTTCAATAGAGAAAAACCAAGAACAGTTTGTGAAAAAAACCCAGGTAGAATTGGTGATTTGTTCGAACCGAAGGAATAATCGATCTCTTTCTTGATTTGAACGTCGAGATAGGAGGTGGACTGAGTGAGTTGATTTTGGTATGTGTACAATCTATAGGTTAAATAAGTTTCACTGCTGGAGTTTAATTGAGTAATATTATTCTCTTTACCTTTCAATTAATGTTGTAGCTGATTAGCATTTCCTTCTTTTTCCTTAGCTTGTAATATTAGAATTCTTGGATATACCGCATGGTAATTTTTGAAGGTTAAATATAGATATTTCGGCCATTTTGACAAATCATTCATAGTACATATTGTGGCTAACGTAACATCTGTTCCGAATATTGGGAACTGATTTTTTTTATTGGAAATCAGTTCTACGCTTTTGCATTTTTTAGGTACCAAGTAATTGGTAATTTCGAATGGACTAGAGCTTACCTACCTCACACGACCACCGGTTTGTTCCAAGGATTCCAATTGAAGTGAAGGGCGAATTCGATTGTTCTGGGACAGTTTGGAGTGACTAATAGGACGGCTCTCTGGTAAGCAATTTTCTTTATTTCATAACTATATGTTTATGAGAGTAATTTTCTTTTCTCTTGAGAAAGAATTGCTTATGGAGAGAGTTGTACCTCTGGCCTAACGGTCTCAGAACACTCGATTCGATTCAATATATGCCTCAAGCGTAAAGTTTATTTCCGTTTAATAAATTTCTTATATCTATTACTCCATTCAATTCCCAGTGTGGCTTGTTTGATTTTTGATCGTTGCAGAGTCAATTCACTTCTGTTACTACCTTATCGCCAAGAGGAGGGAGATTCATTCTAATTTTTGAGAATTACCTGTTTATCGATTTGAAAAGGGAATTGCCGCCCTATTTCAAAATTATCTTTATCTAAGAGAGTTGTGCCCACTGAAAGACGTGAGGTCTCCCTCTTCAGTTTATCTTTAAAAATTCTTCAATTAAAAGAATTATTTAACATTATCTTTTTCTAAGAGAGTTGTGCCCACTGAAAGACGTGTGGTCTCCCTCTTCGGTTTATCTCTGGAAATTCTCTCTCTTCTTATCTTGGCTGAGGAGTATACTTTTACTCTGACTATTATCTTGGTTCAGAAACCCTATATTTTTTGTAGCTTACTAGAGTATTTTGGTTATAACGCTATATTTTCCTTTGGCACTTGCTTTAAAATAGTATATTTTTGCACTGGCAATTTTATAGTGTTTTGCTTTAAAATTTTTTTCTGGTAAAATTTAAGGAATTTTTATTTTTTTTAAATACCTTTCCTATTTAATTTTTTTCCTTCTGGTACATAGAATCACCTTATTAAAACTTCTTGTTTCAAAACTTAACTGAATTTAAACATAACGTTTTGGGTGAGGTTTGTTTTGTTTGGTTTTAAATTTTGTTCATTTTTTTTTTTTTTTTAATTATTAAAATTAACTTATAAATTTAAATCCAGAATAGCAGATTGGATTGCTATTTATTATCTTTGTTCTTTCACTGTAACCTTCCAGTCTTTTATATAGAATGAGATTTTTATTGTATGCTATCATTGGCATCTTGACTCTCGATTAAAATTTGAAACATAAAACTTGAGGTTCAAAGGATATCCTTCTTCTCCCCTTTTTGTACATATTTTGATTCCTATCATCTTCTTCGCATGATATATACCACGGAGGGAACCCATCTACGGAGACAGAAGGACTAGTAACCTGGGAGGTCTTACAGCACATCCATATCAGCACTGGTCCGTGAAGATCAACTAAATTCACGCCGATAAGGGGGTCTAAAACCAACTATAGAACCACCCACGACCATCTTCATCGTAACCGCTGAAACCAAGTTCCTCCTAGAACCGCTAAGCCAGCTTCAAGAAACTAGCCTTCATCTCTCACTCAAGAACTCCGAAGGTATATCCGTGGCACCAACAACTGGAGGAATCATAGTTGTAAATGTTCGGGTTTTGATCAGAGTCGAGAATACTGGTTTTTATGTAATTTCTCAATTTTTGTTCACAGAAATCAATACTCTTATAGTATAATTGTCAACCTGTTTTTTTATTGTTCAGTCAATTCCATCTGGAATAAATTTGTTAAGTTGATTTATTGCATATTTATTTGCCTTCCCATACAAGCTAGGTAACATTTATTTAATTTTATTTATCTTTGACTTTTGTCTTTAGCAAGTCTGGCGCCCAACTCTTGAACTAGTCAAGTTAATTAATGTTCAATTTTTTTAGTGGCCAAATTTGATTAACTAGGAAAAGTCATTAATTGAACCTTACTCACGGCCTAACCGTATCCATCTGAGCAGCCTATCGGCAAATGATTTCACCTTCTTAAATTTGAATCATATAATTCAAAATCTGGGGTTCAGAAGTAAGGGGTGTTGCAATTTTCTGCAAAATAAGACATTTTGAGGATTTTTTCGAAGAAATAGGAATGAAGTAGGCCGCTGTCGTAAAATGTTACTCATTCGTGTACTTTCAATAATTGTACACGTCTAATTGTGAAGAATGAATTTCACTCACGAAGAATTAGTGAATATGCTCTACTGTATTGGCGAGGCTGACAAAAATCATTTATTAGCAAGCAGAATCTACCATAAAAAATATCCAGAAGCAAGAACTCCACGAGTGTCTTCTTTCCAAAGTTAAGGAATTTGTTGGTGGTCGGATCAATGAGGAAAAATGAGTTGCAAAGTTTTATCGATGCCACAGGAAAATCCTCCACTCAAGCAATGGGGAATAGCAGCGGAAACATACAGGGTGTCCCAAACTCGATGGCCTATTAGACATTTCTGGAAAACGGGACATAGGATTATTTAAAAAATTTGGTATCTTGAGTAATTAGTTCTGTTCTATCGATCTAAAATATTTTCAGCGCTGCGACGTTGCCGCTTATATTGAAAAGTAGCAACAACTTTGATATTTTGAATAGGACATCCTATATATTATTGCATTTCTCGCTTTGCTATGGCTTTTCGATTATTTTTGTATGATACTTCCCTATACCTATCTCCAGTGGTTTTCGAGAAATTCATTGATTTCCTTATTTTTTGTGCGAAACATAGCTTCAATCAAATGTTTATTACTGCGGTATTTGGATTCGAAGACAGCTAAAATTTTGGATGTAGTTTGACAATGTCCTGTGTATTAGTTGTGTCTGAGGGAGTTATTTCTCCATTATACAGGGTCGTTCAAAATTTGTGATTTTACCGATACATACAAAAGTGGTGAAAAGTGCATTTTTTCAAATGGAACATCCTGTATATTATCGAAAATCCTGAAAGACAATTGAAGTTCCTTTCAAATGATGTGTCATGTTCCTATTCCTAAATAGTCAAGTTTCCGAAATAAAAGCAAGTTTCTATAAAAATTGGATTATTTTGCCATATTTCGTATTAGGTAGCTATGGAATATCATCAATAATAAAACGTTTGCGCGTTCATTAACGTTAATTTGATTAGAAAAGAATCAAAATGGAAATTGTTTATTCTTCATGGTCAATGTGATCAAATTATAGCAAGAACATGCAAAATGTTCTGTAGTATATTGAAGTGTGTGACTATCATTTTCAATTCTCAGTATAACGAATCAAAATAGGTCATATTTCGTAATTGAAATGATCTGTAGTGTGCCGTGACCAGAAAAAAAGCAAAACAAACTTCAAGTTTGACAAGCAGTGATTTCCATAGTGTTTATGTCAGAAGAAAGTATTAAAAATGGATTATAATGCATATTCAAATGCAGATATTTTAAATTTGTTTTGTATTCACGGTAAGTGCCAAAGAATTGTTTCGAGAACATGCAGAAAATTCAATGAACTTTATCCAAATTTACCGCATATGAATAGAAAAAAATTCAGAAGAATTGAACGGAATTATGCTGTGTTTGGGAATGTTGAAGCACCAAGAAATCAAATCAAGCCGATAACTGGAGGCGAAGTAAATGAAATTAATGTCTTGGGGTATTTCCACGCCTACCCTCATGTATTATTAAGAAGAGCCGCTGTGGATTTAGGTATGACCCGCACTTCAACATGGAGAATTAAAAAAAAAACATAAAATTATAAATTCATCAAAGCTCATGCCCTACATAGAGGTGCTCCTCCAAAATGTGTTGATTTCTGTGAATGGATTTTAACATGGACGTATGAAGATCCAAATTCCCTTCAGAAAATTATATGGACGGATGAATCTAAATTTTCGAGAGAGGGAATATTCAATTGCAAAAACAATCATTTCTGAGCTGCAGAAAATCCCCATTTTATTAAAAAAAGTGGATTCCAAGAAAAATTCAGTTTAAATGTGTTTTGTTTACTAATGAATGATAAATTATCATATTGTATTTATGATGAAAACTTGAATTCTGGTTAGCAACTTTTTGGACAATTTGCCGCTTCATGTATATCGGAGTTGTTGGTATCAGTTGGACGGTGCCCCCCCTCAGTGTACACTAGAAGTGAGCTGGGAACTGACTACAACCTTTGAAGATCGGTGGATAAGACGCTTGGGTCCACAGCCTTAGCCACCGCGATCCCCAGATCTAACTCCTCTAGATTTTTACCTCTGCGAAAAAATCAAACAGATTGTATATGAAACACCTTGAATTCAAGGGACGAATTGGAACAGAGGATAATACGTGCTTTCGAGGAAATTCGGCCAAAAGAGGTTCAAAGAGCAACAACCAACCATGTAATGACTTCGATCCACGAATGTTTGCGTGTAAATGGTCAACACTTCGAACACATGAATCAGCGATTAATATGACCTTCATTTGTTTTTTGATTGAAATACAATTGAGTTCTACTTAAGGTGAATCATGATTTCTCAACAGGCACAGGTAAATAAATGACTTATGGCCGTTTTTCCTTATCGCCTACAAGAACGTGTTTTTCAGACACCCCGTATGGAATATGGTCAAGTAATTCGATAATACTGAAAGTAATCAATATTTTCTGGATGAAAGTTGAATTTGAGTCCTGTGTGGGCAACAGATAAGGAGGTATTTGATATTGCTTGAACGTCATTTTTTGTGGAGGAAAATCAATTTTTACTTGTGTTTTTTTGGGTTTGTATCCTTCCATAACCTAAAAAATAAGTGTAGAAGGGCAAACTTGTATAGATTTTCTATATTAATTCTATTATTTTTTAGGTCGTGGAAAGTTACAAACACAAAAAAACTCAAGTAAAAAAAATATATTTGAATTGAAGTTGGTCCCATCTTGGTAGCAAAACAATTACAAAATAATCAATATTCGATAAAAGGTAGAGATAGGTATATGACATGTTCAGTAAAAGTTATTTGTACCTATCAGTAGAATTCAAATACGGAATAAAATACTGGGTGTTCCCCATTTGAAATTAGAAAGTCGATATTAGTTACAAGCAGATGTGGCAACACTGAAACCGTGAAAATATTTTCAAGAGGTAGATCGCAATCACTTATCGTGGAATACAAGTTTTCAAGTATTTATGTCCCAGATCTCCAAGAACGTCTGATAGGCCATCGAGTTCATAATACCCTGTATATTAATCATTCTTTGTACAATCAGTTCGTCATCTTAACAGTCACACACTTCAATATACTACAGAACATTTTGCATGTTCTTGCTATAATTTGATCACATTGACCATGAAGAATAAACAATTTTCTTTTTGATTCTTTTCTAATCAAATTTACGTTACTAAACGCCCAACCGTTTTATTATTGATGACATTTCATAGCTTCCTAATACAAAATATGGCAAAATAATCCAATTTTTATAGAAACTTGCTTTTATTTCGGAAACTTGACTATTTAGGTATAGGAACATAGAACATCATTCGAAAGGAACTTCAATTGTCTTTTAGGATTTTCGATAATATACAGGATGTTCCATTTGAAAAAATTCACTTTTCACCACTTTTGTATGCATCGGTAAAATCAAAAATTTTGAACCACACTGTATAATGTAGAAATAATTTCCTTAGACACAACTAATATACAGGACATTGTCAAACTACATCCAGAATTTCAGCTGTCTTCGAATCCAAATACCGCAGGAATAAACATTTGATTAAAGCTATGTTTCGCACAAAAAATAAGGAAATCAATGAATTTCTCGAAAAACCACTGGAGATAGGTATAGGGAAGTATTATACAAAAATAATTGAAAAGCAATAGCAAAGCGAGAAATGCAATAATATATAGGGTGTCCCATTTAAAATATCAAAGTTGTTGCTACTTTTCAATATAAGCGGCAACGTCGCAGCGCTGAAAATATTTTAGATCGATAGAACAGAACTAATTACCTCAGAAACCAAATTTTCAAAATAATCCCATGCCCCGTTTTCCAGAAATGTCTAATAGGCCATCGAGTTTGGGACACCCTGTATATTTCACAAAGTAGTGTGAACAGAATAATATCGAAACATAAGTTCCACCTCTATCTGAACCTACATTAAGAATTATATGGTGATGATTTTGCAAAAAGACTTGCGTTCTGTATTCAAATAAATGACACGATTGACGAGGATTATAATACTTTAAACAAAATTCTGTTTTCTGATAAAGCAACGTTTAAGAACAACGGGTCGGTCAACAGAAATAATATGCATTATTATACAATCGAAAATCCTGACTGACTTAATCTTTGGGGACGAATTATTGGAAATCACATTATTGGACCCCCCTTTTCGACAATGTGCTGAATGGTGAAAGGTATTCACATTTTCCTCACGAACATCTTCCCAGAATGTTACAAGAAGTGATTTTGAACACCGGAAGGACCATGTGGTTGCAATTCGATGGTGCTGCAATGCATAATCATAGGGTAGTGCGAGAATTTTTAGATCAATCCTATCCCAATCGTTGGATAGGCAGAGGAGGTACTATTCCTTGGCCCGCGCGATCCCCAGACCTTAATCCTATATATTTCTTTATTCGGGAGTAAACTATCGCAGAAAAGTCTAAGAATCCGAAAATGTTTGAAAAAACAGAACTCAGTTGTGTAGGGAAATCCTGTATATAAATAGAAATATTTTTAGAATGTGCCTCATTGTCGGACCTATAGTTGAAAAAATCAAGTCGATTGCTTGAATAGAAAGAAAGTTATGGAGCTTGCACGCACCTCTGCGTCACCCTGTATAAGAATAGAAACCGAAGTTTGATCGAAAATTATGGAGTAGCCTCTTTACAATGTATATTTGGAAAAACTTTTCGAATGTTTAATAAGAGACAAACATTTTTCCTGGCAAAAAATCGCCCATCAGAATTTCAATACTGATTCTATCATGTGACCGGACTTCTACCATCATTACAAAGCACTCTGGAAAATATAGGAGGATAGCCTGCAGGTGGATGCCGTGTACACGATTGATTTCTTAAGGTGTACACGATTTCTCAAGGTGCATCACACTGGAGGATTTCGGTGTGCCTACTGAGATTGATATCATCCTCCATAAAAGGTGACATATGATAACGTATCTATAACTACCAGAGTAACT
Source organism: Gonioctena quinquepunctata (assembly GCA_018342105.1). NCBI lineage: Eukaryota > Metazoa > Arthropoda > Insecta > Coleoptera > Chrysomelidae > Gonioctena > Gonioctena quinquepunctata. The sequence goes on along the minus strand of JAFIRS010000001.1, from coordinate 1,684,679 downwards.
TCCAGCGTACCACAAGGATCTTACCTGGGACCCTTGATGTTCTCAATTTTCAACAATTGCTTTGAAAGTACTTCATAAATTTCCATTAAGGATTATTAAATTACCAAATTGATAGCGAACACTCTTTGGGAAAATCATCTTCAAAAGAAAATACTTCCATGCTCAGTTGATTTATTTAAGTTGTTTACAGTATAAACTGATTATTCTCTGAAAGCTCCACCATCACGTATGCAACATATCTATAATTCCAATTTCTCTAGAATTAACATATTTCACTTAGCACTTCCAGAAATAAGATCTTTTTGTAGAAATATTCAACAAACTAATTAGGAATCACCGAGTATTACGCTTGTAAATTAGTTTGATTACCATAGTTAATAATTTCTCAAAATCCTTTGAAACCCTGCTCACTGAACCACTTTTTAATCACGTCAAACGTCGTATTATTGTGTTTCAACATGGCTTCTTTAAGGGTAGATCAACAACCACAAATGTCTTCTGTATTACCCAGTACATAACCAACTCACTTGATAATAATTGCCAGGTCGATGTAATTTATACGGACTTCTCCAAGGCCTTCGATAAGCTTGACCATGATATATTACTCACTAAATTAAATGCCTTCGGCTTCTCAGGTAACTTGAATACATTGTTCACTTCCTATCTGAAAAACCGCGCTCTCTCTACGTAGAGTGTCATGGTCAGAAATCCTTACACTCCAACAGCAGTCGTTCCGCAAGGTTCTGTTTTGGGACAACTTTCTGTCAATCTATACATAAATGATATAATTGAGGATCTCGGAGTTGTTTATTATATGTTCATTATATTCATGAATGATTTGAAATTATATAAAGAAATAGACTGCTTGAATGATTGTGCCACTTAAATAGAGTAAAGACTTGGTACAGAATAAATCGCATTCTGTTGAATGCAAATAAGTGCTCAATTGTAACTTTCACTCGAATACAGAATAGCATCTCTTATAATTACCCAATTGACAATGATCTGCTCCCTCGATCCAATTCTGTACGACCTTCGATCATAAATTATGTTTTTCAACCCACATAAATAAAATCACGAATGAATGCTCTAGGGCACAGGGTTTCATTGTCAGGAATACTCGTGACTTCACGAATACGAATACACTGTTGTACAATTCTTATGTCCAATCTAAAACACAGTATCTGATGTCCATATTATAATGTTCATATAAATAGCTTTATGAAATATCTCTCTTTCAAAGAATATGGTACCTACCCCGCTATTGGAATATCCAATACTTTTTAATTGGGAAGATTTAACCGTACTTCTCTTGCAAATCGGCCCTGATTTTCCTTCATTAGGTGATCCATGGCCAAATAGACTGTAATGCTGTTTTGAGTATGCTCAATTTTCATGTTCCCAGAGTCAATTCAAGGCGTAACAATTTTTTTTACCTCGAAGCGCCCAGAATAAATGTCAAAAGAACTCACTCATTCAGAATATTATTAAGAAACTTCATTCAGTGTAAATATAAATAATAATTGAAAATGAAATTAAGGTTGAACAAAGTAGTAATCGATAAGTGATCTTTCACTTGTTTCGATATAAAACAAACAAAATAATGTATCATAAAATGAACTAAAGTATGTATATATATATATATATATCATATCAGATAAAAATTATACATTTAAAACGTGTTTCTTCGACTGATGGCAGTAAATTGGACAATGTGATTAATTTTCCCATATATAATTTGAATTTGGACCAATATTCTGCTCAGGATGGAATGAATACTCTTTATAATATCTACGCCATATCTAATCATAGCGGCAGCATTTCCAATGGACACTATACTGCATATTGCAAACACCCTTATTCTAATTGTTGGCACCTCTTCGTGACTGCCGTGTATTTTCCAAGATTGATTCTCTCAGCTCCCAGGGAGCATGTGTCCTTTTCTATGAGAAAGTTGATGATCTGATTTCTGGTGGTGTTGTGGGTTTTTCCGGGATTTCCTCCAACTGAAACAGCAAATGCGCCATCACTTCGAGTCCCGGGCTTCAATCAAGATTTTCATCTTGATATTATTTTATATTTAAAACTTTGCTTTTGTATTTTTTAATTCTGAATGAAGTTGTTTTTACAGGAATGCGTAGTAAGGTTAAAAACAATTTAAAACATATCAAGGTAACACATTAAAATGGTATAAGGTTATAAAATGAGATACATATTTACAAGTTGGAATAGATTATTACTCTCGTTTTGGACGTCCATCGTCTTGATTGATTTAGAGTGTTTTCACGACGTTTCGAATGCTTCGTCTTCAGGTGAATACATTATTCACCTGAAGACGAAACCCTTTAATCAATTAAGACAATCAGTCCGAAACGAGGTAATCAAGTAACCACATCGTCTACAACCTTCAAACAAACGTTGGAATATATGCATGGTAAGTTGAAGAGTTAACAATAATATCATCATAAATAATAACACAGTGTATTTATGGAATACAACAAACAGAACACGAGTATTAAGGCTCACAAACAAGGGTAGATATCATTAAAAAAGTTCTGTTAGAGTAAGTATTATCAAGGTGTATTTATGCATTTATTTTATTTTGCTTCTTTATGATTTCATTTCTACAAGATCGTTTATTAATTTTCTATCGTTTTCCAGAATATATTTTTTTAATTCTCCTTTGAATTTAGTTTTGTTTTTTTCACATTTGATTGTATCAGGAACCTTTTATAATTTTTTTTGTAATATATGCGAATGATCTTTGGGTTAACGATTTTTTATTGTGGAATAGTTGCAAATTTTTCTGGTGTGACAGTCTTACTGAGACTAACAATCACAATGACATCAATGTTGGGTGTGACTTCCTTTCTTGCAGCATTGCTTCACTGAAAAAAAAATGATTTTTATATATATTTAATATTTTTATCATGTCTCATATCTCCACTCTTTTTGTATATACTGATCTTGAATTTGTTCGTGCCTGTAATTATCCCAACCTCTAAATGAATTTCTGTTGGGTGGTGTACAATAAAAAAAATCTAATACTTGATTGGTACTCTATAGATTGAAATATTTTGTTTATGTAGAATTGACATAAGATAAATAATGTATTATCGTGATACTTATTATATAATTTATTATTTTTGTAATTTTCTTAGATCCATCATGGAGTAGGCAAAACCACTAGAATATTGACCACTCTCAATTTCAAAACTTTTAACAAAAAATTAAACGACGAAATAGAACTGAAAAGTAAAATAAAATAAACCTTCTTAGTCTCAGTAATTAAGCTCCTAAACTAGTGAGTAACTAATTTTGAGTCGGCGCCAAACAAACAAGCAAATGAATTAGGTAAGGTAAAATGATGGTCGAGTTGCGGGTGACATTCTGAAAAATTTTTGAAGTAATTTAATGATCTTCGTTGATTGTTCGTTTGGCGCCGACTCAAAATTAGTTACTTAATGTTAGACTTAGATATTGAGACTAAGAAGGTATTTATTTTACTTTTCAGTTCCGTATTTCGTGGTTTTAATTTTTGTTGAAAAGTTTTTATTTTCAATTTTTGTGGCTGAAATCTACTAATTACTACCTACTTGTTTTTGATTACTTCGAAATACTAACTTACCCACCTCACTTAACTATTACCAGTTAAATAATATGATTATCTATTTTACTATTTGTTCTAATACAAATTTTTTTTTGTTGTTTTGGTTAGTTTATTTCATTACTTTGTATATCATTCCATCCTCTCATAGAATATAATGATTTTGACGGATGTGGAATAATGACAGTAGCGATCTGTCATTTTCAACTACATATGTGTGTGCCAATGTTCACAAGTGAAAATCAATTATCCCTATTTTTCTACCCGTAAGGGTGGATATCTTCTTTTCGAAATCCAAATATGAGATATATTCTATCTATTAAAAAGAATCATCCAAATCGAAGAACCCAGTACAAAGTTAGTCTCATAGAATCGGTTAACGGACCAGAATTCAGAGGGTGAGTGATCAATCTCCTTCATTTTCCTACCCTTAGGGGTGAATTTCATCTTTTAATTCAAATGGTTCCAACTTCGAAGTACCTCCTATCCACATGAAAGAATAATTATCTCAATCAGACGTCTCAGTATAAAGTTATTCGTGATCATACATAAAAAAATAAAATAAAAAAAATTAAATATACGCGTCGATAGAGAACCTCCTCCTTTTGGTTTCGTCGGTTAAAAATGACTTTGAATGCCGTCAGCGATAAGTGGAAGCAAAACTCATGTAATAGAGAATGGACCAGTTGCGACATTTATGGCATCCATAATTAATCCTAATATAAGAGATCATAATAGTGGATTATTAAACACCTATATAAAACCGAAACTCGGCACGGGCCAAAATCATTGTTAAAAGCCCAATGTATCTTGAACAAGGCGCAATTTTCACACTAACATACAAACAGCAGCGGTGAATAGAAGTGAATGTGAATACACCAACCACCTTGCTTTATATCACACAATGTATAATGGCCTACCTGTTTAACTTTATTATTCGTGTCCTTTGGATCAAGTGCACAACCACGGACAATGCGCCTCTAACATTATCCAGAATATAATGAAATGTTAGGGTTCTAATTATGGCTGATAAAGAATGTATACACTGATTTTACAGCGAGACGTTCAATGTTCAATAGTGGTCGGAGAGAGAGCTTTAAATGAACCTTCACAGAGGTATAAGACGTGTTACTATAAAATGTTTGAGATGGCAAATTTGCCTTTCTTTAGGGGAAGAATGCTCCGGGTTTATTATAAAAGTGCAAAATCTATCATCTCGAAATGTGAGGTGTGTGGAATGTTGCGCCTCTTTCTAGCAACAAGTTGGAATCTATTGAAATGCGGAAAGATGGCGTGCCGGGGAATTTTTCGAGGTTCTTTTCCTTTCAGGGTTTGGAATGACATGAGTGGGCCATACAACATTTCTTACGGATTGATCCGATATGTTTTTGATCACACCAGAATACAAGGAAATAGTGAATCTACCGTTTTGCTTCTACAACCATCCAAATTCCTGCGACTATCATAAATCCTGATAAATCTCGCTGCCACTAAATGAAACTTCGTTGCACATTCAGTGATCAAAATATTCATTATTTCAACAACCTTCTCAATAATATTGAAAAAATAATATTGAAAAAATGGGGACGTCACTCATGCTTTCTGTTGCATTATTATGATTTTGATTAATTCTAGACAATGCATATTTTTGGTTCCATTCGTTAAGACGTATGTATATGTTTGAAAATATATGTGAAAAAATAACGTCCATGCCATTTCAAATGACTATACAAAATGTAGACAAAATTTATTTAGAATAAGTACCGGGATTTTTGCAGAAATTGCTTTCGAATTATTTGTACAATGGAATGCAAAAATACGAAACAGCGTAGAAAGAGGTGATCATATCTAAAATCAATCAAAAAAGCATTGACACTGTTTTTGGAAATATCCCGGTTGAATGACGACTTGGAAAGATCTTCCATAGAATATTTTTTCTTTTTAGAATACTATATATATATATATATATATATATATATATATATATTGTAACGAACCTAGGCCGGACCTGTCGCCTCACATGTTGCCGTCGACAGCGATGAGATCATCCCCGGAGATGTTCGAGAACCATCCAGTCCCTCTTCCGCGTAATGCAACGGTCAATATTGGAAACAATTGGAACAGCCGTCGCCAACTGGAAGAATTCGAACATCGAGAATGCTGTATCGGAGATAAATAGAGAGCCCTCAAGAGGGGAGTGGACAGTCTGAACGAGCCCATACCATCGAGCCTATACATGGCGTAGTAATAAATTAAGTTGTAGATTCAGTGTGAAATAAATTATTTAAACCAAGTTAAGTTTATTTACGTTACAATTGGTGTCGGAAGTGAGATTTTGAAAATAAACAAGTGATCGTGGAGTGGATAGTCAGAAAAATAAATTGATAGACCTTTCTGTACGCCCAAAATAGACAGTGGCCCGGTTTTCGCGAAGTGGACAATTGTGCGTGGGAATATAAACTGATACGCTGTTCGCGTGAAACAGAAAATAGACAGTGGCCCGGTTTTCCAAGTGGACAATTGTGCGTGGAATATAAACTGATACACCTCTTCGCGTGAAACAGACAATAGACTGGTGGCCCGTGGAAAAGAATTCGCGAAGTGAATTTTTAACAAACTGATAACTTTTCGTGTAAAACAGACTGATACCTCGTCAAAGACAAAATGTGTTCAAGAAAAGTGGCCTTTGCGGATTTGAAGGTAGCGGAATTGAAACAGGAATTGGAGGAAAGGGAACTGGAAACAAAGGTAAAAGCAAGTACTCCAGGAAAGACTTGCAGAAGGACTTATACAAGAAGGTGAGGACCCCGAAACATTTTATTCGAAATTCCCGGAGGTGATTTAAGTTTGGTAATGAATAAACTCGAAGAAACTACTAAATCCGTGAAAGAAGAACTGCAACAAAATTCCTAGAAATCTGGAAGAGAAACTTCAGGAAAATTCTATAAATCTGGAAGAGAAGCTTTCTAGAAATATGGAAGAGAAGCTTGAAGAAAATTTAGAAATCTGGAAGAGAAGCTTCAAGAAAATTCTATAAATCTGGAAGAGAAGCTTAGAAATCTGAAGAGAAGCTTCGAGAAAATGCAAGAAGCCTGGAAGAGAAGTTCCTGGAAACACAGAAGGCCTAAAAAAAGAATTGTGTGGTGTGGCTAATTTTCTAGAAGAAAGAATGGGAACCTTTGGGAGACAGAGATAGATAAAATTAGGGAGCAAATGAACACGGAGGTAGATAAAAATGAAGGAAACGATCAGTAAGCTGGAAAAACGAATTAATAGTGCGCCCTCCACAGAGATTGTTAACGAAAATGCAATGTGACTTGAGTTTGAACTTGATAAAGTTCAAGAGGGTATAAAGATGTCAAGGTCATTTCTGAAATAGGGAAGCTTTCCATGAAGCCGCCTCAATTCGACGGAAAAACCCCATGGGAAAATTACCGCCGACAGTTTGAAGCAGCGGCCAAAGCAAATGGATGGAATGCAGGGGAAAGAGCTGTAGCACTAACACTTGCATTACGTGGAGAAGCGACGAATATTCTACAAACTCTCAACAGCCCAAACTAAGAGATTTAGTCAAAAAGTACCAAGACATCTTCGATACCGGACAAGGAAAAGGGGGTCGAACTAATGTGGTCCAGCACAAGATTGATACTGGGGGTGCCCGACCGATCCGGCAATCAGCAAGAAGACTTCCTCTTGCCAAGAAGGCAGAGGCTGACAAAATAGTCAGCGATATGGGAAAAGAAGGAGTTATCGAACCATCTGACAGTCCCTGGTCCTTCCAGTCGTACTGGTGAAGAAAAAAGGATGGATCGACACGCTTTTGTAGACTATCGCCAACTTAATAATGTCACGAAGAAGGACAGTTACCCTCTCCCGAGAATAGATGACACCCTAGACACGTTGGCTGGTTCCACGATTTTCTCGACCCTTGATCTGAAGAGTGGATACTGGAAGAGAACTCGCCCAGGAAGATCGAGAAAAGACTGCTTTTACCATCGGCTCCAGGATTGTGGCAGTTCACCGTTTCCATTCGGCTCTGTAATGCTCCCGCCATTCGAAAGATTGATGGAGACAGTGCTGAAGGGACTCTCATGGAACACGTGTCTAGTGTATCTCGACGACATAATTGTGGTCGGCAGATCGTTTGAGGACCACGAAAACTTGGAGGAAGTATTCTTGCGACTGAGGAACTCCGGATTGAAGCGACCTAAGAAATGCCATCTGTTCCAAAAGAAGTAGATACCGGCCACGTTGTTCTGGGGAAGGAGAGCAGTGGATGACCAGAAGATCAAAGCTGTTAAGGATTCCATCCCAAAGACATTCACCAACTTCGAAGTTTCTTGGTTTATGCACATACTATCGCCGATATGTGCTGGATTCGCCAACATCGCTAAACCACTGACCAAGCTCACGGAAGGCCAAACAAAGTTCCTGTGGTCCGAAGAATGTCAAGACTCGTTCAGGAAGCTGAAAGGAGCTTTGATCAACGCACCTATACTGAGCTATCCCTACCCAAAGGGAAATTCATTTTGGATACGGACGCCAGCAACGTGGGACTTGAGCTGTCCTATCTCAGATCCAGGAGGGACAGGAGAAGGTCATTGGTTATTTCAGCAAGACGCTTAGCAAACCAGAGCGCAATTACTGTGTCACCAGGCGAGGCTGTTAGCTGTTGTGAAGGGAGTGGAACACTTCTACAAGTACGTGTATGGAAGAAGATTCCTGTTGAGAACTGACCATGCAGCTCTCAAATGGCTCTTACAGTTCAAAAAATCCTGAGGGTCAAGTAGCACGTTGGATCGAGAGACTCCAAGAATTCGATTTCGAGATCGAACATCGAGCCGGAACTAGCCATAAGAATGCAGATGCCTTGTCGCGAAGACCATGTCCAGATGATTGCTCACATTGCCGACGAGCAGAAGAGAAAGAAGCAACACTTTGTGAACCGCGGCAATGGATGACAACTGGAATGACAGCAAGATCCAGAAAGACCAAGAGGAGACCCCGACCTTGGCAGTCGTCAGCTGGAAGAAGGGCAATCGAAGACCATCATGGCAGGAAGTCGCAGGTTACTCGCCGGCTGTTAAGTCCCATTGGGCACAATGGAACTCTCTTATTCTGGACAATGGGATCCTGAAACGTGTGTTGAGGCCGATATTGGTGGGAAGACAGACGCCAAATAATTGTTCCCAGGAACAGAAGAGGAAGTGCTGCGGGAAATCCATGATGGAGTCGCCGGAGGACATCTGGGAGTGACGAAGACCCTGCAGAAAGTGAGGCAACGGTTTTACTGGGCCAATTGTCAAGCTGACGTCCAGGACTGGTGCAGGAAGTGCGCTGTATGCGCTGCTAGCAATGGACCTCGAATACGCCCCAAGGCCCCGATGCGTCAGTACAACGTAGGCAGCCCGTTCGAGAGAATCGCCATTGACATCGCCGGCCCGTTTCCGTATCCGACCACGGGAATAAATACATCCTTGTGGCAATGGACTCTTCGTAAGTGGGCGGAAGCCTATGCCCTGCCAACCAGGAAGCCATCACCGTCGCCGATGTCTTGGTGAAAGAATGGATATGTCGATTCGGTATTCCAATGGAGCTGCACTCGGATCAAGGCAGAAATTTCGAATCCAACCTTTTCCAAGAAATATGTCTACTGCTGAACATCCGCAAGACAAGAACCACGGCCCTACATCCGCAGTCCGATGGAATGGTGGAACGGATGAACAGGACGATCAACCGCCACTTGTCCAAGGTTGTCTCTGACCATCAAAGAGACTGGGACCAGTATCTTCATTTGTTCCTGATGGCCTATCGATCCGCAGTACACGAGTCAACCGGTCAAACTCCTGCTAGTATTATAATGGGCCGAGAACTGCGACTGCCTTGTGACCTGAAGTTTGGGATACCGCCAGGACAAGACACTGCGGGAGAGGACTACGTCAGCAAACTTCGGCAGAGAATGGACGACATCCACGAACGAGTCGGTTGAACATCCAGAGTGCCAGCGATAAAATGAAGAAGACCTATGACATCAAGGCCGACGCTGGAGGATTTAAGGTTGATGACCTGGTTTGGTGTACAACCCCAAACGTCGTCGTGGACTTTCACCAAAGTTGCGGAACTCGTGGAAGGCCCGTATAAAATCGTGAAAAGGATAAACGACCTTGTGTACCGAATCCATAAGCCACCCCGAGGGAAACCAAGGGTCGTCCATTTCAACAGGTTGGCCCCTTACGCTGGAAACCATGACCAAGTTCGCACCCTCAAGCCACCGGAGGATGATATGACGTTCGAGAAGTTTATGTCCTTGTATTCAAACGGGCAGAAAGTTCTACATGGGGTTACTAGAGAGGAGTCACGAGACCTTTTCGAGGTGCCTGCTGACTACGCACTAGCGCACTGTGTGGCAGAAGATCTTCGAATGTCCAGGGCATCGCCGTAGTGTTCTCCAAGAAATTTGGTCAACTCCAAACACTCGGGGCAGAATCCAGAAGTTGGTGGGGTGCTACAGTTGAAGAAAGGCCAGAGAAACATCTACTACCTAGTTACCAAAAGGCATTCCCAAGATAAACCGTCCTATGAAGATGTCTGGAAGAGTCTCACCAAACTGAGAGATACTATGGTGGACCAGAATCTGGTGGATCTAGCAATTCCAAAATTGTCCTGTGGCATTGATGGGTTGGACTGGAGAGTCATAAGAAGTATGCTGGAGGCGATATTCAGATCCAGCGGCGTCAAGATTTTGGTTTGCTGTAACCCTCTTCCACGACCGATCATGAAGACCGTGGAGTGTTACTTCCATCGAACTTCACGGTGCAGATATGGGGAGTCATGCAGATATCGTCACACTCCAAGGATGAAATTTCGGGACGAAATGTCTTTAAGAAGGGGGCAATGTAACGAACCTAGGCCGGACCTGTCGCCTCACATGTTGCCGTCGACAGCGATGAGATCATCCCCGAGATGTTCGAGAACCATCAGTCCCTCTTCCGCGTAATGCAACGGTCAATATTGGAAACAATTGGAACATGCCGTCGCCAACTGGAAGAATTCGAAACATCGAGAATGCTGTATCGGAGATAAATAGAGAGCCCTCAAGAGGGAGTGGACAGTCTGAACGAGCCCATACCATCGAGCTATACAGTGGCGTAGTAATATAAATTAAGTTGTAGATTCAGTGTGAAATAAATTATTTAAACCAAGTTAAGTTTATTTACGTTACAATATTCTTTATTTTCTCGGAATTAGTCAGTCTATGTATTTTTTTTATTTCATGCGACGTTTCGACATTGTTTATGCCATTTTCAGGTAAAATCTTAAAATAATGTAAAACATGTAAAGTTAAAAACATAATACGTTACATAACATCAAATACGATTAAAATTCAAAGAGACATTCAAAACTTACAATATAATTAAACTGTTATTCTTTCATTATTTCGTTTCATGTTTCATGATTGAATGAACGTTGTTGAATGTCTGAGGTTGCTGGTATCAGCAACAAATTTATCGTATTTATGTATCGCCTGGGATATAATTAAACAAAATACGCCATCAAATAATGTTCCAAAATATTTACCGAAGCATTTGAAACTGAAAATGATGTTCAAATTAATGTAAGTTCTCATATTTCTGAAGCTTTCAGTGATTTTTTTTAATTGCATTATACGAGTAATGAAATAAGACTTTCATCTATGTCACTCATGTTCACAAAACTGTTGAGGAATATATTCATACACTGTCAAGAATGCAGTTTAAATCACAATGAGCAAATAACTGGGTGTGTGAACGTGAATTTGGTAACGTAGGCTACTAGTTCAATGCGACGGTAAAACTTCCGTCAGCTCCAGTGGCACACGGCGGCTGCAAAGCTACCGCCGACGGCAAATTGACCAATCGTTTTTTTTTTTCGTCTAATGTGTAAGCTCTAACTTACTTCGATAAGTCATGTGTCAGGAATAAAACCGTTGTCTATATTTTAGTTTTTAGTATTAACAAGTAGATAGATATATGAAATATATTAACAATTAATTAATTAATGAAACACGTTACATAATACACAAAATAATTGTTGTTTTTTTTAATATGCTACTTTTTTTAAGCGAATTACAAAGTATAAAATAATTTCTCGTAGATACAGATTATTAACCCCATACAGATTACTAACCCCACATAGATTGTCCCGAAAAATTGCGTGTGTGAAATTTTAATAGCTATGAAAATACTTGTGAGATTTAAAACGAAAAACATGGGAGCGTGCAATAGATAATTGAAAGGTGAACAACAAATACACATACAGTGCTTCTCAAAAGTCCTCTCCCCCCTCTTATTTTTGGAACGATTATACATAAACAAGTGAAATTTGGAAACTGAATATTAAAGGTTGTAAACTTCCCTACTAGTGATGATAGATGACGAAATCGTTAAAGATGACGTCACAAGGCCATTGTGACCAATAATTTTAAATGGAACCCTACGGCAAGCGACACCTCTTTTAAAAGGTATCGAAAAAACCTATTAAATGATACTAATTTTGTTTGTGTTTATGGCAGTTTTGGCAACTCGCTTTTGAAAAACGCAAAGCTGTGATGAATTAAATCAGTTAATACTAAAATTCCAAATTCAAGCTCCGCCTCTGGATAGTTGTCAAATAAGCTGACGGTTTTGTTAGTCTCCCTAATTCGACGTTTTTGTAATTGTCCAAGTTTTTGTACATTTAATAATTTGTGTATTGTTGATCGAACGTTTAACTGTTTTAGCAGCTTTTGGTACTTTTAATATTTTTGTACATTTCAATAATTTGTTGAACTGTTGTGAGCCGAACGTTTAAGTGCTTCAAGAATCGAAATGGTACGTGCTTTAGGTGATAAAGTAGCAGCGATCCTAATTCTTGGTGAAACTGGACAAAATATTCATGCAGCAGAACGCATTTTTAATGAGAGGTTTCCCGATCGCCCCGTTTCGACGACTTATTTAAGGGAGCTTCTTCGTAAGTTTGAAACAATTAATTAATGATGCGAAACGATCTGGCAGACCACAAATTTCTGATGAGAAAAAAATTGATATACTGGCAGAAGTAATAGTTAATCCTACTTCTTCAACAACTCACGTTGCATCTACCTGTGAAGTCAGTCGAAGTACAGTACACAGAGTGTTGATAAAAAAAAACAAATTCCATCCATACAAATTAAAAATGGTTCATCAACTCTCAGACGAGACCCAGACCGAAGACTAGAATTTTGTGAAAATATGGAAACTAAAATAAACCAACAGTCAGACTATGTCAAAACAATTTGTTTTAGTGACGAAAGTACTTTCTATCTAAATGGAAATGTAAATACACAGAATGTGAGGTATTGGAGTGACGCAAATCCTCACCTGTTTCGTGAAACACATACCCAATTTCCCCAGGAGGTGAGTGTTTGGGCAGGTATCCTGGGAAACCACATCGTTGGGCCTCTTTTTTTAAATACTAATTCAACTGGTGAGGTTTATCCGGAGCTGTTGCAAAACGCAATAGAACCGTTAATCCTTGAAATTTTGGAAGATAATCCAGATGAATTCGGCACTTTGGAAATAACATTCCAACAGAATGGTATTCCTCCACACTATTACGGTGCAGTAAGACGGTATTTGGATGTGGAGTATCGTGGTAGATGGATTGGACGACGAGGTTCAACGGAATGGCCAGCTTGATCACCGGACCTCACACCTTTGGATTTTTTTCTGTGGGGGTACCTTAAATCGAAGGCTTACGCCACTGAACCTGACAATATTGACGTTTTAAAACAACGTATTGTTGCAGAATGTGAGGCTGTTTCCACAGACACATTTGCAAAAGTACGAAAAGAGTTTAAACACAGGATATTTCACTGTCAGGAAGTGAATGGAGGTCACTTCGAGCAATTTCTTCAAGTAGATACTGATTCTTAAATCTGTAATTAATATCATACTGAATGGAATTTAAATTTTAATGTTTACCAATGAGCCATTAAAACCGCCATAAACACAGACAAAATTAGTATCATTGAATAGGTTTTTTCGATACCTTTCAAAAGAGGTGTCGCTTTCCGTAGGGTTCCATTTAAAATTATTGGTCACAATGGCCTTGTGACGTCATCTTTAACGATATCGTCATCTATGATCACTAGTAGGGAAGTTTACAACCTTCAATATTCAGTTTCCAAATTTCACTTGTTTATGTTTAATCGTTCCAAAAATGAAAGGGGGGGGGACTTTTGAGAAGCACTGTATAAACTGAATATTGAAAAAATGTTTAACGAAAAATAAAACCGACGAAAAAATAAACTAAAAATAACAAATAAAATTTTTTCTAGTCTTAATAACTAAGCTCCCAAACTAATGTAAGTAACTAATTTTGAGTCGGCGCCAAACAAGTAAACGAGTAAATTAATTAGGCAAAGCGTAAAATGATGGCAGCGTCCCTATTGTCAGTTCAAAGTGATAATTGTCAGTTCGAAGCGGTAATTCCAAATGTTTTTGAAAAATGTTTTGTTGTTGGCCTTCCGCCTTCGTAAAAACCCCCCGCAAAAGCATACATTGAATAAATGTGGCTCAGCAATAATATCTTTTATGTTCTCGATGAATATACTGTTCAGATTATCAGTCATACTTCATGCATGTGTCAATCATCTTTTCAATATACATGCACCTTTCATAACTAAACGTGTCACTAAACCCCCCGCTCCTTGGCTCACTCCGAATTTAAAATGTATAATAAAATTGAAAAAAAAATCTTATAATAAATATAAACATTTAAACACAGTTGAATCTTCCAACGAGTACAAAGACTTAAGAAATTTTGCGAATCGATGCATTGAAGCTGAGAAAGAAGCATTTTTGCAGCATAAATTTAAGTCGGATCCCAAACTTTTTTGGAAATCCCTGAAGTTTTCAAACATTTTGAAAAAATCCCATGGCTGCGATATTGATGTAGATCCTAGCGCCTTCAATGATCATTTTTTGAACTCTGTTCCAGATTTACATCCAACAGATAACAATATTTTGAGTAAATATGATGGAATATATTCAGAGTTGAAAGGTGAAACTTTTTCTTTAAACCCAGTTACAAATGATGAGGTGGAACAAACTCTTCGTAGAATCAAAACACAGGCTAAGGGATCGGATGATATCAATCTAAGAATGCTAGAAATTGTGTTTCCCACATTAACTCCGTTCTTAGTTCATATAATTAATACTTGCTTTTCAAATGGCACTTTTCCGAAATCTTGGAAATATGCCAATGTCATACCCATTCCAAAAATTGAAAACCCGAATGATATATCACAATTTCGACCGATTAGTATTTTACCCACTATCTCAAAAATAATTGAAAGATTAGTATCTGACCAATTATCATTATATTTTACGCAAAATAAAATATTGCCAGCAACACAGTCAGGATTCAGAAAAAAACATAGTACCACCACGGCGTTGCTCAAAGTAACAGATGACATTTTTACATCTATAGATAATGTAACGTAAATAAACTTAACTTGGTTTAACTAATTTATTTAACACTTAATCTACAACTTAATTTATATTACTACGCCACTGTATAGCTCGATGGTATGGGCTCGTTCAGACTGTCCTACTCCACTTGAGGTTTGCCTATTTATCTCCGATACAGCATTCTCGATGTTTCGAATTCGGACGGTTGGCGACGGCATGTTCCAATTGTTTCCAATATTGACCGTTGTTTTCCGCGGAAGAGCGCACTGGATGGTTCTCGAATATCTCCGGGGATGATCTCATCGCTGTCGATGGCAACACGTGAGGCGACAGGTCCGGCCTAGGTTCGTTACATTGCCCCTTCTTAAAGACATTTCGTCCCGAAATTTCATCCTTGAGGTGTGACGATATCTGCATGACTCCCCATATCTGCACCGTGAAGTTCGATGGAAGTAACCTCCACGGTCTTCATGATCGTCGTGGAAGGGTTACAGCAAACCAAAATCTTGACGCCGCTGGATCTGAATATCGCCTCCAGCATACTTCTTATGACTCTCCAGTCCAACCCATCAATACCACAGGACAATTTTGGAATTGCTAGATCCACCAGATTCTGGTCCACCATAGTATCTCTTAGTTTGGTGAGACTCTTCAACATCTTCATGGACGGTTTATCTTGGGAATGCCTCTTGGTAACTAGGTAGTAGATGTTTCTCTGGCCTTTCTTCACTGTAGCACCCCACCAACTTCTGGATTCTGCTCCCGCAGTGTTTGGAGTTGACCAAATTTCTTGGAGAACACTACGGCGATGCCCTGGACATTTGAAGATCTTCTGCCACACAGTGCGCTGAGTGCGTGGTCAGCAGGCACCTCGAAAAGGTCTCGTGACTCCCCTCTAGTAACCCATGTAGAACTTTCTGCCCGTTTGAATACAAGGACATAAACTTTCGAACGTCATATCATCCTCCGGTGGCGAGGGTGCGAACTTGGTCATGGTTTCCAGCGTAAGGGGCCAACCTGTTGAAATGGACGACCCTTGGTTTCCCTCGGGTGGCTTATGGATTCGGTACACAAGGTCGTTTATCCTTTTCACGATTTTATACGGGCCTTCCACGAGTTCCGCAACTTTGGTGATAGTCCACGACGACGTTTGGGGTTGTACAGCCAAACCAGATCATCGACCTTAAATCCTCCAGCGTCGGCCTTGATGTCATAGGTCTTCTTCATTTTATCGCTGGCACTCTGGATGTTCAACCGGACTCGTTCGTGGATGTCGTCCATTCTGCGAGTTTGCTGACGTAGTCCTCTCCCGCAGTGTCTTGTCCTGGCGGTATCCCAAACTTCAGGTCACAAGGCACGCAGTTCTCGGCCCATTATAATACTAGCAGGAGTTTGACCGGTTGGACTCGTGTACTGCGGGATCGAGAGCCATCAGGAACAAAATGAAGATACTGGTCCCAGTCTCTTTGATGGTCAGAGACAACCTTGGACAAGTGGCGGTTGATCGTCCTGTTCATCCGTTCCACCATTCCATCGGACTGCGGATGTAGGGCCGTGGTTCTTGTCTTGCGGATCGTTCAGCAGTAGACATATTTCTGGAAAAGGTTGGATCGAAATTTCTGCCTTGATCCGAGTGCAGCTCCATTGGAATACCGAATCGACATATCCACTCTTTCACCAAGACGTCGGCGACGGTGATGGCTTCCCTGGTTGGGCAGGGCATAGGCTTCCGCCCACTTACTGAAGTGATCCATTGCCACAAGGATGTATTTATTCCCGTGGTCGGATACGGGAAACGGGCCGGCGATGTCAATGGCGATTCTCCCCGAACGGGCTGCCTACGTTGTACTGACGCATCGGGGCCTTGGGTCGTATTCGAGGTCCATTGCTAGCAGCGCATACAGCGCACTTTCTGCACCAGTCCTGGACGTCAGCGACAATTGGCCCAGTAAAACCGTTGCCTCACTTTCTGCAGGGTCTTCGTCACTCCCAGATGTCCTCCAGCGACTCCATCATGGATTTCCCGCAGCACTTCCTCTCTTCTGTTCCTGGGAACAATTATTTGGCGTCTGTCTTCCCACCAATCTCGGCCTCCAACACACGTTTCAGGATCCCATTGTCCAGAATAAGAGAGTTCCATTGTGCCCAATAGGACTTAACAGCCGGCGGTATCCTGCGACTTCCTGCCATGATGGTCTTCGATTGCCCTTCTTCCAGCTGACGGCTAAGCCAAGGTCGGGGTCTTTCTCTTGGTCTTTCCGGATCTTGCTGTCATTCCAGTTGTCATCCATTGCCGCGGTTCTACAAAGTGTTGCTTCCTTCTCTTCTGCCGTCGGCAATGTGAGCAATCATCTGGACATGGTCTTCGCGACAAGGCATCTGCATTCTTATGCTAGTTCCGGCTCGATGTTCGATCTCGAAATCGAATTCTTGGAGTCTCGATCCAACGTGCTACTTGACCCTCAGGATTTTGAACTGTAAGAGCCATTTGAGAGCTGCATGGTCAGTTCTCAACAGGAATCTTCTTCCATACACGTACTTGTAGAAGTGTTCCACTCCTTTACAACAGCTAACAGCTCTCGCCTGGTGACACAGTAATTGCGCTCTGGTTTGCTAAGCGTCTTGCTGAAATAACCAATGACCTTCTCCTGTCCCTCCTGGATCTGAGATAGGACAGCTCCAAGTCCCCGTTGCTGGCGTCCGTATCCAAAATGAATTTCCCTTTGGGTAGGGGATACCCTCAGTATAGGTGCGTTGATCAAAGCTCCTTTCAGCTTCCTGAATGAATCTTGACATTCTTCGGACCACTGGAACTTTGTTTGGCCTTCCGTGAGCCTGGTCAGTGGTTTAGCGATGTTGGGAATCCCAGCACATATCGGCGATAGTATGTGCATAAACCAAGGAAACTTCGAAGTTGGTGAATGTCTTTTGGGATGGGCCAATCCTTAACAGCTTTGATCTTCTGGTCATCCACTGCTATCCTTCTCCAGAGACAACGTGGCCGAGGTATCGTACTTCTTTTGGAACAGATGGCATTTCTTAGGGCTCAGCTTCAATCCGAGTTCCTCAGTCGCAGGAATACTTCCTCCAAGTTTTCACGTGGTCCTCAAACGATCTGCCGACCACAATTATGTCGTCGAGATACACTAGACACGTGTTCCATGAGAGTCCTTTCAGCACTGTCTCCATCAATCTTTCGAATGTGGCGGAGCATTACAGAGCCGAATGGCATAACGGTGAACTGCCACAATCCTGAGCCGATGGTAAAGCAGTCTTTTCTCGATCTTCCTGAGCGAGTTCTACTTGCCAGTATCCACTCTTCAGATCAAGGGTCGAGAAAATCGTGGAACCAGCCAACGTGTCTAGGGTGTCATCTATTCTCGGGAGAGGGTAACTGTCCTTCTTCGTGACATTATTAAGTTGGCGATAGTCTACACAAAAGCGTGTCGATCCATCCTTTTTCTTCACCAGTACGACTGGAGGACCAGGACTGTCAGATGGTTCGATAACTCCTTCTTTCCCATATCGCTGACTATTTTGTCAGCCTCTTCCTTCTTGGCAAGAGGAAGTCTTCTTGCTGATTGCCGGATCGGTCGGGCACCCCAGTATCAATCTTGTGCTGGACCACATTAGTTCGACCTCCTTTTCCTTGTCCGGATCGAAGATGTCTTGGATTCTTAACTAAATCTCTTAGTTTGGGCTGTTGAGCTGGTTTTATATCTTTGGAAGAGATGGCAACTAATTTTCTAGTTCTGTGGGCAAGTTGTTGGGTTGGCTAATCGTACCTCGTACACTCCGGATCACTGAGGAAACTGGCGAGCAGTGCCCCAATATTGTTCCTTTCTTCAAGGTCACTGAAAATAATTGACATTCATGACCCTTACGGGCACAAATTGGTCAGCACGCAACAAGGTCTTCCCTAGTGCAATCCTCGTCCAATTTTCTCATCATGAAGTTTGGGCTCGAACATCACCACGTTTCCACTGCTCGTACTCCCGTCCAGGAGCCTCAGAATGGTTTCAGCCCTCTCAGGTACGCTTACATCTTCAGCCAACAACACACGGATCAACTCTTCACTTCTCCCATGGGAAGTACCAGCTCTTCTCCGTTGACCGTAGGACGCCGTCTTTGAAATCCAATTCAAACCCTCTGGAATTCATGATGTCCATTCCGATGATTGCATCGTCTTCGATGTTGGCTCCCAGTGCCTGATGTTTCACTTTCGTGCTGCCCAACATTATTTCAATCTGTAGCTCGCCATATACAGTAGCTGGCTCCCCTGTTGCTGTGCGTAGCTTCAAGTTGTCGTTCAATCCGTTCCGGTGTTCTGGCAAAGGAAGGCCGAGAATTGTCCTAGTCGCACCTGTATCTAGCAGCATGGTGCAAGGCTCGTTATTGATGAGACCGTCTACGAAGACACCTTTGTTCTGTCGTTGAAGGATAGCGACATATGCGTTGTTAACCGAGGCTTGCCGGACACATGCCGACGGTTGCCCCTTCTCGTCGACCTTTTTAGTTTTCCTGCATCGGAGTCGATGAATGTTGGACATTTGCTACGCACATGTCCAATTTTCTACAATTCCGGCATCTTATCTGTCTTTTCTCAGGCAACACTTCCTTCATCACTTTTCTTATGGCAGCTTCCAAGTTAGCGGGTTTCCCGGGTGAGTCTTCCTCAATCGTTTGAACTTTACTTTGGGTTTGCAGCATTGTTTTGCTGCTTCGAATTCAAAGCTCGTGCCAGTGCGTCTACGAGATGTGTTGGACGAGCTAATATCAACGCTTGTCTGGTTTCTTGGTCACGGAGTCCATCCAAGAATGCCTGAACCGCTAATCGCTCCATTACATTTTCCGGTATGGCTGGATATGCGAGACGAACCAAGCGTGCAATGTCAGTTTCGAATTCTTGTAAGGATTCGCCCGATTTTTGGCAGCGATTTTTCAGCTGGGAGTGGTATACGTGTTCCAAATGGGCGTGGCCATATCGTAATTCTAGATGTTTAATCAGCTGATCATAGTCTTCCTGTTCTTGGGCGGTGAGAGTTTGTAGAATATTTGTCGCTTCTCCACGTAATGCAAGTGTCAGTGCTACAGCTCTTTCCCCTGCATTCCATCCGTTTGCTTTGGCCGCTGCTTCAAACTGCCGGCGGTAATTTGCCCATGGAGTTTTTCCGTCGAACTGAGGCGGCTTCATGGAAATGACCTTGACATCTTTTATACCCTCTTGAACTTTATCCAAGTTCAAACTCAAGTCCAGCATTGCATTTTCGTTAACCATCTCTGTGGAGGACGCATTATTAATTTGTTTTTCCAGCTTACTGATCGTTTCCTTTATTTTGTCCATTTCTGCCTCGATTCCGTCTTTGATTCCATCGCTGATTATTTCCTTCATCTTGTCCATCTCTGCCTCGACCCCATCTTTGATTTTATCTACCTCCGTGTTCATTTGCTCCCTAATTTTATCTATCTCTGTCTCAACGGTTCCCATTCTTTCTTCTAGGAAATTAGCCACACCACAAAATTCTTTTTTTAGGCCTTCTGTGTTTTCCAGGAACTTCTCTTCCAGGCTTCTTGAATTTTCTAGAAGCTTCTCTTCCAGATTTCTAAAATTTTTTCTTGAAGCTTCTCTTCCAGATTTCTAGAATTTTCTTCAAGCTTCTTCCAGATTTCTAGCATTTTCTTCCAAGCTTCTTGAATTTTCTTCCAAAGTCCTCGAATTTTGTTGCAGCTCTTCTTTCAAGGATTCTATTATCGGACTCAAATCACCTCCGGGAACTTCGAATAAAAATGTTTCGGGGTCCTCACCTTCTTGTATAAGTCCTTCTGCAAGTCTTTCCTGGAGTACTTGCTTTTTACCCGTTGTTTCCAGTTGCTTTTCTGCAAATTCCTGTTTCAATTCCGCTACCTTCAAGTCCGCAAGGCACTTTTCTTGAACACATTTTGTCTTTGACGAGGTATCAGTCTGTTTCACACGAAAAGTTTATCAGTTTGTTAAAAATTCATTGCGAATTCTTTTCCAGGGGCACCAGTCTATTGTCTGTTTCACGCGAAGAGTGTATCAGTTTATATTCCACACAATTGTCCACTTCGCGAAAACCGGGCCACTGTCTATTTTCTGTTTCACGCGAACAGTGTATCAGTTTATATTCCACGCACAATTGTCCACTTCGAAAACCGGGCCACTGTCTATTTTGGGCGTACAAAAGGTCTATCATTTTATTTTTCTGACTATCCACTCCACGATCACTTGTTTATTTTCAAAATCTCACTTCCGACACCAATTGTAACGTAAATAAACTTAACTTGGTTTAACTAATTTATTTAACACTTAATCTACAACTTAATTTATATTACTACGCCACTGTATAGCTCGATGGTATGGGCTCGTTCAGACTGTCCTACTCCCTTGAGGTTTGCCTATTTATCTCCGATACAGCATTCTCGATGTTTCGAATTCGGACGGTTGGCGACGGCATGTTCCAATTGTTTCCAATATTGACCGTTGTTTTCCGCGGAAGAGCGCACTGGATGGTTCTCGAATATCTCCGGGGATGATCTCATCGCTGTCGATGGCAACACGTGAGGCGACAGGTCCGGCCTAGGTTCGTTACAATAATAAAAAAATTACAAGTTTAATACTACTCGATTTCAGCAAGGCATTTGACACGTTGGACCACAGTATATTACTGAAAAAACTTAAATATTTCGGTTTAGATGATAAATCAATATGTTTCTTTAAAAATTACTTGAGTGGGAGAAAACAGAGAGTGGTGATGGGGGAAAAAATGTCTAACTTTGAAAATATTTCTAGGGGGGTTCCACAGGGAAGCATTCTGGGACCATTATTATTTTCAGCGTATTCTGCGGATTTTGCTTCCTTTTTAAACTATTGTCAAACTCATCAATACGCTGACGACACGCAATTGTATTTTTCTCAACATCTGAAAGTTTTCTCGCAAGTGTTAGTATCAACGAAGACCTTGAAACTATTGCCTCAGTGTCGAAATCACATAAGCTATTGCTGAATGAATCAAAAACCCAACTAATATTATTTGGTCAAAACACTGATGAAATATCCAACGACCCAAATTTCGAAATAATTTTGAATGGGAAAACACTGACCATTGTGAAACAATGTGAAACTCTTGGTCTTCATCTGGATACGACATTGAAATTCGATACGCATGTGTCACAACTGGTAAAACATAGCTATTCTACTCTAAAATTATTATATATGAATAGACTTTATCTCACAAATAACATTAAGCTAATATTATGCGAGTCTTTGATTATGTCTCGTTTGGCGTATTGTTCCGAAATATACTGGCCCTCCCTTCTAGCAAGGGATAAATACACTTTACAAAAGATACAAAATTCTTGTATGAGATACTCATGTGGAATGAGAAAATATGACCATGTTTTCTCAACCTATGACAATATGAAAATTTTGAATTTAGAAGAGAGGTTTTTTAGCAGACTAGCTGGACTCGTATATCAAATCAATCGTTTCAAAACACCGGCCTACCTCTTAGACAAACTTATGAAACTTGGCGACTATCACAACTGTCTGACAAGAGCTAGAGATCTCTATTGTATCCCTAGGCACACTTCCACACGATTTAAGCGGAGCTTTTCATACAATGCAGTGAAAATTTTCAATATTATTCCTGCGCACATTAAGTCGCTTCAATACCGGCATAACTTTAGGAAGCATATCAAGTCCTGGATTCTTTCAAATAGACAATTAGTAGCCCAATTATAATAAATATGTGAAAATTATGTTTTGTGTACATGGAGGCATTTAGTGTATTTATACTGTCGCGGCATTGCGCTGTATTTGCAAGTAGTGGAGAGATTGAGAATTGTTCTTATCTCTTACTTTTTCACCTCAATTATTATTATTATTAAAACTCTATCGCAAATTTTAACGGAATCTTATAACTGTCACCAATATATGTATAAATCTTTTTTTTGTTGTTGTTGTTGCGATCCATTTATGTTAATAACTATGTTTTTTTTTTGTTGGTTGCATGGAAGAACGGCTGTAGCCGGATGTCGCCAACACTTTAAAAAAGTTGTTATCCACTTTTATTATCAAACAATAAAGACGATATTATTATTATTATTATTATTATTATTTGGGGACTCCGCAGCAATTTGCAAGAAAGTATACAACATCACGTCGAAGAAAATTCACATCGACCCTTGTGTGATTTTAAAGTTGTCAGGTCGACAGTCCGACATGAGAGACGACGCGGTATCGCGTCGGAGGCGCCTCCTCGTGGACAGTTTGTGTTTCCGTTATATGAATGCGTTTATCGGACTCGCGGACACCGGACGTGGTGCCCGGATTCGCCGGAACAAGACGACACACGTCATTTCCGGACGTGTCAGATCTAGAACACGGCCGGCCGGCATACAACGCGAAGCGGGACTCCTGATAGCCACGTAAATTACCTTTGAAATACACGTCGACGGTTCTTCGATTTGGGGAATAGGGCCAAAGGGAGTGACCACCCACAACATTTCATGCGAAGTTTGATATTATGTACGTTGGAACTTAGTGGAGTGTCCCGGGATCGACGATATACGCATAATAGATGGAGATGTCTCGTGATTTATCTAATAACTGAACAGGGACGTACATATTCAATTTTCAACAACATTCATAACCTACAGGGTGATTTACGTATTACGCATTAGAGGTTTTTTAACTTGCAGTTGGATTGGAAATTTTTAGTCCTACCCCAACAAACATTTTAAGTGAAAGTTACGTCATTTCGACCTTCTAAAAGGTCAGCGCCCAAATTGGCGAAGGTAATTCTTACATTATAATTACATTAAAGTTACCAATTTGGGAAAGAAAATGGAAGTAATTCAGAAGTCGAGAATTGGACAATCAAGACAATTTGCCTAATAAGTCGAAAGCATAAATAGGTAAAATTGCCTTCAGAATAGTCGACTGATGGTAAAAATGTAGTCATTTCCACCTATTTTAGGTTATAAACACTAGATTAAAACGAACAGTAGGTTAGAAGAAGACAATAAATCTCTACTGCATATTGTGTGACTTAACCTACATGTTTATTCGTAAAAGCTTTGAAGATGAACATGGCGTATGAAAAAAGAACTGTCAAGAAACGTACAGCAGAGAATCATGTATGCAAGTGATGGTTTCGCATTCACATCTAGTTCGGATTTTATTCGCGATACCTACTTTTCGGTGATAATGTTGAATTTTACTCATGTTAAACAAGTGGGCCCCTTCAAAATATCAAATTTGTATGGAAAAAATTAATAGAATTAAGTGCACTTCCCCAACTTTTTTCATCAAACACTGCAGAAACTAATTTCATAGATGAATTATGTATACAGTGCTTCTCAAAAGTCCCCTCCCCCCCTATTATTTTTGGAACGATTATACATAAACAAGTGAAATTTGGAAACTGAATATTAAAGGTTGTAAACTTTCCTACTAGTGATGATAGATGACGAAATCGTCAAAGATGACGTCACAAGGCCATTGTGACCAATAATTTCAAATGGAACCCTACGGCAAGCGACACCTCTTTTGAAAGGTATCAAGAAACCTATTTAATGATACTAATTTTGTTTGTGTTTATAGCAGTTTTGGCAACTCGCTTTTGAAAAACGCAGAGCTGTGATGAATTAAATCAAATAATACTAAAATTCCAAATTCAAGCTCCGCCTCTGGAAAGTTGTCAAATAAGCTGACGTTTTTGTTAGTCTCCCTAATTCGACGTTTTTGTAATTGTCCAAGTTTTTGTACATTTAATAATTTGTGTATTGTTGATCGAACGTTTAAATGTTTTAGCAGCTTTTGGTACTTTTAATATTTTGTACATTTTAATAATTTGTTGAACTGTTGTGAGCCGAACGTTTAAGTGCTTCAAGAAGCGAAATAGTACGTGCTTTAGGTGATAAAGTAGCAGCGATCCTAATTCTTGGTGAAACTGGACAAAATATTCATGCAGCAGAACGCATTTTTAATGAGAGGTTTCCCGATCGACCCGTTTCGAGGACTCATTTGAGGGAGCTTCTTCGTGAGTTTGAAACAACGGGTAGTATTATTGATGAGAAACGATCTGGCAGACCACAAATTTCTGATGAGAAAAAAATTGATATACTGGCAGAAGTAATAGTTAATCCTATTTCTTCAACAACTCACGTTGCATCTACCTGTGGAGTCAGTCGAAGTACAGTACACAGGGTGTTGAAAAAAAAAATTTCATCCATACAAATTGAAAATGGTTCATCAACTCTCAGACGACGACCCAGACCGGAGACTAGAATTTTGTGAAAATATGGAAACTAAAATTAACCAACAGCCAGTATATGTCAAAACAATTTGTTTTAGTGACGAAAGTACTTTCTATCTAAATGGAAATGTAAATACAAAGAATGTGAGGTATTGGATTGACGCAAATCCTGACCTGTTTCGTGAAACACATACCCAATTTCCCCAGAAGGTGAATGTTTGGGCAGGTATTCTGGGAAACCATCTTTTTTAAATTGTTGGAAGATAATACAGATGAATTCGGCAATTTGGAAATAACATTCCAACAGGATGGTGCTCCTCCACACTATTACGGTGCAGGAAGACGGTATTTGGATGAGGAGTATCGTGGAAGATGGATTGGACGACGAGGTTCAATGGAATGGCCAGCTCGATCACCGGACCTCACATCATTTTTTTCTGTGGGGGTACCTTAAATCGAAGGCTTACGCCACTGAACCTGACAATATTGACGTTCTGAAACGACGTATTGTTGAAGAATGAGAGGCTGTTTCCGCAGACACATTTGCAAAAGTACGAGAAGAGTTTAAAAATAGGATATTTCACTGTCAGGAAGTGAATGGAGGTCACTTCGAGCAATTTCTTCAAGTAGATACTGATTCTTAAATCTGTAATTAATATCATACTGAATGGAATTTAAATTTCACTGTTTACTAATGAGCCATTAAAACTGCCATAAACACAAAAAAATAAGTATCATTGAATAGGTTTTTTCGATACCTTTTAACAGAGGTGTCGCTTGCCGTAGGGTTCCATTTAAAATTATTGGTCACAATGGCCTTGTGACGTCATCTTTGACGATTTCGTCATCTATCATCACTAGTAGGGCAGTTTACAACCTTTAATATTCAGTTTCCAAATTTAACTTGTTTATGTATAATCGTTCCAAAAATAAGAGGGGGGGGGGGGACTTTTGAGAAGCACTGTAGACATATAATATACACCAATTTCTTGACTATCTAGAATATAAAGGGATAGTGAGAACGAAAATGTAACCCTCCAAACGTCATGGCAATGGCAAAAATTGCAACGAATGATTTACTGTCAAGTAAATCCCGCGAACGCTACGAAAATTGTTACAGTAGATTTATAAACTGGAGACTAAATAAAAACTTTTTAACAAAAAATTAAACCGACAGAAAAATCAACTGAAAAGCAAAAAATAAAATAAACCTTCTTAGTCTTAATGATAATTGAGCTCCTAAACTAATGTGAGTAACAATTTTGATTCGTCGCCAAACAAACAATTATCGAAGACCATTATATTAGTTTGTTTGGCGCCGACTCAAAATCACTTACTAACATTAGTTTAGGAGTTCAATTATCATTAAGACTAAGAAGGTTTATTTTATAATTTGCTTTTCAGTTGATTTTTTCATCGGTTTAACTTTTTGTTAAAAAGTTTTTATTTTTCAATTTTTTGTGGCTGAAATTTACCAATTACTACCTACTTAATTTTTGATTACTTCCAGAATACTTACTTACGTAGCTTACTTCAACTATTAACTGTTAAATAATATGATTATCTACTTTAACTATTTATTGTTATATAATATAAATTGTTTTTGGAAGTTCTGGTTAGTTGATTCCATCCCTTTGTATATGATTCCATCCTTTCATAGAATGTTATCTGTCAATGTCAACTACATATGTGTGCCAATGTTCACAAGTGAAAAATCAATCATCCCCTATTTTGTTACCCATAGGGGTGGATTATTTTATTCCTTATTGGAATATGATCAAATATGAGGTTTACCCTATCTAACAAAAAAATAATCTCCCAAATCGGAAAACCCAGTACAAAGTTATACGTGATAGAATCGGTTAACGGACCAAAATTCAGAGGGTGAACGATCAATATCCTTCATTTTGCTACCCTTAGGGATGGATTTTTTTGTTAGAATCCAAATGGGACCTACTTCGAAGTGCACCTTATCCAATGAAAAGAAAATCATCGGAATCGGACTCTTCTGTAAAAAGTTATGCGTGGTCATACCTCCTCCTTTTTGATTTCGTCGGTTAAAAATAAGGTGAATTATTTCTCCGAAAATGTTTTGGTAGCACATTTCCAACACCTATCAGAAAAAATTAAACCTAGCCTCTATGGGTCGGGTCTTTCACTCAATGCTTAGATCGACTCTAAACATAAAAAACAACATGAATATAGAAGCCTATTCCAAGTTAATGGATGGCTTTAGAAGCACAAAATCTAAAATGTTTACTGCAAAAAATATTCCAAATTTCCCCGAAACGTCTCCTGACAATCAGTACTTGTTTATGAAGGTAAAATATAACAACTAATATTATTTTTAGACTGTTCTTATAATTGGCGTAAGTGGTGCATGCCGAAAACAGGAACTGAGAGATATGAAAATTGAAGGAGGAGAGGACACAGGAAAATCCTTCATTATTGAAATTCCAAATACAAAAACCAAAATTCAACGTTCTTTTGTGATCTCTGACCATTTTTATTCTATAATCAAAAATTATTACACTATACGCAAGACAATACTAAATGAAAATTCACCTGTTTTTTAAATATATGAATGGAAAATGCACCAAACAACCCGTTGGGATAAACAAATTGGGCAGTATACCAAAAGATATTGCAAAATTTATTTTACTAGAAAATCCTGATCGTTACACAGGACACTGTTTTCGCAGATCTTCGGCAACTATTTTAGTCGATGTTGGCGGGGATTTATTGGATTTGAAGAGACATGGTGGCTGGCAATCGTCTTCAGTAGCAGGTTATGTTGACAATTCCTCAAAAAAACAAAGAACTCACCTCGTCGAGAATATCCTCCGCTATTTTACATTATAGTAATACAACCTCAACAAATGAAAATATTACAATGTCATATGATTCGACACATCGAAATACTTCTAAAATATTTAATAATTGTACAGTAACCATAAATAATTATAATGTTCCTAATGTTAATTAAACCAACGTAGTAGTAAATAGAACGAATTATATCCTATATGTTCATCAAAGTTGCAAAACATATATCCTCTATAATTTTGTAAAATCCTTCGAAATAAAATTGTTCAAAAAATCTAAAGATGCAATAATATACAGGGTATCCCACTTGAAGAAATGAAGTACCCTGTCATAACTAGTTTTTAGATATATCGGTATACATGAAACGAACAACAAAAAACGACAACTAAAATAAAAAATCGACGTGTTTAAGCATAATTTACAATACCTAATAATAATGAAAATATTAAAAGTACTCCAGACTTTTTTGGCACACTGTTTATGCCCGTAGGTAAAGTATAGTACGTAATGCGTGTTGTAAAGCAATTACGCACTCATGGAATTTTTCCATTCGTGCGTAATATGCTTTTTACAACATTTGATACGTATTGAATGAATGTGGTTTTTTGTGGAGGAACAACGTTTCTTGACATGATTTTTGGGTAACCTTCCACAGTCTGAAAATTAAAACATAATCAGGAAAATAATTTGGTGAACGCAATAACTTATCGGGGTGAACTAATTAGTTTGCCTTTTCTACACTTGTATAGATTTTCCTGATTATATTTTAATTTTCAGACTGTGGAAGGTTACCCAAAAAACATGTCAAGAAACTTGATACGTAATATACTATTAAGCTCAGTTTATTTGACATTTTGCTTCAATGACACATCAGAGTATTGCAGTGTCATTCAAATATATCCGTATGAGCAATACAAGTCAACTACAATGGTTTCACCGAAAAGAGAAATTGTCTAAGAACTTGAGTACCACCGTTTTGTGATCAGTGGAGGAGTCTCACATACAGTGACGTGATATCGGGACAAAATATTGGAAAAATATTTTACTCATTATTCATGTCCATCAGATTAGTTGAAGTGAGTCCAACGCAAAAATAAAAATGCTTCTGAAAAATCAAATGTGACACCCGGTATAGTGTGCAAGGTTCCTTTTAGAACTTTATTTTTTATATTTCCAGTTGTAATTAAAAAGGATTATTTCACAATTATTCACGAAACAAGCACTCTGAACAGTAAGAACTAGACGATACTAGAAGATACTAGAAGATATGTTTTGAATGTCCCGCAGAAAGTTTGGATAAAAACGTGGTTTTCCTATTTGAAAGTATTTTCATTTGAGTAAACAGACAATAAGATTTGAGATGATTGTCAATAATGTCAGTTGTCATTCATGAGTAATGTTAAAAATGCAATGTTGCCAAATGTAGAAAATGTCCGATAGACATGAAGAGTTAACAGTCATTCAATTAAATTATTCATTGTGATAATCAAAATGATCTGAATTATAGGTTTTATTTAATAAGTGGAAGTTGGAAATTGACTTTTTTTAAGCTTTCTTGGGCCATAATTCCGAAAATAACCGTTTGCGCTGAAATATTTTGGGTAAATATCCGATAAAAGCACTCCTGCTCTCCGAAAATAGTTGAAAGACTTTTCTTACTTATTTTTGTCCCCTTAACAATAATCCGAAAGATTCCTTTCCGAGCTAGAACATGTATTTCTCAAGCTCCGTTTTCTCGAGCAAATATCATTCGCAATGCCTCCTTCTTTTTACCAGCACTAACTACGACCACCAAATCACTCATTTTCAGCGCAATTTCACATAAAATATGGTCAAATCCTGTCAATGTCTTATGTAGAAGAAGGGAACACAACCTAACCTATCGTGGCTAACCTTGCTATGTATGTTTGATGGCTAGCCAATCAATGTTTTTAAAACACGCTTCACTCCGCTCGCGGGCACTTTGGTAGCGGTGATTTATCTCGTTTTTTACGAATAATTATTTGGGCACAATAGTGACAGTCAGCCGCGAGATGCAAGTACAGCAAATGTGTTATAAGTAATGGTAAAAATGAAGTTTATGGACATTCTTCGGCTTGTCTCGGTCCGCACTTAAAATCCAGTCAATGTCTTGTAAAAGAAGGGAACACAACCTAACCTAACTCGGCAAACCTTGCTAACCAAATTGATGACCAGCCAATCAACTTTTTCGGAACACGCTTCGCTTCGCTCGCGGGCACTTCGGTAGGTTTCAACGGGAGCAGACAATTCAGCGAATGTGTAAGTAATGGTAAAAATTAAGTTTAGGGACATTTCGCTATTACCAAAATCGAGGATGCTTTTACATTGTACAAAAAAGAAGGCATTGTGAGTGATTTTTGTGCGAGAAAACGTTCTTGAAAAACTCTCTAATTCGTGTTCAGGGGGGCCGCGTTTCGTGTTTAGGGGGCAAAAACACGCAAGGAAAGTATTTCAGCTATTTTCGGAGAGCAGTAGTGCTCTTACCCGATATATGAAGGTTTATCAAGAATTGAATAGTTGGGCAACAATGTAGAAAACAGATGCAAAGATTATAGTTCTCTGAAGAAATGAAGTACTCTAAATCATCTCCACGAAATTTATTTAAAAAAGGACATGTTTCGGAGCTTTAAAGCTCCATCTAAAGCTGATACTTATATAAATATCATGGAGAAAAAACATAACATGAAAAATGTGGTAATTTATAAAGGTCAACAAGGCATTATACCTTTGAAATCTTCCCCATCATATAATAGATTAGATTTTCTTGAAGACTTACATATTAGTGAAGAAATACTCAACAATAATATTTGTCTCAACACGCAAGTCAATTTAAATAGATCCTATATTCCACTTCATAGACGTTTAAATTAAATAATATTTAACTTCCTTAGCTTTTTTGTACTATAATTTTTAGTGTTTTGTTAATCATGCTACTAATTTTCAATTTCCATTCTCGATGATGATTTTACTTGTGTCTCCTTGCAATTTGCCAGCCTCTTTTTCAGTTTCCTCCATACTGAGAACACAATTCATGTTCTGGATTATCACCTTTTATACTCTGTTTTACTCCAGTTGTGGGAGTTGTGAAGTTGGGTCTAGTTCCCATTAGACTTGTATCACACTTCTTATCCCCCAGTTGCGGTTCAACTGAGCCAGGGTGGACAAGGAGTTTTATTTTCATTAAGAAAAATTTAAATTCATTGTCCATGGACACTACCAGAGTTATTCAATTGTTTGTTTTTGATCAGGACAGGTCTAATTAGACTTCTCCCTTGAACTTGTATTCAATTGTGATGACTCAAATGTGAGAATTTGAAAAATCTTGTCTGCTCTTCCTTGGAATACTAGAACATATATTTGACAGATGACAGTCCTCATTAGATTGATCATCTTCTAGTGTGTTTTCATATGACAGGGATATTCCTTTCTTGATTCTGATATCTCCATGGTTTGGTGTTCCCTGTCAATCTACTTCATAGTTCACTTGTTAATTGTCAATCTTGTCACTTGGGTCCAGCTATCACACATCAACAATGGCTTTTAAAAGATAAAGAGAAATATTGTAATCTCAATTTTCATCCTGGCCAAGAATAGGTATTTTAACATGTGTGTCACGTAAACCTATATAACTTTCATTGATCATGAGATATTTTATGGTCTTTTTGGCTTCTTGTACACCTGTAACCTCACATTTAAAATATGTCAATTTTCTTTCTCAAAAAACTTTTCAGTAACTTAGTCTCTATCAATAGTACTTACTTTCAGGTACGCACTGATGATGACCAAACGATCGAAAGCGCTTTGCTACGAATTTAATAAATTATTTTTTGCACGAAATACAATTTTCTTTCATCGATTATTATACCTTTGAACCAACTTGAACCGTGATTGGGATAAAACAATACCACTCCATAGGGGCATGGTAATCGTTTGTAAAACATTGTTGGCATTTCGAATGAGTTCGACATTTTTATATTTTATGTCTACATGATCCCTTCTATATGGAGTGGTATTGTTTTATCCCAATCACTGTTCAAGTTGGTTCAAAGCTATAATGCTTTGTTGACCTTTATAAATTACCACATTTTTTATGTTATGTTTTTTCTCCATGATATTTATATAAGTATCAGCTGAAGATGGAGCTTTGAAGCTCCGAAACATGTCCTTTTTACACGCTTTATATTAGCTTCACTTGTATGTTTGTTTGTTTGTCTGTAACCGACTCCTTTGGGCGCGATTTTGACCGACTTCCAGACGTCCGAATGATTTGAAATTTGGCAGGTGTACATTACTCCGGTGACAATGCATTAAGTAATTTTTGTGTGAAATAAAAACAAAATGGCGGCTCCAATATGGCGTACGAGTTTTGTGATTATGGTCCGATTCGCTTCAAAATTGGTATCTGAGGGTTTTCGTGGTCGGAGATTATGATTTTGTCAAAATTGAATAATTAGAGATGGTGGTTTCAAAATGGCGGCCGAGGTTTGTGATTATAGTCTGATTCTATTCAAAATTGGTATATGGGGGTTTTTGGGGTCGATTATTATGATTCTCCTGTGAAAGTTGAAAAATTCAAGATGGCGGCCGAGGTTTGTGATTATGGTCTGAATCTATTCAAAATTGGTTTTGGGGGTTTTTAGGGTCGAATATTATGATTCTTTTGTAAAATTGGAAAATTCAAGATGGCGGCTTCAAAATGGCGGCCGAGTTTTGTGATTATGGTCTGATTCTTTTCAAAATTGGTATGTGGGGGTTTTCGGGGTCGAATATTATGATTTTTTTGGGAAAATTGGAAAATTTAAGATGGTGGCTTCAAAGTGGCGGCCGAGTTTTGTGATTGATTATGGTCTGATTCTATTCAAAATTGGTATGTGGGGGTTTTTGGGGTCGGAGATTATGATTACCTAATTTGATAAGATTATTCCATTTTCTAATTTGCAAAAAAATAACAAAAATAACAGTTTAAAAAAAACTAAAAAACACGCTTTTATAAATATACCACACTAAAAAGTAGGAAATGAATAATAGATATAGTTTAAAAAACTAAAGAACACGCTTTTATAGAAAACCAGACTAAAAAAAATAGAAAGTAATAAAAAAATGTATTTAATTTAAAAAAAAGCGTGGGGTGCATGGTACCACTAATTATATAGTACATTACACACCTAGGGCAGTAAAGTAAGAAATGTCTCAGATCACAGGTAATTGTTGGCCGAGGCATGCACCCCACGTTTTTTTTTTTAAATACAGTTTTTTCTTATTTTCTATTTTTTCAGTCTGGTTTTCTATAAAAGCGTGTTCTTTAGTTTTTTTAAACTATTATTTATTTTTTAAATACATTTCGTAGAGTTGATTTAGAGTACTTCATTTCTCCATACATCCACTCCACTTTGAGCAGAATGGACTTCTACCTTCGTTTATAGTTCTCTCTTTGACAGCTGAGATGTATAACGTGAAATGTCAAACGATTTTTAATTTTCTGAAAGTAAACTAACTATTATCCCAAACCCGATTTTTTTTTGTCATGAATTGCTTTGAAGGAGGTATCGAATAGAAATTGAGGGTTCCATACAGTGTGTTGCTGAAAAAAGAAAATAATTGAGGTGTCCCAAGTAAGTGGAAATTGTGTTTGAAAATAGACATTTTTGAATCTTTCTAGGGCCAAAATTCCGAAAATAACCGTGTTCTAAAGCATCTGTGAAAATTTCGTCAAAATCGTTGACATTTCACTTTGCTACAGGTTTACAAAATACAAGGTCTCTAGTAATTCACCCACAGTTATGGGTTTGTATGTTTTCAACCATTTACCTGAAAGTTTAAGAGAAGTTAAATATATTAAAAAATTTAGTAGCTCCTTGAGAAAATTCTTGACTGAAAAATGCTTCTATTCGCTGGAAGAATATTTCACTAGTTAGCTAGATCTTATCAAAATGTGTACATTGAGCATAGGTGTTTATGTGTTAATTACCGCTGACAATACAATACTTTTATGAACTGTATATTCTATATTCACTATTTATATACATTGTATACTGACTATTCCTATACATTTTATATGTCTTATTGGAAAATAAAATTATTTATTTATTTATTTATTACCCATAATTTATAGTTTGTTTTCATATTGAAAGTTCAAAAACTTCTGGAATTCTTATGAATTGATTGCGCATAGTGACTGGCACGCATCTTTGTGTATATTTCGAGAAACCATTGACAGGGAATGTTATCCAAACCGCCATGTACCAACAAAAAACGAAATCAAACATGGGAACTACCCGTTTCCCAATCTCCGCCCATGCCAACCATAATGAAGTCCGTAGGGATATTCGAAGGGCCGTCGACCGAAGTACACCCATAAGCACACACGGCAGAGAGGAGAGACGGAAGACGGCAGGCACAGGAACATACCGACCCATGGATGGATGGAATTATGGATGGCCAGGTGTGCTCTCGTACCCTGCCGGGAGGAGAGGCAGGTACGAGATGGCGATATTAGACAGCGGGGTGGCTGGCCGTGATTGACAGCTCGGCGGCCCTTTGACATGACAGCGGATCGTGGAGTTTTAGAAGGGGGATTTATGCCAGAAAAATGTCTGAAAGTCAAATTATTAATCATTGTTATCATTTCTATACATTTTCCTTTTTTTTCCACCCTATTTTTCTTCTATTTGTGTATTTGTTATTCTCTATATACAGTGCGGTCCACGGGTATGGAATAAATTAATTTTTAGCGTTTTTATGTATTTGTTTAAAAAAACCTGAAATAAGTCAATTGTGAATTTGACAATTTACAGTATAAAAATATTACCCCCTTCTTGCACCCCCTCTCAATTGTGAGCACCCCCTCAAAAATTTTAAATGAGAAGGGGGTCGTGTGGCACCTTGTTCGAAAGGGATTTTCATTCTCTGTTTAGCAATATCAAGTTTTTCAAATTTGGTGCAATCATAACTGAGAAAATTTTGATACTTTACGTAGAATGAAGGAAATGTCACATAATGTTTGGGAAGTATTTTTCAATTTATTTTACAATTAAATTAAATATTCAAAATGGTGGTCATTCACTTCTTAGGCCAGTAGAGATAGACATGATTTTCCCAAAATTTAATAATAATTACAAAAGTTGTGAAACTTCAGTAGAGTGAAGAGTACGTTCAAATGATATTCAGTCTCTAGATCGGAAGAATTTGCAAAAGTTCAGCAAACTTTCGAGGTTTCGAAAAATAGCAATTTACATCCTCTGATGAATCTGCAACCATTCAAACAAAACGGAAATGTTTGTTTTATCGAAAAAAATTAGTTGTCAATCCTAATTTTTTTATGAAAATTCCAAAAGTTCGGCAAAGAGCGAGAATTTTTAGATCAAACTTTCGGCAACCGTTGGATAGGTCGGGGAGGGCTTCAACCAATGCCCCCTAGGTCACCAGACTTTAACAGTTTGTATTTTTCTCCTGCGGGGACATCTAATATCGTCAATTTACCAGATACCTATCCAAAATGAAAAAGAATTAGGTAATCGAATAATTAACTCTTGTAGAACGATTCAAAATACTCCAGGAATTTTCCAAAGAGTGCGCGAATCCATGAGGAAATTGGATGCGTGCATACAGGTAGGAGTTGGACTTTTCGAACATTTATTGTGATTTTGATTTATATCTAGTCTTGTTTGAAAATTATCGTTTGAAATGTTTCTATGTTGAACAAAAAAAAAAGTTTTCAAAATTGTTTCACTTTTTGACAAACACATGCATCGATTAATTTAAATCAAAATATCTCGAAAACGGCTGCTTGTAGCGAATTTTGAAAAGCATACTTTTTTCAGGTGAAAATGATTGAGCAATCGATTTTTTTTCTAGAAAATGTGATACATATAAGCACGACAAAGTTATGACTTCTTAAAAGAGACATGGACCAGTGAGCGGCGACCTCTATGATTAAGGGCCAAACTAAGATCAAATTTGAATTTCTCATATAAAAAAATTCCCATATATAAATTTTCGTCCAAATATCGACATTATTTTAAACATTATTTACGAAAAACCAAAATAAAAATTTTTTTTTTACACATTGTATATAAAAAATTAAGGCTTTGCGGACCCATGCTTATATGAACTTTTTACCTAATAAATAACTGAGGAATCGCCCTGTAAAAAGTCGGACACTTATTACATAACACCCTGTGTAAATATATATGTATATATATATATATATATATATATATATATATTGTTATGATGAGGTGATTGTGGTTTGTTTTATTTTATTTTCACAATCAGACATCACAACAAAAAATATTTTTTTACTATTTTCTATTTTCAAATCCTTCAGCTAGTTGCCCTTTGAATTTAATTTAATATGTTCATAATCAAATACCCATATAAATATTTCAAATGTCCGGCTATGTATTTTACCTTTTTCCCATTTGACTCTTTTACCTTACCTTCTTCACCTCAGCTTACTCAATCGGTACGCCTATGGAATCTCAAGAGTAAGTTCTACTGTGGAGCCCTCTGGTAGTGTTCTTGATGTCAGTTTCAGAAAAATGGCAAACTGTTTTGATTAATTATTGAAAATAAGTCAGAAATTCATCAAAATAATAATTTTCTTTGATCAGGAAGACTTACTACGATAATCATCTTAAATTAGTGTTTCATAGCAAAATATACATGTAAAGTGCAATCATGTGATAATAAAAAGTTAAATGTAACCTATTTTTGTAGGATATGTTGATTTCAGAGAAATAATTAGTCTATATACCAATTTATGAAAGTTTTTCATCGAAGGGATTCTTAAAAGGTTTATTTTTTAAATGCACTGAGTTTTGTAACATTTAAAGTACCTGTGGCTTCTTGAAATGCAAATGTTCAGTGTCTTGGATCACTCTCCTGTTGTTGGAAACTGGCGTTCCAGTCTGCAGCCCCTTTGTTCGACTGTGAATTCGTCCTTGGACTGAGAAGGTAAGATTCGTTATGTACCTGGTTTGCATCAGCTAATGTACTTTCTGGTATTTTCTTGTGGTGTAGTGGCAAATAACTGTGTTTGTAGTGAAAATATGCTTGATTTTCCAAATTAAATTTTGTTGAGTTGGTTCTTCCAAAAATATTTCTTCACTCTCCTCAGCTTGATGATTTTTCTCTCTCGATACCACATACGTTTTGTTTTCTTCTCGAATTCTCGGTTTTCACGCAATTTCTGCTACACTTTTCATTATTTTCGTTTATTTGACAGATTTTATTCACTAATAGTTTTTAAATGCCTTACATACTATATACATGATTTATTAAAAATCATTTATGACGTTTTTTGCTTATCCTATTTTCAATATTCATGATTTTGCATCAAGATCTTTCCTGGCATCTTATTGGCTATTGTGTTCAGATCTAATTTCATATACAGAATGTTCTAACTCTAACATTTGTTATTTATGTGCTTTTTCAGTTTATAATTTTCATTTTAACTCTTTGAACATTTAACACGTACTTCTAAACATAACTATATTCATATATATATATATATATATATATATATATATATATATATATATCCTTGATTCTGAATTTTGTAATATTGAAATGATAACCACTATACCAAATTAAAAAATAATAAAATTCTCTTTTTTTTAATTTAGTATAGTTCAGTATCTCGAGATCACAAAATTTCCCTCACTAATTTTCAAATTTACGTGAACGAATTAAGAACAAGGCCCCCGTCTAACAAACTCCAGTGCCCTTTGTGAGCGTTCAGTTATAGGGGTCCGCCACGGCCGGGCTACGTTATGTATGCGTACTTCGCAGATTGAGTTCGTTGGGTTGGAAATTGAGACCAGTACGGGAAAGTTGGTCGAGCTATTGGGTTTCAGTCTCATCTGTAGCAAGAAATATTCAATTACATGCAAGTACGTACAATGGTTGTATTCTTTTTCTTAGAATTGGTCAATATCTTGAACAAAGATCCAGACTGATCTTCGTAATACTAGAAGCGAATGATTTTAAGTTTTTGCGAAGTCCAGATCTAGATTGATTGGAAGTACCGATAGTGTTCAGGACAAAGTACGGAAAAATTAATAAAATAGAAATGTTTATGAGATTGTCGAAAGATTGAATACATTCCCAATCAAATTGTTTTTAAGGAAAGTATATGGATTTGAGGATAATTTTTGACTTAACGCTTCTCAATTTCGTATACATAATGTAAATTGCTAAAAAGGAAAACATTCTCAATTGATTATTGAATAGACCGATTTTTCTGTAAATTGAAAAATGCGCGATAAAAATGGTTATTTTTTCTGAATGCCTAACAGAAAACAGAAAACAACTACTTCCCC
Organism: Gonioctena quinquepunctata; assembly: GCA_018342105.1. Lineage (NCBI taxonomy): Eukaryota > Metazoa > Arthropoda > Insecta > Coleoptera > Chrysomelidae > Gonioctena > Gonioctena quinquepunctata. Next base: position 1,646,155 of record JAFIRS010000001.1, on the reverse strand, counting down.
GGCTAAAGCCACGCTGGACATTGAACTACATCTGATAGATATTCTGAAAGGACCCTAACTCAAATGAAAAAATCTGAAATTGAAAATCTGCATTTTTATTCAGATAGTTATTAGATTTTTTATTCCAGTCTTAAACTCTGTCCTTTTTTCACTGGCAGCTAAACACCCTCATTATAAATGTTGTTTACCGTCGGCTCAAATGAATTTCATTGGTAACAAACACGATTTGATAAGACTTCATGTGTTTTCGAGTTTACTTTTCTAGTCCACTCTGTTTTATCTCTGATAACAATAGAACGATGAAATTATTACAAAGCATCGATGGTAAAAGTACTGATCCGTGACGTGCGTTCGGTAAGCCATGTTTTATTATTTATTTATTAATAAAACTTTCCAAGAAACAATACATGTTTATAACAATATTAAATTTAGAGTAATAATTGACAATTAACCGATTATTGAATGTAACCTAACCTAAAAAATTTTAGTTGCAAATAGTGATGGTAATAAATGTATGTAGTAACTTAGATGTCCGCTTCACAGTCATCATCGGTATCCGATTCAGATGAATCTTCGGGTCTTATTGAAATTACTAGGGATTTCACAGTTTGGTCAATTAAATTATCAAGATCCCACATCTTCTGTTAATACATGATTTACAGCATTTTTCCAATTGTCGCTTGTCACTTTGGAGAATGATGCTAGAAGAATCTGACGTACATCATCCAATTCAAAAGTAGTATTGTTACTAGCAACGTCTCCTTCACTTGAGCCCATATGAGCTCGATAGGATGGAGCTCACAATGGTATGGAGGTAATCGTAATACAACCATTTTTTTCTTTAGCCATTTCGTCAACTACGTACTGTTTGTAGTTTGCTTTGTGTTGCCTCGCAATGGATAATAATTATTTTTTTACCATGCTATCATCATGTGGTAGATCTTTCTGCTGTAACCAATATTTTTTTTTCCATTTTCATGTTGGCAACGCTTCCTTAAGCCTGGAATGGTAGAGCATTGTCCATGGCATTCGCAGGCAACAGCTCTATCATTTTTGAAAAGTAGTCCTCAAACACATCCGCATTCATCTCCTCGTGGTGATCTTTTGTTGATTTCGAGACGAACTGCAGCAAACCACCGTGAGCTCTTGAATCTGTACTATACTCAATTGAATCTCCGTTCAAATATGGCATTTGCTTTTGGGGCAATTCCAGACTTGCACATGATGTTTTAATTGTTCAATAAGCAAAACTTCAGGTGTATTTTCGAAATTTCATGGAGATATTTGAATTATGTTCATAAGTTTTCCAAACCCAAAATCAATTTTTATTCACGAACATAATGCAAGATAAAAAGAAGACATTCATGTAGAAAAAACAACATACAATCTACACCAATTCATACATTCATACATCTGCACGTAATGTTATTGGACATATATTTCTTATAACAATCTTCCGAAGGAAATAAAGTCTGCTTCCCTCAAGCTTTTTGTTTTTGGTTGTCAAATCTTTTTATAATATAAATTAATTTCACTATATGTAATTTTCTAAACATTTTATTGTATTTTTACATGCTATTTATAGAAACTTTAGCTTTGTATTTTCTAGGTTTATGTCTTTGACGATTCTTATACATGTGTTATTTTCCTTCCTACAGAAAAAAAAATATATGATTGATTGATTTAGCCAGGAAAATTTTATTAAATTTCATGGGATTTTATGCATTCACTAGAAGTTTTCCTTCAATTTAATGGAAGATACAGACAGGACTCGCGTATAAAGTATCTGAAAAAAATTGTCATTTCCTTAAATGTTTGGGAAAAGTGTAATTCAGAGCTGAAGAGATATAAAATCAACTTTTATCGAAACCATTCATTCTTTGACATATCTCGCCAAATTACATGGGACAAACAAGCACTAAAAGTAATTGTAGGAATAAAGATCATTGAAAACCGTTCTCGAAGTCTCGGACTATAATATCGGGGGTCATTACGCATTCGCGGTCTGTAAATTTGCAGACGGTAATCACGGGGTCGAGCTCAAACACGAGCTCTGAACGGCGCGCTTTAAAACTATGTCAACACGGCAAATTGTGCATGTACTCATTGTTAGAGGAGTCCATCAAAGTTGCATGAGCTCGGGTAGATTACTGTGACTCGTGCCCGCCTCTGCGGGCCTGCCTCTGTTTGATTTTAATACATTTTCAATGAACGCGTCAAAGAATTTTTCAACGTTCGCTCCCGTGTATCTGGGATCTTGAACGTACGGTTTTCAAATTACTTTTCGAAGTGTTCCAGAGGCAAGGTCGTGTTCGAGGGGGTGTAGGTGATTACTCTACCCCCAAGGATGGAGTTTTATTTTTTTCCATGAAGATCTTGGAATATTTAGCTTGCAACATTCGATCCTCTATCGACACGAAATAGTATATTACATACCGAGGGAGAGAAGTGTTTTATTTTTGTTCAGATGATGGCTGACCAAATGACGAAGCGCCGAGGTAAGCTAAATCTCAAGACAATTGTCAAAACTTTCCACAGAGAAACGTTTACTATTTTATTAACCGACGAAACCAAAAAGGAGGAGGTTCTCTAGACCACGCATTACTTTTTACTGAGACCTCCGTTTCCGATAACTCTTTTTTCAGTGGATAGAGTGTACTTCGAAGTTGGTCCCATTTGAATTCAAAAGATGAAATCCACCCCTAAGAGTAGCAAAAGGAGGGATATTGATCACTCACCCTCTGAATTCTGGTCCGTTAACCGATTCTCTACATCCGTCACAATCATTATATTCTATGAGAGGATGGAATGATATACAAAGTAATGAAATAAACTAACCAGAACAACAAAAATAATTTATATTACAACAAATACTAAAAGTAGATAATACTAGTAATAGTTGAAGTAAGTATTTTGAAAGTAATAAAAAAACAAGAAGATAGTAATTAGTAGATTTCAGCCACAGAAAAATGAAAAATAAAAACGTTTTAATAAAAAATTAAACCAACGAAATACGGAATTGAAAAGTAAAAAATAAAATAAACCTTCTTAGTCTCAATAACTAAACTCCTAAACTAATGTGAGTAACTAATTTTGAGCCGGCGCCAAACGAACAATCAACGAAGATCATTAAATTACTTCAAAAAAATTATCAGAATGTCACCGCGCAACTCGATGCCATCATTTTACGCCTTACCAAATTCATTTGCTTGTTTGTTTGGCGCCGACTCAAAATTAGTTACTTATATTAGTTTAGGAGCTTAGTTATTGAGACTAAGAAGGTTTATTTTATTTTTTACTTTTCAGTTTCGTATTTCGTCGGTTTAATTTTCTGTTAAAATGTTTTTATTTTAAACCACAAATATTTAGATATATTAATATAATAAAATAACCAATAAAAGGCCTTTTTAAAGACGAACTTTTATTTAAGCTGTGTACTGAAACGTATAATAAAATAAGTTCAAGTTATCGCTGATAATTATTTAATTATTTTTTGTTATTTGGTTTAAAAAATCTTGCCTCGCGAAGTGTTCATAAAATTCATACTCTCCGAACCTGAAAACCCTCTCATACAAATTTTGAATAAAATATGACCATAATCAGAAAACTCGTCCTCCATATTGGAGTCACCATTTCTAATTTATGAATTTTGATCAAAAATTCAAAATATCCTACTGAAAAAACCGCCGCATGCCAATTTTGAATAGAAACGGTCCATAATCACAAAACTCGTCCACCATCTTGGAGTCGCCATCTTGAATTTATGAATTTCAACAATTAATTCATGATCTCCGACCCCAAAAATTTTGAATAGAAACGGTCCATAATCACAAAACTCGTCCACCATCTTGGAGTCGCCATCTTGAATTTATGAATTTCAACAATTAATTCATGATCTCCGACCCCGAAAACCCCCACATACCAATTTTGAATAGAATCGGACCATAATCACAGAGATCGTCGGCCACCTTCGATCCGCCATTATGATTTTATGAATTTCGACAAATAATTCATAATCTGGGACCCCAAAAACCCCCACATACCAATTTTGAATCGAATCGGAACATAAACACAAATCTCGTCCGCCATCTTAGAGCAGCCATTTTGTTTTTTTCTAACAAAAATTACATAATGCATTGTCACGGAAACTATGAACGCCTGCCAAATTTCACGTTAATCGGACAACTGGAAGTGGGTAAAATTCAACTTGTAAGATTTCATTACACACATTGGGACAGGTGAAAGTAAATAAAAGCCTGTAAAATAATGTGAAAAAAAAATACCAGCGAGAATTTGACAATTTGTCAACCGTATGACGACTGCTTTCGGTAAATAACTATGGTCAAGTAGGCTTTTTATCTTCGTTGCTATGGCAAAAATCTAAAATCTAAAAAACAACCATCAGTTCTTTTTTTTTCGTGACAATTGCCAAGTTGCCGAAATAGTTGAGGAAGGGTTGTTGACGGAAAAAAACAGGCTTAGATATGAAAAAGCCTATACAGTGTACAGAGACTGGTGTACCCAAAAAAGCCAAGAATATTAGATCTATCAGCTATCAGCAATAACCTTTCCTGGGAAAATCACGTGAGGTCCATTGCCAAAAGTGCATCCCAAAAACTTGGTTTTTTGTTTCGTGCCAAGAGCTATTTCACCCCCACTCAGCTGCTTATGATCTATAAGGCACAGATCCGACCTGTCCTGGAATACTGTTCCCATATTTGGAGCGCGGCACCTAAACATATCCTGAGGCTATTGGATTCTGTCCAAAAAAGGGCAATTCGTCTCGTCGGTGATGCCTCGCTTACAAACTCGCTCACTTGTCTGGAACACCGTAGAAAAGTTGGCGGTTTGTCTCTATTTTATAGATATTTTCAAGGGGCAATGCTCTTCTGAAATATCAACAGTCGTTCCTGCTTTGGCAGTCTCTTCGAGACTAACCCGTCAAGTTCAGTCATCACACCCCTTCGTGGTCACTTTGTAGACCTGCAGAACATCACTTTCCAAAGACTCGTTCATCCAACGAACAGCGAGGCTTTGGAACTCATTGCCTAGGGAGGTGTTCCCCGAGGCATACAACCTCCAGAAATTTAAGAAGAACACCAACTCCTACCTTCTTTCCCTTGGTTCTCACGATGTTCTCTGAACATTACAGGATATCCCTTTTCGTGGGACCCAGAACATAAAAAAAAAAAATCTGAGATAGTGCTGCAAACGTACTTCAATGAATTGGCACAGACAAAGAAGTCTTACACCCTTTGGTCAATCTATTCTATATTCCAAACATGGCAAACTGATGTTTTTTCAAACGTCAAAATATAGGCTACAAAGCAAAGAAGTCAAGTTTTTCTTACTAAGCAAAAAGTCGATGATATTTTGGTCGTGGCACCAATATCTCCTTTGCAAATTAAGTAGCATTGTTTTATTTTTTGCATTATTTTTACATACTTATCTATTTATTTATATTATTTCTACAGACGCTGTTTTTTATTGTTTCAGGTGGCTCGTCATTGACATTTCAGGCGTTTGTCGAAATATCAATTTTTTGGACTAAACAATTTCTGTTGAATTTCCTATGATCAAAATGTAAGCAAGCAGAGCGTTTCTAATCAACAATGTAAATTGGGTTGCTTTTGTGAAAAAGCACTAGGATCTAAGAAGTGAGATTGATGCATTCGAAAGATGTTTTGTGCAATTTCGTTCCGGCAAGCTCGTGAAACAACCAGTTGGTCATAATTCTAAAGGGAAAATTGTACGTTTTTTAAACTGAAGAATCCGGAGACCTTTACTGGCCATTGCTTCCGAATAACTGCAGCAATCTGACTGGCAAACAATGGAGGGGATCTTCTACAACTTAAACGATTAGGCGGATATGGAAATACACTACAGTTGCGGAAGGTTACATTGATCCTTCTTCGTTAAATCAGTGAAAGACTAATTTTTTTGACCAGACTTTCCCTACAAAATTTTGTAGTGAAATGTCAATCGAGTAAACCATCAACATTTACATGTATTTAAGAAATGAAAGCACTAGTTGTTGCTCATCTAACAATTTATATAAATGCTTATAATCACTCTAACCTACCTATTAAATTCAATAAGTAGTTAGTAATTGTTTAGTTTAATTACTTTCAGCTCATTTAGTTGTATGATATTGTTTGCATTTATAAACAATTAAAAATGTATCCAAAAATAAAACCACTGCCAAAATTATCATTAAAATTTCAAATTATATCGTTTTTGTATTACCACCAGGTTGGAAAGTGAAAGTTCTTTCGTCACTTTCCAACTCTTTGCAAAATATGTATAGAAAGTGACATTTTCAAACCTTCAAACAAGTCAGAAATGTCAATATATGATGAAGTTGCACCTAAAAGACTTATCACAATTCGACCCGCATTTAAAGAATGGTGGAATGAAGAAGTAAAAATAGCTACGAAAAATAGAGATGAAAGGTATACAATAGTAAAAAAAACTAGGGAAAATTGGGAAAACTACAAACAAAACCGTAATACTGCGGTAAGCACAATGAGAAAAGAAAAATCTTAATTTTATGAAACCAAGGTGAATGAAAACAAAAGCAACTCAAGAGAAATGTGGAAAATTTTGAAGACGCTAACCCCTAAAAACAAACCTGAAGTAGATCTTACTGACGAAAATGAAATCATTACTAACACAGTTGGAATGCCAAACTGTTTGAATAATTACTACATTGACAGTATCAAACAAATCACTGGTGAAATCGATCATTCTGTACCAAAGTTTCCTATTATACAGAGACAGAATAAAAAGTTATTGAAGCACTTCAAGTTAGTAACTTATGCAGAACTTTAAGAACTAATAATCTCTATGCCAAATAAGGGAAGTTCTGATGAGATTGGTATGGCATTTATAAAAAATTGTTTTCATAGCATTGCTAAACCGCTGTTAAATATAATAAATACATCTATTGAATGTTGCAAAGTACCGAATGAACTCAAAATATCAACCATCATCCCAGTTCGTAAAGTGGCAGCGTCCAATCAATATGCTCAGCCCAATAGATAATATTCTAGAGAAAATTGTTTCGAAACGAATGGTAGATTATTTGGAAGAATATAACATATTAAACAGTTCACAGTCTGGATTTAGAACTAAGCACAATTGTGAAACTGCACCTCAGTATGTTTTAAATACTTGAAAAAATAATTTAGAAAAAATGCATATTACTGGAGCTGTATTTCTTGAACTACAAGCCTTTGAAACTATTGATAGAAATCGCTTGATAAAAAAAACTGGAGTGCTTGGGTATTGTTGTTGTTATTATACAATACTCTCATCCTACCACATTTTAATTACTGCGCAACAATTTTATTCTTATTGATCCTGAATGAATTCAACCGATTTAAAAAATTGCAAAATCTTGCAATGCGCATAATATTAAAATGTCCAAAACAGACCCCAATAAAAGATATGTTGAGTACATTGGACTGGTTACTGCTTAGAGTATATTGGCAATATCAAACTTTAATATTTATTTTTAAAATAAAATACGGCAATGCTCCTTCATACATCCAAGAAATTGTTAAGTACAAGTATGAAGTACATAATTATGATAAAAGATCTAGAAATGATTGAAAATCTATAATCAACTTCTCCTAGTCATAAAAAAATGTTCTACACTTGTGTCCTTCAAAAGTAATATGAAACAATATCGGTGTGGAAATATCTGTGAGTTTCGTACCTGCTATATAAGTCAAAAATTAACTTATATTTTATATAATCTACTTTATTACTTGTTGTATATTGAAAAGGGAAACATTCTCAATTGAATATTGAATACAAAGATTTTTCTGTGAATTGAAAAATCCACGATAAAAATGAAGTTATTTTTTGTGAATGTCTAACAGAAAACAACTATTTCCCCGGCTAAAGCCACGCTGGACATTGAACTACATCTGATAGATATTCTAAAAGGACCCTAACTCAAAAGAAAAAATCTAAAATTGAAAATTTGCATTTTTATTCAGATAGTTATTTGATTTTCTATTCCAGTCCTAATTAAGAACTTATATAGATGAATGAGGCAAAGAAGAATGTTTTCCAAAAAATAGTTCTCACCAGAAATCATTTGTTGTATATGTTATGTGTGCATATAAGTGTATTATTTATGATAGCTTATTTATTGACTTCATATTATATTTATTGACTATGTGGTATATCTAAGGGTATATATGTATATATTATGTTATTTTATTTATTGACTGAATTGACTTCATATACTAATTATTAATTATCAAGTCATTTATTATGTCAAATGTGTATTAGTCATTGACCAAATGAAGGATCTATATATATATATATATATATATAATATTACAGAGGGGTTGTAAATAAAACAGTTTTCCGACTTTTTATTATTTGTGCAACGGCGAACTCTAAATTTTTTAACCCTATCTGTTAATTTTCACAGTATTTATATCACTTTGTATTTGTTGCATATAGTTTGAATGATATATATTGTCATTACTTGTTTAGTTTCTCTTCCAAGTTCACACAATAAAAGTGTTTTTTTAAAGATTTTTTTTAGTTAGTTCGCCTTAATCTGTTCATTTCTAATAGAGCATCGTTATTACAAGGTCTTCTCCCTGTAAGTTTTGAGCTGAAAGAAATCATGATCTCCGACCCCAAAAACTCCTACACACCAATTTTGAATAGAATCTGACCTCAATCACAAAATTCGTCCGCAATTTATAATCTCCGAACCTAAAAACCCCCAAAGACCATAATCAGAAAAATCGTCCTCCATCTTGGGGCCGCCATGTTGAATTTATAAATTTTGACAAACAATCCAAAATCTCCGACACCGAAATGCCCCGCATACCAATTTCGAATCGAATTGGAACATCATCACAAAACGCGTCCTCCATCTTGGGGCCGCCATCTTGAAAAAAAAATCATAATCTCCGACCCCGAAAACCCCCACATACCAATTTTGAATCGAATCGGACCATAACTACAAATCTCTAACAAAAATTTAATAATGCATTGTCACCGGAATTATGAACACCTGCCAAATTTCAAATTAATCAGACGACTAGCAGTCGGTCAAAATTCACTTGCAAGATTTGACCCTAACTAACGAGCGAACTAACAAGTGAAACTAACTAAAATAACCGTGAAAATACACAATTTAAATCACCATGTGAACAATCCGATCATTCACAAACGTGAAGATATACATCTAGTGGTAAAACAATATTATTTCGCGCCACACAATTCACAAGTTTTATTTCTTCTAGTAAACATCCAAATGCAAGGTTATGGCATATTGAGTAGGTGAAATGTTTTGGTAATATAAAAACTTTTTTTTTACATAAATTTATTTTCAACTTCAACCCATAAAAATGCAGGTCGAATACAGAATACCTATCTTTTTTCGTAGTCGATTTATAACGATCGTAAACATCTGATTTTCCCTGTACATAAAATGACACAAAAATAGGCTAAGAAACTTCTCTGGGTCTGTAGCAAAAATTGCATTCACGTTGGTTCAATATAAACTATTGTGCATAACCATTTCCAACTCGCCTTGTATATATAATGCCTAAACAAAAAGTTGTATTCGAAGCGTATAAATGATAACCGTGGATATTTCTGACTCACTATGTACATATACACTAAAATAGATCCTTCTCTGGGTCTGTGGATCGCTATGGAGAAGATGCAATCAAATTGGTTGAATAGTTTTCGAAAAAGTCGTGAAAAACGTTGGTTGATCGCTGAAACAATACGTTGCAATGAAATCACTGGAATCTAAAATTCCACGAATGCATTCAAGTATCAAAGATATCTGTGAGCGGGATCAAGGCGTGGACGAAAGACAAAACACTATCAAATGGACATATTTGACAGTTCAGTTGTGATGATGGTGCGGTGCGTGGTATTACTGTAGTGCGAATTTTGCCAAATAATGACGAGAAAAACTTACGTGAAAGTGTTCGAAAAATACGAGAAGTGAAGTCAGCAACGTGTCTGGTGAATTTGAAGGTAAGATTTATTATTATTCCCAATTTTGCGGTTGCTTTGAGCCGATCTTGGTATTGTGCTGGTATGACTCATTGCATTGTTTTTCACGTGATGAAATATAAATCCCATATTATATAAAGTGATGAATGTTATCTACTAGATCTATATTTCTTTCTTATTTCACTTGATTTTATAACATTTAATTTTCTCCTTTAACGACGTCAATCTGGGGAACAATTATTAGATCCTTTATTTCCCCAGCAAAGGCAGACAAAATATAATCATGTGAATACCTATAAATGTTAGGTAGGTATTCGATAAGCGTGTTCACACGTGTTACGAGGAAAAGGTAAATATTAAGTTACATCACCCATGCACTCCGAATATGGGGAAAACACTTTCTTAGTGTTTTGCCTCTGAACAGAATCGGAAGAAATGCGGTCTATACCGTTTCAGAGTTAAACGCTTTTTCCGAAATAAATTTAGCACGTTTTCTGCAAAACTCACTCAAATGCCTCTTCTTTACAGCATAAACAATACACTATCACTTATTTTCAAACTTTGACAAATATCGTCGTTTTTATCGAAAAATCCTCCTTCTTACACAGTTGCAAATGAACAATTCTAATTTCTTTGACAGATGACATTTATTTACTTTTTTAATTTTTCATGTTGGTAATAAATGAATCGGACTGTGTAAGAAGGAGGATCTTTTTCGATAAAAACGACGATATTTTGTGCAAAGTTGTGCCGAAAATAAGTGATTTAGGGTGTATTGTTTATGCTGGTAAAAAGAAGGAGGCATTTGAGTGAGTTTTGTGCGAGAAACGGTGGTTGAAATTTATTTCGGAAAAAGCGATGTAACTCTGAAACGGTATGAGACCGCCGCATTTTTCTTCCGGATTCGTGTTCAGGAGGCAAAAACACGTAAGAAAAGTGTTTTCCCCATATTCGGAGTGCATGGGTGATGTAACTTAATATTTACCCCTCTTTTTCAAAGTTAAAAGTGACAAAAAAATATAACCTTAAAAACTGAAATAATCACAAATATATTAAAATTATGAAACATTGGGATTACACTTCAATGGCAATAACAATCGAGAATGATATGGGATATAGGTAGGTATCTCGGGTTTTGTTGAATGATATCAATGAAGAGGGGATCAATTTTTTTAATGGCGATTTGATTCCTTCAGGTAGGGTTATAGTTGAAGGATCGTTGACATTAGGAAATAATGGAAGTACCTATTTCAAAATTAACCACGATTCAAAAGAAAGTCACTGCAGTGGTGGCAAAATCGAGTTTGCTTGGTCTTCAAATTATAATTTTCAGTTATCTTTTATTGAGGTTATGTGATTGTCATAGTTATGATGAGCTAAGATTATTTTGAAAGTATTAATTTTCTGGATCCTAAGTGCAAATTTACACGATCCAATAAATTGTCCATTTTGTGACCTTGAATTTTATTGATAGGGGTAAACAGAAAATTGTCGTCAATTTGAACTTGACCAATAAATTGCTGCGTTTAGAATCGGTTCTAATTTTTATCAATTTTCAGTGACAATTTGCAGTAACTCTCGGCCATAAATTTGAAGCCTGCTAGAACAGAGATTTTCAGGTTATGTTATTATTTACGCGATTTCACATACCCTACCATAACCGCGAAAAAAATTATTTTACGAAAAAAAACATAATTTATGTTGCATTACATTCGCAGCAATGTGCATTGCTGAATATAAAAGAAAGAGATGTAGAAGATGGTGGATTAGACCGTGGATTGAGAAAAAAGGAAACTTGACATTAGTCCAGGAAGAATTTCTGAGTGCAGATCCTGATCAATTCAAACGATATTTAAGAATGGATTAGAGTCAATTCAATAAGCTATTGAAAAATATTCGGAACTTTTCCTATAGTTGAACCATTTCTTGTCAATATGTTGGTATTCCTGAGTAAAAACTGTTTCCAAAATTGACCAATAAATTGTCAGGTGTAAGTGCGAATTTACACGATCCAATAAAATTGATCAATGAATTGAACAATAAAATTGACCAACATGGGTTATATTCACACCTGACAATTTATTGGTCAATTTTGGAAACATATTTTACTCAGTAATACCAACATACTGACAAGAAATGGTTCAACTAATTGACCAACATGGGTTATATTCACACCTGACAATTTATTGAATTGACTTTAATCCATTCTCAAATATTGTTTGAATTGATCAGGATCTGCTCAGATCTTCGTGGACTAATGTCAAGTTTCCTTTCCTTCTTTCTCAATCCAAGATCTGATCACACTTCTACATCTCTTTCTTATATTCAGCAATGCATATTGCTGAATACGTATCAAATATGTTTTTTTTCAAAAATTATTTTCTATCGGTTAGGTAGGTGTGAAATCGCGTAAATAATAACATAACCTGAAAATCTCTGTTCTAGCAGGCTTCAAATTCATGGCCGAAAGTTACTGCAAATTGTCACTAAAAATTGATGGTCAAGTTCAAATTGACGACAATTTTCTGTTTACACCTAACAATAAAATTCAAGGTCACAAAATTGACCAATATATTGGATCGTGTAAATTCGCACTAAAAAATGACGTAGCTGATGAAATAATTTCAAAACCATATATCGGTAAAATAAGCCTCCAATAAGTTGATTTGAAGCTAATTTCTAAGTGCGAATTTACACGATCTAATAAATTGGTCAATTTTGTGACCTTGAATTTTATTGATAGGTGTAAACAGAAAATTGTCGTCAATTTGAACTTGACCAATAAATTGATGAGTTTAGAATCGGTTCTAATTTTTCAACAATTTTTAGTGATAATTTGCAGTAACTTTCGGCCATGAATTGGATGCCTGCTAGAACAGAGATTTTCCGGTTATGTTATTATTTACGCGATTTCATATATCCTACCCTAACCGCGAGAAAAATTATTGTTTGAAAAAAAACATAATTTACGTTGCATTACATTCATGCATTGCTGATCATAAAAGAAAGAGATGTAGAAGATGGTGGATTTAGACCTTAGATTGAGAAAAGAAGGAAAGGAAACTTTACATTAGTCCACGAAGAATTTCTGAGTGCAGATCCTGATCAATTCAAACGATATTTAAGAATGGATTAGAGTCAATTCAATAAGCTATTGAATAATATTCGGAACTTTTCCTATAGTTGAACCATTTCTTGTCAGTAGGTTGGTATTCCTGAGTAAAAACTGTTTCCAAAATTGACCAATAAATTGTCAGGTGTAAATATAACCCATATTGGTCAATTAAATTGTTCAATTTATTGATCAATTTTATTGGATCGTGTAAATTCGCACTAATTAATTCTAGAAATGATAACGTATGCCTTCTATTGCTAGTTTATACAGCGTGTTTCACGGTGGATGGAACATTTGAAGTATCTGGAGAATAAAACGACAAACCATTTCGAAAATTTGTGGGAGAGTATAATCAAACATGTTCTATCTATCTTAAATATCTTCATCAATACAGTGTTGCCGCTTGTATCAGAAAGTAGTAGCTGGTATATTATATCATTTTTGGTATACTTATAGGATTCCTCTTAACATTCACTTTATACCTACTTGTGACAGTTTTCGCGATAAAAAATATTTTGTCAAATTTTTGTGCAAAACCTGACCAATTCCACTTTCTCGAACCTGACCAAATTTACAAAATATTGCTATGTGGGTCATAGCTGCATAAGATCAATAAGTATTCTGCGAATGAACTGGATCTTCCGGTTTAGCATACAAGGAGGCTCAAAATTAAGTTGCTTCCGGAAACTCATGAAAATGACTGAAACTCAGTTTTTTTTAATGGAACACCCTGTATATTATTACTTATTACTCCTATTTAATTATGTATACTTTCCTCGAACCTATATAATCAACGATCGGCCCCACACATGCACTCTAAATATGGCGAAAATACTTTTCTCACGTGTTTTTGCCTCCTGAACACGAATACGGCAGTTTCATACCGTTTCCGAGTTACAGCACTTGAAAAAAAAATATTAACCTCATTTTCAAGCACCGTTTTCTCGCACAAAACTCACTCAAAATGCCTCCTTCTTATTACCAGCATAAACAATACACCCTTATTTTCGGCACAACTTTTCAATTCAAATGTGAGCAATAGTTTTCCCCTTCATTTATGTGTGCAATTGTTGTGGGCGGTGATTCATTTATTACCAACATGAAAAATAAGGCAAACTAAATTCCATGTGTTCCAGTCTGAAATTTATTTATTTGGAACTGTGTAAGAAGGAGGTTTTTTTCGATAAAAACGACGATATTTTGTGCAAAGTTGTGCCGAAAATAAGTGATTTAGGGTGTATTGTTTATGCTGGTAAAAAGAAGGAGGAATTTTGAGTTATTTTTGTGCGAGAAAACGATTCTTGAAAATGAGGTTATTTTTTTTAAGTGCTGTAACTCGGAAACGGTATGAGACTGCCGCATTTTTCTTCCGGATTCGTGTTCAGGAGGCAAAAACACGTAAGGAAAGTATTTTCCCCATATTCAGAGTGCATGTGTGGTGTAACTTTATATTTACCCAGCGATCTATTGTGGCTCTCCGAATTAAATTTAGATCTAATTCCTGAAACGCTCCAGTCACTCGATGTTCTAATTCTTCTCTCGTGTTGACTGGTGTTCTGTAAACTCTTTGCTTGATAGTACCTCACAAATAAAAGTCTAGAGGGTAAGATCAGGGGATCTAGGAGGACAGTTCCATGGACCCAAACGTCTAATCCATCGATCATCAAATATGCGGTCCAATTCTAACCTAACTTCTGCTGAGCAATGTACTGAAGCTCCATCAAGTTGATACCAACATGTTCGATATTGTTCTAGTGTCAGTTAGTCAATGAAATCTCCAAGATATTCAAATATATTCGAGAATCGAGGTTTTCATCATTAATCAAAAATAACAAATCAGAAAACGTTGAAACATTTTTTTTTTTAAATCCCATTTCTCTTGTGACATGCGGATTTGCGTTTGCCCAGTAATGAAGATTCCTTCTGTTGAAAATACCTTTTCTCGAAAATTTTGATTCATCAGTGCATATTATCTTCTTGAGAAAATCTTCGTCTACTTGTGTAAGCACCATCAACATTTCTTATAGTGCGATCCTTTGTGGAGCGTCTTGGGGTTTAATCTTTGACGATATCGTCATCTAACATCACTAGTAGGGAAGTTTACAACCTTTAATATTCAGTTCCCAAATTTCACTTGTTCATGTATAATCGTTCCAAAAATAAGAGGGGGGGGGGAGCGGACTTTTGAGAAGCACTGTATATGTTTGTTAATTACTCTTGAATGGACCTGTCAATTTGAATCATATTTTTCAGTTATACTTAAAAATAAATTACCCTACACTCGTGTGAGTTTCATTAATTTTCTATGTCTGGTTTTTGAAATATAAATATTGAAAATTGACATTATATGCTCCTTGTCGAATTTATGTTTTTCACGTATGAAATTGGTAGGAATTGGGTGGAGATTGTGCCGATATAATGAAGGAGGCATATGTGTGTTTTCATTTAGTTATTTTTTAACTTTAGCAAATAACACCTATCATCTGCACAGCAAATGTCTTATATAGTTATTTTTCCCATATTATATTTCCCTACTTATATTTTTTTTCTTCTGCTTCTTCTATGGCTTCATTGAGTACCAGTTAAAACAGTTGTAGGTACTGCCAGAAAGCTTCAAACGAGGGGGAAACAACTACCCAAAATATGTACACCATAATTAAATATCTGATGAATAATATTTAAAATATATTTCAAAAAAACGCATTAATGAAATATTCAAAATATATTAATGATAATTATAGTATTCAATGTACTGAAAATGAATTTAAATAATTAAAGTGTACTGAAGCTATTTAAAGTACTAGATATGTATTTAAAATAATTAAAAAGGGTAGAGGAAATTTACTCAGATTTGAAATGTAATGAAAATAAATGGGCTCTCTAGCGTTTGTATTAGGTTTAGTAATGTTAGTATTCATTATATTGAACTGTTTTTCACTGTTAGCATGTTTAGAAGTAGTATATAATTTCGCATATTTTCAGCTTCAGCAGCTGTGCAACTAAAAATTTCACTGTTATACGTTGAACACTTACTTAGTAAACTGTTTTTATCTATTTCACTTGTTTTAAAACGTCTTTTTTGGGTATTTTCCATCAGCTATTTCTTTGTGGCATTTTGTTTTCACTTGTTTCACTTTTGTGTTACACTTGGCACTTCCCCCGCTGGATTCCTCCATCGGGGGATGATTCAATGTATTGTTTTGCTCAATTAGCTGTGGTTTTCGTATCTTTTCACTTTTTAAGAGGAAAGAATTGTAACTTTCACAGATTTTTTTGATTTTCTAACCTTACTTTCTCTCTTGCGCGATGCCTCTAAGGTCGAGATTCGCAATAGGGTTCATTATCGCGGAGCACACTCTTGTTCGCAAAACAACGTCGGCTCGTCATGGGTATGGAGATATAGTGTGATCCTAACCTCATTTTTTGTGGTCCGTAAAAAAAACAAACAGATAGGCAAGAAAACAAGTTAATATTGTATTGTCATCCACTTCTGAGCCATTTCCGAAGTTTCAAGTTTCTAGCTCATCAAGAAGTTGGTTTTAAATCGATTGCAACATTTGTATTGGACAGATACATAAGCAAGCTGATAAAAACGTGGTAAAAATAATAGTAGTTTATGTAACAAGTTCGCAAAGTGGGGCTTTTGCGTACGTGTTGCATACAACATTTTTTAGCTTTCCAAATAAACAGAACATAAATGTTACACATATTTCCTCGCCATGCATACATTTTCAATCACCATCCATACGCTAGTGTAAGGAAGTTGTGCAAAAATCTAGCAAGCGATTTTTTATCAATGACACATTTGTCAAATACTTGTCAAATATTAGTGTTCATTCTTCATGAAAAATTAATATTTCGAAGAAAACGTGTACTGTGACTACGAAATTTCAAATATTCTATAGTTTATTGCGTCTCCTGAAACGTTTTCAAGATGTTAATCATAAGTTTTCTGAAGAAACAAAAATAGACCGATAAAGTGTTGCCATGACGACTTTACTGGCCTAGTAATATAATTCTAGACTGAACTCAATACCAAATATTTTAAATATATTCGAGGACTGAAAAGGTTATTGTAATATTTAAACTGTAATGAAAAACTGAGAATGATATTTTGGTACTGAAAAAAATATTAAATCTATAAGTATTTCTTGGAAATACTGACAAATATTGAAATATTTTAAATATATTGTAGATATTTTGATAGTGAAATAGTATGGAGTGGATATTTTTGAAAAAAGTAATATTCAAAGTATGAAGTGGTATTTGTTGATACTGAATTACTTAAACTGATATTGAAATAATTTAAATATATTTATGATATTTTGGTACTAAAAGTCGTATTGAAATATTTAATTTTCTGTATGTACCTATTTAAAGAGTTGTTTCCCCTTCGGTTCCAAACATTTTGGATGTTTCATGTACATGTACATACTTGATTGTCGTTTGATATTAGATTCATTTAATCAGGCTTTTTGAGCTCTTTATACTAAAATTTTACAAATGTCTTCTCTTCTTAACTGGCCCAATCCTTTTACCCCTGGCTCCCTGCTAGTGTCATTTCTATCTGTTGTCTCAATCTTTCTTCCAGGACTCTTGCATATGTTTCTGCGATTTTCAATTTTTGAATTATGATTGTGACAATGACTAAAATCAGAAATCGTCCCCTTCAACCCGACTTTAAACTATCTAGTGTATCTGTGATCTTGAACATACGGTTTTTAAATTACTTTCCGAAGCGTCCCAGAGGTGGTGACCGTGACTCTCTCGGAAAGGTGCAGATCGATCTATGGTAATGTGTGAACATGACAATAACATCATCAAGACTCTTTTTTCTGTATCTGCATATTACCGCCTACTGGTGGTAGGCTAGAGATGATATTGCGTTCGCTGTCCTTCTATTAGTTTCCACGTACTATGTGAAAAATCCAGTTTGATGAATTCATGTTCGATAAAATGTCGCACGAAATAACGTTGTTTTTACCATAATAATACGTCAAATAATCGTAACTTTTCAGCTTTTCATCTATTATTGATCAAATGTGATATAATCACCTGAAAACATTGAACTATGGTGATGTTAAAATGTTAAATTTACACTTGTGAACAAAAATTTTACTAGAAAAATAAAACCGTTATTCCCACTTAATAAAAAAACTAAAATGGTATCGAGAAACATTTTAGCTTTGTGCTTCTCCATTTTGAGTGGAAACTAAATTTGAGAATATTAAATTTTCTTTTAGGAGTGGAAATTTCAACCAATTGATTCAGTTATAATCATCTCATTTTGTTATTCATTGAAAGTTTTCAACTTTTCACAATCATCTCCTTGGATTGAAGGACAAAATGAGATTGATAAAACATTTGTTAGTTATGGAATTGAATCTGATTTTCGAATCTAAAAAAGTGTTTTTGCTTTCCAAATTTAATTTTTAAACAAAATATAAAAGTAGAAGTTTTTCGATTTGTTGAAAATATGAACAGGATGTTCATAAAATCAGATGTGGAATCATCTGCGACTGAAAGATAAACTTTAGTCACTATCTTCCATCGTCAAGATAACCTCTTGGGGAAAAAAAAAAAATTTTTGAAAAACCCTAACTAAGTTAGGATTTTCAGAATATCAGATGTAGTTCAATGTCCAGCGTGGCTTTATCCGGGGAAGTAGCTGTTTTCTGTTAGACACTCACAAAAAAAAAACTTCATTTTTATCTTGGATTTTTCAATTCGGAGAAAAATCTTTCTATTCAATATTTAGAAGTTTTTCATAATAAATCATATTTGTTTTTATGTTGAGTGTTTTTTTATGGCTGTTCATAAGTAACGGTTTTGCATAACAGGTTCACAAGTAATCATCTGACATCCTAATGTTATCCAATCTAAATCCCACTTGGATGTGATCAGGCTGGGTTTCGAAATATATGGATTGGAGATCTAGCCATATCGTTGATATAATGTAGAAAGAGAACAGGGCTTAAAACTGACCCTTGGGGGATTCCTAGTACGATCGTTGTTTTTTCTGAACTATCATTACCTAATCATATTTTTTTATGTCGGCCAGTGAGGTTTTATCTAAGAAAAAAAAAGCAGTTCATTTCCAACAGGGGTACCCAGTTACAGGAAATGTTAATACAACAATCAATATATATATATATGAAAGTAAATGCTGATAAGAAAATTTATAATATTTAACATAAAATTAAATTCTAAAGTTCAAGAGAAAAGTTTGAGTAAACAAATAAACAAGGAAACAACAGAATACATAACACCAAAATACTGTAAGGTTACTGTAGTAGACATGAACATTATAGATACTCAATAATACACGATGTAACAGCATTCAATGAGTCAAAATGAATGTCACGAATTTCACAAATTTTGTTGAAGCTACCGCACATGAAATTCAACGGTGATCGTAGCATAACGTTTGTTCGTGATGCTTCGCAATAAAATTTGGCATTGTGCCGACCTCCGGTTCTAGGTACTAGGAAATTAATTTCATTTAAAAGAGCAGCACAATCAATATTGTTATTAATTAATTTATACAAAAATTTAATGCCAAGAATAATTCTCCGTATTTCCCAAAGATGTCATTTCGAAACCTGACAATAAAATATCATGATCGATGCCTCTCACAGGATATTGTCCATCAACTTTCAAGCATAAATATTTCAAAAATTTCCTCTGTACACTTTCGATTGACATTTTTTGGTAATCGTAGAATGGATTCCATATCAAAGAGCCATACTCCAACTTAGATCTGGCAAAGGCAAAATATAGCAATTTTATGGTGGCAACGTTTTCGAAGTTTTTGCTATTTCTGTAAATGAAACCAAGCATCCTATTTGCATCCGCAACCATTTTTCTAATATGTGTTGTAAATGTGTATTTG
Organism: Gonioctena quinquepunctata; assembly: GCA_018342105.1. Taxonomy (NCBI): domain Eukaryota; kingdom Metazoa; phylum Arthropoda; class Insecta; order Coleoptera; family Chrysomelidae; genus Gonioctena; species Gonioctena quinquepunctata. The sequence goes on along the minus strand of JAFIRS010000001.1, from coordinate 1,626,143 downwards.
CTGTCGTATGTTATACCAAGGTCCTTTATCTCATGTACCCGGTTGATCGTGTTATTGTTGATAGTATAATCATACATTATGGTTTTATATTTTCTTGTAAACGATATAAATTGCATTTGGATACATTTAGTTGAAGACGATTATTATTACACCAAAGTTTAATTAAATCTAACTCAGACTGTACACAGTGACAATCAGTAATGTTATCGATTTTGTAGTATAATTTAAGGTCATCTGCAAATAGAAGGCTGGGAATTTTCAAAGAGGTTGCCAAGTCATTAATGAAAATTAAAAACAAGAGTGGCTCTAGATTAGAACCTTGTGGCACTCCAGACGTAACTACGTATGAAGCAGATTTGAAAGATTCGTATTCAACAAATTATTTTCTGTCAACTGCTGACCAGAAAATATTGTCAGAAAATTATATTTTAAGAGGTTAACTATTGAACTTAATACTGTGAACAAACTTCATTAAATTAAAGAAGATGCCTCCGACTGCATTATATTATAATTTCCGTAATATTAATTGACTTTTTTAGTTAGAAGTCGTTATTTTTCATTCGATTTTTTTTTTAGTCTATACTGTTGAGTTCCAAAGTGTTGTTTTGTGTGGTTTGTGTTGTTTATAGTATCAAAATTAATTTTGAAAAATTTTATAATAGAATTGAATGTGTCCAGAGGTTCCATAAAATTTTGTTAAATCGATAGGTTACCCCATATATCGTAATACCGTAAACTTCAAAAATGCATATCTTAGAAACGCAACATACAAAGTTGATAATACTATCGTATATGATATTGTGAATAAAATATGGTCCAAATTAACTGAACAGTTTTCTAGATATTCAATAAAAACATTGTAAATGACCTAAAAAAATTTTTAACGCACCCTTTATCCAAATGGAAGGTAATATTGAACAATTGAGTTCATCAGAATGTTACCCTATCTTTCATCCAATGGGCAGTAGCAATTAATTCCTTTTTTTGTAATGAAAAACGATCTGTCAATTGTTTTCAGTATAGGGATAAATACGAAAATAAAAATAAAATATATTTCAAACAAAGAGAGTCATCAAGAAACAAAACACGTTTTGTCACCTACAATAGACTGAAACTATGATATCCTAACAAAATATAACTTGTTGGTTTTGAAACTCCTGGAAAAAAAATCCGGGAGAACGATGTTTTTTACCATGCCCCATATACACCCTAATGTACTATCATCAATAAGATTATAATTGTTTATGAGTTCCGATCAATACATTTTCATCCTTACTTTGTCTTATTTCGACTAAAAAACAGTTTTTTTCTTTGTCAATCCTACCCCAATACGACGTTTTTACGAACTTTGGCCTCTTATATCTCAGAAACTAAACATACAAAATCATTTGAGCTCACACTTTTTTCTAATGACCCATCCCACTATAACATAATAAAATTTCAGCCAATTCGACCGAGTGCAAATTTCCCATATTTTTTCGTGCGGGGTTCTTTTGAATTGTGGCTACAATTATACATTACGGTTATGACATACCTCTATGTTAGTTTGACATAAAACACCAGAATCATTTGTTGGCGGAAACAAAATAAGAATCCATAGCCCATTAAGTATTTTAGTTTGTTACTTTAATAATACTTCCCTTTCATTTACCAGCGATTTTCTCGAAAACGGTTAGGTTTAAAAAAAAGCAAGAGGTCAAAATTTTTGTTTTTTTCATGGCCAACTTAATGGTAATGTTTAAATTTGAATTTTTGGCGGAAATATAAATTTATTGCCATAAAAACTGTAGGCAACCCTCATTCACCCCTTTGAATTACAGTTCCTTATTTTTGAAGCAAGAAATAAATAGAGCGTCCAAGAAATCAAGGGCCAGTAAATTTTCCGAAAATTTGAGCATAGTTGTAGCTACAATTAAAAATTTACGATTTTTTTCGCGCAACTTGCGATGTCTATTGAAAAAAAAAGTCTTATTTTGACGCCAGGAATACGCCCTTAAAATATTTGTATTGACTTTTGTAACACCCTGTATATGGACGTGTTTGGGGTCATAAAAGAGAATAATATACCGGGTGATTCTCCAAGGTGGCTCACCGCTATAACTTTTTTATTATTGAAGATAGAAAAACGAAATTTGGGGGTTATGTATTATGGTTCAATTTACATTTTTTGACATATTTACTTGCCTTGCCGTACTTCCGGTTTGACCGGAAATGACCCCAACTTTCGATTTTTAAATGGGACATTTAGATCGAGAATTCTAAATCCAACAACACTCCACTTGTCAATATTTGACAAATACAGTTATTTTTATTCCAATTTTGATTTATCGATCTAGAATGCTATGGATTGTGTAAATCGCTTCATTCTTCATCAAGTTACATGGGAAAAATATTACTTTGAGGCTTATGACTTCACAGTCGTTTTAAGAATTATTTAAAAGTCGCAAATTAGTCCATTAAGGTTCTAAATTTTCAAAATGACCTCCTTGATCACAGAAAAGTTCAACTTTTTCAATTGTTGCGCGCACCATATTGATTAGCTGTTCCGCAGTGATGTTCTGGAATGCCACCCTTACTTTATACTCCAGTTCTTCACGAGAAGCTGATGCTGTGTTATACACCTGATTTTTAATTGTTCCCCAGAGAAAAAATCTAGCAGAGTAAGATCTGGTGATCTAGAATATGAAAAAGAAATAATACATTATGAAAAAATATGACAACTTAAGAATGTACCTCGCAGGCCACTGAATAGGTCCATAAGTACCAATCCACTTTTCTGGGAAGGTGTCATTCAGATATTCTCTTACTACTTGAGAATTGTGAGGTGGCGCTCCCTCTCGTTGAAAATAGATATCAACTTGGTTAGCCATTGGCAAATCATTAATTTGATTTCTAAGGAAGTGTAGATATCTTTCCGCAGTAAGTTGTCCGTCAAAAATTATTGGCCCCAAAAGTTTTCCTCCGATAATACCCATCCAGCAATTGAAACCAAATCGCTCTTGAAAATTTCCTTCTTGCATCAGATGTAAATTTATTCGAGACCAGTATCAATCAATCAATCAAAGTATACTTTATTGTCGAAGATATATAAAATCTCATAGACAAAGCTTAATTGGTAGAATGAAAAGTACATAAACTATAATTAAAAAAAAATTACAAAAAGTACAGTTGTATAACTAATAGAATAATATAGTAATAATGTAGATATAAAATGCTGCTAAGGTTGATAATGCTAGAGGGATATTAAAATGTTGCAAATTTGCTAAATCAGAGAATGCCTGTTACACAACCGATAGCATGTCTTCTCATAACAATTGATCCTCATAATATTCCTGCATGTTGTAGTAGGCCTTCTCAAGGAGCATGAATTCAACTTCCTTCCGAAATGACGGTAAGGATTTAATAGTTTTTGCTTGTGAAGGTAAATGATTGAACATTTTTATGCCCTCATAAATAATTGAATTTTTTGTCAGGGATGACTTGGGGATTGGAACCGGAATGTTTCTATTTTGTCTTGTGTTATAACCGTGTTCAGGAATAACTGGGTTTCTGTTGGCTTTATGGATAAGACATACAGTCTCCAATATAAATAAGCTTGTCAATGTTAAAATTTTGTACTTAATAAATAGGGGTTTGCAATGTTCCCTTGACTTAGTATAGCACATGTACCTAATAGTTCTTTTTTGAAGAATGAAGACCGAATTGAAGAGCTGCCGACTAGCAAATCCCCAAAAAGCTATTCCGTACCGTAGATGAGACTCTATTAAAGAAAAATAGGCCGTTTTCGCTATCTCCAAGTTAAGTTCTCTTGCCACAGTTCTGATCACATAACAACCAGAGGCAAGTTTTTTTGTTAATGCAATTACATGCTCTTGAAACCTCAATTTATTGTCAATGTACAGTCCCAGGAACTTGCATGATGTTTTATTTCCGATGAGTTTTGTTTCAAGATACAAGTCCTGAAAGTCAAATTTGAATGTGAGGAGGTTTGTTTTTGAAAGATTGAAACATAACGAGTTAGAGTCACACCATTCTTTCACTAGGCCTAAGTCGTGGTATACCCGGTTTTTTAAAACTTCAGTATTTTTTCCGCGCCAAAGAAGGGTAGTGTCGTCAGCAAATAGTGCAAAAGTTCCTTGAATGTCAATATTTGACAGATCATTCAAATATAGAAGGAACAGTAGAGGTCCAAGAATTGACCCCTGTGGTACCTTTTATTATTCCGATTGAACAGACCCAAGTTAGTAAATAGAGTTTCATCTGAATTTCAAATGGAAAACGTTCATCTCTGTATTTAGTAAAATACCAGTAGCAATAAGTTAATCTTCGGTTGTGGTCGTTATCGTAAAGATGTTGGTGTAGTAGGTACTTGAATTATCGATAATTATATTTGTGAAGAATTCTCAAAACGGATGAATAACTCATATCACACTGAGAAACAATTTGGCGAATTGACGCCGTGCAATTCACTTCAACATAGGCCAACACGTCTACTTCTTTTTCTCCGCTGACGATGAAGTTATTGGCATTTTCTTCTGGTTCATTTCGCATTTTCCTTTCCAGTTTTGGAAATTAATGCCGAGTGGGATGGCGAAGATTAGGGAATCTCTGAGCATAAATTCAAGCTGCATCAGTTGCATTATTTTTTGCTTCTCCGTAAATTAGCAACATGTCAATTTTCTCGTTTCTAGTATAATTTTCCATATCAAATAATAAAGTACGCAACAAATAATTTTTTTAAAGTGACACCATATTTATTAGCCTATTTGTTTAGATAGTCCTAGCAACAGCTTCAATTGTTTGTCACTCAGAACTAGAAAAACAGGACTTAGTGCATAAGTATACCAAATACGTATTATTTCTTATTAGGTATGATCGCTTCTTGAAATTATTCAGAAAAATTGTGAAAATAAAGGGAAAGTGTGTGGTATCAAATTAGTCATAAGAAAATGGTCTTTCACAAAATCAAGTTAACTGGAAAAATTCATATTTGCGACTTTTAAATAATTCTTAAAACAACTGTGAAGTCACAAGCCTCAAAGTCGTATTTACAAAAACAAAAAAACATAAATAATTTGAGAATCAGTAAAGATACAACAATAGTGTAGAAATGAGACATGATACAAAAACTAGAGAAAAGGAAAGTTAATATCAAAAACAGATTTTTTTCAATGAAGCAATGCTGCAAGAGAAAATGTCACAACTGTCATTGACAGCATTGAAGTTGTTGCAGATTCTGAATAAGGGTGAGTTTTTCTGTACATTTGTTCTAGACAATTCGAGGTAAAATAGAGTGTTATGTCTTGAATTTACTCTTGGAACATGAAAATTCAGCATACTCAAAATAGCACTACAGTTGATTTAGCCATGGATCACCTTATAAAGAAAAATCAGAGCAGATGTATTCCTTCTACTTGCAAGAGAGGTAAAGTTATGTCTCTCTAGTAAAGCGGTATTACATATTCCTGTAGCAGGGTACGCACCATCTTCTTTGAACGAGAGATATTTCATAAAACGTCTATGGATTCGTTCAAGATTATTTGAATGGACATTATAATATGGACACCAAATGATAGATGCATACTCTGTTTTACTTGATCAAGAATGAAGCGATTTACACGATCCATATGGCATTCTAGATCGAAAAATAAAAATTGGAATGAGAATGACTTTATTTGTCAAATATTGACAAGAGAGGTGTTGTTGGATTCAGAATGTCATTCTCGATCGAAATTAGTAAAAATATATAGGATGTCCCATTTAAAAATCGAAAGTTAGGGTCATTTCTGGTCAATCCGGAAGTACGGGAAAGCAAGTAATAATGTCAAATAATGTAAATTGAACTCTAATACCAACCCCCAAATTTCGTTTTTCTATCTTCAATAATAAAAAAGTTATAGGGGTGGGCCACCTTAGAGAATCACCCGGTATACTTGAATACTTCCCTGAAAAGTTCGTTGACTTTTTTACAACCGGGTTGAAATTGGGTAATTAGAACTTGAGAATAAAATAGTTCTTTCTTTGGCTTTCTCAAGGACCAACCATCAATTATTTACAACTACTCATTTCTGGTAGCAACGAGTAAATATTGGAAAAATAACTCAAGAAACAGGTAAGATTTTTCTCGGCTGTAGAATAACTGACAATGCACGTGGCGGCGATGGCGAAACGTAAAAGGTCAAAGAAGCCAGCTCGCAGATAACGTCATATCCGGGGTCGAGCTGTCAAAGTCCGGAAATAGTCCGGGCTGCCGGCACTTTACAGGCGTGATAAAAAATACAATGTGCGCTTTCTGTGCGCAAAATATCATCCATATTTTCAACAGGGATATTTTCCTGGTGCATTATACGGATATATTCGAAATCGATGGCCGCTATCTATTTGAGGATGGTTAGAGTGGGTTTACTTCAAGGTGTTATCCTTCAGTTTGATGTATTGAAGTGATCGGACGAATGCATCTTACATGTTGTGATACAATTTTCATATTATACTTAAATTAACCTTCCGCAGATAATGTGAGTGGTTTCTTAATTTTTGATAACGTCGGTCTAACAAACCGATTTTTTCAAGGAATAATTATTGGTCGTTTTTACTTAAAAATAAATGAATATTTTTTATTGAACATAATATTTGACTATAATTTCCATGTACAAATACAAACACAAACGGATTTTTGAAAAAATAATTTTTTTTATAGGCTGTAAAACAGCTGTATTTTTATTCAATACAACAATAATTTAACAAAAAAAAATATTCCTCTGATGAAAATGACAAAAACATAAACAGTAATGAATTAACATTAAATGTAACAATATAATAGAAACAAAAAAATAAATAAACAAAAACTGGCAACTGAACAAATTAGTTCAAATTTTATCAATTTTCATTTTGCCGAATGCAGTCTATGCACATTCCCTGGAGATGCTGACTGGTTCACTGACTTCCTCATACAGTCTTCGCAATCGCTCCTGTTCTCTTTCGTAACTCATTCTGACGTAGTCACGCTAAAAACATACTATTCAGTTCAAGAATGAAGACGCCAAATCAAATTATCCTCACCTCAGAGTTTCACACGAACGATAACGCCGGTTTCACGCACCGTATACTTATTTTTCTAACGAAGCAAACGCTCTATTCGACAGACAATGTAAAACTGACAAGATTGACAAGATTCTTAATAGTACGAAAGGTACCCTGGCGGAAAGCCGGAAATATATAAACAACAGATAGTTAGCGCGAATATTCAAATCAGTCGGTGCGAGAGACCGTACGTTATAAGCGGAAGGTTAACAAAAACGCTTCAGTGAAACCTTAGTTGAGTCAAGTCCAGTCAAAAATACTGTATTGTCTGAAGAAGATAATTCTTATTAACAAATAATATGAACTGGTACTGAATACATATTGCAAATATCTCTCCAAAAAAAATTCCAATGTATTTAACACTATTTTTTCGAAATTATTTGCAAACACCAGCTGAATTTCCCTCTATAAATATTATACAGGGTGAGTCAACAGAATTCCCGCGGTTCATTGCTCCTTAGAGTATCACTATTTCGATTTCTTATATTTTTTCTGTCAAAGGGACCATCTAAGACCACCTTCCAAAATAATTTTCATTCATACAGGGTGCATCATTGATGCGTGGCTAACCAAAGTTGTTCTTTTTCAAATGAAACACCCGGTATATTTTCATATATTCCGATCGGCTGTTCCATTGGCTGCTCAACGATTTTTTCCATTTTAAATTCCGTTGCGGCATTGCCGAATCACCAAAAGAAATTTATTTTGTAGACTTCTTTTCGAAAAATTACCTGTCACATTTCGAAATATTTAGTAAAGATAATTGGGGAATCGTTGGTCGATATGATGATATTCATTGAGAAAACCAAGAATTTGGAATAAATTGTACAGGATGTTCGATACAACAATACAAACTTAGCCATTTTCAAACATCGGTATTTTGAATTTTTCAAATGGAACACCCTGTATATTTTCAGTTGAATCATTTTTTAAATGACTAAAATTTTCATCCCCGACGTAATGTACCTTAAACAACCTGATTCCGAGATATTCTGGTTCAAAGGAATTGTTCAATATCAAATCAACAATTCTATAGAATTTTTTATCTACATGTTTGTTCATAGAAAATACTGATACTGAATGATTTTTCAATTATTATTTCCATCTTCAAAAGCATTCTTGTCAACTCATGAATAACTCGCATAGCAAAAGAAATTTTCAAATGTAACTATTTTTTCTAGTTTAGTTATCCATGACTACCGCTGAAAAAATGACTATCGGAATTTGTAAATAGAGGTAACTGTCAAACTACAATCCAGTTGTGTTGAAAATTATTGTGGCATTATGAATTATCGTTTAGAGGACATGGTTAAAATGGTGTATGCTTTGGGGAAAAGTGATGGCAATTAATTACTGGCATCAGATTATACGAACCAAAGTTTCCTGAGAGAAGACATCCAGACCGGCGAGCATTTCGAGACCTCAAAACAAGATTTGAGGAAACCGGAGAAGTATTTTACAAAAAGTTAGAACGTTTTTGAAAATACTCTTGATATTGCATTGCATATTACCGAGGATCCTCATGTGACTACACGTATTTTGAGTAGGGAGTTGGGAATATCTCAAGGTAGTGTTTCTCGGATCGTGAGAAAATGCAATTACCATCCATATCATATACAGTTAATGCAGGAGCTGACTGAAAGAGATTTTCCAAAGCGAATGCGGTTTTCCCAATGGGGTGTAGATAAAATCAACCAAGAACCTGTTTTTTTTTAATATGTTCTATTTTCGGACGAAGCCACGTTTCACAACAATGGCCATGTGAATCGGCATAATATGCACTATTATGCAACTGAAAATCCTCATTTTGTTAGATATGTCAATCACCAACAATGTTGGTCACTGAAGATTTTGGAAGGTATCATTAGACGGCATGTAATTTGGCAATTTGTTTCTCAACGGTCATCTCAATGAAAGAAAATATCTAAGATTTCTGCGAAGTCAGTTATTAAATTTATTAGATGATATTCCATTGGCAATAAGGCAGAGAATGTGGCTACAACAAGATGGCACGCCTGCACATTACCACACTGATGTGCGGGAATACGTTGATAATAAATTCCGTGAAAAATGGATAGGTAGAGGAGGGCCAGTTCAGTGGCCTCTAAGGTCACCGGACCTCACAAAAATTGATTTTTTTCTATTAGGATACATTAAATGGGATGTCTATCAAACTCCGCCTACAACTCCTGAAAATATGAAAGCAAGAATTCGTACTGCTTTCAGGGAAATTTCAGAGGACATGCTGGCACATGTGGATACTAATTTCCGAAACAGATTGAGAGTGTGTATTGGGGAAAATGGCAGGCACATTGAACATTTGCTGCATTAATTATTGTTATTTTCTGTTAGATTCGAATAAATATGATTTTTATGCAAAGTTAAACTCCAAATATGATTCCAAAGACGAACATTGTCAATATTTTCTGTGGAAAAATATCCATCTTTTGGATGTAGAATATCTCGGAAACGAGTTGTTTTAGGTACATGACATGGGGAATGAAAAGTATAGTGTTATTAAAAAGGAGTTGAATTAAATGAAAATATACATCCATTTGAAAAAATCAAAATACCGATGTTCGAAAATGGCTAAGTTTGTGTTGTTGTATCGAACATCCTGTACAATTTATTCCAAATTATTGGTATTCTCAATGAACATCATCATATCGACCAACGATTCCCCAATTATCTTTACTAAATATTTCAAAATGTGAAATAGGTAATTTTTCGAAGAGAAGTTTGCAAAATAGATTTATTTTAAATATCGCAGCAACGGAATTCAAAATTGAAAAAATTGTTGAGTAGCCAATGGAACAGTCGATCGGAATATAAGAAAATATACCGGGTGTTTCGTTTGAAAAAGAACAACTTTGGTTAGCCACGCATCAATGATGTACCCTGTATGAACGAAAATTATTTTGGAAGATGGTCCCTTTGACAAAAAAATATAAGAAATCGAAATTGTGATATACATTAAGGAGCAATGAACCACGGGAATCCTGTTGACTCACCCTGTATATTGTACTAATTTCTATGTTAGCATCAAAATCAATTGAATATCAAATAGTCCAATCAAGAAGTTCTAAAACGTGTTAAATAGATATAAAGCTCCTAAAAATAAGAGCGATAGCTCATTCGATTCGGAATGACGTCTAGAAAAATATTTTTTAAGGGTTTTTAACGTTGAAAATAGGGCTCTGCGAGGTCGTTATGGCATAGGCGCACCGTCTAAAAAGCCGTTATATCACCTAAAATAAATTTTTTATAGTATTAAATAACAATTTAAAAATTGGAATAAATTATGGTGTAATCTAGACACTTGAACGAAAAAAACCTCGGTAAAAAAAAATTTTCATGTCGATTTTTCAAAAAGTTACACCATTGTTAATTATCTAATTTTTTTCCAATCTCTCTTTTTATAAATTACGACATAAAAGTTTAAATAATTGGTCTATAAAATGTTCGCTTCGTGGAGCTCTTTTCATTTAGGTACTCAATAAAGCAATGCAAAAAAAATGTATTAAAGTTTATCATTTTGTTAATTATAATTTTTTTAAATTAACAAAGAATTAAATTTAAAAAAAATGTTATTAAAAAAATTTTTTTTTAGTAATATCTTATTATTGCTGTTTTTGCATCTAATATAGGTATTAATTAACATTGGAAAAAAACTTTTTACGTCATTTGTTAAGAAATTGTTTATAAAGAAACAGACTATTTTGGGATTTAAAAAAAAATAATTTTCACCATCTTATTGCATAGGTAAAATTATGAATAAAAAAAAAATTCCAAAAAATTTTTTTATTGTTTATAACTTTTTTTTTATATTTCGATTGTTTAAATAATTAGTTAGGAGATTATGTCATTCTTAAAAATCATCATTGACCTTTTTCAATGAATTAACAGAGAAATATTTTTTTTTTATAAATAATTTCATTGTTTATTAACTTCGTTATAAACAAATAATATTAACCGTTATATTTTTTTTCGAAAATTTCAAAAAACAACAAAAACAACTATGTATAACAAATGAAAAAAAAAATTTTTTTTGTATTTTTTATTATTTATTATTATTTTTTATTTTTTCCTATACTTTGTTGTACATAGTTGTTTTTGTTATTTTTTGAAGTTTTCGAAAAAAAATATAACGGTAAATATTATTTGTTTATAACAAATTGTTCAGTTAATAGACAATGAAATTATTTATAAAAAAAAATATTTCTCTGGTAATTCATTGAAAAAGGTCAATGAAGACGAGAATAATTACTTAACTAATTATTTAAACAATTGAAATATAAAAAAAACGATTATAAACAATAAACAAATTTATTTAGGAAAAATTTTTTTTTCAATCATAATTTTACCTATGCAATAATAAATATCATTATTTTAGAAATAATTAACGGAAAACGAAATACCTTCTTTTTTTAATCTTATTTTGTTAATAACAATCGCAATTTTTTACGTGCTAATAAACCCTTAAAAATCATTTTTCTAGACGTCATTCCGAATCGAATGAGCTATCGCTCATATTTTTAGGAGCTTTATATCTATTTAACACGTTTTTGAACTTGTTGATTAGACTAAAATACATTTTTTAAATTTTGTTCATTTATACGCGTCAGGAGAAAAAATCCTGTTCGTTCAAAAAAACGTTTTTTTTCCAATCTTTCGGAGAATGGATAATCCTATCCGAACATGCAATTTCCGAATGCATAATCGCATCGCGTATCTTTTTTTAACATATGTAGGTAAATCTCGACAACCGACGCGACGCGACGGTGCGCTTCGTACACGCTAGTTAACTCGAAAGAGTAGTTTGGGTTTCACGATGGGTGCACTCGGCAGGGTCATTATCTTACCACTTGTCGACTTGTCACCCACATGTATGTAATCAGCGAATCGCAACACCGCCTTCGAATCGCGAGCTCTTCACGAAAATATTAAACTGGGATTTGACTTTAATCCGCTATTATTTCACATATAGACTAGTCAATAGTTAGTGTTTCATGAAAGGGGAGAGAGAGTTTTGATTCAATTCCGAAAAAAAAAGCCACCATCCGCCTGCAACTGTTTCATGGTTTCCCAGATCAGGACGTCTGTGTGGTCTTCTTTGTAATTGAATCAAATCCTTGGCGAATGAAAAATATATGTAATACCACAAATCATGTCGACATATACAGGGTGTCCCTGGACTTCCTCTTTTCCTCTCGGGAATGTATATATGGGGTCAAAATGCCACCAGTACTTCGTATAACTTTTGTTCCTGAAAGCCTTCGTTACCAAGTTACGGGCCCTCAAAGTTACAAAATGAAAAATGTTTTTCTTTGATAACTTTCAAAAGTGAGTATTCAAAATCATCTAAATTTTGGTGATTGACTAGAGAAATGAATTCTTTCGATGAGCTTTCATGCAGGAGTCAGTTGTTTTGCTACAAAGTCAGGAACGTACTACCCCCGATGGTCCACACCCCAAAACTTTGAAATGACAGATAATGTTTCAATAGTTTTCAACAAAATAAGGTTACGTAGACAATTTTCTGAATAAAAGTACTCGTGTGGTAAGTCGATCGAGGCAACGATTCTTATTAAAAATGCAGTTTTACTCGACGACATCAAACCCGATCGTCCACCATTATTTGAAATGAAAAATTTTCACAGTAGAAATACTAATGCTAACGTTAATTCAACAACATTTATGACAGGGATAATACAAAATATGCTAAAATAAAGTCGTAAACAAAAAGTACAGTACCTAGTTGAAAGTTTCATTCACAATGTACATATTTTTATTAACAAGCTACTCCACTACGAAATATCGAATTCAGTCCATATTTTGTATGTACGCGTGGAATAAACACGTTTCGTGTTGTGTTATCTGAATCTCATGAAACTCAACATTTGGATGTTGAAAATTCGTATTCACAGCTTAAATGTTGAGGAGTTTCACTGACGAGTATAATTTCATGGGAGAAAATCATTAACCCGAAAATAAATTTAGCTGAAAAAACGCACATTGGAAGACATAACTGATAAAAAGCAAACGAATAAACTACAAAAACGGCTGCACATGAATAGGTGGAAAATATCCGGTGAATAAATTTATGTTCCATTTCTTCCACAGATGTTGACAAAAACACCTTGTAGAAAGAAATAAAATTAGTGTGGATAAAAAATGACAACTGGAATTAACGTTAGCATTAGTATTTCTACTGTGAGAATTTTTCATTTCAAATAATGGTGGACGATCGGGTTTGATGTCGTCGAGAAAAACTGCATTTTTATTAAAAATCGTTGCACCGATCGACTTTCCACACGAGTACTTTTATTCAGAAAATTGTCCAGGTAACCTTGTTTTGTTAAAACATATTGACAAATCCCAGTCATTTCGAAGTTTTGGGGTGTGGACCATCGGGGGTAGTCCGTTCCTGACTTTGTAGCAAAACAACTGACTCCTGCATGAAAGCTCATCGAAGGATATCATTTGTTTAGTCAATCACCAAAACTTAGATGATTTTGAATATTCACTTTGAAAGTTATCAAAGAAAAACATTTTTCATTTTGTAACTTTTAGGGCCTGTAACTTGGTAACGAAGGCTTTTAGGAACAAAAGTTATATGAAGTACTGGTGATATTTTGACCCCATCTATACATTCCCCAGAGGAAATGAGGAAGTCCAGGGACACCCTGTATAACTTACAAAGTGAAATTCAACCTAGTACCATGGATTCCTAAAGGCAGAAAGTTTTCTACACATTGATAGGTATCCAATGATCGTTGGTACAGATGGCACCAAAAGTCAAGTTTCTAGCACGTCGCGAAATAGAAAAGAGCACAACGTGCTAGAAGCTTGACTTTAGGTATCATGGATACCTATCAATGTGTAGAAAATTTTCTGCCTTTGACTTCCAAGAGACTAGGTCGAGCTTCACTTCGCAAATTATAGATGTCGTTATTTATGATTTGTTGTATTTCACATGTAAGGTTTTATAGTACGTCTGGGAAATATGCCATTTTTCTCATAATGAGAAAAGGATTCGAGGATTGGATAACTCATATTATAAAGTTGTTATCAGTAGTAATATCCCTAGGACATTGATAATAGACGAGATAATTTTATGACAATCGAAAGCTCTTTCTTTGGTAACAGCTCGAAGCCGAAGGCTGAGGGCTGTTACCAAGCAACGAGCTTGAGAAATTTGTCATAAAATTATGAGGCATTTGTCAATGTCCGGGGGATATTCGGCGGAAAATTTTTTGACAAAAAAACTTATAACTCAGCACAATGAAACATTTATTTATTTTTTAAAAGTACAGTTAGTGAAAGTACAATTATTAAAATTTTAACTCAACATTAGATTCGTTGCTGTTCTCTACTATAGAAGATCTATTACCACGCATAATATTTATGATTTTGTTGTGGTGTTCTTGATCGAGATTTAAGTATGGTTTTATAGAATTTTGATTGCTGTGACCAGTAATTTTCAGCAATTGTTTTTCTTCTACACCACTTTTTGCCAATTCGCTAACAGCAGTTGATCTATTCGGGTGATTTGTTATCTTTTTGTCCTTTACATTCAAGCCAATTGCCTCAGCAGCAGATTTAGTCCATCCATTTATTGTATTTCTTCCAACAGGTACATTATCGTACCATTTGTCAGTTTCATTTTTCCAGTGTCGATTTGGTTTTAAGAACAGTCGTGGTGTGGTAATATTTTCGCCTCGTTTTGATATCAGTTTATGAAAAAGACGTACAGGGCAGCTTTGTCTTTCACTATTGGAAACCAACCATTCACTACTTGTACAGCTTCTAGAACCACCTTGGCACGTTTCACTGAACACCGGATTCTATTCAATGCGATTTGGTGGAGAGTCATCGTTATTTTTCTCGATTTGAAAAAAAATCCACCAGACAAGCAATTGCCTCTCCTCCTCGTCATGCTAATTCTACTGCAGCAATATGGTAAAATTTACGCACAAGACCTTCAGGAGTATTTTCATCCCATAGCAATGTTATGTTAACTTCAGACAAATTTAACGAAACTGAACTGGACTTTCGTTTACATGGATCTGCTTGTAGTTTCTTCCTGATTGCATCGCGGACATCCCGTGCTGGTTTAATTACTGTGTTGTTACACGAGTCACTCATAATATTATAGTTATTATAGTACTTCTCTTGCAAAAGTTTGCACGAAACGTTCCACATTGTCTTCACCGTTGCTTCTTTAAATTCGGTCCCGTCTTTCTTTCTCATATTGACCGCCCAATCTTTCAGTATAAAAAAAACGAGACTTATTCAAATCAAATCAAAAATTTACTGAATGTTTATGGAGTAAAACAGGGAGTAGATGAATGTACAAGGATCACTAATACTAGTGCTAGTTTAGTTGACTTAGTTCTCAGTAATTTCGATGTAAAAACTCTAGTACACCATATACCCAAATTAACAGATCATTCCTTAGTATCCGTCAATACAATGAATAAAACATATACAAATACAACAAAAATCATACAAAATTATCGAAATTTAGGAAATGTAAACATGGAACTAATATGTAGAAAATTGATAGGCACGAATTATTTACTTGACTGTGTCGATGTTGATATATTCTATGATGATTTTAATAAAAAAACAGAGCAAATTGTTAATCAACTAGCACCAATTAAATCATACCATTGTGACCAGAATAGCCTACCTTGGTTTGACTACGAAGTAAGGAATGCAACCAAGGCAAGAGATACAGCTTATCAAATATTTAAAAACACTAGAAATGAAAAAAACTGGCAAGACTATAAAAGACTAAGGAATGATGCAGTTAATTTACTTAAAATAAAGAAAAAACAATACTATTACAATAAAATTGACCTAAGTTCGAAAAATCCACAACTAATGTGGAAAACTATCAAATCACTAATGGATACTAAATTGAAAGAATGTGATTGGAACAATATAAAATTTGAAAGAGATGACGATATAATTAAATATAAGAACAAAAAGGAAATTGCTGAAAATTTTAATACATTTTTTGAAACCAGCCTAGAAAAAATTGTAGACTCGATTCAAACTCCTATAACCTGGCAGAGTGGAAACATTACTGAAACCACCTTTACTGTTTTCAAACAACTGCAATTGAAAGATCTAGCACAAATAATTAATAAATTAGAAAATAAGTCAAGTTATGAAATTCTAGATATAAAATTAATTAAAAAACGTTTGGAATAATAGGACATGTTATGTTACATTTCATTAATATTTCGTTGGAAAAAGGTAAGTGCCCAGAACAGCTAAAAACCAGTACTATCATACCAGTACGTAAGATAAAAAACACTCAAAAAGCGAGTGAATTTCGACCAGTCAACACACTGCCAGGCATGGAGAAAGTTCTTGAAATGGCTGTATATAAACAACTTTTAGAATATGTGGAAACTAATAAGATAATCATGGATAATCAATCTGGGTTTCGACAGAATCACTCTTGTGAATCGGCTATACAGCTGACTATCACTAAGTGGACTCAATCTATTGACAAGGGTGAATATGTCGTTACAGTTTTCTTAGACTTAAGAAGGGCATTTGAAACCATAGACCGCGAAATTTTGATACAAAAATTAGAAACCATAGGGATTAATGGAACTGTATTGCATTGGTTTAAAGATTACCTGAATGGGAGGAAACAAATAACAAAAATAGATAATGCATTATCCAATCCCATTGATACTAAATACGGTGTACCACAGGGAAGCGTGCTGGGACCTCTGCTGTTCTTGATATATATAAATGATATGAACACAATGATCAACTGTGATTTTATCAACCTATTTGCTGATGACACGTTAATATCTATTTATGACAAGGATTTAAATATGGCAATAACAAAAATGAACCTATGTATGCAACAAGTCCAAGATTACTTAAATATAAATAAATTGAAACTAAATATATCAAAAACAAAAGCAATGATAGTAACAACAGCCCATAAATATAAACAGTTGAACCTGAATTTCGTTACCATAACCATAAACAAAGAAAAAATCGATTTAGTAAAGGAGTTCAAATACCTTGGATTTATGCTAGATAACACTCTTAACATGGATGCACACTTTAAGTATATGTCTAAGAAAATTGCAAAAAAACTCTACTTCTTCACACGAATATCTAGCCACTTGTCAACTTTTGCTAAAATTACCATCTATAACACTATAATTCAACCACATTTCGATTACTGTAGTACTCTATTGTATGGATGGGAAAAAGGTAAAATTATGGCATTGCAAAAATTGCAAAACCGAGGAATGAGAGTGATTCTGAAATGTAACCAGTATACTAGTATAATGTTAATGCTAGATACATTAAGGTGGATATCTATAAAGGACAGATTTTATAGAACATCTATGATATTTATATTTAAAATCATTAATAATATGCCTCCAAGTTATTTAACGAATTCATAATATACCGTAGTAATACACACGACTATGAAACAAGACAAAACAATAACTTTCACCTACCTAAATGCAGGATATCAAACTCTATGAAAATATTATTATATAAAGGTCTAAGTCAATATAATGAATTACCTCAAGTAATAAAAGAGGTCAATAATATTCATGAATTTAAATCAAAACTAACTGAACATATGAAAAATAATTAAGATATTAAATAACCAATATATATACTTGTAACTATTATACTTGTAACTATTATACTTGTAACTATTAGTCATAAGTTGTAAATCACTGTGCAAGGAAGAAATGTAAAATATTAGGATGTATACCTATATAAACAATAAACTCATTCATTCATTCATATCATATCAACGCCAATTCTTCTAAGCTTCTATGTTCATTTAATTCATATTCTCGTTCGCATCAAAATTCCATAAATATTCCCCAAATATATTTATGACTGTAGGTTGTCTTTCTGAGAATTTTTTCTTTGATTAGCGCATTTATACTTTGAACATTCGCATTGTCAAAACGTGACATTTTGAAATTTATTTGGAATGGAGTTGTCAAACTCAATCGTGTTGTCATAGTGATTGATAATTGCACTGAATGCAATTATCAGTGTAATGTTGATATGATTGGGTGAAATTGTTTCATATGATACGAAATGACAAAATTTGAATGGTTGTTAGAACTGTCAAATTTTTTTCAATCAAATCGAAAATGCTTTATTGTCTGAAGAACATGTTTCTCATTGACAAAGTCCTTTGCAACTGAAAGAAAACAATAGTTATTATTAAGTACCTAACAATTTGATTGAATTTTGGTATGAAGTAAAATTTGGTACATATTACACATTTTTACCGTGCTGGTCAGCAACAACCAAGTTTAATATAATATACAAAAACAAAACAACAATTGTACATAAATTGTCACCAAGAATGATATAAAATACAAGTACAAAATAAATTATTAAAATTGAATATTATATAACTAAGAAAGGACGACAAAGTTGAGTTCACAACAAGTTGGTAAAGTAGAATTCATCTAATGAGTAGAAAGCATTCGTCAATAAAATATTTTTTATAGAATTTTTCAACTGTTTCTCACCTATGATTTTAATCTCGTTGGACAGGTGATTAAATAATTTTTTACCATTGCAAATTATGGAATTTTGTATTTGTGTCCATGTTGGAATTGGTAATGTTATATTTAATGTTTGTCTAGTGTTATATTGAGTTATATTATGAATTTCGTTTCCAAATTTGCTATGCATGAGACATACTTGCTTCTAAAATAAAAGGTAGGTAGTAGTTTTTTAATGTGATCTTCGTTTTCAATTTGTTTCTGACATGTGACTGATCACTTGATTCCCTAAATGAAGTTCTTCTAGATTACATTTGAAAGTAAGGATGTTAGTTTTTGAAATATTGAAAGATAGCTTATTAGCATCACACCAATCTTTCACATCACTAATATCATTCTCAATGATTTGATGAAGCTTTGAGCCATTTTTATCACGCCAAAGTCTTGTGGTGTCATCTGCAAGGTGGTTATGTAAATTAAGAAAAGCGTTGGTCCCAGAACTGACCCCTGAGGTACTTCCCAATTATTTCCTATTTTATGTGACAAGTTGCATTGAAGAGATACTCTTTGCGTTCGTCCAGTTGAATATGACTCAAGCCATTGAATAACAACTTTTCTGAATCCATACATCTCCAATTTTTGCAACAACATTTTATGGTTAACACAGTCGGATGCCTTTATTACGTTACAAAAAACCGCTACAGCAATGTTTTCATCATTCAGATTCAGATAAACGTTTTGAATAAGGTTGAATATTGCATCATTAGTTCCTTTTTCTATTTGAAATCCAAATTGAGTAGGATTAATAGTGTTGTGCTTATTCAAAAAAGCCATCATTCTTTTTTCACATGTTTTTCTATTATTTTTGGAAGTGTGGGTAACATTGAAATGGGTCTGAAATTTGCGGGATTCTCGGTATCACCCCCTTTATGCAGTGGAATGACTATTGCGTTTTTTAAACATAATGGAGAAACTCCTGTAACCAATGAATAATTTATTGCCTCAACTATTAGTACCGTAAGAGGGAGGTGTGAAAATATGTTTATACCCGCTTGCTTCAAATGATCTACGTCATATATGCATTTTACCCATTTTATCTAAACTTCATTAAGAAATACTGTCACTACAGATCAAAAACCATTTGGATTTCATGAAAATTTTGCCAGGCCCCCACCCATACTACCGTATTGAAAGCGATTTATATTATAGAGCTCATGAGTTGTTATGTTAAGGAACATTTAAAAACAATAACAATAGATAGTACCTTGCTTTGCTCCACTGCCGAAGAAACTACTCCTGTAGTCACTCGGGGCAGCATCCTAGGACCAGTTTTATTTGCTCTATTCATTTTTAATTTCCCACTGGCTTTAAGCTTCTGTCAAGATCATCTCTATGCGGATGATTTTCAATTATATTGATATTTAGATATCTGTATATAAAACTATAATGAAGATCTTGAAAATACCACAGTTTATACATTAAGACATAGCTTGCGTTTTGATCCAAATAAAACTGTTCAATCAAAATAAATGATACCAATATTCAGTCTACAATTACAGACCACCAAGGTGATTGTAAACTCCAAAAATATTCTTGTGTCATGCAGTAAATGAAAATCGTCCAATAAATAATTATGAAGGAACAATTTTTTTGTCAGAGACTCACTTCAAACAAAAGACTATTTTTTGAAATTTTCACTATAAATAATGATGGGAAAAGAAAAACACGATTGATAGCGGCCCTAAATAAATTCATATCTTCTCACAAAATAATATTTTCCAACTAAATATCTATTAGGATGACATATTCTTAGTGAGAATGGAAACAAAATTCACTTATTCGTTAAAATAATTCAACTTTACGAGTGAGTTTACAAAATGAATAATCATTATCAATTTTTGTACCCATATTTCATTTGTAGGCTTCAAAAAGACAAAGTTTGTCGAAAGTTCGTCAGAGTAGAGAAGATAATTCACTTGAGATGACCTTGAGATGACTTTCATTTTTCAGTCAATCTCAAAAATATATTTTTTTAATATTATGAAGCAAAAACTGTATCTTGACACGAATTTTCATAACTTTAGTTTCATTTCCAAGGCACTCTATGGTTCTTTTTCTTTGTCAAAAACGGCAAAAGTTTATTGGGCAATTTTTGTTTTGAAATTTGACTACACCACTGGATTTGTAGTCGTTATAAATGAAAACCACGAAAATTTCATAAAAAAATTTTGGTTAACAACGAAGTTACAACAACATTAATTTTGGAAACAAAGTATTTGATTATAATTTTTATTTAGATTATAAACATATTTAAAATCTGGCAACACTGCCGATACAAAGTAGAACACCAGTGAATTTGTACAGCGAAAATCCGAAGTCAATAGCTTATTCCGTTCTACAGTTATAACTCCTGAAAGTATGGTAATGTGAGCGATTTGTGGTGTACTAAATCACAGCCTACTATTGATTTAGTACAATACCTATGCCTAATGTATTAGTTCAGCTTTCCTCAAATTATTGATAACTTCTCTAAAAGCTTGTTTTTAGTTGAGTTTTGCAGAATTTAAAAGGAACATTTTTTGTCCCGCGTTCTGTTTTATTATTGAATAAATAATTTTGATACTTTAAAACTTAATTCGGTTCATTTTGTTTTTATCGGCTATGGAAGACTGCATAACTTGAAAATGAATTTTTAACTTTCTATTATTTTCGAATACACTTATAACCTGAACTTTAATAAATGATTTTAAGGGAATATAATTTACAAATCCAGTGGCGTAGTCAGATTTTTATTAAAAAATCGCTTCCACCACAAATCGCTCACATTACCATACTTTCAGGAGTTATAACTGTAGAACGGAATGAGCTATTGACTTCGGATTTTCGCTATACAAATTCACTGGTGTTCTACTTTGTATCGGCAGTGTTGCCAGATTTTATATATCTCTATAATCTAAATAAAAATTATAATTAAATACTTTGTTTCCAAAATTAAAGTTGTTGTAACTTCGTTGTTAACCAATATTTTTTTATGAAATTTCCATGGTTTTTATTTATAACGACAACGAATCCAGTGGTGTAGTCAAATTTCGAAACAAAACTTGCCTAATAAACTTTTGCCGTTTTTGACGCAGAAAAAAAACCATAGAGTGCCTTGAAAATAAAACTAAAGTTATGAAAATTTGGGTCAAGATACAGTTTTTGATGCTCAATATTCAAAAAATTTTTTTTGAGAATGACTGAAAAATGCGTACTCTACAGGGGTAGTTCCATTTTAAATGGGTCATACATTTTAAATGGGTCATTCATATTCATTTATCTGCGAATTAATTTGGAAGTACTTCAAAGACTATGGAAGAAAAATTAACCCTTTCGAAGACGTAGTATATAAGAAGCAAGAGAAGAAAAAAATGGAAAAAGAAAGGATCTTCAAAAGATTGCGGAGACAAGAAAGACGAGCTCTACAGCATTATGGTATAACGAATTTAAAAAACTTGTAGATATATGCGACGAAGAAACGCCAGATGGCCTGGTGAAAAAAGTATTTGATATATTCTCTTATGAACTAGCTTGGAGAAGCGGGGAGGCCACAAATTGCATGATGCACTTTTTCAAACCTGAAATTGACATATCTGGTACAGAAGTGGTAGGATTGAATATAGTGCAATATTTTCAAGAACGACACAAGTGGGCAACAAAAAATATGCCAAGTCAAAGTGGTTGGTAACCAATTAGAAAAATCCAGATTCATACCCGAATAATTTTTTTAATAAATATATTGAATTTAAGAGATAATCCCATTAACAACACTTTGGCATCAAAAAAGTGGTACAAGAATGTTCCGGTTGGTCGAAATACGATGTCTACATGGACACAAAAAGCAGCAAGAGAGGCAGGATTACAATTAGAATGAAAAAAAAAACAAATAATTCTTTAGCTTCTGTTGTGTCAACTTTGGCCAAAAGTGGAGTAGGAGAAGAGCAGTTAATCAAAATAACGGGCTATCTATTTAACAAAAGCTTCAATGAACACATAATGAAAATAAACTGAATGAAAAATATTGTAGTATTTATTATTAGTATTGTCACAACGACTGTGACCATACTAATAATTCATTCCATCTAATCTGAACTCCCCTGTACCCAAATATCATTTGAAATTAGCATTTTGGCAACCTTGTGATTTTCACAGGGATCAAAAGTTGACTTTTATTATTTGACTAAATACATCCCAAACGGTACGGTACGAGTCTTGACTTTTATTGTGTTACCTGACAATATTGGGTGGTGATAAACTAATTTATTAATCCACTACCAGAAATTCCAGCTTTACTGAATTTACTGTTATGATTTATATGGAGGCCTAATGATTTTATTTAGGCATTTCTTCTACCTGGTAGCTTGAAATGATGACTCTTTAAATCTCGGAAACACCTATAATTGCGTAATTAGGATTAGGATAGAAAAATAAATTCCCGCCTATATACTTTCAGACTATATTTATTTCTTGAATATTTGAAAATAGCACAAATTCTATAGTAAAAACTTGTGTAGAAAGCGTCGATATATTGTGCAAATCCCTTATTTTTTTTATATTTTGTTCCACCACACAAGAGAATAAAATTATAGTTTGAAAAACTAAAGAAACACGCGTATATGGCAATAAGGACTAAAAAGTTGAAAATGATAAGAATAATGTCCTTGACAAAAAAAAAATTATTACAAAAAAGCATGAGAATTAAAAATGTCGTTATGAGTATAAAGTATGTATGGCTGATTTTACTCAACTCAAATTTTAATTCATTTCAAAGAGATCTGAAACATTATCTAGACATACTTTAGTTTTCCAAAATTTGCGGTTGTTTTTTTACCTACAAAATTTTTCAACTAACATTTTACTGACTGTTGTTTACGGATAGAAAATCCATAATTTCTTTTGATTTTTTTGGTAAACACTACTTCTCTAGTTCTAAAATATACGAAATTATTTCATTCGCTTCCGGTATTTTGGATCCGAATAAGTTCTAGGTCTAGCCATTGGAACTTTCTCTTGACTTTTGTTATATATAGATATATACAGAGTGACCCATTTGAAAGCGGGCCACCTCTCTGAAACTGTTATTTATTATCCGATTCAGAAGTTTTTTCTTTTCAGTAGATAGAGCATCAATAGTTCTAGTTGAATGCCATGAATTCTAAATGAAAATAAAAATTTCACTGCCTGCTTCGAATTTTTTTCAAGGTCAAAAATCCGAAAAACATACTAGCGATTTTTTTTAATAAAATTCGATGACGCCACTGGATTTGTGATGCTTTCAAATGGGTGTGACCAAAATTTCACGATGAAGTTATTTTTTTTAACAGAAATATAGCATAAGTAAAATATTCATATCAATATCGAAATAATTCAAATCATTGTCATATAAATCTCAATTTTGTAAATGATATGGTTTAAAATACTCCTTCAGAACATAACAACTCTATGTGGGATATGTTATGTCTCTTAGAACCAGAGCCGGATTAAGAGGGGGGCAAACGGGGCTGCAGCCCCGAGGCCTCCCAAGAGAGAGGCCTCCACAATATACATTTTAAGGTAAAATTTCCTAACAAATACCGAAGGATATGCAAAATCATATATAAAAAATCTGACAACGAAAGAGCAGTTCTCCCACTTTTTCCTCTCATTTTTCGTTTTAAACATTCAAAAACATGTTTCGTATTCTTGTCAAAATCCATGGTTAATATTAATCTTCGATCGAATCATGTGTATATGCGAGAAACAATCACCAAGTAAAACATCATACTATTATACAAAATATTATATCGTATCGAAATTAGCTGTAAAAACAAGAACAGTTGAATTTCAATAAAAAAATTTTTTTTTTATTAAATGAAGGATTTTCTGTTGATGTATTCTTACAATGAAATTCAATAATCATAAGCAAAAGAAAATAATATTTCAATTTATGAATATGATTGCATCAAATTATTTATAAGAGCCCTGTGCGCATTCCATAATAGAACAAAAGTTCAAATTCTGTTGACTATTTTTCTGCCGATTCTACAAACACTTTGCCTGTCTATACCTATTTTTCCTATTTATTGGCGTTGACAAGTGTCCGCTGAGTGGCACGCTTGTAACAGAGAAATCGCCGAAATCTGAAAGTGTGAGTCTAAGAGAAAGATGACATTCCGCAACAAATGTAAATCCTTCTGAAAAGGACTATCTATCTAAGATGTTCTACTATCAAATTCTTGAAAACCAAAATTTTAGAGCTACATTCTCAAACATTGAAATTACAGTGATTATTTTTTGACATTGCTAGAAACCAATGGAAACGTTCAATTCAAATAATTCATATACGTTTTGGCCAATCAATAGTCGGAATATTCTACCTAGAAAATTGTCGCGGGAATAATTTGAGGTATTTTGTTTTTATTGTCTGACAACCTATATTTTTAATTTGACGTCTGTCATCAATTCGTATGAAAAGTGTGAAATGAATCAAATCCGGTTTAGTACATTATACAATTTTGCAAGGAAAAGTGTTTATGATCGTAACATCGAAAAATAATCTAAAGAATACCACACCAGAGTTCGATATAGTAGAAAATAATTATCTAGATTTCTTTCTCAAACTTGTTGGTAATAGCC
Organism: Gonioctena quinquepunctata; assembly: GCA_018342105.1. Taxonomy (NCBI): domain Eukaryota; kingdom Metazoa; phylum Arthropoda; class Insecta; order Coleoptera; family Chrysomelidae; genus Gonioctena; species Gonioctena quinquepunctata. The sequence continues at coordinate 1,600,878 of JAFIRS010000001.1, read as the reverse complement.
ACCCGAGCCAGTTGGTCTCTCTTGTCTATTGCCTGGCAACAAGTTTTCGAAAATCTGTCGAATTATTTTCACTCCCTTGTGATATTACAACTGAGAATGTGATGATGTCAAATTGCACTGGAAAGCGCTCATTTTCCAAAATGAAAAAAATAGGCGAATTACGATGAGACAAAGCCGCCTATCAAAGTTATCGCTTCTTAGCATTGAGAATGATTTTCTCCGGATGCTGGATTTGACCGAAATCATCAATGATTTTTCGTCGAAAAAAGCTCGCAAGAATCCCTTTGTTTACGCTGTAATTTAATTTATTTCTTGTATTTTATTATACCTACATATGCTCGTGTCGAAATAATTTGATTTGTTCTGCAATAAATAAAAAAAAAACTTGTTTGAAAAATATTTAGGGGCCCCCACTCCTTTGTTGCCCCGGGGCCTCCACACCTTTTAATCCGGCCCTGCTTAGAACAATGCAGTTTGTTGTCAAAGAATAGAAATGCACATCTTTACATCCATTAATATAATTACCAATATTAATAACGTAAATGAACTATTACAAAAGAATGTATTGACATGACAGTGCCTACATTAAATTTCGTTTTCTAATGATAACCATAACATTCGATAATTGGTTTGAGGTGATATCTCTGCAAGCCTGTCCTATTCTTTCACGCAGTCCCTCTTTGCTCGTTGGGCGAGTTTTGTAAAATTCTTCTTTAACGAAGCCCCATAAAAAAAATCCAATGGAGTCAAGTCCGGGGATCTGGGGGGAAACTCGATCAATGCACTATTTCGCCCTATCCACCGATTAGGAAAATTTTCTTCCAACCAATCTCTCACAGTCCTGCTATTGTGGATGGAACAGCCATCTAATTGAAATAGAAGATGAGCCTCTTCTGCCAGTGGAAGTTCATCCATAGCGTTGGAAAATTCGTTTTTCAAAAAATTAAAAAAATGTTGACCATTCAAATTGCTTTCGAAAAAAAAGAAGCCAATTATTCTGGTATGTAATATTCCACACCAAACATTTATTTTTTGTGAGTACTGTTTTCTGCAATTTATTATCCAATGTGGATTTTCTTCCGTCCAGTACCTTGTATTTTGAGAATTAACTGTTCCATTGGTTGTGAATGTGGCCTCGTCACTGAACGAAATTGTTTTCAGAAAATTCCTGTTATTTAGATATTCTCCTTGAGCCCATAAACTATACCTCATCCTCTTTTCATTATCGCCTTCTTCTAAGGTGTGAAGAAGCTTTGGTTTAAAGGGCTCCATCTTATTATATTTCCTAAGATTTCTCCTTATTGTTTCACGCGGTAAGTTAATGTCCAAACTTGCAATTCTCACACTTGTTTTCGGATTATTATTAAAATAATTTCGAATTCGTTCAGAATTATTTCGTCTCTCTCTTTGTACAATATTACTATTCTTCAGAATATGTTTACAAACGGCTCCATACTGATTAAAAATTTGGTTTATTCTGCCAACTGTAGCTCTACTAATATTTCGACGCTCCGGATGCATGTTATTGAAAATTCTACATACTTCCCTTTCGGATCTGTCGTTGTTACCACGAAGTCCTACTATTTCAATTTTCTCCTGCAAAATCAAATGATCAGCCATACTTCTTTATTAGTGTAGGTACTTGAGGAGTTATATACTTCACTATTAACACTGACAAATTTGTGTCTTTTCGTCTATTGTTCTGATGACTTGTCATCTCTATAGCAACTAAAGTTACGAAGCCTCCTAATGAAAATAATATTTTTAAAATGTGGTATCCCAAGCATGTTTGAATGAAACCAAGATTGATATTTGGAATAACTGTCAACCACCAAAGAGGAACTGCGTGAAAGAATAAGACAGGCTTGCACAGATATTACCCCAAACCAATGATCGAATGTTGATTGAATCTTTTGGTTAGTGAGCATTAGAAAATAGTAGAATAAATGTATCGAATTAAATCGGGATTTGGTTGAAAAGTACGAAAATTAATGTGTATGCACTCTTATTTCAATCCATTCTTTTGTTGTAGTTCATTTCAATCCATTCTTTTGTTGTGGTTATTATTGAATATTGATTACTATTTGATGTAAAGATGAATATTTAATTTCTTTGGCAAAAAACTGCATGGATTTTCAGGTGAATATCATTCAACGTTCTGCGTGGTATTTGCTAGGAAAGTAGTTGTTTTCCCCCTGTGATCTACCATTTTCTAGTTCAATTCATTGAATCTTTTATGTAAAGAAGACTGTTACTTCAATTTTCTATTTTTATTTTTATTCCACTTCACACATGGCGTTTATTGTTCAAAAACTGCAGTGTTCTGATGGACATAACTATCTCCTATACTATGGATTAACGTTTGGAAGAAACATAATTTGACGCCATTTTGAATAGCTGCTGTTTACAAACTCGACTGCTAACGACCTGAGAGAGCATTTTAAACGATATTTTTAACAAGATTGTGATTTATATGACGACTATTCGAAATATGTTGATAAGGTGATATGAATTTTACTTATGCCATATTTCTGTTGAAAAAAATAATTTCATCGTGAAATTTTGGTCACACCCATTTGAAAGAATCACAAATCCAGTGGCGTCGTCAAATTTTATTTAAAAAAATCGCTAGTATGTTTTTTGGATTTGTGACCTTGAAAAAAATTCGAAGAAGGCTGTAGAAATTTTTATTTTTATTTCGAATTTATGGCATTCAATTAGAAATATTGATGCTCTATATACTGAAAAAAAAACTTCTGAATCGGATAATAAATAACAGTTTTGGAGAGGTGGCCCGCTTTCAAATGGGTCACTCTGTATAAATGTTCCCATTTGTTTTTGAAAATCAGCAAATTTTGAAGCTAGGTACTAATATTGGCGCTCTTTGTGACGTTAACTACCGAGCAGCCAATAGGCGTAAGCGGGTTGATTTTGACATTAAACGGCAATGTTGCAAAGTTTCTCAAACCATAAATGTCGGAACTAGAACCCTATTCGCAATGTCAAGCGACGATGGCGGATTTGAAGGGTGCAAAAAAAATCGATCTGTCATGAAACAATTGTTATTTTTGATATTATGAATCATTGTGGTCCATCAAAACTATTTCTGATAAAGAGAAAGCCGATCATTTATTCTTGTTATGGAGGCGTGGCCTAATATTTGAAAATATGGCAACGTTGCAAAATTGTTCGAAGCTGTCTGCTGTGGGAAGTTTTAGAAAAAAAAAAGAAAATCACCAACAGAGTTTTCATAAGCTGTAGAATCCATTAAAAATATTTTGAAAATTTTGTGTCCTCGCCCATTGTTTTTTTTTACCTGAAAAATTCTAAATGAAATTCAATGCAACTCGGATTGACTTGCACATCTTATAAATGTAACGTTGCCCAGTAAATCTATCTATGAAACCGAGCCAAATTCGCAAAGTAATCCCTGTAAATAATGTCCGATCTCTGGGCTGTCGACTATTTTGACATTGAACTTTTTTTTCTCGTGAGCCGTAGTGGCGGTTTTACGATTTCAGAAAATGTCATTGCATAAGCAATCTCTTCCAAAGAAGTCAACGTTTTATTAGGCAGATTGACGACATAAAAACGTCCGATGGCGAAATAAAAATAATTTACGAGCAACACTGGATATATTACCGTGACCAATTCATGGTGTTAAAGTACCATAACACAGCCTAGGTTCCAGGAAGGGTACTCGCAGGCAAAAATGCACTTTCGAAACGTCGATACGGTCAAGAGGATTTACATTTGAGGGGATATGGCGATATCTGTGAAGGTTGATAGATTGGGACAAATACCTACTCTGTATGTGTTAGAATAGAGGTGGATATTGATATGTCACTCAGAATTTGTTTCCCAAATAGTATTACATTATAGTCCGGGAGCCCGAAATATAGAGAGTACCGTCATGGCAGATTCTAAAAATTCTAGTGATTATTTTCTGACATTTCTAGGAACCAATGAAAACGTTTTGGCCAATCAAAACATTATTATAGTGAGAATATCTACCTAGAAATTTGCCGCGGGAATAATTTGAAGTATTTTGTTTTTATTCTTTGTACGGGAGATATTAAAAGCGGTAAACATGAATATTTGAGCTTTATATTGGAAAAAATGAAAAGTTGAAATATTTTATTCGTAGAGTTCCATGAGTTCCATTGAAACATCTGAATCATATTTCTTTAATAATTCAAAGTAAGAAAAAAAATATATGAAAATTTTTATTAATAAAATTCAGATTTCTCAAAAACTATTGGACATATCAAAAAAATTATTGAAAGCAAAAATATTCCTCTTATCTATTCCTACAAAAAATCTGGGTTGACTTTTCCTTCAAATCGAATAGTAAGGAAGATAAATTCAAAAATCAAAAGAGAAAAAATACATTTCCTTGTTTCCCCGAATCCATTCAAAATATTGCAATAATATATAAAAAAATAAAAATGTTATAGCTTTCCATTTTTCCTACGAAAAACCAAAGTGAACGAAGAGCGAAATAAAATACACATATTTGGTCGCAGTACATCTCTCTACTTGTATATCGTCGTATACACATCTTTGGTGCTCAATGATAGTTTCAAAGTAATAACATGCCCATGGTATATGCCATAGTCCCAACACACACCTTTTAGGAGCAATGCTAAACTCTAATATACTTTCATAGCGTCGTAAATATGATCCGAGCTCAATACTAACCTGATATCACATAAAAACTACGCACTCCAACTGGAAGTGGCCGAAGGCCCCTTGTTACAATACTGTATAATTTTGAGCAATAAAAAATAAAAACAACTTTGCACCAAAAACTTTGAAAATTATTTTACTCTTCAAAAAATTGACAGTGGTTAACACAATAGTTGTGTGTAATTTGTAATATTACAGGCTTTTTAAATAAACCGTCGTATACAAGATGTTGTCTATTTATCGTTTTAGATAATTTTTGTTTCGTGGTCTCCATTTAAAAAAAAAGGGGAAAAAATCAAATTTAATTTTTCAAAATGAGGGTACTTTACTCTTTTCTCAAAATCAAATTTTTGAAGGCTCCTTGTATATTACGTGTGTTTTACTATATTTCTCTGATGCATGTTTTAAGGGATTCACAAACTTTTACCAATAATAACTTTTTGTCGAAATACCCTTAATAAATAAGTTTTCCATGTGGTGCATACTTTGAGGATGACACTGTATGAGTAGAATATTATTTGCATTATTTAATTATTTGAAACAAATTTTACTATTGGTCTAATGAATCAGATAAAACGCGACTCCGCTTTTGAAACTTGTCGGGCAAAACGTCAAAATACCCATCATGGCCATCTAAGTTTACCATCCCTTTGCAACACTAACAACAGCCTACTATGATGTCCCTCGCATGGGTATGTCACCAATTTAATTCTATGTTCAAATAGTTTTGGCATACAATTTTTGTGCCGAATCTCCCGCGAACTTGAATTAAAGTTCCGGATTTTTTTTATCAGTTGCGAATTTTCTTAAAACAATTCCTTAGCAAGCGCCTTTCAAAAAAAATCCGGAAATAATTCATGCTCTAGGGAGATTATAAGTGAAAATTGACGAACAAAATGAGCCCGGCGTGATGGAGTTTTTCTTGCCGGAAGTATTTATAATTAAATTAATCATCATTTGAAAACACTAAAGTTCTACGTTATCGCGGAACAATTTCATACTTTCAGAAAAACTTGGTATGACAACCTCCACTCTGCCGAAAATGTCTGTCATACCTGTTTGAAGGAGGTGACAGGTAACAAAGTTTTGCCGTTATAGCGTGGAAACATTTATTATTCTGTTCATTTTTGTGTGCTCTTTCAGAATATCATGGTATGGCAGCCCCAAAACTGACGGAAATACTATGATACTACTGAATAATATGATAGTCTCTTGTAATGAAAAATGCGCAATTAGACAACAGGTTTTCTCAATTTTATAACTAAAAAAAAAACATTCAATTATTGAACGTTGGATTTTGTTTAGACAATGAATATTATTGATATATTGATCATGAATGCATGTTTCTGTAGACAATAAAAAACAGATCTGGACCATTGTGCAGGAAAAGTATGATATATTGAAATACAAATATTTCTTTGAAGATTTGACCAACTTCGCTATATGGGGTTTTTGATGATTTCTTACAAAATTAGTCGATGGTTAATGTTTTGCATTCGATATGAAACTGTGAATTAAACCGGATCACGAACCGTTATTGAGTATCCATGATATTATAGCGAATAATAAATGACATATTTGCGGAATAGATACATGGATATCAATCATCAAATTGTCGGGTATACTTCAACTGCCAGACAATACTTCACTAAATTATTCACCAAATCAATTCAACAGGTTGACGACCGTAGCCTCGTTTATTGATTGAATGTCAGGAGGGACTCTAATATAATAATATAATTCTGATAGTAGTTTGATAGTATTTGTTCGGAGTAATGATAAATTATATTCGTAATCACTTTGTTAAAAAATGAGTAGGATTCAGTAAATTCGGCACAATCTACACTTTTTCGAGAGCTTATCCTCAAAATACTTATGTTCGTTGAATCATAAGTACCTCAAAATCCTTCACAAAAGCTCTTATGGTCTGATATCATTTAGGAAACATTATAGTTCTAGAGAGAGATAAGTGCCATGTGAAGTGGAATGAATAGAAAAATCGAATTTAAACGGTTTTCTTCACATAAAGGATTCAATATAATATTGAACCAGAGAAAGGTAGATCTCAGGTGAAAAACAACTACTTTCCTGGCAAATACCACGCAGAACGTTGAATGATATTCACCTGAAAATCCATGCATACCTCCATGTAAATGGACATTGAATGCAAATGTTTCTTTCTGATAAGCTCGATTATGTTTAATTTATGTCGTGTTCACCTAACAATCCGCATAACGGTTTCAGGCTTCTTGGCCCTCATCATTTTTTCTATTATAGTTCTAGTCTGAAAACTTTCAAAATTTAAAAGTCTACGTTCAACTGACAATCAATAGATATAATCTATTTCGAGAAAATTTTTGCGTACTGAGAGAGAAACAGAAGATTCACGAAATTTAATGACAGAAGGTACCTCAGTTGCCATCTCCTTCCAGCTCTGCTTCTTTTTCTTAAGAGCTGTCTTATTTCTGGATAAATTTCCTTTTTATGATGTAGACCATTTGATGGTGTTGTTGAAGATAGTGGTTTTTCATAAAAAACACAATATTGAGAATAGATTGGGTTCATCACTTACAGTAAATTTGACCACCACAAGATCATTTAGGTTTTCCTAATATAATGAGGTGTGGCAATGTTTCTTTCAACATAAGTAAGGTATGCGATAATCTCAATGAATTTCTTTGCAATATTTTACAAAAATCAGAATTGGTGGACAAGTTCGTGAACTCCCAACTTTCTCAAAACTTTGGATGTTCACTTTTTGGTGAAAGTAATCGTAACAATCTTCCCGAAATAAAGAAAATAAAAGCAGCCACTGGAGAAATTATTAGTGACCCTAAACAACTTAGCAGCACAAATCGACCCCAATACCGTTGACCCTGAAATCCGAACCGAAACTGCTGATAAAAACACTAATCTCCAGTCAATGTTTCTGGAGCAAGTTGATCCTAAAACAGTGCGTAACATAATTTACGAACTAAAAGACCACAAAGCACCTGGTCCAGACAATATCACGAATGAAATAATGAAATGAACTGTGAATTCAATCTTTCAATCCAAAGCGGAGAGAGACCAACTCACTTCAAATGCACAATAGTGAAACCTATACATAAAAACGACGACAAACACAATGGTTACAACTACCGTCCAATATCGCTGATATCGGTTATAGCCAAAGTCTATGAAAAAATATTGAAATCGCGAATTATGGCTTACCTTGGCAAAAACATAATCTTATCACCACTCCAATTTGGCTTTAGAGAGAATACCTCGACCCAGGATGCTATCGTTCTACTGACTTCTGAAATATATCGGGCACTAGATTCCAGCCGTCCGTGTGTGGGGGTATTTGTGGATCTTGCTAAGGCTTTGACACGGTAAGTCACCAGCTTCTCCTAGCTAAACTTGAGCGCCTTGGCATCCGTGGAATAACTCTAGAAAGTTACCTAGAAAACAGAAAACAATTTGTAGAAATAAATAAAACCCGTAGTGAAGAGAGAACGGTACTATATGGAGTACCCCAGGGCACCTTCCTAGGACCAATCCTTTTCCTTATTTACATCAAATGAAATTACATCCTAACGGTACAGTTTTATCTTTTGCTGACGACACTGCACCCATTTACGACGCATACTCATGGAAAGAGGTTAAAGAAAAAGTCGAAAACGACCTCATTAGAATTTTCGTGTGGTTCAAAATGAATTTGCTCACAGTCAATATTAATAAAACGAAGATATTACCATTTACATGGTACGAGTCAAATTTACCGAATTTTACCATCTAAATAAGCCAGAAAGTATTGCTCTTGCTAACACTATCAAGTACCTTGGAATTCACATCGACTGCTTCCTAAAATAAAACATTCACATCACTGAACTCTGGAAGAAAATCCGAGCACTCATTTATAAATTCTACCAGTTGAGAAACTCTCTCCCGCTCCCAAAACTGAAAATAATATACTTCGCTCTCGTTGAATCACTACTATAATATGGAATCATAGGGTGGGGAGGAGTTCGACAAAATCACCTTCTACCTTTAGAAATCCTTCAAAAAAGAATTCTGAAACTAATAATTACCATCAACACACTCATCTGACCATCTATTCAAATCCACAGACATCTTGGACATCAGACAGCTGTATGCAAGAAATACGCTAATGCTTTTTAGCCAGAGAAAATGAAACATCCAAACTGTTCACCACACGCACAACACGAGGAGAGCGCAAAAAGTACACTTACCGCGCGAAAGAAAATCAATCGGTCAAAGATACTTGGCGTATACTACACCACGGCTATTGAACATAATACCTGAATTGAAAAACCGAATGTTTTCTCCTTCTTTCAAGAGACATGTAAAACAATGGTTACTCTCTGTCGACAAACAAACAAACCATGCTATAGTTAACCCCGAAACCTTCTGAAAAACACTGTACAAATGAAATATTACCGTATTCAATAAGGGGAAAAAATACAACAACAAAAAAATGAATGGAAACTGAAAAACTAAGGTACACCTCTCAACCATCATCAATAGTTCGTGCTTTGCCCTCTCATTAATCATTGTATCAATCTGTAGATTACACACTTTGTAAGAAACAAACAAAATGACATTTCTCATAGACAAGTTTTACGGAACTTTTTTGTGGATCTCTAATGTTTTTTCCCAAATTGTTAAGATTAACTCGTTATAGGCACTGTTAGGCCAGTAGATATAGACAATCAATTAACATTAATTCCAAAAGTTTTCAAAGTTCAATGGTATATTAGTGCATCAATGACAACAAACTATAAAATTTTGCAGAAGTCTGCGATGAACATTGTTTTAATTGCAAAAAAGTTTTCTTGCTTCATTATTGCACTGAAAATTGCAAAAACTCTGCAAACTAGGCATACCTATAGCTATAGTGTTTTACAACATGCATTAAGTTTGCAACCTTGTAAAAGTTACTGTTTTTTGTAATTTTTTTAAGTTTTCCATTTCAATTTGTTTAAAAAAATTACAAAAGTTCTGCAAATTAGATAAGTGAACGGAAAAAAAATTAAAATATCCACGAACATTTGCAACTATTTCTGAGAAACGCATCATTTATTTATCAAACTTTTTTATCGACGCTCCCATTTTCAATACTCACAAGCATTGAAATAATAACAAAAGTTTTTTATTGTGGTTGCACATAAAGAGAATATTGGTCTTAGTGGATATGTAACTTTGCCTCATACGAAAAAAGGAACCTATTTATCCACCAATTTTTTTTTTGTATTTTTACAACTTTTGAAATAATGGCAAAAGTTATGCATTTTCGTGTTGCAGACGAGGTTGCAAATTAATGAAAACATTCTACGTCAGGACATCTCCACTTGCAACCATTAATTGAAACTTTTGTAATAATTCCGTTACTTATTTTAATGAAAAAATATATTTTCCGTTTGACGCAAGAGGTTGCAAAGTTATTTTTTCGAGTTTGCAGAACTTTTGGAATTTTCATAGAAAAATTAGGACTAACGACAATTTTTTTTCGATAAAACAGACATTTCCGTTTTGTATGAGTGGTTGCAAATTCATCAGAGGATGTAAATTGCTATGTTTCAAAACTTCGAAAGTTTGCAGAACTTTTGCAAATTTGTGAAAATGTGAAAATTCATTAAATCCTGATTTTCAACATCTTCCGTTCAGAAAAAAGGGTTGCAAAATCAGACTACATATCATATGAAAGCCCTCTTCACTCTACTGAAGTTTTGAAACTTTTGTAATTATTATTATTATGATTTATAAAGTTTTGGGAAAATCATGTCTATCTCTACTGGCCTACTGTATTGTAATTTTAAACTGGTGAATAAACATAATTATTATTATAGTTTACGTTAAAAAAGAAGTTATCGACCCATCTTGATTTACTCCTTGGGGGCTTCTTCGAAAAAAACTAATGATCCTATACATATCCTTGCGGTTCCATGCGTATGTATGCAGTATGCAATCATCTATAGTCATAAAGAAACAAACAACAAGCTCACTAGATAATCTGTACGGCATCAGTTTAAATTTCAATTTGTAACCACTGTAAACAGTTTCATTCACAAACTCCATCCATTGAAATTTATTCATCTTTAATTTTCCTTTGTGTCTGTCCACCCGAAAAAGAGTCCATTGAACGGATGCGAACAAGAACAAACACGTAGTCGCTACCTGATCAAAAATAGTGAGTAGGCCTCGGAAGGGGGTCGACAGCTCGCCATTGTTTCTAATATTTATGTATCAGCAGATAATATCTCAAGTAATTGTTGCTGTAATTGGTTCGAACCCTTCTTCGTTCGGATGTGCTTGCACACGATGCCGCGATTACGGGTGAAATATGGCGGGCCATGACTAGAATTTTGGAAAAATGTGCAGGGGTTGATTTTGTCTCACCTTCGAGGTGATGTCCCATATAGTACAGTGTTATCGTAGAGCGTTTAATATTAGATCAATATCTAGATTTTAGAAATGAAATGATATAGATGAATATTCAGATTATTAATTAAAAATCATTATACATCAAAGTATACATATGTGCTGACAAATTACTAGTAGCGATAAAGATAGAGGATATAATTTTGATCTAATTTCAAGTGAGTTATTGAAAGTTATATATACAGTGTGTCAATTTTGAAAGTTGCCAGTGGGAATTTCTCGCGAATAAAAGGGATATCAAGAAATGCCGCAACCCATTTTGAGGGAAGGTCGCGGAAAACAAAATAGCATATTATGAACTCTTAGTAGGTAAGTTCAGAGTAACTCACCTGGTTAGTCGATTGTCAGGGTCCATTTGGTATGCGTCTTGTACAGTGGCCATTGAAAAAAGCTTCTGAACAACAAACAAGAGAAGAGTATTCCAAAATCAATTTGATTTTTCAGCTGGTCCGCAATCGGAGGCTCTCTCGTAGTTTCCATTTAGAATGCCATTATTTTAGGATTTTTAACCTGAAGATGACAAAAACGTTGTCGAAACGTTGTTTAGAGGAATTATACAAATTGACCGAATCAATCCTTTATTCCGAGAAATTGAAGAATATATATATATATATATATATATATATATTGTTATGATGCGTTAATTGCGGTCGTTTTTTATTTTGTTTTATAATTGTTTATTTACTTTCCACAACCAGACATCATAACAAAATATATAATTTTGTTGTTAACTATATTTTTTGTTTTGTTCTGTTTTACTTTGTTTTGCTATTATTTTTTATCATTTTCAAAAATATTTAAGCTAGTACCCCTTTTGAAGATTTATTTAATATGTATTGATAAATAAATACCCATATAAATATTTAATATGTCCGGCTATGCATCTTTACCTTATTTCCATTCACTCTTTTACCTTATTTCTTTCACCTCAGCTAACTCAATCGGTACGCCTATGGAATTTCAGAAGTCGGTTCTACTGTGGAGCCCTCTGGTCGTTCTTGAAGTAAATTTCAGAAAATGGCAATTCATTGTTGCTCAAACATTGAAAATAATGCAGAAATTCATCAAAATAATAATTTCCTTTATTCAGGAAAAACTTACTACTACACTACTACCTATTCTGCGATAAATAACCTAATTAGTGCTTCATAGCAAATATATACAGGAAATGTGAAGTTATGTGATACTAAAAGTGAAATTTAACCTAGTTTTATAGGTTATGTGGTCAAAATATTAATTCATAAAGAGTTCTATCAAAAAAAATTCTCTAAAAGTTTTATTTTAATTGCACTGCAGTAACTTTTTATGGTTTCAAAAAATACTTGTGACTTCTTGTAATGAGAATGTTCAGTGTTTCGGATTTCTCCCGTTCTTGGAAACTGCAGCCCCTTTTGTCGACTGTGACTACGCCTCGTACTGGTAAATCTCCAATGGATAAAGGTAAGATTAACTCTGCATCTGGGATCTTTTATCTGCTATTGTTCTTTATAGTATTTCCCATATTGTCTTGGCAAAAAACTGTTTTTTTTAATACACATTGATTGATTTTTCAAATTTTCAATTTTCTTCATATGTTTCTTCCAAAAATAATTTTTTTGTTCGCCACGCTCAGCTTGTTGATTCCTCTCCCTTGATACCAACAACATTTGTTTTCTTCTCGAATTTTCGATTTTCACGCACCTTTTTGTTGCACTTTTCATTATTTTCACTTATTTTACAGTTTTTATTTACGAAACATTTATAACTACCTTTCATACTATATACAATACATGTAAAAAAAAATAATTTTTCTGACGTTTCTGCTTTTCATATTTTCAAAATTCCTCATTTTGAATCAAGATATTTCCTGGCATCTCATTGGCTATTGTGTTCAGATCCAATTTCATATACAGAATGTCCAAACTTTCAATATTTTGTTATCTGCTTGTGCTCAAAAAATATATTAGAAAATTTTGATTTCTATTGATTTTAAAGTTATGCCAATTGCTTGTAATGTTGACAACATGTTTATTTCAAACATAGGTATCGATTAATATTATACAAGGTTTCAGAAAAACGGTAGAATCTTCAGAAAAACTGTAAAATAACATAAATACGAACATTTTATTATTTATGGTCTTTTTTTTATTTATAATTCCTATTTCAACTCTTTAAATATTTAACGTACTTCTGAACATATATATATATATATATATATATATATATATATATATATATATATATATATATATATATATATATATATATATATATATATATATATATATATATATATATATATATATATATTTATATATATATATATATATATATATATATATATATATATATATATATATATTGTAATGTTAAGTTTTAAAAAAAAAACAAAAAAAAATAATTACTAAATAGTTATTAGTTTCAAGAGATTGTTTTACATAATTTTGGAAGTTCTATTTATTTGTAAGCCTATGTATAATATGGATAGATAAAAATGTCAAAATACTATAACACAATCAATTTAATACACTGTCATAATGATTATAACCCATAATTGGTAAAAAGACAACAAAAAGTCTAGTTTACCAAAATTTTCATGAATAAAAAGTGATCAACACATTTATAAATTTGAAACATACAGTATATGAAATTGTAGCTAACTAAAAGTAGCCAATGATAGAACAGCAAACTTCTTGATGAGATTAGCCAATCAGGGAATAGATGGTCATATGGAAAATTGGAAATTGTGAGAGAATAACAACGGGGTGATGTCATAAGCAATTATCATTGAAATATGTACATAGTAATAAGAATGGGAAAATAGTTGTATATATAAATTATATAAGATGGACCCAAACAGTGAAATGTGACAATTTGGTGCGCGAATTCAAACATTCAAATGAAAAAGAAGAGGGAAAATTGGTATCCAAGGGAGCAACAAACAAAGCCACAAGGAGATCGAAAATAAATTTACAAGGGAATGCCACGCAACATTTTGGGAGAGATAAAAAATGGAATAATTCCAAGATTAGAAGAGAAAAACCAATATTACCTTAATTATACAACATATCCAAGTGTTCAAAGCTGAATTCTGCATATGTATGGTTCCTGATTTATGGTATTGGAGTTCCTGATAGAGCTTGGAGTGAGAAAGGATCCAGTTTCAGGGCATATCTTGAACACTGACATCTCCAGCAGGTATAAAAACTTTAATAGTGCACATCCGGTCCATGAACATTATCACAAATAACGTATCTCACATCTGAAGAACTTTATTTCACTTTATTTCGAACCATAAAAGAATAATTCACTCTCAAGGAAAAAGTGAGGTTCTGTCCATCTATCCATGATTTGATTTTAATGATTATCCGTGAATATTTGTAGATTCATATTAGTATAAGTTATTTCTCGTAGGCCAGGCAAAATTAAGTCTTCCTGAATAAAGGAAATAATTGCCTTTTGATACTTTGTTGTTTATTTTCTTACAATGATCAACAATCATAACAATGACCATTGAATAAACTGAAATTAGACAGCAATGGTTAGTGGCTCTATTGCCTGAACCGGCTATCTGAGGTAAGAGGCGTACCAACTGTTGCTTAGCCGTGGTGAAAAAAGTGATAACAATTGGCAGCAGCGTGACGAGAGAACAGTGACGTTCGCTAGCAATTATTATTACATCACACAATACAAATACAGGGCGAAAATATCTATCTATATAATATCAATTTGGCTCACAAAGAATAGCATAAAAACTATTAGCAATCTTCATTATATAACAACAACTATTATTATTCAAATTATCAATACATAACAATATATATATATATATATATAAATATATATATATGTAATGCACAAAATTATAGAAGTGACACCTATAGTTTGTGGGGTGAAGCTTGGACCAAATTCAGTTGACGAAAATCCTGAAATAAGTACGAGGCAAGTTGCCAATAATTTGAATATTGCCCATATTCTAGTACGGAGGATTCTTCATGATTATTTATTATATCCCTATCACATTCAACGGGTTCAGGCTCTACTTCCTCGAGACTTTCCATTACGAGTGAATTTCTGCCAATGGTTTCTTCAGAAAGTTACCGAAAATCCTTTATTTGACAGGGAAATTTTATTGACGGACGAAGCTAGTTTTACTAAAAACAGGAACAGAAATTTTCATAATAATCCGCATGCAATCGTGAAATCCCATCACCAGGAGCAGTTCTCATTAAATGTCTGGGCTGGAATTATTGGAGATTACCTAATTGGACCTTTTTTTTTAACACTCAAATTAAATGGACATCATTATCGCCGATTTCTTGAAGATAATTTGCCAATTTTGTTGGAAGATGTTCCTATTTTAATGCCAAATCGCATGTGGTTTATGCACGATGGTGCACCTGCTCATTTTAGTTCTCTGGCACGCGAATATTTAAACCAAAACTTTCATAATCGCCGGATAGGTCGTGGGGGAACAGAGTCATGGCCAGCTAGATCCCCAGACTTAAACAGTCTTGGTTATTTTGTTTGGGGACATCTTCAGACAACAGTCAATCAATTCTAACTGGGGAAGAATTGCGAAACCGCGTAATAGTTTCCTGTGAAGCAATAAGGAATACTCCAGGAATTTTCCAAAGAGTACGCGAGTCAATGACAAGGAGAGGTGAAGCGTGCATACTTGCAGGAGGCGGACATTTTGACAATTTGATTTTGTTATTTTTTGTTCATAATAGTTATGTTTTTAAAAATAAAAAATGTATGCGTACTCATTACAAAAACGAAATAATAGTTACCATAAAAATATAAAAATTTTGCCTAGATCCTTTGGTTACCACAATTGTGAAATGGAGTCTAAGAGAGAAAATCGAATAGGGACAAGCAAATGAATGCATTTTATTTTCTAAATCGAAAACCGTCCGCCGGACGAAAAAAAAGCAGGAGACCATTTTTATGAGAAGATAGAGGACAATTACAAAAATAATATTCATTTATAAAAAAAGACAGTGGCGTATCATTATTTCGATCAAAAATATGACTGAGCATGTTAACAGGGACGCCACTGATGAAAATTAAGAAATCCTTCATCATGGAAAAAATATATTTTTATGCGTACTTTGCATGAACCAAAATTGAAAAAAAAGCCAAAGCGGTTTCAGATATAGGTATTGGGGAAGAACTGATATTTTTGTTAAATTTCAACATCCTGTATCTCAGAAATAAAGCGGTTGCGCACCTATGTTCATATGAAGAATGATTCTTAAAATCATCCAAGGATTATCGCCCTTCAATTATGAAACACCCTGTGTAGAGAAATATGACTCGTCTTTTTCAGGAAGTAAAAAATGGTTATTTTCTCTAATATTATACACAGTGAAACAAAACCCGCGCGATCGAACACCGTGCTCACTCCGATCTTCATATGTCACCCCGGCGTCGCAGGGTGCGAATATAAGCCGCCGTGATCCGTCTACACATGTAAGAGCGTCAAATGTGGTCCCTCCGGAGAAAGTAATCAAGTGGCATTAAGTCCGATTATCTGGCAACATTATCCTTCGACAATCCGGCCGATGGCGCACCGTAAATTGGTTTAAAGCCCCACTCACTCGTTTTTCATTACCGTGTCCACATGTCGCGGAAAAATGAATGGAGATTGAGTTATCGGCATCTATAAGCCAAATGGGTGAAAATAAGAGTCGCTGGTCCGAAATAATGAAGATAACGTGTTAATTTATTACGGAAAGTGATATCCCATCAAATATGTAAATGTAAATATATGAGCGGGTAGTAACATGGGCAAATAAAAACCATTTGACACTAAATATCTCGAAAACAGCATTAAAAAAGTTCTCACTGAATAATGTTCATGAGAACTTCAGCATTTATGAGAACGAGGAGTTGCACATCGAATCTTGCTCAACAACAAAGATGCTAGGCCTCACGCTAGATTACAAACTCACCTGGACCCCTCACATAGAAACACTTTGCGATAAACTCCGTAGGAATTGCTACGCAATGAGGTTTATGTCAAACCACTGTAGTAAACAGGTATTGTTGAATCTGTACTATGGAACAGTACACTGCCATATACGGTATGGAATACTCACCTGGGGCACAGGAGCATCTGTAGCGAGGGTTTTTATGTTACAAAAATATGCTATCAGAATCATGGCCCACATCGGATGGAGGCAATCGTGCAGAAGCACTTTTAAAGAGCTACGAACATTATCTGTTGCGGGTATATATATATATATATATATATATATATATATATACATTGTTATGAAATACTAATAGGTGTTTTTTCTCCGCGTTGGAAGTAAAATTGTTATAGTCCCACTTTACTGATATTGCCAAATTGTTATGATAGAATAATAACTTTTTAATAATAATTGTTGTTAATTTTTCCCCATGTTATTGTTATCGCCCCACAAATATTTTCTCCCTATATAAATATTTTGATTTCGATTTTCATATACCTCTAATACTTATGTAGGCAATTCAGCTCCGCGATGGGAAGCCAAATTGTTATATTGTGATATGATAATAGCTAATGGTTATGAAATATCAATTACTGAATTTTGCCAAATTGTTATGAAATAATAATTGCTAGCTAACGTCACTGTTTTCTCGCCACGTTGCTGCCAATTGTTATTACCCTTTCTTACCACGACTAACTCAGTTGGTACGCCTTCGCCTCAGGAGTCGGTACTGGCAATAGAGCCACTGCCTTGTATTGATGTCATTCGAACTATTTCAGTTCAGTGTTTATCAGTGAACTATGATCATATCATTGTGGAAAATAAACCAGAAACTATCAAAAAACAATTATTTCCTTTATTCAGGAAAACTTATATTGTATATAACCTCACTTTTTTCTTTTGATTTGGAAGAATTCTTTTATAGTTCAATACCAAAATAAAATAGAGTTCTTCAGACATATGAGTTACGTTGTAAAGATATTCAGTTTGTGATGTGCACTAAAAGAGTTTATACCTGGAACTGGAATGTCGCTGATGCAATACCTTGCATAATCTGAATTCCTGTTTCATCCACTCCTCTCAGGAACTCACCATTTTAGAAGGAACCATCCAAAATCCACGAAATCAGCTTGGACAAGTTTTCATGTGGAGAACCAAAAAGGTAATCTTCTTTTATCCTTGTTTATTTTGTGTCGAGATTATTCAGAGGTTGCATTGGTTTTTTATTGTCGAAAATCTACCTTCTCATTAATAAAATCCTAAATTTCTTTCTTTCCAATTTTTGTACCTGGCTTCTCTTCAATTTTTTTTTCAATCCCCCTTGCTTTGTTTTTTCAGTCCCTAGGATACCATTTCTGTTTTTTCCATTTTATTTGAATTTTCAAACTCGCGCACTTCCTTGTCGAACGTTTACTATTTTGGTGTTATTTGAGAGAACTTATGAACTAATATATTTTACATTTCTTGTGAACTAAATACAATATTTGATGATAATTATTTTTTACATTTCTTAGTTCTTACTTTTCCACAATTTCAAATCTTTTATCTCACCATCTCTGTTTCCTGATTGGCTATTGTCATCAAGAAGTTTCTTGTTCTCCCATTGGCTATTTTTAGTTAGATATAATTTCGTATACTGTATGTTTCAAGCTTATAATTTTGTTGATCACATTCAATTCAGAATGATTTTGTAAATCTAGACTTTTTTGTTGTATTTTAAACAATTATAGGTTGTAATCATTTTGACAATGTATGAAAATGATTGCATTGTAGTATTTGCATATTTTTACCTATTAATATCATACAGAGGCTTCATAAAGAAAATAGAATCTCAAAAAAATGGAAAACAATTTCTCATGAACTACCAACTATTAAGTATTTATTATTTTTGTGTTTTTTTTTTAAGAAATTATTTCTTTTTCATCTTTGAAATATATTACTGGTCCTTCCTAACATAACAATATATATATATATATATATATATATATATATATATATATATGAACTATGCATGTATATGTACAAGAACGGGCAGAACTTTGCTGCAACTCAGCATCAATACCAGACCCGCTCCAAAAATTTATTGATACCCCACATACAGCAAACTACCATATACCAAAAAAGCCATCTTTTCCTAGGACCAAAACTGTACAATAAGCTTGATGAATCGATAAAAAAGTCGGCAAATGTCAATATTTTCTAATCCAGACTGAAAGCTGCTCTCATTGCTACACCCTCGAGGAATTTTTAGGTTAAGTGTTTTCTCCTCCCTTTTGTGCCACTCTCTGGTTGCTAGAATTTTTCAATTTCAACCTGACCATAAATTTTCAATTTTTAGTGTGAAATCTAATTTTAACTGTTATGTGTGTGTGCTTTTATTTTATGGATTTGAAGTGTTTTGTTACCTTACTAGCATCCTTACATGTTTTTAACTTTTTAATTCAAATCCTACAAAATATATAGGTAAATGTGTCTGAATTAATTTGTATAAGTATATAAATAAGAAACAGTTTGTATGTAGACAACTTCACATGACATTTTCCTTGTTACTGTACTGATGGAATTATCCGCTGTCATGTACTTTTTAACTAGTGAAATAAACAAATTATTATTATTATTATTATCACTACTGTAACAAATGACAATCATAACTAGGAATATGCAGATTCTTGTCGTGATTTTAGGATTTTGACTCGAAATCAAACCATTGAATGCGGTCAAATCAAATTGAGATCGTAACAATACAGTGATACCTAGGGACTACTAATTTGACAATTTTGAGCTTGACCCGAAAATGGAATATGGAATGGAAAAATCATTGAAGTAGCATTTTTAGAAAGTCGAATAGGTGGAGAAGAGACTAAGGCAATACATGAAGAAGTAAGGAGTAACAATAATGATGTGAAAATGAAGCAATTTAGCAAGATTGCCGGAAAAGCTTGAACATATAACAACACCTAAAGAATAAAGACAAAGTGCTTACTTTAATAACGATAGGGACGTCACGCTTTGGAGACCTACAATATTACATGAATATTCCAGAAATAATCCTAGAATATTCCATGAACATATTCTATGAATATTCCGAGAATATTCAAAGTAATTCGGGAATATGAAAGTAATATTCCCTAAATATCCTCAAGGGTATTCAGAACAAAATAACCATTACCCGAAATTTCAGAAATTAAGAAAATAAAGAAAAATACAACTGTTTCCCCACATGAGTATCCTCAAATATAAAATCTTGAATGGCACTTTTACATCAATAATATGAACTTCTACAATTATGCCTGACAATTCAAGCTATGTATTTGCTCACATTCGCCAAGAAACAAAACTTCATTTCAAAAATTATGTAGTAGTGCAATACGTAATTGTTTTCCTCAGAGTATTTGTCAATTGGAATTGCAGGTTCCACTCAGAAAAAAAAATTGATTTCCGCAGACTGCACACCCCTTCCCTACAATGAAATAAAACAACATGAATTTGAACAGGTCTATTTCTATATAGTTATAATAATAATAACACATATTTTATTAAACCGTTTCTTCTGTCACTACGGGGATATGCCTGAAAAACAAGAATTGCAAGATCGAACTACTGCTATCTGAATCAGAAAAACTTGAAACCATTCTATCACAAATAGTTTCAACTCGATTACTCAACTGTCCTTTTGCATGCTGTGACGGAGTTTGTGTAAAAATTGCATTAAGAATATTTTCAGTTTCCTGGTGTACTTCCTTATACCAAGCACTGCTTCTTTTTCTTTTAGGCATTTTGTAGAAAACGCCTTGAAAATGAAATGATTAGTGATATACAAATGAAATTTTTATGGAAATAAATTAATGGTAACATAAAAGTGTACTTACCACACTGTGGTGATCATTAGCAATATTTGTTAAACAATTCCAAACACAGTAACATACAAATATGCAAAAGTAACCCATACCAGTAAAAAAAACAAATGATGTCAAATGTCAATTTAAAATGCATTCAACTTTACAGCTCTGCCACAGTTTATAGCTGAAGAATCAGTTCGATCACTTGGCGTCGGCACTTTGATCTTTATGTTCCCGTTTCTACACTGCGCAACTCTGATTTTTATCCCTCGCGCATACCGCGTGTTACTGTGTAACTAATACGGACATTTTTCGGATACTTCGAAGAGCGATAATCGCGTACAGTCTTCTGCGCATCCTGAATTGTTTCCCTGGAGTGGATGTTACCCTGGAACATGCATTTGGGCCAAGTTAACTAATGCTTCTTTAGCTATAAACTGTGGCTCTGCCATCGGGTTAAGCTACGACTAGTGGATGAACGACAGACGCTGACGCGCGCGGAATGGTTTTGATTGGTCGTGAAAGTGCACCTCGATATTTTCCGACCAATTATAATTTGGTCAGTACAGTAGTGTAGCTTGTCTGAACAAAAACTCTGTTTTCAAATCAAATACATCTATTCACACTTTTTCTCATACTTTTCCCATATTTTGAACTCGAAAATGGTTTTTGGTGTTCATTCCATATAAATAAGGGAGAATATTCCATGAAAATACAATGCAGGATATTCAATTTTGATTATATTCTATGAATATTAATACATGATTATTCCATGAATATTCACACAGGAATAATTCTCCTGAGAATATTCCAAGAATATGCATATTGGAATATTCGTGGAATATGCTAGAGGCATGTGAATATCCTAGGAATATTCCATGTATATTCGGTATATACTCTTCTCTTTTCAGATATTTAGAGAATATTCTTGGAATATTCCGTGCTGTCTGGGAAATCGAGCACATTGAGATTCGTTGAGCGGGTAGGCCACCGTACTGGACTATTGGTTGCAATAACTTGATTATTGAAATGCTCTATTGAGTAATTAAGAACTTCTCTGGTATTACAAGGGGGTGCTCCATCTTGTCGGAAGTAAATTCGCCGTAAAACTGCTAAAGGTAGATTATTAAGATGATCCTCGATTTTCTTTCGAAAGAATACCTAAGTACCTAACCTCTGTTAACTGACCTTGAAACAATATTGGCCCAATTATTCTGTTTCCAACGATACCAGCCCAGACATTGATGCCAAACCTTTCTTAAAAATTGTCCTCTCACATTGCATATTGATTTTGTTGGGCCCAGTCCAGAGTATTTTCTTATTGAACATACCATTATTTGTAAATCGTGATTCGTCGGAAAATAGAATAAAGTTGATAAAATTTGGGTTAACTCTATGATTTTGAAGCAGCCAATCACAAAACACTACCCGTCTAAGGCCATAGTCAGCTTACAAATGTTGATATAACTGATATGTAAATGCTCGATATCCGTGCTTTTTCAGTATTTTTTTTGCTGATTCGTGACTTATCTGCATTTCTTGACTAATTTCTCTTAAAGAAAGCGTTTTATCAACCTCAACCATAGCAAGTCTCAGTCTCTTCATTTATCCTCTGTTCCGCTTCTCGATTTCCTTCTTGCCTAAAACGATTCTCAATATACGGAAAATACTCTGATGGGCTGGATGTTGCCGATTGGGATATCTCTGAGCATACAACTCAGCAGCATTCTTTGAATTTCTATGACATTCTCCAAATATTGATAACATATCCACTTTGTCACTTCAAGTATACCTACATTATTTTGAAGAAAATGTAAACTGAAATTCAACGAAAAGTTAAGAAATATTTACTGTCTGCTCATAAAGCTTATGTCACTGTCATTACCTAAGTGAGTGTTTTGTTTTCCAAAGAAGACTTGTTAGAAATAACTGCAAAATATTATGCATGATGGCTATCCATGGCACACTTGATAAAAGTAAATACATTATTATCCAGTATTTTCCTTATTAATATTTAATTTATGTTCTTATTTTCAATCCAATCGCAAATAAATTAGTATCGTTAGATTCGTAAAGAATCCTTTCTTCGGAAAGTGCTTGTCAAAAAATGGACGCCATTTGAAAAATAATAGTTAGACACAAAAATATAATTTTGCCAACTTGTTTTATTTCTATATATCATACTAGTCACTAAAACTTTGCGATTGTAATTTTCTGTCATCACCTGAAGTCCTCAGATTAGTTTATAATAATAATACTTAACACTTAGAACTTTATTGACTTTTACATAGCGTGAGCGGTCATTTAGATAATCTTTAAAGAGACTTGTTGGAAGTAAATTCGCCGCAAAACTGCTGAAGGTAGATTAAGATGATCCTCGTTTTCATTTTGAAGAAAACCTAAGTACCTAACCCCTGTTAACTGACCTTGAAACAATATTGGCCGAATTATTCTGTTTCCAACGATACCAGCCCAGACATTGATGCCAAACCTTTCTTGAAAATTGCCCTCTCACATTGCATATTGATTTTGTTGGGCCCAGTTTTTAGTATTTCCTTATTGAACATACCATTATTTGTAAATCGTGATTCGTCGGAAAATAGAATAAAGTTGATAAAATTTGGGTTAACTCTATGATTTTGAAGCAGCCAATCACAAAACACTACCCGTCTAAGGCCATCGTCAGCTTACAAATGTTGATGTAACTGATATTTAAATGCTCGATATCCGTGCTTTTCCAGTTTTTTTTGCTGATTCGTGACTTATCTGCATTTCTTGACTAATTTCTCTTAAAGAAAGCGTTTTATCAACCTCAACCATAGCCGGAACGTTAATCTCAGTCTCTTCATTTATGATAAAGCTCTGTTCCGCCTCTCGATTTCCTTCTTGCCTAAAACGATTCCCAACATACGGAAAATACTGATGGGCTGGATGTTGCTGATTGGGATATCTCTGAGTATGACAACTCAGCAGCATTCCTCGAATTTCTATGACATTCTCCAAATATTAATAACATGTCCACTTTCTCACTTCAAGTGTACATTATTTTGAAGAAAAATTAAACTGAAATTCAACGAAAGTTGAGAAATTTTTACTGTCTGCTCATAAAGCTTATGTCATTGTCATTACCTAAGTGTTTTGTTTTCCAAAGAAGACTTCTTAAAAATAACTGCAAAATATTATGCATCATGGCTATCCATGGCATACTTAATAATAATAATAATAACTTTATTCACTGCAATAATTAAATACAATGATGAGTACATGGTGGAAGTGAATAAGGAACTTACGCCATAAGAACAAGCACTTGTTTTGCGGAGAAAATATAACATGTTAAAAAAGTGAACTATAAGATATAAAGTGTTGGATGTAAAATGTAAAAATCTAACTAAGTTGTAAATATGTAAAATGTAAAATATAAAATGTAGATAATATAATACAAACAATGAACGATGTACATTATAATATTGCAATACAATGAAAACATGAACAATAAACATCATGAAATATGATACAAAAGGTATGAAAAAAATTATAAAAGATAATAATAGCAATAAGAGCGTACAATAACATGTCTAATAGATATAAGATAGAGTACGCATGTATAAAAGATACGCAATTGAAACAACACATTTCAAGTTTGATTTAAAATTTGAAATTAGAAATTGTGAATTTATGAATCAATACTTTTTTTGTATCACTTACTCCAATTCGAAATCCCGAATGTACTGATCCATTGTGAAAAATAAAAAATAAAATAAGTTTTTTTTTAAGAAAAAAGTAACGAGTAAAAATGAATAAAAACTACATACACTAATTATTAAAACTATCGTAAGAGAATAAAATGTTTACGATTTTGTACTCAACTTTCTTCGGTTTGGAGGGTCGTTGAGTACTTGTTGACGAGTTAATGGTTTATTTTGAGTCTTAGAATTGTTACCTTCAGTTGTGCTGTTCAATATTGTCTTGTCTGTTTCAGATTTTTGGTTTGTTGGAATTTGCTGCACCTGATTCTCTCCTTTGGTAGATTTTGGTGTTGCAGCAGCCTCGTATGCTTTTCCGTTCACGAATAGCTTGTAATTTTTTATGTAGCAATCGTTTGCTGTGTCCAATTTTGCAAGTGTTAAGTGTCTTCTTAAGATTTTTGAAGCTTGCCTCTGCTGGTATGGGTTTGATCAGCTATTATAGTTATATTATTGCCTTTGAGATTTTTGCAGTTCTTCAAAATACTTGTTTTCATCCAGTATGTCACGAATTCAATTTTTAGTGGACTTGTGGGATCTTTACCAAGCGTGTAGAAATTTTTAATATCCCTAGGCGTAACTTGCACTTTTAGCAGGACTCCAAGCTGTTGACAGATATTCTCAAGCGTCAGAGTGTCTCTTTTGTTGTCTAAACCGAAAATTATAATACTGTTTTTTTTGCTTTCTTGCTTCAGATTTTCCACTTCTTCTTTCAAACTTTGATTTTCTTTTTCTATTCAAAGTCAAAAAATCCTTTTTTCGGAAAGTGCTTGTCAAAAAATGGACGCCATTTGAAAAATAATAGTTTGACACGAAAATGTAATTTTGCCAAATTGTCTTATTCCTATCTATCATACTAGTCACTAAAACTTTGAGATTGTAATTTTCTGACATCACCGGAGGTCCTCAGACTAGTTTACGTCCGATCATGGCCACCTAGATGCAATATTAAAAGTGACTCTAAAAAATTGAAGTAGGCGTAAAAACTTTTTGAAATGTCACATTCTGATCCAGAATTGTCTCAGAAATCAAAAAATGTTTCAATATACAGGGTGTTCTATTTAAAAAATCAAAACCGGAGCCATTTCTAGTGAAACGGGAAGTGACCGGATAGTGAAATATATGCGAAAACTTTCCTCTTCACATACCATTCACCTATACCAAATCTCATTTTGATACACCTAATATTCTAGAAGTTATGACTTGTCTAATAGATTCGTTGATACCCAGTATGCTTTTCGTTCGACGCTATTTGCAGATTCCATAATGTCGTGTAGTTGGGAAAAAGTCTGCGATGTACAGATAAATGCTACTGTAATACTGACTTTTTTAATAAGTAGTCGCCCTCTTCTGTTGTTACATAAAGTGTTTGATTTCAATTTATTTTGAATATCTCATAACAAGGATTCAAATATTTTTCATAACTTGAATAATGCAAGTAATTTCAAATACTATATGAAATGCGTTTTAAATATTTGAAATTATATCAAACAATCACTGGAAAAAATAAAATACAATGAAAGTTCTGAACAAAATATAAACAGTGAAAACTAATATATTTTAAAGAATTTACCATTTAAAACTCCAATGGATTTTAATAGCAGTTCTCACAAAATTCTAAAACACACAAACGGTATCCAAAATATAACTTTTTGCCGTATTGGCGGATCTATTTAAAAAATCGTATAAGTACGAAAGTATTTTTTTATAAGAATCATTTACATATTACAGATGTATTTGTTGCGATCGTATAGTATAGAAATATTGAGAAAAAGTTTTTGTTTCCATTAAAAATCAGCTGAATACGCTTGGCTCAACAAGCTTTTTAGTTATGAACTCTGTTTCAAATGTTTTATTGTCAGTAATTCCGCGTTAGAGCCGCATATTTTGGTAACCTCTCATGTGTTTATTCGTCATCAATCAGTTTGATTATATGCAATATATCATAATATAAATCACTATTTGAATACAACCGAATAAACCAGTGTGATTTAATTTTCTTATTTCATTCATTTTTATAATCGTTCAATTGGATTGATTTCAAATATTGTTGATTTTGACAGCAGAAATTATTGAAATGCATTTCAGAATTGATATGCATCAAGAAATTTACTGAAATATTAATTTTAATGATTTATAAGTAATGAAAACACATTTTTAATCACCGTTGGTATGAAATCTGGAAGTCAATTATATCAATGCTCATAATATACGATAATAGAATATTCCATTAAAACAAGAAACAATTGAAAAATGCAAATGTGTAGTGAAACTCTAACCTAATAATTTTAGCAGACATTTGGAGGACGTTTTTAAGTAAGAATCAATACAAGTTGAAAAGGGAAACATTCTCAATTGAATATTGAATAGAAATATTTTTCTGTGAATTGAAAAATCCACGATAAAAATGAAGTTATTTTTTTGTGAATGTCTAACAGAAAACAACTACTTTCCCGGCTAAAGCCACGCTGGATATTGAACTACATCTGCTAGATATTCTGAAAAGACCCTAACTAAAAAGAAAAAATCTGAACTTGAAAATTTGCAATTTCATTCAGAGAGTTATTTGATTTTCTATTTCAGTCTTAATTAAGAACTCATAAAGATGAATGAGGCAAAGAAGAATGTTTTCCAAAAGAGAGTACTCACCAGAAATTATTGTTACGAATAATTTCTGGTGAGTACTTTTCAGAATATTTAGCAATGTCCAGCGTGGCTTTAGCTGGGAAAGTAGTTGTTTTGTGTTATACATTCACAAAAAAAATAACTTAATTTTTATCGAGGATTTTTCAATTGATAGAAAAATATTTCTATAATAATAATAATAATTTCTTTATTTTCACAAATTAATTTGTACATTAACAGTGTGAAAATACAAATAAAAAATAGAAAAACGTCAATAAAATCAAGAAATAGTCGAAGAGAGACAATCTAAAACCTCCGGACGTAAAAGGAACATCACATACACGTCACAAACAATAATAATAAATAATTTAAAATATAAATATAAAAATATGACAATAACTATATAACTCTAGGTGTATATAAAGAAAACGTTCACGTTACAAAACAAGTTACGACAGAAATTCCTCAACAGTGTGAAAATAAAAATAAAAAATAGAAAAACGTCAATAAAGTCAAGCCATAGTCGAAAAGAGACAATCTAAAATCTCTGGATGTATATAGGAACATCACATACACGTCACAAACAATAATAAGAAATAATATTGAATATAAATATAAAAATATGACAATAATTAACTATAAAGAAAACGTTCACGTTACAAAACAAGTTACGACAGAAATTCCTCAACAGTGTAGCAGTTTTTTGACAATAAGAGCTGCTTAACTTTTGCCTTGAAAATATGTACATTTCCTGAAGCTTTAATGTCATCGGGAAGTTTGTTGTACAGTTTGCATCCCTGATATTCAAAGCTTTTTTGGTAGAGTGCAGTGCGATGTTGACTGGGTATTCAATATACAATTGAGAATGTTTTCAACATGAATACCCCACAAGAGGTTATCTTGACGATGGAAGATAGTGACTAATGTTTATCTTTCAGTTGCAGATGATTCCACATCTGATTTTATGAACATCCTGTTCATATTTTCAGTAAATCAATTAATACAAGTATTTCAAAGATATATTAAACAACACACCTAAAATCACAAAAGAGATATCGTTATCCTCGAAGAATAGGCGTTCATCCAGTCAATGAAAGTGAAAATTTATCGGATAAAACAAAAAACCACATCACCATACAAAGAGCAACAAAAGAAATGAACAAAAGCGCACGAAATCGTTCAAAGAACAATGCGGCCACTTTTGTGCAGACATTCCCGCGACTGTTGTTATTTCTCAATTTGTAGTGGCACGCGTACACAAAACAGAATCCATCTCTCCATTGTCCTCAATTCATTCATGACTTCCATAATGAGGAACAGCATAATTGACCGAAAAAAAGCCAGCAAAAATTGATAAATAGATATCATCTCACTCTTGAAGCCTTACATTCGACATATAAACGATACAATGAAACCTCTGAACTCCGTTCATTCATATCTCGTCCACCCATTGTCACAATATTTACATAACCCAATTATAGAGAGCCCCTTTTCCAACATTTCCGCGGAAAACCACCGCCAGGTGAGGACCAGCGAAATCCCACCGAAACTCACCTTTGCTCATTAAGAGATTTTTGAACGCGAAATGATGCGCCGTATTAATTAATTATTATTGCTCCGTGCAGTAAAAATACCCTCTAGGTATAATTAGTAATCGCCGAGTAATTAGTAGGAGTCCCAATGTTCCTGCGCCTCGCTCGCGGAGTGGGAGACCCCTGGTTGGGCGTGGCCGCGCTCTGACTTGCGCATCATTGGCTCCCTCAAAACATGGCAGGCGGTTCTGTCAATCAAATGCGGCGGTGGGGAGCGCTCGGAGAGCAGATTGGGAGCCGCAACAGCCGACTCATAATAGAGAGTATCGCCGTCTAGCGCGGAGTGTTGTGATAGTGTTGTGACAAAGCCAGCAAACTGTTTGCGCCGACGGAAGACATGTTGACGATGGAGACTGACCTCAAAGGAGGTAGTTTACACGGGAACATACCCCCGCATCACTCATTGCAAAATTATAGTTCGCTCAGTGCCCTAGGACAAGCCCCGATGCACGGCCTAAGCCAGCACCCGCATCAGCTCCACCATCAGCCACAAGGACCGCAGATTCACCACCAACACCAGACCCAAAACCATCACCAAGCGCACCAGCAACCCGCGCACCAACAACACGGACAAACGCAAAACAACAACAACAATTCCAGCAAGGCGCAAAACATGGAGCGGGTGAAACGGCCTATGAACGCCTTCATGGTGTGGTCGAGGGGTCAGAGACGGAAAATGGCGCAAGAAAACCCCAAGATGCACAACTCGGAGATATCGAAACGCCTGGGGGCCGAATGGAAATTGCTCAGCGAATCGGAAAAACGGCCTTTCATCGACGAAGCCAAGCGCCTGAGGGCAGTACACATGAAAGAGCACCCGGATTACAAATACCGGCCCAGACGCAAGACAAAAACTCTGTTGAAGAAAGACAAGTATCCCCTGGGAGCCACGTCGCTGCTTCAAGCAGCAGATCCGTCGAGGACCGCGCCTCCTTCTGTGCAGCAAGTAGCTGCGGCACGCGAGATGTACCAGATGCCCAACGGATACATGCCCAACGGGTACATGATGCACGATCCGAGCGCCTATCAGCAACAGTACAGTAGTGCCAACTATCCAAGGTACGATATGGGGCAAATGCAGCACAGCGCGTACATGAACGGAGGGTATGGTGCCTATGGTACGACGACTGTTCCGAACAGCGCGGGTTCGCCTTACGGCATGCACCAAGCAGGGTCGTCTCACAGTCCCTCTGGGTCGAGTATCAAGTCTGAACCCGTGAGTCCCAGTTCGGGGCTGCACACCCCGACACCCGGCGGGGTTAAACGGGAATACGGGGGGCAACCCCAGCAAGGGGATCTTCGCCAGATGATTTCTATGTACCTGCCGACGGACGGGGGTGTCCAACATATGCAGCACCAGTATAGTTCGTCGCCGGATCCTATGGGGCAAGGGGGGTCTTTAGCTCCGATGACGCACATGTGAGAACCGCTCTTTGTGGCGCAGGACTTGGACGTGTCGCCGCTGTGAAAAATGTGTACATATGACAATTGTAAAATTTCGTTTAGATGTCTTTTTTACCAAAATCTACTCGGTTCCTTTAACCACTGCAGTATTCACGAAAATTGTTAGGGCGGACGGCTATTTTTCATTCTTCGTTTTCACGTAAGTGTTGTGGCCTTAGCATATAGTGTTACTTTTTCATTTTTTGTTTCGTTTGATTCAGTCAGCAGCTGATACGTTGAAATCACTTTTCAAATCCAATAGTTTCAATTATAACTAATATTCATTCATTTTCCTAAATATTAAAAACAATTCAATATTTACAGATTTTTGAAGAAATATTTTTGTGAAACTTCGAGAATTTCTAACCATATCTATCTTATTGATAAATACGAAATTTATGCATGTTATTCAAATTGTCAAAAATAAGATTAATATTTTTACGATGAAAATATTCTTGTTGATATTTCTACGTAAAAATATTCTGTTGATTGCAATACCAACTGTTTCGTTGCTAAATCCACAAGGCTCCGAATCGAGAATGGAAAACCTTGTCTTTTT
Organism: Gonioctena quinquepunctata; assembly: GCA_018342105.1. NCBI lineage: Eukaryota > Metazoa > Arthropoda > Insecta > Coleoptera > Chrysomelidae > Gonioctena > Gonioctena quinquepunctata. The sequence continues at coordinate 1,569,987 of JAFIRS010000001.1, read as the reverse complement.
TTATTTGTGATAAATCGTTTTGAACATTTTTTCGGTTGTTTGTTGGTTTTTGTAGCCCTGCTTGAGGCAGTCTCGCCATCGTTTTTTTAAATAGCTGGGAGAAACAACTGAACGAAGTTGATCTTTCCGACACAAGAGCCTATTGTGGAAGCATTCTTCGTTTTTTGAAAAGTCGATACAGGGTTTTGTTTTGAGGAAGCTTTTCACGTACTTTTTCTTGCGTCGATCAGTTGAAGGAGGTTTTTGTATATTATTGCTGATTTGGTATAGTTTCCCAAGCGCCAGTATATTTATATTTTAGTTCACTTCAGTAGCGCGTATTTATGTTGATTTTTTTTGAAATCATTTTACGAATCTTTTGATATCTCGAAAAATATATAAAAGTGGGATTCAAAGCTTGCTGCTAACATTTAATTGATTCATATTTCACTCTCGCTCTTTGTATAAGTCTTACATTTTTAACTATCAATTTGTGTTGCGTGATTTTATGGCGTTGTCTCAAAATTGTTGACGTTTTCTAAAATATTGATACCTGATCAAACGGTTGTACCAAAAACTTATGTATATATGTAGATATCGATATGACTGTTGTCGACATACATTTTATTTTAATTTTTTCATACGGAAAACAATTACCCCAGTGCTTTTTGTATATTGAATGTGAATATAGTTTTAATCATATATTTATTTTGAATTGGTATACGTTGTTTACAAAGAACTTTCTTAAAAATATCGTAATGTTTACCCACTTCATAAATCTCCATTTTTAGCACTTTCGGTAGATACAGGCGGTACAAAAGTTTTGCTCATCTTCCCATGGTAAATGAAAGAAAGAAAATATATTCGATATTCCCCCAAAAACGTTTTTATAATAGTGATTTTAGATAAGTGATATAAATGATATTGAATGAAGCTCAATCAATTTTACTGTTGGGTTGATGGTCCGAATTTTTGGATCGTTCTGTAATGAAATCGTTTTCGGACTCATCTCAATTGTATTGGTGATTCTTGTTGATTTGTTTATATTTGTTTCAAACTTGTAGAATTGAGATTTGTTTGAAATTTCGATGTCTGTGATTAACGGAACAAAAAATTCAAATATCACTGCTTTGTACATATAATTTTAAGTTCTTTTGGATGTACAGTGTGTTAAAAGTTATTAGTCAGTGGATCGAAAAATTGTGAATATATGAAATTGACAAGTTTTATCGAATTTTTATTTGTTTTGCCATTTTCATAAACCTATTTTTTTCAGTTATTAGAACAGAATTGACAGTGAACAAATCTATGCTTAAATAGAATATGGCCGAAGTATTGTCTTTGGTAGCCCAAGATATCTGATTTATAACATTAGGAAAATCAAACATGATCGTTCGAATTATTCTTCCCTTGTGAGATATTTAAAAAAGATATTCTATTGTTATAATCCAAAACTGTTTGATTTTTTCAAATTTGGAAATGTAGAATGCTAAAAAATTAAAAATATGTATTTATCAAAGCCAATACGTTAAGAAAAGTGAATAATTCTAGAATGAAGTAAGTATAGAAATATCCTTTTTTATCTGTTTTATATCCATTGGAGGTGAAAAATTTGGGAAGTGAACTTGATCCAATACTGCATTTTGCCATTCTTGACCCGAAAATATACATAAAAAAATCAAATTTTGCCACTAACGTATAGTTTAAAAAATTGTTTGACTAAAATATTTATATTATAACTTTACTTGATTGCTGAAAATGTCATTAAAGATCAGAGTGAACAATATACCTATGCTGTATTAAAAATATTTCATATTATTTTGGTTTTGGAATATTTTAGGAAAATCATTTTTCGAAGTATACATTGCTGATAAGTTCGGAATTCTATTTATATATTTTCGTAACTATGCAGTTACGTATCAAGATAAATTTGCTAATTTTCCTTTTTACAGTTAACATTTTGTATTTCTATTTTATCATCGAACATAAACAAAACGAGACCAATATAGAAAGATAGTTAAACAGAATTTTTAACCAATTGAAGAAAATGTAGAAAGATATACATTATTGGAATAATTACTCAATATTAATGAATATATCGCAGAAGTAAACAAATATTAGTTTACGATAAAGATAAAAAAAATAGAAGTAGACGGTTTAAAAAATATATGACAGGAATTTTCATTGATTTGTAATGAGTACTCATTATTATTACTGGTGGAAATAATTGATTTAAGATATTCAAAAAGAGTCAACCATCATACGTATCTCAATATAACAAAGTGAAAATTCAAAGAAATAAAGCCACAAAATAGATTTTTAGTAGCAAAATAGAATAGCCGTATTAGAAAGTAATTCCAGAATTCATTTCAAATATTCAAATATGGCACTGAATTTATACGTGAAAAAAACTAGGAAAATATAATGTTAAAAAATTATTTCGTTCATTGAAGCCATTATGTCAAAGAAGTATAAACTTGACAGTGTTTTTCAACTTCATTAGCAAAAAAGGATTGAAAATAAACGGAACAATCTGAAAACAAAATCTAAATAGAAAATTGAACCTCACCTTTTAGTTGCATCATATATCTATATCTACCCATAAAGACCCTCATTATTATTACCAATTGAGTGGAATATGAAAAGATATATAACAATGAAACAGTTACTAAAGAGTAAAAAATATAGCGTGAAACTGAATAATCTTATATAATTACCATTACAAAATTATAGAAGAAAGGTTTTAGTCAGAAAACATTTCAAAATATAGTTGAGTAATTTTCGAAGGTAGTATGAAGAGTTTTAACGCACATAACTCTGAACAATTTCAGTACGCCGTATGTTAAATCTTTCAATTTACTCACCACATAATCGATTTCAGTTCACTTTTATAAATAACCCTTCATTACGATAAATCCTTTGTCTAGTATTCAAGAAAACATAAGCGTTTTAAGTTTGTAGTGCAGCTTAAAATCATGAAAATATTTAAAATTACATAAAAAATAAAAACAAATGTTTTCCCCCAAAAAGTCATACTTGACTGTTTTTATTTTCTTAGTATCCAAAAAAATATAGTACCTACCTACGATATTCATTTGCTTGTAACAAATTGTTTGTTGAATAAACAAATGAAAAGTAATTTTTTTTCATAATTTGAAAGAGCATTAGAAACAATGAAAGAAAAATGTTTTTCTTAATATAAAAAAATGCGTTTTTAAACAATAGTTTTTTTAATGAACGGTTTTTTTCTTAAAAATAATAATTTTTATCAATTTTGACCATTCTCAAAAAGAAATTTTTGATAATGTCATAAATAATGCGTTTGTTTATAACAATTTTTTAAACCATTGGGGTGAAAAATGAAAAAATATATACATAGTTTTTAGTGAATTTACAGATTTTATGAACGGGGATCTCTTTTAAACTTTTTGAAGGACGGATTACAGATCAGGTTTTCAATTTGAAAATTACGCAGGTTTTTATGTTAATTTACAAATTGCAAAAATTACTTTTTTGTACAAATTCGACATTTTTGCATCTCTATTGATGCAAATTTTTTTTTTAAAAAATTTTTAAAAAAAAAGGTTTTTTTTCACCCAAAAATGATTTAAGAAAATTTAATTTTTTTAAAATATTTTCAACAAATGTAATCATTTATTATTTATTATGAAACAATTCATTTATTAGAATAATAATTGATGGGGAAGTTTGAGCATCTACTTCCAATATGAATTCCCGAAGATGGTTCACCTTGCTGCTGCTCGGAAAGGCTAGATAGGTATTTCTTGAAAAGTTGATTCAACAATTTTATCAGATATTTTAATTTGTTTGGAAGCAGATGGACAATTCAAAATTTTATTAGAAAACTCAATTTTGTTATTCAAACTGTCTTCAATATATATATATATATATATATATATATATATATATATATATATATAATAATGATTCTGCTATGGTGGCAGATTTCCAGCAACCGTGACGTTTTATGGATGTAATGTCGCCCCCTGCATTGGCCAAGAGTGTAACATAGCTTCTCCTAAAACAGTGTCCTGTATATCTCTTGTACAGGTCTTTTCTCAGCCATTTTGCGAGCAAGCTGGGCATTTCTTCTATTTTATTTATCCCCATATGTTTGTTAACATATTTTCCTATCGAATATTTAAAAAATAATCTATAAGTTTTTGTATGGGGCGGCCGTAGTGTTCTATATCTCAATATAATCAGAATTTGAAACACTAAATGTTCTTGCGCGATAGTTCTTTGTGTCCGGTATTTTAACAATCAATATAGACCCAGCATCTTCAATGACATGAATACATATAACTAATAATTCCTCACGGCGACAAGCACCGCTTATACCCAAAATTAATGCAACCTACAATTGAGAAAATATTGAAATATTATAAAATTATGATATGTGCCTTGTGAAGTAAATTTGTTTCATTATCAGCATCTTGAATAATATATTTATTGATATCATCCTTTGATAAAACTTCAGATTTATTTCCTAGGTATCCGACGCTTTTGTTCTTAATGAGCGGAACCAATTTTCAAAACTTCTTTAGATCAATATTTTCTTCAACATTCAATGTACTTTTGAACATTTAGTAGACACTCCATGATGTAGGAGGATGAGGAGTAATTTCAGATTTTTCCTCAGTACCTAGCATACAAGCACATTATCTGACACCTTTGTTTCTTGTCGCACCATTCACGAAATTGGTCATATGTTTTCTCATATGCTGACTTTGATTTGGCCGGTATTATGTTAAATATTTGCTACATCAGATTTTTTTAATTACAAATATTGCCGAAGGTTGGTGCATATGATTATATTAGGTACACTTAGAATCGTTGCAAGTCAAACAGTATACAGGGAGGTGAACAAATATAAAAATTGTTCAAGAGTAAAGTACTCTCATTTCAGAAAATCCAGCAAAATGTTATATACAAAAGTTGCTTAAAATCAAAAGTTATGACTAAATACCAAAACATGGCCTCCCAAGATTTTTTTTTGAATTCACCCTCAACACTTTCATGAATTATTCAAAATCAAATCAATTTCGCATAACTTTATTCAAATTCAAGCATATTTGTAAAATTAACTTGGATTTTAGTTTTTTTAGGAAATCACAAACTTCATGCTTGTTGCAACGATATCAAACACAACTTTAAAATTTCGCAAAATTACAGTAGTAATGATAATATGCATATTAAAAAACATGAAATCCTTACTATAATAATCGCATATATCCATGGAAAAAAACAAATGAGGGTTAAAAGTGAACATTATTATCATTATTATTATTTTTATTATTATTAATTAATATTAACAACACAATGTATCCATAATGTATGCACAAAACGCACCCAAATGTGAAAAGCAGTGATACAATGTTTTCAAACGTACCTATTTGACTGTAGTGCCGATGGTTTTACCAATTTTTATCGGCTTATTTTTATTATAACAATTAACGAATCAAAATAAATTAGAACAGAAAATATTCAAAATGCACAAAAAATATGTTTAAAAAAGTATCGAAGCTCCTCGTTCAATGCATCTGATTGGCCAATCATAAAATTCACTAAGAATACATTTGCTGGAATATTTCTGCAATGAAATCGTACCGAATTTTCAAGCTCCCCAACATTATCAAATGGTCAATCATAGTATACTTTTTGCTTTAAATACCCCATAAAAAATCCATTGGGGTGAGATCTGGCGAACGAGGAGGCCACCGTGGATCGGTATTTCGTCCTAACAATTTATCACCAATTTCCCCATTAAATCATTCAGGAACAATTCTAGCAGAATGAGCTGTACACACATCATGTACAAACCATAATTTATTTCGTTCTTGTAAATCCAAAAAATCCATCAGTGAGTTTTCCGGAAATTGTAAATAGGTATCACCATTCAGGTATTGGCGAAAAAAAACGGCTCTATTAATTTGTCGTTAATAATACCGCACCACACGTTTGTTTTTTGGTAATACTGGTTTTTATTGGTAATGACAAAATTTGGATTTTCGTCCGACCACCACCTACAATATTGTTGTGAACGTGTTCTTGAAACGTGCTTTGGCTTATAGGCTTATAGGCATGATATTTATTATAGGCAAGATATTTATTTTTCTCAATAATCTTATTAACAGAGCCTTTTTTACACCCTTATAAGCAGAAATTTCTTGGGTGGATCTTCTAGGGTTTTCAACAACTGCTTGAAGTACTTCTTACTGATTTTTTTCAGTACATACAGTTTTGGTAGGTACGTTCATTTTTATATTTGCAGTCTGTTTGAAATTATTTAAAATTCTGCTTACAGTGGAATAGTGAACTTGTTTGTCTGCATGTCCTTCATTGAAAATAGCACTGGTTTATAGTTATCTCCACATATTTAAACTAATTCTGCCTTCTCGGCTAACGTTAACTGTTAATTATTAATGATACCAAACTGTCATAAAGTTTACTTTTAACCCTCATTTGTTTTTTTTCATGGGTATCCGCGATTATTTTAATAGCATTTCATGTTCGTCGATTAATTTGTACAGTTTTTTAATTGAAATTTAAAATACAAATTTTTGCACTTTAAATTAGATTTTTTATGATATGCATATTATCATAACGTTGATTTGTTGAAAATATAAACAGGATGTTCATAAAATCAGATGTGGAATCATCTGCGACTGAAAGATAAACTTTAGTCACTATCTTCCATCGTCAAGATAACCTCTTGTGGGGTATTCATGTTGAAAAGGGAAACATTCTCAATTGAATATTGATAGAAATATTTTTCTGTTGATTGAAAAATCCATGATTAAAATGAAGTTATTTTTTGTGAATGTCTAACAGAAAACAACTACTTCCCCGGCTAAAGCCACGCTGGACATTGAACTACATCTGATAGATATTCTGAAAAGGCCCTAACTCAAAAGAAAAAATCTGAAATAAAAAATTTGCATTTTCATTCAGATAAGATGTAAGATAAGTGCCATGTGAAGTGGAATGAATAGAAAAATCGAATTAAACGGTTTTCTTCACATAAAGGATTCAATATGAAATTGAACCAGAAAATGGTAGATCTCAGGTGAAAAACAACTACTTTCCTGGCAAATACCACGCAGAACATTGAATGATATTCACCTGAAAATCCATGCATACTTCCATATAATATCAATGGACATTGAATGCAAATGTTTCTTTCCGATAAGCTCGATTATGTTTAATTTATGTCGTGTTCACCTAACAATCCGCATACCGGTTTCAGGCTTCTTGGCCCTCATCAGTACGGAGTAGTCAACCAGCCTGAGATCTACCATTTTCTGGTTCAATTTCATATTGAATCCTTTATGTGAAGAAAACCGTTTAATTCGATTTTTCTATTCATTCCACTTCACATGGCACTTATCTTACACTATATGCTAGACGGGCTTGCCACTCCTACTGAGAAGGAATCTTTTATTTAGAAACCTATCGAGGTGGGAGATTTTCGGAGTGTTTCTTTCTGTCACTAGGCACCGCCAGTTAAAGTTTATCTTTTCCGGCGTACCTATAGGTGTTACAAGATCGATGATGGTTTGTTTACGTTGTGTCTCACTTCAGCCAGAGTTCTTTGGACTTTTGGCTGGTTGACTACTCCGTACTGATGAGGGCCAAGAAGCCTGAAACCGGTATGCGGATTGTTAGGTGAACACGACATAAATTAAACATAATCGAGCTTATCAGAAAGAAACATTTGCATTCATGTCCATTGATATTATATGGAAGTATGCATGGATTTTCAGGTGAATATCATTCAATGTTCTGCGTGGTATTTGCCAGGAAAGTAGTTGTTTTTCACCTGAGATCTACCATTTTCTGGTTCAATTTCATATTGAATCCTTTATGTGAAGAAAACCGTTTAATTCGATTTTTCTATTCATTCAGATAGTTATTTGATTTTTTATTCCAGTCTTAATTAAGAACTCATAAAGATGAATGAGGCAAAGAAGAATGTTTTCCAAAAGAGAGTACTCACCAGAAATCATTCGTAACATTGACGCAGGAGAGACATCGCATTCACTAGGTCTTCAATACATTTTTGTCGACGAAAATCTATTTCACGCTTCCACGATCATCAGGAAGACCGGAAGAAATGGGAAACACATTTTCAAGAAGCAATCTCACTTTGCAAAGATGAAAAAAGTTAGAATCATTTCTTTTGGAGAGACACTTTGAAATTAGTGTTTTCTGACATTAAAACCTGTCATGGGGTATGATAGATTGATTTGTTGAAAATATAAACAGCATGTTCATACAATCAGATGTGGAATCATCTGCGACTGAAAGATAAACTTTAGTCACTATCTTCCATCGTCAAGATAACCTCTTGTGGGGTATTCATGTTGAAAAGGGAAACATTCTCAATTGAATATTGATAGAAAGATTTTTCTGTGAATTGAAAAATCCACGATTAAAATGAAGTTATTTTTTGTGAATGTCTAACAGAAAACAACTACTTCCCCGGCTAAAGCCACGCTGGACATTGAACTACATCTGATAGATAATCTGATTCCACATCTGATTTTATGAACATCCTGTTTATATTTTCAACAAATCAATGGCGTAGATATTATAAAGAGTATTAATTCCCTCCTGAGCAGAATATTGGTCCAAATTCAAATTGTGTATGGGAAAATTAATCCATTGTCCAATTTACTGCCATCAGTCATTATTAATCGCTTCTTATATATTGGCACTAATCACATTATGTTTTGCAAGAAATGAAACAAAGTAATACTTACTACAAGAATATCAGAACCCCGTAGAAATATAAAAAGTCCAAATCAAATATGCTAGTGGTCAGCCATTGAAACTTTGTAATCCAGCAAAAACCGAAGGTCAATATTTATTTAGTAGTTCCAAGTGAAGACAAGTGCATGCTCGAATATCATCACGGACTACTGGATTTTAAAGACTAGGTAAATAAAACGAGTGCCTGTTCTCAAAGTGTTCACTGAAACGAAAATAATTACTTTCAAATGTTTTAAAAGCCCTTCACGGTACATAATACTCCAAAGTTATCAGAGAGGAAGGTATTGGTTCTTCGTTCTATGTTTTCGGCCGCATTTAAACTATGATTTATTTTGTTTTAACGGGCCACCTCGAACTCTTCTCATGGAAACATTTCTAATTTCTCATAATTTTTGGCCCTAGGTTTTTTTATCTTTTCGGCTGGTCGTAAATCAGTTGACTAGGGACCCTTGCTGTTTAATGGTTCCCGACTTACACCCAAATATATATTCACACGACACATCATAACGCCTTTTGAATATATTTTTGAAGCAATTTATGAAAATAATGGACATTTACTTCGGGGATAAATTTATTGTATTCTTTGACTTTTTGTGGAACAGTTGATGGAAAACACACATAATTCTTTGCTATATGATTATATTTTTTCACGATCACGTTTTTCGAACTAACTATTTCAAAGAATAAATCAGAATGTGTCGGGAATCATTACATATTAGTTATTTGTGTAACTAGTGCAAAAAGTGTATATTTGTTGCACGATGGATGAAATTTGCAACAAATATGCTTTTTGCACATGTTGTACACAACATTTTTTCTACGATCGAATTAAATTTGATTTTATTTCAAATTTTATTGATGAGTATTTTACAATACAAGATATATTACTACTATTCTTAAAATAGTTCTAACAATAACATGAACAGTTTAAACTAACGTTATTTTTATAAAATTGGTTATTTACTTTAATTTCAATTTTAATATCGGAGTTAGAGTATGGCAATGGACAAACTTCATTCTCAGTCATTTTTTTAAATTTTGTTTTCGTTTTTGCTCGTGAAGGTCTCAGGTTCTTCACTTAAAACTCTTTTTCGAATTGTTATGAAGTTTCTGGTACTGGTACTTGGTTCACCTTCCAGAATTTGAGCCGTTCTTTCAGTTTTTTTAGAAATTGACTACTCAATGTAGCCCTCAGCTATAGTTGAAGATTTCCATCCTCCATGGCGTTTTAATGTTAACATGTTGGCCTCGATTCCACAATTAATGTTGCAGAAGATCTGCGAAAACTGTGTCCTGTGTATTGCATTGGGTTTTCAATATTCCAATTATATCTGAAGGAGTACAAAAAGTTTCTATCTCACTTTCCAAACATGACATTTTTAACAGCTTTACAACAAAATATTGAAATTTTAAACTGACAACTTGAAATTAATTACGGAAATTGTCACTGTCAGACGATATCCATAGGTAACTATGAATATGCTTTCGTTAGTAACAAGATTTGGATTAATCAAAAAACTTATTAACAAAAAATTAAAACAAACTCGACATTTTTAACAGCTTAACAACAAAATATTAAAATTTTAAACTGACAACTTGAAATTAATTACGGAAATTGTTACTGTAAGATATCCATAGGTAACTATGGATATGCTTTCGTTAGTAACAAGATTTGGATTAATCAAAAGACTTATTAACAAAAAATTAAACCGACGAAAAAATCAACTGAAAAGCAAAAAATAAAATAAACCTCAGTCTTAATTATAATTGAGCTCCTAAACTAATGTGAGTAACTAATTTTGAGTCGGCGCCAAACAAACAATAATCGAAGATCATTATATTAATTTTTTCTTGAAAATGTGTTTCCCATTTCTTCCGGTCTTCCTGATAATTGTGGAAGCGTGGAATAGATTTTCGTCGACAAAAATGTATTGAAGACCTAGTGAATGCGATGTCTCTCTTGCGTCAATGTTACGAATTATTTATCTTTTTTTTTTGGAAAAAATTCTTCTTTGCCTCATTCATCTTCATGAGTTCTCAATTAAGACTGGAATAGAGAATCAAATAACTATCTGAAATGCAAATTTTCAATTTCAAATGTTTTCTTTTGAGTCAGGGTCTTTTTAGAATATCTATCAGATGCAGTTCAATGTCCAGCGTGGCTTTAGCCAGGGAAGTAGTTATTTTCTGTTGGACATTCACAAAAAATAACTTTTTATCGTGGATTTTTCAATTAACAGAAAAATTTTTTTTTCTTTTCAGTTGATTTTTTTGTCGGTTTAATTTTTTGTTAAAAAGTTTTCATTTTTAAATTTTTTGTGGCTGAAATCTACTAATTACTACCTACTTAATTTTTGATTACTTCCAAAATACTTAGCTTACTTCAACTATTAACTGTTAAATAATATGATTATCTACTTTAACTATTTATTGTTATATAATATAAATTATTTTTGAAAGTTCTGGTTAGTTCATTCCAACATTTTGTATATAATTCCATCCTTTCATAGAATGTAATTATTATGACGGATGAAGGAGGATCTGTCAATGTCAACTGCATATGTGTGCCAATGTTCACAACTGAAAAATCAATCATCCGTTATTTTTCTACCCATAGGGGTGGATCATTCCATTGCGAATTGAAATATGATCAACTATGAGGTATACCCTATCTAATAAAAAAAGAATCATCCAAATCGGAAAACCCACTAAAAAGTTATGCCTGATAGAATCGGTTAACGGACCAATTTCAGAGGGTGAACGATCAATATCCTCCATTTTGCTACCCTTAGGGATGTTTTTTTTCTGTTCAAATTCAAATGGGACCAACTTCGAAGTACACCCTATCCACTGAAAAGAATTATCGGAATCGGACGTCTCAGTAAAAAGTTATGCGTGGTCATACATAAAAAAAAATATACGCGTCGACTAGAGAACCTCGTCCTTTTTGATTTCGTCGGTTAAAAATTGGAGTATTTTTTTCTTTTGAATATAAAACAGTAACGTACCTAAGTACGTTCAGTTACCATGTTCATACGTACAAGAAAAATTGTTATCTCTAGATTAAACTCGTAATCAATAGAGTATCAAAGTATTTTTTGCACTAGTGCAAAAAGTAAATGACTTTTTGCAAAAAAGTTAAACTTTTGGCACAGTAGATAGTGCAAAAAGTAGTAACTTTCTGCACGATCGCAGAAAATAGTTATTTATGCAACAAGTGCAAAAAGTAAGTGTTTATTGCACTCGACACTTTTTGCACGAGTTGCATACAATATTTTTTTCTACGTTCGTGCAAAAATAAAAAAATATTTTATTTACGTGGCACTAAGTGTGGGAAAATAAAAAGCGTAATTTAATAGCAAAATATTTAATAATAATCAATTAGCACTATCGATTTGCATTGAGAAAGTTAGGAACAATTTAACTCAACCTTTATTTTTGATAAATTGCACTTTCTAGTAATTCCGTAATCCAGTATGCAATAAATATGATTGAAAATAATATTAAAAAAAATGCAATTGTTTCAAATGCAATACAATATCACAGAAAATGGACTAGAAATGGCGACGATTTGAACGTTTATGTTTGTCATGATCACAAAAGGCTGTAGTAGAATGACAGATGAGTGCAATAAACTATTTATTTATTTCTGAAATATCCGTGTCAAAAGAATAATGATTTTAGTGACAATACTGTGAAATGATCGATTCCAATAATCTCTTCAAAGCAAATTACATACAAGAAATGAAATTGTCTTGTAAAGTTCAGATGTTTTGAGTAATCGGTCAAATCTTGCATTATCAATAACAAAGGAAGTTAACAATCAAGATATCGTATTGAGTATTTCTAAGAATATCATATTACCGGTTTCACTTCCATCTCAATTTCATACAGGATCGGATCTCCGAGAAATAATTCAATATTTTGTATGTCTTTCAACAGAAAAAGTTGATTACATGAGCAATTATCAGATTTTTCGTTATATAATATGCTTTTGATCGTGTTTCTGTCTATAAGAGGTTCTCAGAAAAATGATCAATTGAATCTAATCATCAGATGAGAAAAAAATCCGAAGCAGAGAAAACTTTGAGGTGATTACATGATTCTAGGAATACATCTCCATTCCACAATGTTCAAGAATACAATTGAAACACTCAATCGATTGGTGGGAAACAGCATACCTTAAAAAAAAATGTAGAAATCTCAATAAATCACTTCTAGCAATTCTTATATTTTTTCTGTTGATTTCTTGTTAGCAGAATATATTGTTTTGTCTAAAAAAATTACTCCGTTGATCATGGCCTAGTGGGACCGGTTAAGAAAATTTGTAAATTCCACAATCATAGTAGGCTTCGTTGAATAAAAAATCCATTAAGAACCAATATTCGGAACTGCAAATTTATTTTGTGACAGTGTTTAATTTTTACCAGTAGTTATAATATCAATCGTAACAGCAAGGGGTATAGAAAACCCCCCTCCAAAAAAATATCATCAAGCCTAGTTTACTGAAAGATTCACAACAATAATAAAATTATTCTCTATATGAAAAGTAAAATATCCGAACACTTGGCTCTACAGTATGTATCTAAAAGACAATTGGGCATATTTCTAGTAACGTATAGACCAATAATACAGGGTGATTCAAAAGTACTTCGACAAACTTCAGGAGGTGAATCCTCACAATATTCTTATATGAATGGTTCAAATAAATATATGGCCGGAAACGCTTCGTGTCCAAGATACAGGGTGTTGAAGTTTTATTTTCGTTTTTTTAAATAACTTCCGGAATACTGTCGTTGATTGAACGAAAATTGGTATCGAGAGTAATTCGAACCTGATGTTATTATTGCTCTCACTCATAGAGGGCGCCACCTACACGTCTTTTTCTTTTTTGAAGATTCATAACTTTTTCGAGCGTACTTCTAGCAAAGTTTTCAGTAAAAAAATCAATTCCTCTATCATATCTACGTAAAAAAGCTACCCTTGTTACAAGTTGCTATAAGCAACCGTTTTCTAGATATTTGAACTTGAAAATTATTTGATAATAGATGCGTGTTGAAATTATTATAATTATTTCGCATTATCCACATGAATGCTTAGGAAATAAATTTGACATTTAAGTAAGTAGTTTTGTTTTTCTGTAGGGGGCACCACCTATTCTATTTATTTTTAATCGTTTGAAATCGTAATTTTTGTATCAAGAGTGCAAAATCTGTATTTGTTTTATTAAAATTTGCAAGAAATATCAACATTTTATTTCAAGAAATTTTGAATATGTAGAAAAAATAAAATGAAGGAAACTAAATTGTATTCAAATAAATTGTTCAAAGTGTCCACCACCAGCGAAGATACAGGCATTCAGTCTTCTAGAAATTGAATCTCGTACCCGCTCAAAAATTATTGGTGTGTTTCTTATTGTTTCCCAGGCGTCTACTATTCGGTTTCTTAGATCTTCCTCGTTTGCTACTGGAGTTTTATAAACTAGTGACTTCAAATTTCCCAAAAATAAAAATCTAGTGGGTTTAGATCTGGGGACCTTGGTGCCCACGCCTGGTTAGGTTCTTCTACAGCCCTACCGATCCATCGATTTGGATAGACAGTGTTAAGGAATTCCCTGGCTACAACACTAAAATGGGCCGGAGCCCCATCATGCATAAACCACATTCGGATACGAATTTCTAATGGTACATTCTAAAGTAGTCCCGGCAATTCATTTTCTAAAAATTCTCTGTAAGTTGCGCCATCCAGTCGGAACGGAAGAAAGAAAGGACCTATCAAGTAATTATCAATTATTGCCGCCCATACATTTACAGAAAATTGATACTGATAATGTCTTTCACTAACTGCGTGCGGATTTTCCAGAGCCCAAACATGGTTGTTATGAAAGTTTGTGATAGCATTTCGGGAGAAGTTTGCCTCGTCCGTCAAGAGTACATATCTTAAAAATTGAGTATTTCCAGCCAATTTTCTGAAAAACCACCGACACATAGTAATGCGTTGGGGACAGTCTCGTGGCAAAAGAGCTTGTACCCTTTGAATATGGTATGGATAAAATTGTTAATCGTGGATAATTCTCCAAACTGTGGACTGAGTAGAATTGAGAGCTTCAGCAATTATTCTTGTACTTGTTTCTGGATTCTCTTCGAGAGCGTTCAAAACAGCTTCTTCCAATTCTGGGGTTCTGACTGTTCGTGGTCTTCCAATAAAATCAGCTGCCCTCTTAAAGCTACCTGTTTCTGCCAAACGACGGTGGAGACTAGTAAATGTTGGAGCTGAAGGCAGTACTCGATTAGGAAATCGCTCCTGGAAAATACGTCTTGCTTCGCGCGCATTGCCATCCGCAAGGCCATAAACGAAATGCATATCGGCTAAATGAGCATTATTGTTTAAATAATCAATTTTTTCAAAATTAGTGTTTAAAACTTACAGAAACTTCAACAAAACAACAAAACGTTTAACTGTCACATAATATGTAATTACCAAAACTACTTACTTAAACGTCAAATTCATTTCTAAGCATTCTTGTGAAAAATGCAAAATAATGGTAATAACTTCAACACGCATCGATTATCAAATAATCGACTTGAAATTTTCAAGTCCAAATATCTAGAAAACGGTTGCTTATAGCGATTTGTAACAGGGGTAGCTTTTTTACGAAGATATGATAGAGAAATTGATTTTTTTACTGAAAAAGTGCTAGAAGTACGCTCAAAAAGTTATGAATCTTCAAAAAAGAAAAGACGTGTAGGTGGCGCCCCCTACGAGTAAGAGCAATAATAACATCAGGTTCGAATTCGACACCTCAAAAAACCTCTCAATAGCAATTTTCGTTTGACTAAGGTCACTATTTCGAAAGTTATTTAAAAAAAACGAAAATAAAAATAAAACTCCAAACACCCTGTATCTTGGAAACGAGGCGTTTCCGGACATATATTTATTTGGACAATTCATATTAAAATATTGTGAGGAATCACCTCATGAAGTTTGTCAAAGTACTTTTGAATCACCCTGTATTGCTTTACGAGGTGGAGAAGTAAATTATTATTATTATTATTAATCACTCATCAAAGTTTTCAACATTTCGTTCTTTAGACAAACCTCGCAGCGGTATTGGATTTGAGGATTCAACTGCTCCATTGGAAATCGTTTATTCACTCGACGCTCATCTGCCACGAAAGTAAAAAAAGTTCATAAACATTCCAAAAAACTAAACGACTTGGATCTTTCACAATATTTTGGCTGGCATTCGAGCAGCGAGGCTGAGAAACAGGTGTTAGCAGTGTGTACGATTAATCTTTTCGAAAATAAGAATACGCCATTAGCCACACTCAACACCTACCGTAATGATGTCTAATTTCCTCAAAGATTATGGAAGTATTAATGGCTTCGCCGGGTCTAGCTACAGCTCTACAGGTAGAAAAGGTAAGAGTTCGTTGTTCGCTGGGAGAATTAATCATCTGTGAGGTTGGCAGGGGGTAAGTTGAGGTATTATAATGAAAAAATTGAGTAGTGGTTTGCAATGTTCTTATTTTTATTTTCTCTTTGTTTGTTGATGCATACTACGATATATTTCATTTGTTATATTTAGTTATTTTCCTTATCCCAATTATTGTGCTTATTTGTAAAAAACTCCCGAGATACTACAATTTTAGTTTCTGAAATGACATCCTGCAACATAAAACCCCCTTCGAGTGCAACCTCCAAATTTTTAAATTGGAACTAGGGCTTGTGATTCTTTATTAGAAACGTCTTTTATTTCTCTATTCGAAAAAATTATGGTTTCAGAATTTATTGTTAAAACTAGCTGACTCGACAGATGTTGTCCTGTCCAAATTTCTATATACCCTAATTTTTTTTTCCTAAAAACTCTTTTCTTTTCTTTTTTTCTATGTTTTTTTGTGTTGTTCCACCTAAGTTATTCCTTTGACTCTGCCCGCTTTCCGTTAACCTGTTTTCCCTTTATCCCGTTTTTTCGTTATCCCGATATCCCGTTATTTCATTTTACTGTCATCCCGTTATACCGTTTTCCCGTTATCCCGTTTTTCCGTCCGTTATCCCGTTTTTCCGAAAAAAATAAGCCAAATCGGTCCAGCCGTTCTCAAGTTATGAGCTTACCAACACAAACAGACATTCATTTTTATTGTATATTATATATTCCTGGAAACTTTTCCGGGAACATTTCCAATAACTTTTCTAAAAATCCTTTCTTTCCCTAAAAACCTTATTCGGAGTATCACGACCATTGAAAAAACAATAAGTCAAATCGGTCCAGCTGTTGGTTTTATGAAATTAAAAAAATTGGTATCCTGATCAGGATTCGTTCCTGTAATCTTCTGCTTGATAGGCGACAGTGTAACAGCTGAGCTATTTCCTCTTTGATGATAAAT
The DNA here is from genome assembly GCA_018342105.1 of Gonioctena quinquepunctata. Classification (NCBI taxonomy): domain Eukaryota; kingdom Metazoa; phylum Arthropoda; class Insecta; order Coleoptera; family Chrysomelidae; genus Gonioctena; species Gonioctena quinquepunctata. Next base: position 1,552,825 of record JAFIRS010000001.1, on the reverse strand, counting down.
GACTCGATAATCTTTTTCTTCGCCAAATTTCTTCTATACCCGAATTTTTCAATTTCCGGATAACTTTCCGAACTTGTTTTTCCATATCAACCATCCTCGGGCTATTACAAACCTTTTTTAAAAATTAGTCAAATCGGTCCAGCAGTTCTCACGTTTTGCGCTTACAAATAATCGAGATTCATTTTTGTTATATTGTTTTTTTTTTGTGTAATCTTCAACCAATCAGAACGTTCAATTTAGTTAAGTTACCTTGTATAATTTCGATAATACCTGATTATACTTAGATTAGCTCCACCAATCGAAAAATTTACAATAATTTCATTTCCGTAGTACTACATCGACATCAACTTGTAGCCGATATAACTAAAGAACCAAGGGATTATATATATAACATATAGAACTTTGAAGAAAAATTATATTGCCCAGCTTAAAAATTCCAAGAAATTAGCTTATGACAATTATATTCATTCGGCGGGAAATAAGGCGAAAGCATGTTGGAAAATAATAAATTTTGAGAGAAACAAAAACAATAATAATAGAACTCATACTGATATATCTCCTGAACATTTCAATGACTTTTTTGTTAACATTGCTGAAAATATCATTCAATCTCTTCCAACGGTATGCAAAGCGGATTTACTGAATTTCAGAAATTTTCCAACACCCTGCAGCTCTGTTTTTCTGGGCCCAGTGACTGAAGAAGACGTTCAAAATGCAATCAAGTCACTCAAAAATTCCAAATGCTTAGACGCCTATGAACTAAATAGTGATATCATTAAAGAGACCTCCGAGATATTGTTGCAGCCTCTTTCTGAATTGATAAATTTAATTTTCACAAGTGGTATTTTTCCTGATGCATTTAAGCTATCAAAAGTTATTCCCTTATTTAAAAACGGTGACAATTCTCTTGTTAACGATTATCGTCCTATTTCAATAATATCCATTTTTAGCAAAATAATTGAGATTATTATTAAACAACGTCTTTACGCATATTTTGAAAAATATAAATTATTCAACGAATCCCAGTTTGGTTTTCGTAAGGACCGCTCTACGACAGAGGCAGTTCTCAATGTGGTGAGTGAAGTTGTCGACAATCTCGAGCAAGGTAATCACACAGCTATTACGCTCTCCAAGGCGTTTGACTGCGTCTCTCACGACATATTATTGGAGAAACTATATTATCATGGCATCAGGGGAGTATCTCTATCCCTCATAAAATCATATTTGTCGAATAGATATCAAGCAGTCAGTAGCAATAATTGCATTTCGAATTTTTTAAACTTGTTGAACATGGGGTTCCCCAAGGATCAGTATTGGGACCACTTCTTTTCTTAATTTACGTGAATGACATCAGTAACTTCATGCATCCATATAAATCTGTTTTGTTTGCCGATGACACTACATTTATTTACTCTGGCAAAAATGCGATTGAACTATCTAGAATATCAAATGAAGTCGATGAGAAGGCAGAAAGTTGGTTCGTGACAAATCGACTCAAACTAAATACAGATAAAACAGTTACAGTTTTCAACAAGCTCTGCCGCTACATCAAGTGCAGATAGCGTTAAATTACTTGGGATTGTTGTCGATAGTACTCTCACTTGGACCTGTCATATTAACCAATTGAGCAAAAAACTATCAAGAACACTTTTTTTATTGCGTCAGTGAAAAAGTAACTAGTTTCGATACATTGAAAATAACATATTTCTCCCTCTTCCATTAGCTATGGTGTTATACTCTGGGGCAACTCAACTGGGGCTTTAAAAATTTTTAAATTGCAGAAAAAAGCTATCAGAATAATAACAAATTCTGGTTATAGAGATCATTGTCAACCTCTTTTTTTGAAATTGAGAATAATGCCGTTACCCACATTATTTTTGTACAACGTTCTCATAGAAATTCATAAAAAATCAACTTCATTAATTAAGCAATCAGACCTTCATGACTATGATACCAGACATTGTAACAAAATTCGAACAAACCGCTATCGTTTGAGTAAATCACAAAAGAATACTCTGGATTTCAACCTCTACAACTATCTTCCCGATAATTTTAAAATTCTTAGTATGTCCAAATTCAAAAAAACACTAAAAAATTATCTTTTGAGTTTTTGCTTCTATTCTGTCAAAGAATACGTGGATCATTTTAAATGTTTATAATGTCATCTATGTTTTTATATTTCTGTACTTGTTGTTCCTTGCTTGTTTTTATACTATTTTCAATGTTAATCTGATCATTTTATTTTATACTATTTTGATTGTTCAATCTGATCATTACTTTTATATTATTTCATTACTTTTTGCTATTTTATTACTTTTATGCTATTTTTTGACTTGCTACAAACATTTTATTATGTAACGTGGTGAAATAAACTATCTATCTATCTATCTATCTATCTATCAATATACAACAATACAGTTGATACACAAACTAACAGAACGGTCAAATTTTGACGTTTATCAATAATTGTTCGAAAATGAGTCGATTAGGAGATTTATCATTAAATGCAATAGACTAAAGTATACAAAATACTGAGCCTCATAATACAGTTAAAACAAAAAAGTACGTATGGAAACAATTTCTTACGTTTTGTAGTGAAAGAAACTATGTACTAAATGAATCAATTTCCACTGAAATGATAGCATCCATTTTGAAAGATTGGGCTCTCAATATGCGAAAAGGTAATGGAGAAAATTATAATGAAAATGTGGTTAAAACGATGTGGAACGTAAAGGGAAAACAAATACAAGAAAAATATATGAAGAGTTCAATAGAGTAATTGATCCTCTAGTCCCATATTTTTAGCAGCACGAAAAACATGAAATTCAAAAAGAAGGGAATTTCAAATGTTACCGGACAAGAGAAAGGTTAGTGCATCAGCATTTGAAGATACCGAGTACATAGCAATGATAGAAGCATGGGGCAAAAATACACCGGAAGGATAACAAATAAAAAAATTCTCAATTGCTTCTGTAGAACTTGCGTGGAGAGGAAATGAAGGAGCGCCATGCTTGACTCATTACTTTCAAAAGGAAACTGGAAATGATGATACTCCAACTGGTAGAATACAATATAATCCTATTTTTACCAAAACCATACAGGGAGGAGCAAAACCGTGTGCTAATAATAAATGGCTTGTACCCAACCATAATGAAGTAAGTCGTTGTCCAGTGAGACTTCTAGATAAACTAATGATAAAAAGAAGCGAAAACATCAATATTAAAACAGATAGGTTATTTCTGACAGTAGATCCTAACTGGAGAAAACAAAAAACCCTTGGCTGGTACAAAAATATGCCAATTGGAGTGCATGAAATTAGTAAATGGACCAAAAAGTCTGTAGAATTGGCAAAGTTAAATATAACAAACAAAACATTTTCAATCATTCTCACCGAGCCACTGCTGTTTCACAATTGGCAAAAGCAGGTGTATCGGAACTTATTAAAATAACAGGATATGGTAATAGCAATTTTATCAAACCCTACCTACAGTTAGATGAACAACATCACCAAAAGATCTAATTTTAAAAACGCTACAGGTTCAAGTAATAACACCTTCGGTATTTCCAGTACTTCAATGAGCAGTAGCCACTCGGTTAAAAAAACGTAGTATATAATAATTGTGATTTTCATTGCACCAATTTGTATTTAAATTAATAAATTGTTTATATTTACTTAATTTACTCAAAAAATAATCGTATCAACTACAATACGTACTTCAAAGTAAATACGGTTATACATCTCAAACTTCCTGCATAATTACGAATCGTGTCAGTTTCATTTAAACTGACAAACTGACACTCTTTGTGATTATGCAACAAGTTATCGATGTATAACCTGATTATTTTGAAGTACTTATAGTATTACTACTGATTATACAGTGCGGTCCATAGGTATGGAATAAATTCATTTTTAGCGTTATTATGTATTTGTTTAAAAACCTGAAATAAGTCGATTTCTATTGACAATTTAACAATTTACAGTATGAAAATATTACCCCCTTCTTGCACCCTCTTTGAATTATGAGTACCCCCTCAAAAAATTTAAATAAGAAGGGGGTCGTGTGACACCCTGTTCGAAAGGGATTTTCATTGTCTGTTCAGCAATTTCAAGTTTTTCAAATTTGGTGCAATCATAACTGAGAAAATGTATTTTGAAAATGTAAAATTTTTATACTTTACGTAGAGTGGAGGAAATAATGTCACATAATGTTTAGGAAGTATTTGTCAATTTATTTTACAATTAAATTAAATGTTCAAAATGACCACCATTCACATCTTGACAATAAGCGAGTCGTTCTTGGAATTCTCGTACCGACAACATTTTGTAGGACCTGAGGGCTTATGCAGTTAATTTCTTCCGTTATCCTAACTTTTAAATCTGCAATATTGTCTGGTCTATTGAAATATACTTTTGATTTCAAATAACCCCACAAGAAATAATCAGGTATTTTCTTATCTGTTTTGCTGAACGTCAGGAAAAAGTCGTTCAAGACCTCAAACAATTATTCACAAAACCCACATAAATAATTTAATGTCAATCTAGTAGACTACTGTTAGTTTGATATTTATAAGTTGCTGACACACGTCAGTGTATTGAAAAATATTTGTGTGTGTATTTGATTTAACTATGGCTCATTTATCCGATACTCAAAGAATAGACATTTTAATTATGATTGGATGCGGTAATAAAACAAGAACTCAAAAGGAAGTTTGTGAAATGTTTAATAATAAATACCCTGGTCAACACGTCTCACGGTCTATAGTTAGAAAAATAGAAACCAAATTTCGTGAAACTGTACATGTAAAAACTATTCAAAAACAGGTCGAAATGATAAATTGGATGAGAAAAAAAGTTAGATGTACTGTTAGCGATTGAGGAAAATCTGCATATGATAAGTAGACAACTGGCCGCCGACAATGATGTAAGTAAATCATCGATATTGAGAGCTTTACATAAAGAAAAATACCATCCTTATAAAGTTCAGTTGGTTCAGGAGTTAAATGAGAATGACCCCGATAGAAGGCAATAATTCTGTGAACTGATGATGGACAGATTGGAAACAGATTTGCAGTTCATAAACAAAATTGTTTTTTCTGATGAAGCTACTTTTTATTTAAATGAAACGGTTAATAGACAAAACTGTAGATATTGGAGCAGAGAAAATCCTCATTGGATGTGTGAGGCTCACACACAATATCCTGAAAAAGTTAACGTTTGGGCTGGTATCATTAACAACAAAATTATTGGCGCTTATTTTTTTGAAGGCACAGTTAATGGTGAGGTTTATCTACATTTTTTTATAAACTTTTTACAGCCTACATTAATAATATTAATAATAATAATAAATATACTTCAATGTCAGTAAGAGTAAATCTTGTGGACAAAGCTTGAATATAGAAGTATTACTGATGATTACAAGATTTATAAAAAATATCTAAAAATAAGAGTTGTCTGTATTGTTAAAAAATATAAAAAATATATATATATATACGTACACACACGCCCATATATATATATATATATATATATATATGTATATACATATAAACACGTAGATGTATACACACATAAACAATTTACATATAGACACAAACACATCTACAACTCAGTGACGTCAACTTAAAAACCTACATGGATTCAAATATGCACCCTGTCAATCAAATTTATCATTGTAAAACTCCTGCAAGTTGTAATAGGGTCTATCTGCCAGAAACTTTTTAATAATTTTTCTAAAGTTTGTAATGTTCATATTCATATTCGCCTACCTTATGTGTGAGGGGAGGTGATTGTACATCTCAACCCCGTTGTAGTAAATCGAATCTCTGATCATGTTTGATGAGGGAATTGGCAATTTTAACATGTGAGAGCGGGTGTTGTAATGACTACCTGAAGCCTCGAACATAGACACATTCTTGTATATGAGACAAACTGATTCTAGAATGAATAACGCAAATACTGTTAGTATTTTTTCTTCAACAAATATGTTTCTGCAAGAATCACGGGGTTTTAGTTTACGCAAGTACCTTAAAGCACGTTTCTGCAGTACCAAGACTGATTGAAGTGCCGATGAGTTGCTAACACCCCAAAAAGGTATTCCATAACGTAAATTAGGGGATAATATACAGTTTTGGCGATTTTAGATCCCAAATTCGACGAAGTTACTCTCAGTGCATAGCATCCAGCAGAAATTTTGCTTTTGAGATGCTTGATATGTCCGTCGAATTTGAGCTTATTATCAATATGGTTACCTAGGAATTTAGTTAGAGGCTTGTTCTCGATCAATATGTTATTACTAAATTTAAGGTCGTCAAGAGAGCATCTGAATGAAATGATGTTTGTTTTTGTTGTATTGAAGGATAACAAATTTGCATGGCACCATTCCTTAATTTTTTTCATATCAGTAGATATTAAGTCGGGTAAAGTGTTAGAATTCTTGCTGTTCCATAATATCGTGGTATCATCCGCAAATAGGGTGAATTTTCCAGATATGTTCAAGTTGGTTAGGTCGTTTATGTACAACAAGAACAGAAATACTTTTTCGTGATGTTAATGATCCAAATGCAATAGATAGATCAATTTGGTACCAACGAGACGGAGCTCCACCGCATTACAAACGTATTGTTAGGGATTATTTGAACGAAGTTTTTCCCAATAGCTGGATTGGAAGACGTGGAACGATTGTATGGCCGCTTAGATCCCCCGATTTGACTCCTCTCGATTACTACTACTACTTGAACGACTTTTTCCTGACGTTAAGCAAAACAGATAGGAAAATACCTGATTATTACTTATGGGGTTATTCAAAATCAAAAGTATATTTCAATAGACCAGACAATATTGCAGATTTAAAAGTTAGGATAACGGAAGAAATTAACAACCTAACTCCTGAAGTCCTACAAAATGTTGTACGAGAAGTCCAAGATAATAATAATAATAATAATAATAATTTGTTTATTTCACTAGTTAAAAAGTACATGACAGCGGATAATTCCATCAGTACAGTAACAAGGAAAACGTCATGTGAAGTTGTCTACATACAAAATGTTTCTTATTTATATATACAAATTAATTATTTCAGACACCTATATATTTTGAAGGATTTGAATTAAAAAGTTAAAAACATGTAAGGATGCTAGTCAGAAGGTAAGAAAACACTTCAAATCCATAAAATAATAGCACACACACTCAACAGTTGAAATTAGATTTCACAGTAAAAATTGCAAATTCATGGACAGGTTGAAATTTAAAAATTTAAAATTCTAGTAATCAGAGAGTGGCACAAAAGGAAGGAGAAAGCACTTAACCTAAAAATTCCTCGAGGGTGTAGCAATTCTTTTCTATGAGGGCAGCTTTCAGTCTGGATTTGAAAATATTGACATTTGCCGAATTTTTTATCGATTCATCAAGCTTATTATACAGTTTTGGTCCTAGGAAAAGATGGCTTTTTTGGTATATGGTAGTTCGGTGTATGTGGGGTATCAATAAATTTTTGGAGCGGGTCTGGTATTGATGCTGAGTTGCAGCAAAGTTCTGCCCGTTCTTGTACATATACATGCAGAGTTCATATATATATATATACCCGCAACAGATAGTATTCGGAGCTCTTTAAAAGTGCTTCTGCATGATTGCCTCCATCCGATGTGGGCCATGATTCTGATAGCATATTTTTGTAACATAGAAACCCTCGCTGCAGATGCTCCTGTGCCCCAGGTGAGTATTCCATACCGTAGATGGCAGTGTACTGTTCCATAGTACAGATTCAACAATACCTGTTTACTACAGTGGTTTGACATAAACCTCATTGCGTAGCAATTCCTACGGAGTTTATCACAAAGGGTTTCTATATGAGGGGTCCAGGTGAGTTTGTAGTCTAGCGTGAGGCCTAGCATCTTTGTTGTTGAGCAAGATTCGATGTGCAACTTGCTTATTGTCAAGAAGTGAATGGTGGTCATTTTGAACATTTAATTTTATTGTAAAATAAATTGAATAATACTTCCTAAACTAAAGTATCAAAATTTTATATTTTCAAAATATTTTTTTTTCGGTTATGATTGCACCAAATTTGAAAAACTCAATATAGCTGAACAGAGAATGAAAATCCCTTTCAAAAGAGGTGCCACAAGACCCCCTTCTCATTCTAAATTTTTGAAGTTGTGCTCATAATTCAGAGGGGGTGCAAGAAGGGAGTACTGTAAATTGTCAAATTGACAATAGAAATCGACCTGTTCCAGGTTTTTTCAAACAAATACATAATAACGCTAAAAATCAATTTACTCCATACCTATGGACCGCTCTGTATAGAAGAGTGTATTACTAATGAGGTACAGGTGGCAAATAAAATTTTCGCAGCACTGTATATTCCTGAAAAGTTTTCCATACAAAGAAATTTCCAATAACTTTTCTAAAAATCCTTTCTTTCCCAAAAAACCTTATTCGGAGTATCACGACCATTAAAAAAACAATTAGTCAAATCGGTCCAGCTGTTGGTTATATGAAATTAAAAAAATTGGTACCCTGACATGGATTCGTTCTTGTGACCTTCTGCTTGATAGGCGACAGTGTAACCGCTGAGCTATTTCCTCTTTGATTATAAATGACTCGATAATCTTTTTCTTCGCCAAATTTCTTATATACCCGAATTTTTCAATTTCCGGAGAACTTTCCGAACTTGTTTTTCCATATCAACCATCCTCGGGCTATAAAGAACATTTTAAAAAAATTTGTCAAATCGGTCCAGCAGTTCTCACGTTTTGCGCTTACAAATAATCGTGATTCATTTTTGTTATATAGATTATTTTTTTTGTGTAATCTTCAACCAATCAGAACGTTCAATTTAGTTAAGTTACCTTGTATAATTTCGATAATACCTGATTATACATAGATTAGCTCCACCAATCGAAAAATTTAAAATAATTTCATTTCCGTAGTACTACATCGACATCAATATACAACAATACAGTTGATACACAAACTAACAGGACGGACAAATTTTGACGTTTATCAATAATTGTTCGAAAATGAGTCGATTCGGAGATTTATCATTAAATGCAATAGACTAAAGTATACAAAATACTGAGCCTCATAATACAGTGAAAACAAAAAAGTACGTATGGAAACTATTTCTTACGTTTTGTAGTGAAAGAAACTATGTATGTACTAAATGAATCAATTTCCACTGAAATGATAGCATCCATTTTGAAAGATTGGGCTCTCAATATGCGAAAAGGTAATGGAGAAAATTATAAAGAAAATGTGGTTAAAACGATGTGGAACGTAAAGGGAAAACAAATACAAGAAAAATATATGAAGAGTTCAATAGAGTAATTGATCCATTCGAATGTTACCGGACAAAAGAAAGGTTAGTTCATCAGCATTTAAATATACCGAGTATATTGCAATGATAAAAGCGTGGGACAAAAATACACCGGAGGGATTACAAATAAAAAAAAACTTAATTGCTTCTGTAGAACTTGCGTGGAGAGGAAATGAAGGAGCGTCATGCTTGACTCATTATTTTCAAAAGGAAACTGGAAATGATGATACTTCAACTGGTAGAATACAATATAATCCTATTTTTACCAAAAGGGAGGAGCAAAACCGTGTGCTAATAATAAATGGCTTGTACCCAACCATAATGAAGTAAGTCGTTGTCCAGTGAGACTTCTAGATAAACTAACGATAAAAATAAGCGAAAACATCAATATAAAAACAGATTTTCTGACAGTAAATCCTAACTGGAGAAAACAAAAAACCCTTGGCTGGTACAAAAATATGCTAATTGGAGTGCATGAAATTAGTAAATGGACAAAAAAGTCTGCAGAATTGGCAAATTTAAATATAACAAACAAAACATTTTCAAATCATTCTCACCGAGCCACTGCTGTTTCACAAATGGCAAAAGCAGCAGAACTTATTAAAATAACAGGATATGGTAATAACAATTTTATCAAACCCTACCTACAGTTAGATGAACAACATCAACAAAACATAATAAATAGGATGAGATCCGATTTTAAAAACGCTACAGGTTCAAGTAATAACACCTTCGGTATTTCCAGCACTTCAATGCGCAGTAGCCACGTCTCCAGCGCAGAAAATAACTCAGTTAAAAAAAACGTAGGTAGTATATAATAATTGTAATTTTCAATGTACCAATTTGTATTTAAATTAATTAATGGTTTATATTTACTTAATTTACTCAAAAAATAATCGTATCAAATACAATACGTACTTCAAAATAAATACGGTTATACATCTCAAACTTCCTGCATAATTACGAATCGTGTCAGTTTCATTTAAACTGACACTCTTTGTGATTATGCAACAAGTTATCGATGTATAACCTGATTATTTTGAAGTACTTATAGTATTACTACTGATTATACAGTGCGGTCCATAGGTATGGAATAAATTCATTTTTAGCGTTATTATGTATTTGTTTAAAAACCTGAAATAAGTCGATTTCTATTGACAATTTGACAATTTACAGTATGAAAATATTACCCCCTTCTTGCACCCCTTTGAATTATGAGCACCCCCTCAAAAAATGTAAATGAGAAGGGGATCGTGTGACACCTTGTTCGAAAGGGATTTTCATTCTCTGTTCAGCAATATTGAGTTTTTCAAATTTGGTGCAATTATAACTGAGAAAATTTATTTTGAAAATATAAAATTTTGATACTTTACGTATAGAGTGAAGGAAATAATGTCACATAATGTTTAGGAAGTATTTTTCAATTTATTTTACAATTAAATTTAATGTTCGAAATGACCACCATTCACATCTTCACAATGAGCAAGTCGTTCTTGAAATTCTCGTACAACATTTGGTAGGACCTGAGGGCTTATGCAGTTAATTTCTTCCGTTATCCTAACTTTTAAATCTGCAATACTGTCTGGTCTATTGAAATATACTTTTGATTTCAAATAACCCCATAAGAAATAATCAGGTATTTTCTTATCTGTTTTGCTGAACGTCAGGAAAAAGTCGTTCAAGACCTCAAACAATTATTCACAAAACCCACATAAATAATTTAATGTCAATCTAGTAGACTACTGTTAGTTTGATATTTATAAGTTGCTGACACACGTCAGTGTATTGAAAAATATTTGTGTGTGTATTTGATTTAACTATGGCTCATTTATCCGATACTCAAAGAATAGACATTTTAATTATGATTGGATGCGGTAATAAAACAAGAACTCAAAAGGAAGTTTGTGAAATGTTTAATAATAAATACCCTGGTCAACACGTCTCACGGTCTATAGTTAGAAAAATAGAAACCAAATTTCGTGAAACTGTACATGTAAAAACTATTCAAAAACAGGTCGAAATGATAAATTGGATGAGAAAAAAAGTTAGATGTACTGTTAGCGATTGAGGAAAATCTGCATATGATAAGTAGACAACTGGCCGCCGACAATGATGTAAGTAAATCATCGATATTGAGAGCTTTACATAAAGAAAAATACCATCCTTATAAAGTTCAGTTGGTTCAGGAGTTAAATGAGAATGACCCCGATAGAAGGCAATAATTCTGTGAACTGATGATGGACAGATTGGAAACAGATTTGCAGTTCATAAACAAAATTGTTTTTTCTGATGAAGCTACTTTTTATTTAAATGAAACGGTTAATAGACAAAACTGTAGATATTGGAGCAGAGAAAATCCTCATTGGATGTGTGAGGCTCACACACAATATCCTGAAAAAGTTAACGTTTGGGCTGGTATCATTAACAACAAAATTATTGGCGCTTATTTTTTTGAAGGCACAGTTAATGGTGAGGTTTATCTAGATTTTTCTATAAACTTTTTACAGCCTACATTAATAATATTAATAATAATAATAAATATACTTTAATGTCAGTAAGAGTAAATCTTGTGGACAAAGCTTGAATATAGAAGTATTACTGATGATTACAAGATTTATAAAAAATATCTAAAAATAAGAGTTGTCTGTATTGTTAAAAAATATAAAAAATATATATACGTACACCCACGCCCATATATATACACATATATATATATAATATATATGTATATACATATAAACACGTAGATGTATACACACATAAACAATTTACATATAGACACAAACACATCTACAACTCAGTGACGTCAACTTAAAAACCTACATGGATTCAAATATGCACCCTGTCAATCAAATTTATCATTGTAATAGGGTCTATCTGCCAGAAACTTTTTAATAATTTTTCTAAAGTTTGTAATGTTCATATTCATATTCGCCTACCTTATGTGTGAGGGGAGGTGATTGTACATCTCAACCCCGTTGTAGTAAATCGAATCTCTGATCATGTTTGATGAGGGAATTGGCAATTTCAACATGTGAGAGCGGGTGTTGTAATGACTACCTGAAGCCTCGAACATAGACACATTCTTGTATATGAGACAAACTGATTCTAGAATGAATAACGCAAATACTGTTAGTATTTTTTCTTCAACAAATATGTTTCTGCAAGAATCACGGGGTTTTAGTTTACGCAAGTACCTTAAAGCACGTTTCTGCAGTACCAAGACTGATTGAAGTGCCGATGAGTTGCTAACACCCCAAAAAGGTATTCCATAACGTAAATTAGGGGATAATATACAGTTTTGGCGATTTTAGATCCCAAATTCGACGAAGTTACTCTCAGTGCATAGTATCCAGCAGAAATTTTGCTTTTGAGATGCTTGATATGTCCGTCGAATTTGAGCTTATTATCAATATGGATACCTAGGAATTTAGTTAGAGGCTTGTTCTCGATCAATATGTTATTACTAAATGTAAGGTCGTCAAGAGAGCATCTGAATGAAATGATGTTTGTTTTTGTTGTATTGAAGGATAACAAATTTGCATGGCACCATTCCTTAATTTTTTTCATATCAGTAGATATTAAGTCGGGTAAGGTGTTAGAATTCTTGCTGTTCCATAATATCGTGGTATCATCCGCAAATAGGGTGAATTTTCCAGATATGTTCAAGTTGGTTAGGTCGTTTATGTACAACAAGAACAGAAATACTTTTTCGTGATGTTAATGATCCAAATGCAATAGATAGATCAATTTGGTACCAACAAGACGGAGCTCCACCGCATTACAAACGTATTGTTAGGGATTATTTGAACGAAGTTTTTCCCAATAGCTGGATTGGAAGACGTGGAACGATTGTATGGCCGCTTAGATCCCCCGATTTGACTCCTCTCGATTACTACTACTACTTGAACGACTTTTTCCTGACGTTAAGCAAAACAGATAGGAAAATACCTGATTATTACTTATGGGGTTATTTAAAATCAAAAGTATATTTCAATAGACCAGACAATATTGCAGATTTAAAAGTTAGGATAACGGAAGAAATTAACAACCTAACCCCTGAGGTACTACAAAATGTTGTACGAGAAGTCCAAGATCGACTTGCTTATTGTCAAGAAGTGAATGGTGGTCATTTTGAACATTTAATTTTATTGTAAAATAAATTGAAAAATACTAAAGTATCAAAATTTTATATTTTCAATTTTTTTTTTCAGTTATGATTGCACCATATTTGCTGAACAGAGAATGAAAATCCCTTTCAAACAAGGTGCCACAAGACCCCCTTCTCATTCTAAATTTTTGAAGGGGTGCTCATAATTCAGAGGGGGTGCAAGAGTACTGTAAATTGTCAAATTGACAATAGAAATCGACCTGTTCCAGGTTTTTCCAAAAAAATACATAATAACGCTAAAAATTAATTTACTCCATACCTATGGACCGCTCTGTATAGAAGAGTGTATTACTAATGAGGTACAGGTGGCAAATAAAATTTTCGCAGCACTGTATATCCTTGAAAACTTTTCCAGGACAAAGAAATTTCCAATAACTTTTCTAAAAATCCTTTCTTTCCCTAAACACCTTATTCGGAGTATCACGAACTAGTCTACTCGACAAGTTGAAAATGGTCTAAAATAGAGATACTGCTCTTAAAATTATGTGTGATAGCTCATTGGATCCGGAATAACGCCTAGAAAAACGTGCCAAAAGCGTGTATTAGCACATAAAAAATTGCAAAAGTTATAAACAATTGAAGATGAAAAAAAAATGGCATTTCGTTTTTTGCCAATATTTCATAAACTATTAATATTTAAGAAATTTCAAAAAAAGATTCTGAAAGAGGAGCAAATTTCCAATAATAAACTTCACTCCGGGAACTCTATCTCCATTATTTATAATTTTTATTCAACGCTGAAAATGGGTCTCCGAGCGACATTTTTAGGTTGCGCGCGCGGCGTCAAAAGCGAGTACGACACATTAATTAATTTATTCAAGGTATTTAATTTTTTTTTTTCAATTTGAAAAAATCATGGTGTATTCGGAACACTATAAACAATTTATTCCCGTTGGAAATTTTTCTTAAAGTTCATTTTTCAACAAGTTAAACGATTGTTAACTAACAAAATTTTATCGAACGTCTGTCTTAATTGTAAATAAAAAAAAATATTTAAATAATTGTCGTAAAGAGTTGAAAAAATATTCATACTTTGTTTATAATAATTTTTGTTCTTGAACAAAAACTAAAAAATCCAAGTAATGTTGTTGAAAAAAATTTTCTTAATCGTCATATTATCGTTTTTTCATCAATACAAAAAAATTTTTAAAAAAAAAATCCCTCCATTTGTTGATCAATTTTTTATAAACAAATTGATTATTTCAATATTTTTGAAAAAATGTTTTCCACAACTTATTATACCTATTACAAATATTATGATTTTCGAAAAAAAAAATTTTCCTCAATAACAATGTTTAATTGTTCATAATCGTTTTTTTATATTTCTATTGTTTAAATAATTAGTTGAGATTTTTTTTTCTGAAAATCATAATTGACAGTCCTCTATGGTAACAAAAAATATTTTTTTTTATAACAATTCCATTGTTTATTAACTTACCAATTTGTTATAAACAAATTTTTAACTTTTTAGATTAAAATTTAAAAAAAAAAAAACCCAATTTTTCCCAATTCCAATTCCCAAAGTACAATAAAAAATTGGAATATTTTTTTTCTATACTTTGTTATATATGCTTGTTTTTGTAAATTTTGGGAGTTTCAGAAAAAAAATCGAACAAAGTTAAAAATTCATTTATAACAAATTGGTAAGTTAATAAACAATGGAATAAAAAATTGTTTTTTTTTACCAAAAGACTTAATTATATTTTTAAAAAAAAAAATCTCAACTAATTATTTGAACAATAGAAATATAAAAAAAAATGATTATAAACAATTAAAAATTGTTATTAAGAAAATATTTGTTTTTCAAAAATCATAATATTTGTAATATAATGAAGTTGTGGAATTTTTTTTTTTTTAAATATTGAAATAATCAATTTGTTTATTTTTTTTTTTATTATATTAATAATATTAATAGAAAAATTTTACGACAATTATTTAAACATTGTTTTTCATTTACAATTAAGACAGAAGTTCGAGAAAATGTTGTTAGTTAACAATCGTTTAACTTGTTGAAAAATTAACATTGAGTAAAATTTGTAACGGGAATAAATTATTCATAGTGTTCCGAATACAACATGATTTTTTCAAATTTAAAAAAACATATTTAATACCTTAAATAAATTAATTAATGTGTCGTACTCGCTTTTGACGCCGCGCGCAACCTAAAAATGTCGTCGGAGACCCATTTTCAGCGTTAAATTAAAATGATAAATAATGGAGATAGAGGTCTGGGAGCTGAAAACTTTTTATTGGAAAATTCCTCTTCTTTCAGATTCTTTCTTTGAAATTCCTTAAATGTCAATAGTTCATGAAATATTGGCAAAAAACCAAATGCCATTTTTTTTTCTACTTCAATTGTTTATAACTTTCGCAATTTTTTATGTGCTAATACACGCTTTCGGCACATTTTTCTAGGCGTTATTCTGGATCAATGAGCTATCACACATATTTGAAGAGCAGTATCTCTATTTTAGACCATTTTCAACTTGTCGAGTAGACTAAACATTAAAAAAACCAATTAGTAAAATCGATCCAGCCCGTTGTTTGTATAAAATAAAAAAATGGTACCCTGGCCGGGATTCGTTCCCGTGACCTTCTGCTTGGTGGGCGACAGTGTCACCGCTGAGCTATTTTCACTTTGGTAATAAATGACTCGATAGTTTTTTTTTTCGCCGGATTTCTTGTATACACGAATTTTCCATTTTCCTGGCAACTTTTCTGATCCTCGGGTTATTACGAACATTAAAAAAATAGCCAAATCTGTCCATCCGTTTTCACGTTTTGCGCTTACAAAGAATCGAGATTCATTTTTATCATAGAATAACAGAAAAAACAATCAATGTGATTGACGAAATTTGCTACAACAAACTAAAAACTCGGTATATATTCTGCAAGCAAGCAAAAACTAATTCAGTGTCATTTTTCGACACATCGAGTAAAAATACTCCTATAAAGTTTTCATTTTCATTTTCAAAAATGTTTCCAGTGTAATAGTACCGTTACCGATTTCGGTCTTCTAAGCCCATCTTATTTTCAGTTGCTGTAGTCGTTCAAAAATATATTTCCTTTCCCATATTTTCTCCTCGACAACGAGATCTTTCCCAAAGCAGAGGCCGAGACATAAATATTGATTTGGCATGTGTTTTGATGTTTGACTTGATGTTCATTCGCTTCGCTGCCCCGCGCGAATATAAGCCAGCCATTGTACGAAAAACATTATGCGAATCCCAGCTCCATTGTCTTAGAAAATGCAATTTACTTGGAGACTGTATGTGGGCTAAGAAAGGAAGTGTTGCACCCCGAGGAAATAATTTTCATTTTGTCAGATAATTTTTCTCTTATTTTCCATGGTTTGGAAGGGAAAGCCGGGATATGATGCACATAAACTGAAAACTAGGTTCGGATTGATATGGGAATATGAAACGGAGAAGAAAGAGGTTAAGAGCTATACAGTGCTCGTCTAAAGTCCGTTCCCCCCCTACTAATTTTTGAACCACCTGGTATATCGCAACGAAATTTGGAGGGCTTAAAAAGGAGATAAAAACCTACTTTTTTTCACAGCTAAAAGTTTCAAAATGGCGGCTGAGCGCCATCTTCAATAGTTTTCTTAAATATTTTTGAAATCTGCTCATGATTCTCAACAGTTTTCTCCTATACATTTTACTCCTAAATTCAATTGTTTTCGAAATATTAACGTTTGAAAAGTGACATTCCGGTATAAAATGAAGTATGGATTTTGTCACTTCCGGTAAAACATTTTGCTAACTAAACGTTGTTGTTAATTTGTAGTTAAATATCTTAATGAATTCGACTAATAAGAGGCGTAAAGAGAGTTTATTAAGGATAAGCAGTACCGCTTACCGGAAAATTTCGAAGCCTACGAATGTGTTCTGTGAATTCTAAATCAAAACAAATTAGTTAGCTAAAAAATTATAATTTATTTTTGAATGACACTTTTAGTTAACCCCAACAATTATTTCATCAAGTGTTCAATGTGGCCCCCTCCTAAATCTTGACAATGAAGTGCCCTATTATAAATAGCTTCTCTGACGTTGATGAAAGTTCATCTATTTCTTCACATGTATCTATTATTCAGTGGCGTAGATTTTTGACTTCAGATACCCCCATAGGAAAAAATCCAACGAAATTTGGAGGGATCAAATAGGAGATAAAAACCTACTTTTTCATGAAGAAATAACAGCCAAAAGTTTTAAAATGGCGGCTGAGCGCCATCTTCAATATATTTTTTAAATAGAACACCCCGTATATTATTTGATTTTCGAAATCTGCTCATAATTCTCAACAGTTTCCTCTAGTACACTTTACTCCTAAATCCGATTGTTTTCGAAATATTAACGTTTGAAAAGTGACATTTTGGTCATTTCAAACCCAACCAAAAACACTAATGTTGCTTTTCAATCAACTTGCATTGCATTGCATTGCAATTTTCTGTACGGTCGATATTTTTCGATTTATACCTGTGAAAGGGAGGGCTGAAATCTTATCATTGTATTATCACGTTAATTGTTAATTTTACGAGAAAATTGTTTGAACAAAGTTGTTCAAAATAAAATTTCCTACAATTTTGATTCCCATCAATTTTTTTGTACGATCGATATTTTTCGATTTATACCTGTGAAAGGGAGGGGATGAAATCTTATCATTGTATTATCACGTTAATTGTTAATTTTACGAGAAAAATTGTGTTGAACAAAGTTGTTTCAAATTGAATTTTCTACAATTTTGATCCATCAATTTTTTTGTACGGTCGATATTTTTCGATTTATACCTGTGAAAGGGAGGGGATGAAATCTTATCATTGTATTATCACGTTAATTGTTAATTTTACGAGAAAAATTGTGTTGAACAAAGTTGTTTAAAATAAAATTTTCTACAATTTTGATTCTCCATCAATTTTTTTGTACGATCGATATTTTTCGATTTATACCTGTGAAAGGGAGGGGATGAAATCTTATCATTGTATTATCACGTTAATTGTTAATTTTACGAGAAAAATTGTGTTGAACATAGTTGTTTAAAATTGAATTTTCTACAATTTTGATTCCCATCAATTTTTTGGTACGGTCGATATTTTTCGATTTATACCTGTGAAAGGGAGGGGATGAAATTTTATCATTGTATTATCACGTTAATTGTTATTTTACGAGAAAAATTGTGTTGAACAAAGTTGTTTGAAATAAAATTTTCTACAATTTTGATCCATAAATTTTTTTGTACGATCGATATTTTTCGATTTATACCTGTGAAAGGGAGGGGATGAAATCTTATCATTGTATTATCACGTTAATTGTTAATTTAACGAGAAAAATTGTTTCCAACAAAGTTGTTTAAAATTGAATTTTCTACAATTTTGTCTCTCATCAATTTTTTTGTACGGTCGATATTTTTCGATTTATACCTGTGAAAGGGAGCGGATGAAATCTCATCATTGTCGCGGTAACATCTTGTTTACTGTCAAACTGAACTGCTAACTGTCAAATAGTCCGTTGAGCGCCTAAATCCTTTTATGAAAAGTGTGATCATGGCTCGTAGTTTAGACGACAAATTAGAAGCAGTTTTGATATTTGGGGAAGCTGGAAGAAATTATCATCTAGCAGTCCGTATGTTTAATGATAGATTACCCGAGAATCCTATTTCGAGGTCATATTTGCGCAAACTTTTGAACTGATACGCTGAAAGAGGCTCCAAGATCAGGAAGACCGCCTCTTTCAGAAGAAAAAAAGGTAAAAATTGTTGCTGAAATGGTAATCAATCCGACTCAGTCGACGTCTGCAGTTGCTGAATCCTGTAGGTTCAAAAAGTGTCCAAAGAGTCCTAAAAAAAGGAAAGTTTCATCCCTATAAAATTAAAATCCTGCAATACGGAGGATGATCCAGACTGTAGGGTTGAATTTTGTGAGTGGTTAACAAGAATAATTGAAGGAGAACGGGGCTTCCTAAAACGTGTATGTTTCGCAGACGAACGCACGTTTTTCCTAATGGAAAAGTCAACAAACAGAATGTACGATACTGGAGCGATACCAATCCGCATATTTTCAGAGAGGGACATACCCAGTTTCCTAAAAAGGTGGATGTTTGAGCGGGGATTTTTGGCAATCGCGTTGTTGGACCGATTTTCATCAGAGGCAATCTTACAGGAGTTCTTTACAGAAATCTTTTAGAAACTGAAAATGAATCTCGAATAAGACAAATTGTATTATACAATCAGGAAGAGTTTGAAAATCGTGAATTCATATTTCAGCAGAATGGGGCACCTCCCCATTTCGATCGCATGGCTAGAGAGTTCCTCGATACAAACTCTCCTGGGCGATGGATAGGTCGCAGGGGAAGTACAGAATGGCCACCAAGATCTCCGGAACTTACACCTCTAGATTTTTTCTTTGGTGGTATCTGAAGTTAAAAATATACGCCACTGAATGCCAAACAATAAAAGAGTTGGAACGCAGAATAATAGATACATGTGAAGAAATAGATGATTTTTCATCAACGTGAGAGAAGCTATTTATAATAGGGCACTTTATTGTCAAGATTTAGGAGGGGGCCACATTGAACACTTGATGAAAAAATTGTTGGGGTTAAATAAAAGTGTTATTCAAAAATAAATTATAATTTTTTGTTAACTAATTTGTTTTGGTTGTGAATTTACAGAACACATTCGTAGGCTTTGAGATTTTACGGTAAGCGGTACTGTTTATCCTTAATTAACTCTCTTTACGCCTCTTATTAGTCGAATTCATTAAGTGATTCAACTACAAATTAACAACAACGTCTAGTTGCCAAAATGTTTTATCGGAAGTGACCAAAATCCATACTTCATTTTATACTTTTCAAACGTTAATATTTCGAAAACAATTGAATTTAGAAGTAAAGTGTATTTGAGAAAACTGTTGAGAATCATGAGCAGAATCAAAAATGGAATAATATACGGGGTGTTCTATTTAAGAAAATCATTGAAGATGGCGCTCAGCCGCCATTTTGAAACTTTTAGCTGTGATTTTTTCATGAAAAAGTAGGCTTTTATCCCCTATTCAAGCTCTCCAAATTTCGTTGCGATATACCAGGTAATCATATGTGTTCTCAAAGTTGAAATTTTAGGAAAATGCGACTCAAAGATCCCATATGGGATAGACGCCATATTTTTTGGCTTGAAGCGTTTCCGCCATTGCAAAAATGATCCATAATGTTCTTGAATCGACTACATTTTAATGAGAGAAAGTCAAAAAATTGGTGTATATGATATGTATATAAATACTTCATCTAAAAAAGTTGAGGAAGTACACTTAATTTTATTAATTTTTTCCATACAAATTTGATATTTTGAAGTGGGCCCACTTGTTTTACATAAGTAAAATTCAACATTATCACAGAAAAGTTTTTATCGCAAATAAAATCCGAATCAGATGTGAATGCGAAACCATCACTTGCATACATCATTCTCTGCGGTACGTTTCTTGACAGTTCTTTTTACATGTTCATCTTTTTTTTTTTTTTTTATTGTATACCACCCAACAGAATTCCATTTACAGGTGGGAAAATCACACGTACAAAAACAAAAAAATAAATAATTTAGAAAGAAAATACAACAATAGTGTAGAAATGAGACATGATACAAAAACTAGAGAAAAAAGAAAATTAATATCAAAAACTGATTTTTTTCAATGAAGCAATGCTGCAAGAGAAAATGTCACAACTGTCATTGACAGCATTGAAGTTGTTGCAAATTCTGAATAAGGGTGAGTTTTTCTGTACAATTATTCTAGAGAATTCGAGGTAAAATAGAGTGTTATGTCTTGAATTTACTCTTGGAACATGAAAATTCAGCATACTCAAAATAGCACTACAGTTGATTTGGCCATGGATCACCTTATGAAGGAAAATCAGAGCAGATGTATTCCTTTTACTTGCAAGAGAGGTGAAGTTATGTCTCTCTAGTAAAGCGGTATTACATATTCCTGTAGCAGGGTACGCACCATCTTCTTTGAAAGAGAGATATTTCATAAAG
Source organism: Gonioctena quinquepunctata (assembly GCA_018342105.1). NCBI lineage: Eukaryota > Metazoa > Arthropoda > Insecta > Coleoptera > Chrysomelidae > Gonioctena > Gonioctena quinquepunctata. The sequence continues at coordinate 1,531,318 of JAFIRS010000001.1, read as the reverse complement.
CGTCTATGGATTCGTTCAAGATTATTTGAATGGACATTATAATATGGACACCAAATGATAGATGCATACTCTGTTTTAGAACGGACATAGGAATTATATAACAGTAGCAGTGTGTTCTTATTCGAGAAATCACGAGTATTTCTGACAATGAAACCTAAAGCCCTAGAACATTCATTGGTAATTTTATTTATGTGTATTGAAAAATATAATTTTTGGTCGAAGGTGACACCAAGGTCACGAACAGAATTGGATCTAGGGAGCACATCATTGCCAATTGAGTAGTTATAGGTGATGTTGTTCTGTTTCCGAGTGAATGTTACAATTGAGCACTTATTAGCATTTAATAGAAGACGATTATTTTCGCACCAAGTATTTACTCTATCTAGGGCGTTTTGTAAAATGGTACAGTCATTCTGGCAGTTTATTTTTATATATAAATTCAAATCATCCGCACATAATAGACAATTGACTCCGACATCCTCAATAATGTCATTTATGAACAGATTGAAGAAAAGTGGACCCAAAACAGAACCTTGTGGAACGCCTGATGTTGGTGTAAATGAAATGGAATTCTGGCCATGGCACTCAACGTAGAGGGAGCGGTTTTGTAGATAAGAGGTGAAAAAGGTGTTCAAGTTCCCTGAGAAGCCAAATGCATTCAGTTTCAAAGCTTTTACGAATAAACATGTGGGTTAAGATACACAATATGCAGTAAACTTTTATTATCTTCTTCTAACCCTCGTTTTAATATGGTGTTTATAACCTGAAATAGGTAAAAATGACTGAATTTCTACAATCAGTCGAAAATTCTGAAGGTAATTTTGACTATTTATGCCTTCAACTTATTAGGCAAAATGTCTTGATTGCCCAATTTTCCACTTCTGAATTACTTCCATTTTCTTCCCCATATTGGTAAATTTGAGGTAATCATAACGTAAGAATTGCCTTCGTCAATTTGGGCGCTGACCTATTCGAAGGTCGAAGTGACGCAAATTTCTCTTAAAATGTTTGTTGGGCATATTTTCAGATTCAGCCAGTTTTTCAGAATAGAAGTTGACATAATCCTTCCAAACAAAGAAGTAGACACCTAGATTTCAGTATTAATGTATTGACTGTCTAAACTCTATGATCCACTATTTTGTTTCGGACGCCATCTTGGATTTTGAATTTTTTCATGGTCATTCTACTAGTCAAGCCCTTCCATTTGATATGCATATTGAGGAGGTTGTAAAAAAATATGTAATCCGCCATTTTGTGGCGGCGACCATCTTGAATTTACAATGATACTGAATACACATAATTGTATTGTCATCAGAAATAAAGGTGTGTACCAAATTTCAGATTAATCGGCCAACAGGAAGAGGGAAACATTTCCATTACTAGATTTGACCCTCACAAGACAAACAAGGCAAGCTAAATAAAAACGTTTAAAAACGAGGGGTTGTCTGAAAAAAAAACAGAACTCAGTTGTGTATCTTACTTTGGGACATCCTGTATGTAAATATAAATATTTTTTGAATGTGGCTCGTTGTCGGATCTATCGTTTGAAAAAATGTCGATAGCTTGGATAGAAAAAAAGTTATTGAGCTTGCACGCACCTCTGGGCCACCCTGTATGTATCTTTTAATTTTTAATTGTAATTCAATAGAACGCCTTCGATATTTACCAAATAATGGCGTAAGCAATAGTGGTATTTCGGATAAGTTAACCAAATTATTTCTTACAAATACAAATATGTTTGTACCACAATGATATGATCATTGATATGATGCCATTCTTCTTACTGATGTTCCTAGTATTGCTCCCCCAAATTCGAAGAGTCATCAAATTATCACCCCATAAGCTACAAATAACAGTGACGTTGCATCAAATCCTAGTCGTCAGGATCAAGAAGTACTAAATTGAAAATAATAACTCGAAATTATAGTAATTCATCTTTAATATATGCCAATTTGAATACCATAATTATAGGAGATTGTGTTTAACCATCGTTCCCTCGGGCCCGTGATTAACTACAGGAATTATCGTCTTACCTGTCACTATTTTCTCGGAATTTGCTTAAGTACCGACTTCCACACTTTTGTTTAACGCTAAAGATGGATTGATGAGATAAGCTTTATCGAATTATTTTTACAAACCCTTCAGAATATTTCGCACATTCATATAGAAATGTTGTAAATTTTTCATGCTACTTAGTGAATTGTAAAATAAAAAAAGTTGCGTTTGTATTATCAATTTAACTTTAAAATTATTTTGTTGAAATAAGGATCACTACAAATTCGTTATCAGAGTTCACAAAAGAGGATTTGTGTGAGTTTATGGTTGATGAGATGTATCATACATGAGATGAAAGAGTTTTATAGTGAAAGATGTTTACAAAATCAATCATGGTTGAAAACATTAGAATTCTCAAAAAAGTATCAGACATAATACAGTGTGACCCATTTAAAATGGAACCACCCCTGTAAAATACGCATTTTTCAATCAATCTCCAAAAAATATTAAGCATCGAAAACTGTATCTTGACACAAATTTTCTTAACTTCAGTTTTATTTCCAAGGCACACTATGGTTTTTTTCTTTGTCAAAAGCGGCAAAAGTTTATTAGGCAGTTTTGTTTTCAAGTTTGACTACACCACTTGATTCATAGTCGTTATGAATAAAAACCATCAAAATTTCATAAAAAAATATTGGTTACAACGAAGTTACAACAACTTCAATTTTGGAAACAAAGTATTTGATTATAATTTTTATTTAGATTATAGACATATTTAAAATCTGGCAACACCGTCGATACAAAGTAGAACACCAGTAAACTTCTACAGTGAAAATCCGAAGCCAATAGCTCATTCCGTTCTACAGTTATAAGAATGGTAATGTGAGCGATTTGTGTTGGAAGCGATTTTGTAATAAAAATCTGACTAGGCCACTGGATTTGTGAATTATATTCCCTTTAAATCATTTATTTAAGTGTAGGTTATAAGTGTATTCGAAAAGAACAGAAAATTTTTAATTCATTTTTAAGTTATACAGTAGTACATTCTGCCATAGCCAATAAAAACGAAATGAACAGAAACAAGTTTTAAAGTATTTATTCAACAATAAAACGTCATTAAGCAAAAACTAAAACTAAAATAGACATTACTGTAAAATTAAATATTTGAATTTTTGTGGCCTCTACCAAACCTCCATTTAGTTCAACACATTTATCGTATCTCTTCCGAATATTTTTTACACTATTTCTTACTTGTTGAGGTGAAATTTCGGCACAAATCCAGTGGCGTAGTCAGATTTTTATTACAAAATCGCTTCAACCTCAAATCGCTCACATTACCATACTATCAGGAGTTATAACTGTAGAACGGAATGAGCTATTGACTTCGGATTTTCACTGTACAAGTTCACTGGTGATCTACTTCGTTTCGGCAGTGTTGCCAGATTTTTAATATGTCTATAATCTAAATAAAAATTATAATCAAATACTTTGTTTCCAAAATTAAAGTTGTTGTAACTTCGTTGTTAACCAATATTTTTTGATGAAATTCTGATGGTTTTTATTTATAGCGACTACAAATCCAGTGGTGTAGTCAAATTTGAAAATAAAAAGTGCCTTGGAAATGAAACTAAAGTTATGAAAATTTGTGTCAAAATACAGTTTTTGATGCTTAATATTAAAAAAAATAATTTTGAGATTGATTTAAAAATGCGTATTCTACAGGGGTGGTTCCATTTCAAATGGGTCACACTGTAGATATAACACGAAAACATAATATACAGGACAACAGTCAGTAGTTCTTGAAAACCTATGAGATCAAAGATTAAAGCCAAAAATAAAACGCTTTGTAAGGTAAAGTATTTAAAATTAGAATGATATAAAAACTAGTCTCATTATAAGTGACTTCATTTGAATTCTACTGATGTTGACTTTATTCACAAGGAGATTTTTTAAGTTTGTATTAGGCTAATTGATAACGTTGCTCCAGTGGAAATTTATCATTATAAATATGAATTGCCTTGGTTTGACTATGAGCTACACAATAAAACTAAGGATAGAGCTTACAAAGAATTCAAATCATGTCCGGAAAATCAGAAAGAAAATAAATGGAAAATGTTCAAACATAATATTAGTTGATCGCCTGAAAATAAAGGAAGGAAAGTATTATTTTGATAAAGTGGATTGCTGTAGAAATAACCCGAAAGAAATGTGGAATACTTACTATATTAACAGAGATAAAGACGTACCGATCTGTATTTAAATTAGACAAAAATAAATATGTTGTAGCATTATTTTTAGACTCAATAAGAGCGTTTCAGACTATTGACAGACAAATAATATTTTCGAAATTGTAACAATATGGCATTATGGTATTTGATTGGTTTAGCAACTATTTAATAAATCGCAAACAGAAAGTCCGTTTTGCTGACCAAATCCTGTGATATCGGTATTCCCCAGGGTGGCGTATTAGGTCCTCTTCTCTTCATACTATACAGGAATGATATTGACATTTTTGTGGACTGTGAATTCATCAATCTTTTAGCAGAAATTTCAAAATAGTAAATAATATGGCACCAAAATACTTCCAGCAATATGTTGCTTTCAACTCACAAGTGGTGCAAATAATATTGCTAGAACTACGTACCAAAGTATGTACTATGAATTCATTATTCTTTAAAGGCATCAAGATATTCAATTTAAGGAGTTTATGAAAAATTAAAAATAAAATGGAAAGATAGTACTCAGTAAGTAATATAGTAAATTTTAATAAACTTTGTGTTTCAATGTTAATGTGCAATTTCAATAGTCCAATGTTTCTAATATTTTATCGCTTTAGACGTTTGTATTTATATATAAATATATATATATATAAATATAAAATGATTTGTGGATTAAAAAAAATTGTATTGTGTAACTTTATTAACTACCATTTTTTTTATATGTATATTAGGTTTTCTATTTCTTTATTATTATTACATAAGTTCATGTGGGCTGTTGTCTTATTTTAAAATCTCCCTTTTTTACAAGCTTCCATTTAGTTTCACCTGTCCCAGTGTCTGTCTGTCTGTAATCAAATCTTGCAAGTTAAATTTGCCCGATTAACGTGAAATTTGGCAGGAGTTCATAGTTCTCGTGACAATGCATTATGGAATTTTTATTAGAGAAAGAAACAAAATGGCGGTTCTAATATGGCGAACGAGATTGGTGTTTATGATCCGATTCAACTCAAAATTGGTATGTGAGGGGTTAGTCTGGTTTACAAGAAATTAGAGTCAAGACCAACCGAAAATTATGATCGAGGTGTCATTCGATTCGTAATTGCATTAAGAAAATCTTAGTTCGGAACCAATATCGTGAGAAACAAATTGCAAAAGATATAAACAATTAACTACACAAAAAAAAGTTTCTGAAGTTTTTTCCAAATATCTCAAAAACTATTTGAGATATCCGAAGTTTGAAAAAAGATCCTTAAGGAGCAGAGAATGTCCTAAAAAAAAGGCCTACCTCCCGAAACTTTGCCGGCAATCTAATCCATAAAAAAAAATTAAGAAAAAAATAGTTTCTTAAAAAAAAGTATTGGTCGAAAACGCCTTTGTTAATTAACAAATTTTTTTGTTGCTAAATATTAATATTAAGGAATAGTTATTTTTAATCATAAATTAAATTGCTCTCTAATACTATGGAATAAATTAATTTTTTTTTACTTTCTATTTGTTCATTAAATAAACAATTTGTTATAAACAAATGAATTTTTCGGTTATATTGTTTTTTAAATACTTTCAGAAATACTGAAATCAACCATGTATCGTTTGTTATGAAAAAATGTTGTTTTCTATTTTTTATATAATTTTTAATATTTTCGTGCACTTTGACTTGTCGTATTCTTTCAGTTTTTCGTCATTGTTATTGAAATAACTTATAAACTATTGACGATGTAACGAAGCATTTTTTTTTAGAGCTCAGTTAGTAAGAACGGCTAAATAATTTTCAATCTAACTTTGGTACGTCCCTGCCTATTTGGGGTTTCTATTGGTTCCGGTCTGGCAAAATATTTCATTCCCTGTTAGAAATTAAGGTACATACCCAAAGCTACTGGAATTCACGTCAACATCATGCATAAAACATAACAGAGTTTTTCTCTAGATCTTATAAAAAGGATGAAAAGTTCCGGTGATAGTTTTGGTAAAAGACGTGATAGAAATAAAGATCGCGATATGAAAAACCAAATCATTTTTTGTATCAGGAACGAAATCATCCTTCAGATTTTCGGTCCAGTTTCAGTTCATCGGACCAAAAACCGTCCCTTTCTTACTGGGCTTTTTCGTCTAGTTTGGTCATACATTCGGGATCTATAAAAGATACGATGAAAATTAGCATCAACACTTGTTACTTGTTACTTGAGTCCTGTGGTGAGACGAAGTCCGGTTCGAAGTAAAAGTGTAAAAGTGTGAAAAGAGATTCGAGGTCCAGAAGCGTTGAGGTATCCGTAAGTGGAAATAGTGAATAATTTGTATTTGAGCTGGGTTTCTCCGTGTGCTGAAGCACTTGAAGTTTATTATTTCTTTCTACATTTATTATTATTCGATTTGATTCAATTAATTTTCCGGGAGTTTAAATATTATTATATGTATTATTATTATTTCATTTAGTTAATTATCTGTCGTGGCATTCACAGTTTCGTTCTGCCACAATATTCTTTATTTGATTTAATTCGTTACCTGAGAAGTTAAATATATTTTCTGCATTATTATAATTTCCTTTATTGGTCAGAAGACTACAGAGTGAATATTGATTTATTTTATTTTTGGGTGGTTCAATCGAACTTTTTTATGAAATCGATTGAGTGTTTGATTTTGGGTAGTATTGACATTTTAGTCAATGATTGGTTATTTTTACGGGTAAAAATATATGATTTATTTGCCAAATTGAACAGTATAAAGTAGACCATTTTATTTTGTGTCCCTGCGGAAAACAATTTTCACATAAGCTCTGGCAGGTGTTTTCTTTTTCTTGTCAGGGGAAATCTTACATAAATAGTTCTTTTATTTGCCCGTCATTAAAATTATTGAGTTATGTTTTCAGTTATTTGAGTTCAGGGAAAACACCGAATGCAAACAACTGTCGCGAATAGTTACATCACTTGAAATCAGTTAATTTGAATTTTCTATTGTCTTAAGTTCGGGGAAAACACCGAATTCAAGCAATTGACGTATAAACCAATTACATAACAATAATTATTGTTCGCCGCTGTCCCGATTCAGGCACTAACCAAATCGGAACATCGGCCGCGATAAATGCGTTGAAAAGTTTATTTGTCCCTGAAAATACTTGCCGAGCAAAACAAAATTCATGAATTTCACAAGTTATAGTCATATTCAGGAGGAATAATTCATTTAGCGACTTGAGAAGGTGATTTGGGTAAATAAACGATTTTTGATTACATTAGGGGGAAAAAAGGGATTTTATAACACGAAAATACGGTGATGCTTTGTCGTCTGTATCCACGCCCAGTTGTTGATATTGTTTAAGCTCAGGAAATCGCCGAGCATAAACAATAGGAAAATAAAGGCAAAAATATAATTCTTGTTAACGAGAAAAGTCGTAGAAGAAAAGGGCTATTTTAAGGAACAGAGAAAAAAATATCACAGCCGGGATTATTACCATCGTGAAGCTTAGGTAATATACAAGTGACACGTAGTATTCAAATTTTGTGTTAGGGTTAACGAGGGGAAATCGGGATGTTATAAGCCATTTGCTTACAAACTTGAGAAATCACTTTCTGAGTCAGTCAGATAACCGTGTTCATGAAGAAACCGTTTTTCTTTGCTCTCAAGAGTAGTCCATTTTATTCCCTAAATTGTCGAAAAATTACTGTTCATTTGGCCAGTAATATATAGCGTGAAGGTAAATATCATTTCGATACTATTGGATTAATAGGATTATATATTATATATATTATATATATATTATATATATATATATATATATATATATATATTATCGGTGTATATATTACCCCCATTAAATGTGCCAGACCGGTTTCTTTTAAGCAAAATTATTTGTATTACGAAAATTGTTGTGCCAAATCTTATTGAATATACCAGTTAATTTAATACCTATTACACACTGTGTTTACATTGAAAAAAACCCCTTTCTATTTCCTATAAAGTATTGAAGTTACGCAACAGACGTATTTAGTCAATTTGTAAAGAAAAAAAAACCAACAAAGACATTTCTGTCTGTCTGTCTCTTTGGGAGACATAAAAGCAATCGGCGTTCAGTATCCAAAATTTGTACTTAAAGCCTACAGTATTTTGTAAAGATTCAAAAAGTGTCAATATACCAGACCCCTGGACGTTCCGTATCTCCATCTGTAGCTACCCTAGTGCGTGGAGAAAACCACTATAAAATCTGGCGCCCGAGATTGAAAATAAAGAAAGGAAAATATTTCCTGCCTAAAATTCTGGCGTCATAAATAACGTGATTTTCTAGGAGTTTAAGGGTTATTAAAACAAACCCTAGTAAAACACGTCACAAATATACGGCAAGAACACTTCGAGTCTCTTCTATTCTCCATTCAGCAATTAACAAATAGAGCGTTAAGCCGAAGCCCTAACTCTATTATTTATTTACTTTTTTCCAATTATTTATAAACTTTTCTCCAAAAAAAAATTTTTTCACAGCTTTTTAATTTTAATATCTTATTAACTATTAAAAATACTACTGAAACCTGTTATTCTCCGTTAATCAATGAACAAATTGAGCTCAAAACAGAAGCTTTTGAACTCTCAAATTTTTTTTTCATTGATAAAAAAGACTTGAAAGGTTTTAGTCGTATTTTTAATAGTTAATAAGATATTTTTTTTGGAGAAAAGTTTATAAGTAATTAGAAAAAAGTTAATAAATAATAGAGTTAGAGTTTCGGTTTGAAGCTCTATTTATTAACGCTGTACTCAAACTGCCGTTAAACTAAAATGACGTTATTAGATATAACGTCATTGAAGTGACGCGTCGGACGGCTTTTTGTTGGATGAGCATACTAAAAATGCCGTTAATCAATTAATGTGTTATCCGACAGCTTAAGGCTTACGCCTCAACCCTTCTTAACGCTTAAGCCTTCTTAAGGCTTAATCCTTAAGCTGTCGGATAATGCAAAGGCTGTCGGATAACGCAATAATTGATTAACGGCATTTATTAATTGATGAACGGAGAATAAAAAAGACTTGGAAGTGTTCATGCCGTATCGTCAATAGTTTATAAGTTATTTCAATAACAATGACGAAAAAGTGCACGAAAATATTAAAAATTATATATAGAAAATAACATTTTTTCATAACAAACGATACGTGGTTGAATTCAGTATTTTTGGAAGTATTTAAAAAACAATAAAAACGAAAAATTCATTTGTTTATAACAAATTGTTATTTAATAAACAAATGAAAACTAAAAAAAAAAATTTCTTTCATAGTTGATTTAAAAAAAGAGTCCTTTAATTTTAATATTTGGCAACAAAAAAAATTTTTAATTACTTTTAAGAAACGATTTCTTTCTTAAAAATCATTATTTTTTTTATGGAATTGATTGCCAAAAAATTGTTTTAAACAAATGCATTTGTTTATAAAAAATTTTAAACAATATGCGTTAAAATAAAAAATAAATATATTGTTTTTAGCCATAAGAAAACAAATTAATAGGAATAATTGCAAAAAAAAATATTTAATTGTTTTATTTACGTTTTTATTTTTTTAGCCTTTGATTGTTAAGAAAAAGTTGAAAATAGAAAAATAAAAAATTCCAACGGGGATCTTTTTTAAAGCCTCAAGGAACAGCTCCAAGGAGTGAAAAAAATCCAGGTTTTTAGTTCAACAATTATCAGGGTTCTTATAATAACTTTCAAGTAAAATTTCCTAATTAACAAAGGCATAATTGATTGAAAAATAGAGTCTAGATAATACCAATTTTTTTTTATTCCTTAATATTAATATTTACTCGGTAAAAAGTTTTCAGCCTTTTTTTCGCTGCTAAATTAATATAAATATTGCCGGCACAGTTCCGGGAGATAAGACTTTTTTTAGGAAATTGTCTGGTCTTTGAGAATCTTTTTTCAAATTTCGGATATCTCAAATAGTTTTTGAGATATTTGCAAAAAACCTCACAATATTTTTTTGTTTAGTTAATTGTTTATAACTTTTGCAATTTGTTTGTCCAGATATTGGTCCCCAACTGAGATTTCCTTAATACAATTACGAATCGAATGACACCTCGATTATAATTTTCGGTTCGTCTTGACTCTAATTTCAGAAAATGGCTCTTGTGAACCAGACTAGGTTTCCTGGGTCGAAGATTATGAATTTTTTGTCAAAATTCATAAAATAAATATTGCGGCTCCAAGATGGCCGACGATCTCTGTGATTATAGTCCGATTCTATTCAAAATGGACCTTTACATTTACGGAAAAAAAATTCCAAAACTCATATAGGTCGATTATATTTCATATGAAACGTCCAATTGACTTAGAATGCCATCATATATTTTTATTTCGAAAAGATATTGCGTTTCAAAGTGTACCCGTGACGTCACGTTCATCGAAAACTTCCCCCTCCATAATCCACGTTCAGAAACACGCATTACTGTTCTTGTCAAAAATATAGCTTACTGCTTGATATACACCATTAATATATAATTGAACACTGTTTATTGATAGACTCATCAACAAAAAAACCCATTTCAACAACGGTTTTCTTTATTTAAAACATTCAAAGTTTCTGAACGGGCCTTCCTTTTGATGAAGAGCGACCATTGGCAACACCGCAAATATTAAAGACAGTTCCCATTAAAATCATATTGACATTTGAGGTTATGTTTAATGCTTATTTTTATCAACTTATTAAATTCTCAATATCATAAACGATTTGGTGTGTTTATAATGAAACAAGGCTTCGTAAAAGCAGGTTCGGAAAATTTGCCAAGGGTGGATTATGAGATGATTGACTCTTTTTATTTATTTTTATGCTTTGTTTATGCAACGTTCCCAAGAACTAAGTGAACTAATAACTAAGGATTCAACACTAGCAAATCAATGAGCGCGTTTATGGAACCCCTAGTACAAGAACTAAGAACCATGGCTAGAAAGTTGCCCAATTTTTAACTAAGAACTTTGGTTCTTAGTTAAAACGTTCGTGATCATAAATGCATTATACTGTGAATATATATGTAGGCTTTGTCTGTTTGTATTATAATATAAATAAATTCATATTCGGTACCTGTTAGTGTTTCCTTCATGTGATGAGTCAAATATTTATTAAGTTTGAACTACTGAAAATATAATTAATAATTTAGAATGAATAGACTTAAAGTATGTTCATACAAATTTCGTAAATTTTTTGCAAAATTATTTACTTATTTCACACCAATTCTTTGTTGAGGGATACTAATCTATTTTTTACAAATACAGGCTTACATTTTCTATGGTAAAAATTGCCCCTATGGTTACAAAGCTATGGAAAAAAAAATATTTCTGAAGGTATTGACATTCATGAAGAGAATATGACAACAAACCTTAGAAAACTTTGACATAATACTGCACATTCTAGTTATTCAAAGTATTTATGAATTTCAATCAATCAAAATAGAAGAAATTATTCTTATCGACAAAGTTGTTAAAGAATTCGTCCACCGTTTGCTCCTGAAATGAATTGTATTGTGCCATTTGGAGTAGCAGATATTAAAATTTTACAGTATTGCATTTTTTCTATTCTGACCAAGTCATGGACAGACGAACAGGATCAGAGGGTTTTTCAATTTCCAGACAATAATTGAATTAACTTTCTTATAGCGAGCTCTGAAAGGGATCGGCAAATTTCTTCCAATTTCAGATATGTCAGGCCAATATATAAGCTCTTATAAACAATTTGCCATCATAGGCACAGCTTTTGTGAAAATCTTGTGAACACTTGATTTACTCATATCAAAGTCATCAGCCAATCGAGAGTATACATTCCCAACCCGTATCTTTTTTAAACTCATCAGAACATCCATATATTTAATTTAATCAATTTTGGTAATGCATTTCACAATGTGGTAAACATTTTCAGGGAGCCCCAAATAATATTACTCTTCTTTTCTATAAGTGCAATAGATAAGCGCTGGCGCTGCTGTCCTTCGATATTTTCACAATCAGGATCGGATGAAGACTGACCAGGAATATATTTTTTTTGGTGGTGTTATTTTGGTGAATCGGATAATGTACTAGCTTGGCTACTGCTAGGAGAAGAACTATTCGAAACTCTTGAGTAAATATTTCCCATGGATGTAATGTCACTCAACACAGTTTTACTAGCTGAAGGAGTGATGTTTTCATTTGGTTTGGGTTTCTTCATCGTTGGTAGGTCATATACTTATGATGAAACATTGTCAGACCAATGTCATTTCAGGTTGATATGTGGACAGACATCTTGCTTCAACATAAATTTGGATCCCCTTGTTCTAGCATATCCCTAATTCGTAGTATCTTCTTTCAGCTGGAACCAAAGAACAATATGTTTATAGGACTGGATATAAAATACAGTACTGATCGATGATTTTGCAAACTTGCATTGAGTGAAATTAAAGATCGTTCCTTGATGTACTCACCTGGAAATGTTCTGCACAAAAGCATATATTTCCGCTTTTTACAAAAGTTTGATTCACTTCCACTGGTGTTCAGACAACCGTGCACATAGCACTTTTTAGACATTTTCATAGTTATTAAAATTAGAAAATAATTTCCGAAATTTTTCAATACCAAACATTCATGGCGAGCTTGTTCATTTGCAGCAGTTCTCTGCATATCTCGTGTCTCGTATCAGTCGTATCAGATATATGCAAGAAAAAGAGCTGAAGAGAGAAAAACGATTGATAATATTCTGTTCCGTGAAGCATACGAACGAACCTATCAAAGTATCAAATAACAAATGTCATTACGTCACAATTTCATGATTCGCAACTCATACAACGATGCCAAATCAACTTTTAGTGAACGTGACGTCACGAAACCACTTTTTTCCGGATTATGGAAAAACTACCCATCAGAAAAATAAAATAAAAAATCCCAAGTGATATTAGCACATATACTTTCTAATTACAGTGTTTTCACATAGTGCATAAAAAGGTCCATTGGTATGTGGGGGTTTTCGGGGTCGGAGATTATGATTTTTTTTAATTCACAAATTCAAAATGGCGGCTCCAAGATGGCGGACGAGTTCTGTAATTATGGTCTAATTCGATTCAAAATTGGAGGTTATGATTTTTATGGCGGTTCCAAGATGGTTGATAATGTACCGTTTCTATTCAAAATTGGAATTTAGTCGAAGATTATTGATTTTTTGTCAATATTCATAAATTGAAGATGGCAGCTCCAGGAGGGCGAATGAGTTATTCTTCAGATGGTCTCCTCATTGAAGAACTAGATAGCTCAGAACTTACAGTAATAAATAATAGTTTGAAAAAACAAAAAAACACGCTTTTATAGAAAACCAGACAGAAAAAATAGAAAATAAGAAAACACATTTATTTTATTAAAAAAAGGCGTGGGGTGCATGGTATCGCCTCGGTGGGTAATGTACTATATAATTATTGATACCATGCACCCCACGCTATTTTTTAAATAAAGTTTTTTTTTTTCTTATTTTCTAATTTTTTATGTCTGGTTTTCTATAAAAGCGTGTTTTTTAGTTTTTTCAAACTATTATTTATTTCCTACTTTTTAGTGTGGTTTATTTATAAGAACTATTATTTTTATTATTTTTTTGCAAATAAAAAAATGGAATAATCTTATCAAATTAGGTAATCATAATCTCCGACCCCAAACCCCCATACCAATTTTGAATAGAATCAGACCATAATCACAAAACTCGGCGGCCATTTTGAAGCCGCCATCTTGAATTTTTCAATTTTTACAAAAGAATCATAATATTCGACCCCAAAAACCACCACATACCAATTTTGAATGGAATCAGACCATGATCACAAAACTCGGCGGCCATTTTGAAGCCGCCATCTTGAATTTTCCAATTTTTACAAACGAATCATAATATTCGACCCCAAAAACCCCCACATACCAATTTGGAATAGAATCAGACCATAATCACAAAACTCGTCCACCATTTGGGAGCCGCCATCTTGAATTTTTCAATTTTGACAAAAGAATCATAATCTCCGACCACAAAAACCCTCGGTTACCAATTTTGAAGCGAATCGAACCATAATCACAAAACTCGTACGCCATATTGGAGCCGCCATTTTGTTTTTTATTCACACAAAAATTTCTTAATGCATTGTCACCGGAATTATGTACACCTGCCAAATTTCAAATCATTCGGACGTCTGGAAGTGGGTCAAAATCGCGCCCAAAGGAGTCGGTTACAAACAAACAAACATACAAGTGGAGCTAATATAAAGCGTGTGAAAAGGCCTCATAATGACGATGCATTAACAAAAATGCATAGATTAAGGCGTACTTACTAAAAAGTACAAAATAAAATGATTAATAAAAAAAACGTTTTCAATTGCGCTAAAAATTAAAAAATTATTGCTTTAGATGTGCGACATAGGTTGTTAATTCCGTGAGTTATAGATTCAAAAACTTGTCGCTTTTGTATTCGAACCGAAAACTTTGTGCGACAACAAGCTCTTGAATCTATAACTAACAGAATAACCTACGTCGCACATCCAAAGCAATTATTTTTTACTATTTAGTGCATTTGTATAAAAGCTTGTCCTTAAAAAGGTTTATTTATTGATTATTTTATTTCGAAAATCGTCCTATTTGACCTATATATCATTTTGGGCAACTCTTACAATTTATTATTTGTTATTTGGCCAGAAATATTCGGTATCATACAGTATTTTAATCGAAATGTTTTATGAAAATCCAATCTATCGATTTGAAAGTGGGGTGTAAATCGATATCACAATGAGTAAATAAATGGATATCAATATTGTGTATAAAATAAAAATATTGAAGAGCGTATCAGATAATCAGATCCAATGCTAGATAAAATTGTGTGTACGTGGTGTTATAATATTCGATTTGTTAGAAAATCAGACACCGTACTTCCTATTCCTGTTTGGTCACCACTATTTCATACAGGTCGAATCATTTAAAATAACTGCTAACAGATTCATGACTGAAAATGTTACGTCAGTGAATATAGGTTGTGGGTATGTTTCCTGCCTTGTTTTTGGCAATAATTCTATTTAATACCTCAAATTGTATGATCTTCACCTATAAAACTCGAGAAACGATTGACAAATCAGTGATTTGTTTTAGAAATGGGTGTTCACAATGAGATATTCCTCGACATATTTGAAAAAACATTTTAATAACACTGATAAAATTAATCCTATTATTTCCTAATGGCTAGTAAGTTAAGACGTTGTGTTAACCACCCTGATAAGTTGTGTTACGTTCGCGTTGAATTTATTTTGAAAGATCAGCGAAAATCGATAACAGATACTGTAATTCGCATTCGAGATAAAGGGTGGGTGCCTAATGCAAAATGTGCATTGAACATTTGCGACAATGGGAGAAAAGTACACGTAAATCTTTGAAATTTGGAGTACCTATAATTTGGCAAGACCAAAAAAAATCATCATGACTTATGTATGACAAATATAGTGGGAAATATATCAATATTTCTTCAGCAAAAAGACCAATTCCTCATTCAGAAAACGTTCCAATAGCAGTTTTTTCATCAGCTACCACACATTCAGAAGGAAGACATTGAAGTACCTAGTTCATCTCAAGTAAGTGATGACTTTGAATGCTGTGGAGGCACGTCGAATCCTAGAAAATTTTCACAAAATGAGCTCTTAATGATTTCATCAGAGACTTCCAAAAGAGCTTGCTGAGTTGCTAGCATCATGAATAAAATGCCCTATCCTCTGATACATAAATTACTTCATATCGCACGAGAGAACGAAACTTAGCAATTTTTTTCTTCTGATGATTTTTTTTTATGTGATGTAAGCGGCTTACTGACTTTCATGGGTTTGGAGGCCTATCAGGCAAGTGATTGGCGTCTCTTTATTTGCAACACTAAAAGAAGTCTCAAAGCTGCCCTTTTACATAATAGCAATAAAGATGCTCCTATTCCTACTTGTATGAAATAAGAATATGATATAATATTATCTCCACTTGAAGAAGCTATTGTATAGCGAAACACGTGTCGTGGTTTTGTAAACCTAGTTTAGTGAAAATCATTCAGTGAAGTGAGTGAACATAATTTTTTGAAAAACAGTTGTTATTGGAAAGAAGAATACAGGCCGTTCCTTTCAATTTTCTCCTCATTTAATCTATGATCGCCATTGGATGTGAGGATATGTTCTGCAATTTTTGATCGGGTTATTTGTCGATTTCTGATGTAACTCTGATGTTCACTTTGGCGCACTTCTAATGGTCTTGACGTTTCACCTATATAACTATCGCCACACAAACAAGGTATGTTGTAAACACAGTTTTTCGGCATTTTTTGGTTTTGTTTGTGTTAGAATAGATCTGTGTGTTTCTTGTTCTAAATGATGTTCTCACATCATACCTATGTCCAATCCGTTTGAGCTTCTGAGAAAATCCGGGGATTATGTTGCTTGTGAAATGTGTAGATGGTGGGATTACTCCTGTTGGCTGTGTTAGTTGGTTGTTTGTTGGATTGTTGTTTTCAATGTCAGTGATTGTTTTTTCCACAAACTGATCCGGATATGCATTTTTCCTGAGAACAGATTTTATGAGGTATATTTCTTCCTGTAGATTCTGGTTGGAATTGCAAATTGTCTGGGCTCGATTATAGAAACATTTAACTATGCCTTTTTTCACACTGGCATGATGGTTTTAGTTGTAGTGTGGATATCGATTGGTATGTGTCTTCTTTCTGTGTACAGATGTTTCCATTCGGGATTATGATTTTTGGATCATGACATCTAAAAAGGGGAGTTGGTTATTTTGTTCTGATTCCATCGTGAATTTGATCGTTGGTTCTTGTTCGTTTATATGATCCAAGAATTTTTTTAATTCTTCATTTTGATTCCAGATAGCGAAAACATCATCCACGTATCTCCACCATACTTTTGGACCATTGTCGAAAGTTTCAACGAAGTATTCTTCGGAGTATTCCATGAATATGTTACTTAAAATGGGTGACAAAAGAGGACCCATCGCCATACCAAACTCTTGTTGATAAAATTCGTTCTTGAATTGGAAATATGTTTTTTCTGTACATAGTTTGAGTATTTCTATGATGGCACTGACATCCAGTTTTGTTCTTGTCTTCAGTGATGTGCCATTTTCTAATCTATTTTTCACGATTTCCAGAGTTTTATCAAAAGGGACAGAGTAAATAAACTTTCGACATCAAAACTTACTAACAGATCTCTATCTTAAATTTGTAATTCATTCAATTTCTCTAGAAAATGAGGGGTATTCCTTATGAAACTATATCCATTTCCAGAATTTTTATTAGGTATCTAGCAAGTTTTCGTGGAGGAGATCCAATGGAACTCACAATAGAGCGTAGAGGATGTGAAAATTTATCAGAAATATTTATTGAAAAACTTGAAAAAATTGTCATTTGACCTTTTTTCCTTTCGTAGATTGATTGTAACAAAGCTGTTACAAGAATTTCCTGCATTTGTAGAACGAATGCTCGAGGCGACTGTAAACACGCGTACGCAGTATTTTCATACATACACGATCACTGAGGGACGTCCAAACATTTGATTTGAGGTTATTTGCGGCCGAATCGTTCATTGTCGTTAATTTATTATACGCGCACTTCTCTCTTTGATTCGAAGCTTTTACGCGCCGAATTACTACACAAACGTCTTTCGACGTTTGCGACCGAAAAATTCAGACTATGGAACATTGTAAACACCCGTTTTATCAAAGCGGTAAATGCAAATAAGTGACACTACACGGACGAGTTCGACCGATTCTGCCGCTGCGGCGCTGTACGTTAAATTCCGCCCCCATGCTCCAAGCCCATACATCTATACATGTTTATTCTTAACTATGTTTTTAACAACTGTAACATATGATTTTTGTATTTATCCTAAAATTGACTTGCCACATGTGCTATATGTACCCGGATTGGCCAATAAATAATAATTATTATTATGTTCCTCAGAGCCGGATTAAGAGGGGGGCAAACGGGGCTGCAGCCCCGGGGCCTCCACAAGAGAGGGGCCTCTACAATATAAATTTGTAGGTAAAATTTCCTAACAAATACCGAAGGATATGTAAAATTATATATAAAAAATCTGACAGCGAAAGAGCAGTTCTCCCACTTTTTCCTCTCATTTTTTGTTTTAAACATTCAAAAACATGTTTCGTATTCTTGTCAAAATCCATGGTTAATATTAGTCTTCGATCTGATGAATCATGTGTATAGGCGAGAAACAATCTCCAAGTAAAACTATTATACATTATTATTATTATTATTATACAAAATATTATATCGAATCGAAATTAGCTGTAAAAACAAGAACAATTGAATTTAAAGAAATATATACATTTTTTTTCATTAAATGAAGGTTTTTCTGTCGATGTATTCTTCGAATGACACAAGCGATCTAGATACACAATGAAATTCAATAATCATGAGCAAAAGAAAATAATATTTCAATTTATGAATATGATTGCATCAAATTATTTATAAGAGCCCTGTGCGCATTCCATAATAGAACAAAAGTTCAAATTCTGTTGACTATTTTTCTGCCGATTCTACAAACACTTTGCCCGTCTATACCTGTTTTTCCTCTTCACTGGCGTTGACAAGTGTCCGCTGAGTGGCGCGCTTGTAACAGAGAAATCCCCGAAATCTGAAAGTGTGAGTCTAAGAGAAGGATGACATTCCGCAACAAATGTAAATCCTTCTGAAAAAGGACTATCAAAAAGACCAATGTAAGATGTTCTACTATCAAATTCTTGAAAACCAAAATTTCAGAGCTACATTCTCAAACATTGAAATTACAGTGATTATTTTTTGACATTGCTAGAAACCAATGGAAACGTTCAATCCAAATAATTAATTTACGTTTGGGCCAATCAATAGTGGGAGTATTCTACCTAGAAAATTGTCGCGGGAATAATTTGAGGTATTTTGTTTTTATTGTCTGATAACCTATACTTTAATTTGACGTCTGTCATCAATTTTCATGAAAAGTGAGAAATGAATCAAAACCGGTTTAGTACATTATATAATTTTGCGAGGAAATGTGTTTATGATCGTAACATCAAAAAATAATCTAAAGAATACCACACGAGAGTTCGATTTAGTAGAAAATAATTATCTAGATTTCTTTCTCAAACTTGTTGGCATTTTGCAATAGCCACTCGAGCCAGTTGGTCTCCCTTGTCTATTGCCTGGCAACAAGTTTTCGAAAATCTGTCGAATTATTTTCACTCTGAAAAGGGAAACATCCTGTTTATATTTTCAACAAATCAATATTTTCATTCTCTTGTGATATTACAACTGAGAATGTACTTGGTTTTGATGGTGTCGAATTGCACTGGAGAGCGCTCATTTTCCAAAATGAAAAAAATAGGCGAATTACGATGAGACAAAGCCGCCTATCAAAGTTATCGCTTCTTAGCATTGAGAATGATTTTCTCCGGATGCTGGATTTGACTGAAATCATCAATGATTTTTCGTCGAAAAAAGCTCGCAAGAATCCATTCGTTTACGCTGTAATTTAATTTATTTCTTGTATTTTATTATACCTAAGTATGCTCGTGTCGAAATAATTTGATTTGTTCTTCAGTTAAAAAAAAACAAACTTGTTTGAAAAATTATTAGGTGCCTCCACTCCTTTGTTGCCCCAGGGCCTCCACACCTTTTAATCCGGCCCTGATGTTTCTCATTTTAGTTATCATAAACCGCGCATAAAGGTTAAACATACTTTTTTATTTGTTGCAATCGGTCCAATAACAAAGGAGCTACGAAATAAAGAAGGTAACAGAGACCATCTAAATCATCTTTTTGACTTTGTCATAGTCGGGCGATGAGCCAGAAAGAGACGAATCCGTTCAATAATGTAAAACAAATAATCGTTTCTCCTTTTCGAAAGTCTTGCCGAGCAAATAACACTCAATTATTCTTTCATTAGGTCCGGGGGAAGTGAATTTAGCCAATCTGCGACGTACACACCATTACCCTCATCTCATCAGGCTGAAAATTTAATGTCTTTCGCTCCACACGCAATTGGACTAATGCGTTTGTGTATTTTCCTGATTTTTTGAATTATCTCGGCCGAGGGGGAGCAGAGGAACGTCTCTCGTTTTTCGCATCGGGAACTGATAGTCGGGCACAAACCGGGAAACTGAGTGAATATGCTAATAGAGGAAATGGGGAAACGTACATACTGAATTGAAGTTATCATACGTGAAAGGGGCGATGTCCTGACTATCGACGTACAGGAAGAAGAAACTGTTGAAGCTAGAAAGTATGGTTCAGGCGCTCACACCCCCTAAAACGACATTTCGTACAACTATGTAATTTTTCTAACGGCTGTAAATTTTTTCAACGGCATCAACTACTGGGTAATTATGTATTTCCAAGGTCAGTTGTATAATTCATCTTCAACTCAAAATATAGGGTTCGTTCAAATTCGTACACAGAGCTGGATAGTACTCGAGTAAATTGTACTCAAAATTGTACTCGAGTACTCAAATTTTCGAGTATTTCACATTTTAGAGTACCCAGTACTTATGTTTTTTACAGCTGACGAGTAACGAGTACGACTACCGACCGACAAGCGTACCCATACAGCACATGTACGTCCATTGAATGTTCATTGGACGATAAAAATGGATATTATGGACGTCCATTGAACATCCAGTTACATACAATGATATGTCCAGAAAATGTCCGAACCTCACAGGATTTAGGAAAATTACAGGTTTACAATGGACGTACTTGCATGTACATTAACAATGTACCAGAAGGTTCAGATTAGTACGTCCAATGGATGTCCTTATTTATCACATCCAATGAATGTTCATTCAACCCCTCCAGGGCATGTCCATACCAAACGTTCAAGGTATGTCCATCCAAATCGCCCAATGGATGTCCAGTCATAAACGTAAATAGAAAACACATTCAGGTACAATCAAATTGTGATAAGCAGTAGTTTTTTCGATTGATTTCACCTATTCCTATCAATCACTTGAATAACCAAGTGATATACTGATTTACTAATTGATAGATAAGAAAAAGTAACAAAATTCTGAATTAAACTAGACTTTTGTACCTTCATAACATTACAATTTGGGGTCTTCCCACTTGCGGTCGTGCAATTTGGCGTCCGAACAATTTTCGTCCCACTTGCGGTCAATCAATATGATAAAAGGAAAACTGCAAAGGTTGAATGAAATCAAACCTCTACCTACAACCTACTACCCTTATTACTGTACTTTTAAATTAAAATGCAGGAATTGGGCGCACACGTTAATAGTCAGGCTGCCTCCAGAGAGACTTGAAAAAGTCTGGAGGCCTCCTGGAGAAACTTTGTCACATTAAAACTGCTCCCATA
Organism: Gonioctena quinquepunctata; assembly: GCA_018342105.1. Classification (NCBI taxonomy): domain Eukaryota; kingdom Metazoa; phylum Arthropoda; class Insecta; order Coleoptera; family Chrysomelidae; genus Gonioctena; species Gonioctena quinquepunctata. Next base: position 1,509,760 of record JAFIRS010000001.1, on the reverse strand, counting down.
CTCGTATTAATTTTATTTCAAATAGAACCAACCCCTCAAAGAACTGCCCCTATATTTGATATATATATATATATATATATATATATATATATAAGAAGAAATATAGTGTTGTTTCAATTCCAAGGGAGCCCACTATACGCCTAGAGCTGTTTCATGGTTTCCCACGGTTTTTGGTCAACCTCTCAGTCTCAGTGTGGTAATACCACGGCAAGGATAAAAATGTGAAAGGCACAAAATTATAGATGCGACATCTTTAATTTGCGGAGTGAAACTGAACGTAGTGCTGTGAAGTTCGAAGAGAGGAAATTTCATGCAACATCGATACGTCACCAACAATTGTAGGCAAAGGCCAATCCACAACACCAACAGTCAAGCTTCTAGTGCGTTCAGAGTAACGCAAACAATAACAAAAGAAGAAAGAGAGTTTTGTTTCAATTTCAAGGGAGTTTCACTCTGCAAATTATAGATGTCGCACCTGACACACAAAAGCACTAATACCGTTCCTTTGTTTACAGACTTATTATCGGAAAAACAATGTGGCTTGCAATGGGTAAAAATCCAGTTTGCAACACTTGCTCCAACACGAATTTTCCAATTTGACGATAAATTACATGTAAACATTATGACAGGCGAATCACTTGTTCGCAGTGCGCGTGTTTAGCCCTTTAATGCAGCCTTATGCGGACTTGTCTCAATCTGCTTTTCATTCATTACTAGCTTAATTTCCGAAACCGGGCTCAATTTAATTTGAAGTTTATACACGCCGCATCACAACGCAACCGCAGTTTTATAACAAAAAAGTTTAAACTGTCGAACTTTAAAATCTATGTAGCAAAGAGGCAAATACGGATGAATTGCACTATACGGACGAATTCGCCCGATTCCGCCACTGCGGAGCCACTTACAAAGGTGCTCCAAGTCTATAACCTGTTCCATAATAGGGGTAATTTTTACAGTTTGGGGTGCGAAATTCAGACATGAAAAATATATTCTAAAGAACAAAAATGAAATAAAAATTACGTTTTTTTTTCAATTAATATGGATTCGAATTTAGGAAAATATTTTTTCAGTACGCACCTTAACCTGGAATGTAACCATTCATGCAGAATTTCATTCTGCTGTTACCGAACCTTTTTCATATATAACCTGTTTCACATTAGGGGTAGTTTTTACCGGCTGGTAGAATTCAGACATGAAAAAACACTTTTTTGTAGCGCAGTCGGAACGCCTATGGTGACATGATTCTCCCAAACTCAGGAGGATTGCAGCAGCGCCATCTACTTCTTTGCTTGATGTCAATATACTGTTTGTTTGAAATATCGATAGTAATATAGTCAAATAATAAATAATGAGTCCAGAAAAAGTAAGATACCAAACCAAAACCAACCTATCCCTGAGATATCTAACTTATTCTAATTATTTTCTAACCAATCAAAATTGTAAACATTCAGAAACTTGATCATGCGCAAATATGAATATATATTAAGATAAATATTTATAGGTTATGCTCATGTGATTTGTAGTGAATAGAAAAAAAAATTGCAACTAAAAATTATGTATTATAGTCAATAAACCCAAAAACAACGTGGCTATTCGATGAATATTATCACTTTTAAGTTTATGACGATAAAGTACCTGTTATGAATTATGCTTCGCACTCACAGAAATCCTGGGGTGTTCTGTGAATAGTTCTTGTGGGTGGATGTCTTGCAAAAGTTCAGTCCCCTTACTGCTGGTGACGTCAAGTATGGAACTTTAACCTCCAATTCCTGGTAAGTAGTTTCTTGATAATCTTTGGTTCCAATTTGATTCTGACCTGATTGCATGTATTAGCGTTCCTCATATTTAGTTATTGGCATTTTTCCATAAAATCGATGATAAAATTTTTTAAGCTGCTTCCAATTTCAATTTTATTTTCAAATTTGACTTCGACACATAGTTCTATTTACAAAATTTTCTTCAAAATACACACGTACCATATTTCTGTTCTCAAATTTCATTATTTTGATCATTTAAAAGGAAAATAATTTGACATTGGCCTGTCATGTGGCCTTTTCGTTCTAATTTGTGTACAGGATGTTTCTTGTGTATGAATATAATGTTTAGTTGAATTATGAATATTTATTTCTAAATTTGGATTTGTATATTTTTATAGGTTGTGCCAATTCAATGAACTAATCAAACAAAATGATGCTAATAGAAAAACTCTACTGCCACCCTCTTGGATTATCTGCGTCGACTAGAAACTGGCCAAAGGTTTTCAAGATGCAAACCGTACAGAAAAAAAAATATAAACAATCATAGCAGGTATTTATGCAGTTTTTAAATATCATTGTGCCCTATTTTTACTTTTTTATTTGACATATATACCATATCATAACAATATATATATATTCACATAAATTTTAAGTGAGAAATATTCATTTTGCCTAATGTCTATTGTTATTGTTTGTGTAATAAAGTTTTTACATAATTCTTAAGAGAAAAATAATGTTTTGTTGAATTTTATTTGTATTCATTCAATAAACGATTTATTTTGGTTGAATTTCATTTCTTAATTCAATACCGTACTAGTGCGGTAATATACAGTGCTTCTCAAAAGCCCCCCCCCCACCCCACCTCTTATTTTTTGAACGATTATACATAAACAAGTGAAATTTGGAAACTGAATATTAAAGGTTGTAAACTTCCCTACTAGTGATGATAGATGACTAAATCGTCAAAGACGACGTCACAAGGCCATTGTGACCAATAATTTTAAATGGAACCCTACGGCAAGCGACACCTCTTTTAAAAGGTATCGAAAAAACCTATTCAATGATACTAATTTTGTTTGTGTTTATGGCAGTTTTAATGGCTCATTAGTAAACATTAAAATTTAAATTCCATTCAGTATGATATTAATTACAGATTTGAGAATCAGTATCTACTTGAATAAATTGCTCGAAGTGACCCCCATTCACTTCCTGACAGTGAAATATCCTATTTTTAAACTCTTCTCGTACTTATGAAAATGTGTCTGCGGAAACAGCCCCACATTCTGCAACAATACGCTGTTTTAAAACGTCAATATTGTCAGGTTCAGTGGCGTAAACCTTCGATTTAAGGTACCCCCACAGAAAAAAATCCAAAGGTGTGAGGTCCGGTGATCGAGCTGGCCATTCCGTTGAACCTCGTCGTCCAATCCATCTACCACGATACTCCTCATCCAAATACCGTCTTACTGCACCGTAATAGTGTGGAGGAGCACCATCCTGTTGGAATGTTATTTCCAAATTGCCGAATTCATCTGGATTATCTTCCAAAATTTCAAGGATTAACGGTTCTATTGCGTTTTGCAACAGCTCCAGATAAACCTCACCAGTTAAATTAGCATATAAAAAAAGAGGCCCAACGATGTGGTTTTCCAGGATACCTGCCCAAACATTCACCTTCTGGAGAAATTGGGTATGTGTTTCACGAAACAGGTGAGGATTTGCGTCACTCCAATACCTCACATTCTATGTATTTACATTTCCATAGAAAGTACTTTCGTCACTGAAACAAATTGTTTTGACATAGTCTGGCTGTTGGTTAATTTAAGTTTCCATATTTTCACAAAATTCTAGTCTTCGGTCTGGGTCGTCGTCTGAGAGTTGATGAACCATTTTTAATTTGTATGGATGAAATTTGTTTTTTTTCAACACCCTGTGTACTGTATTTCGACTGACTTCACAGGTAGATGCAACGTGAGTTGTTGAAGAAGTAGGATTAACTATTACTTCTGCCAGTATATCATTTTTTTTCTCATCAGAAATTTGTGGTCTGCCAGATCGTTTCGCATCATTAATACTACCCGTTGTTTCAAACTTACGAAGAAGCCCCCTCAAATAAGTCCTCGAAACGGGGCGATCGCATTAAAAATGCGTTCTGCTGCGTGAATATTGTGTCCAGTTTCACCAAGAATTAGGATCGCTGCTACTTTATCACCTAAAGCACGCCATTTCGCTTCTTGAAGCACTTAAACGTTCGGCTTACAACAGTTTAACAAATTATTAAAATGTACAAAATATTAAAAGTACCAAAAGCTGCTAAAACAGTTGAACGTTCGATCAACAATACACAAATTATTAAATGTACAAAAACTTGGACAATTACAAAAACGTCGAATTAGGGAGACTAACAAGAACGTCAGCTTATTTGACAACTATCCAGAGGCGGATCTTGAATTTGGAATTTTAGTATTGACTGATTTAATTTATCACAGCTTTGCGTTTTTCAAAAGCGAGTTGCCAAAACTGAGATAAACACAAACAAAATTAGTATCATTGAATAGGTTTTTTCGATACCTTTTAAAAGAGGTGTTGCTTGCCGTAGGGTTCCATTCAAAATTATTGGTCACAATGGTCTTGTGACGTCATCTTTGACGATTTCGTCATCTATCATCACTAGTAGGGAAGTTTACAACCTTTAATAATCAGTTTCCAAATTTCACTTGTTTATGTATAATCGTTCCAAAAATAAGAGGGGGGGAGGGGCCTTCTGAGAAGCACTGTATGTGTCAAACACAGTCATTAGTTGACAGTTGCAGATAAGTTCTATAACCACACCAACTACCCAGTTTGAATGCTTGAAATTTATAAGGCTGCGACAGAGTATCGTACAGACATACAGCGAGGTGAGACCATTCGAGTCTTGTTTCACCTTTTTGGTACACAGAGAAACAGCATATAATTAGACAGAGTTCATGCGATAAAGTTCTAACAACCCGTGTCCTTCAACCCCGAATAGCTTTTTTTCTCAATATCTTCTCACGCAATCGAGCGCTACGACTGAGAAATCATAAGAATTCCGCGCACAGAATCAAAACGAAATTCTCATCGAGGTCAGGGGTGACTCGGCCGCGATTTGGTACATGGCATATGGTAATTACAGCTCCGAAGGGGGAGTTTTCCCTCAGAGGGTTGCTCGGTATATGACGTGATTTTACCGTGGGAAACGCAGAGTACGTACCCCATTGTACACCTGTTCCAGAGCGGAGCGTATATCGCGGTACAGAAACTTACCGATTATTATTCTATGTAATCTGTGTGAAAATATTCCTCGGCGGATTGTTTTACACGAAACTCCGAGCAGGATGTGTAATTATTTTCGGAAAAACGAACGGTATGCTATAATTTTGCGGTTGCACGTCGGGGTTGAACAGGGTTGTTATGACTCGGTTTTGCTTCAGTTGCACGGATTTGTGGTCGGTTTAATTGATCGTTGTGGGAAAATGCACTAACTTTTTTTGGCGGTACGCTCATGTGATTTTTCCTGCTTTCGGACGCTTGGCATTGGGATAATTATACCGGGTAGTCGAAAAGTGTAGAAAAATTACGTCTCTTTCACTTTTATGTCAAATGAATTTTGAATTCCAGTTAAACGTTTGCTGGAATCACAATCCAACGGACGCCGGACATTGTGGATATCCGACGACATCGGACATTGTGGATATGTGAAATTCAATTTTATATACAGGGTGTCCCAGGATATAGGTGGGGTCAAAATAACTTTTTGTACTTCATAACTTTTTTTCCTAAAATCCTTCGTTACTAACACTTACGTGCCCTCGAAGTTACAAAATGAAAAACGTTTTTCTTTGATTACTTTTGAAGTCAATATTGAAAATTAACCAAATTTTGGTGATTGACGAAACGAATGAATTAATTCGATGTGGTGTCATGCATGAGTTATTTGGTCGGCTACAAAGTCAGGAACGGACTGCTCCCGATAGTCCACAACCCAAAACTTTGAAAAGACTGAAATTTTTTCAATATTTTTCCTGGTTTCCTGGACAATTTTCTGAATAAAAGTATGCGACGTTAAGTCGATCAGAACAACGATTTTTGATAAAAATGAACTTTTATTCGACGACATCCAACCCGAATGTCCACCATTATCAGAAATGGAAAATTTTCAAAGACAAAATAATAATCAAATCAAATCAAATTTATTGCTTTCGATAAAGTACATTACAGGTGTTATAAATTGTATCTAAAATAAGATCCCAGTTAGAGCATAATGAGCCTAGGCAAATTTTGCCTGTCTTGCTCTATGCTCGATCTGAGGACTTTATAAGTTCAACGCACATTTTGTATTTATCGTGTTAAGTCTGTGAGTAGATTATAGATTTGAAATATATTTGTTGAAGTTTTCATAATTCGAAAAATACTTTTTGTAGAGGTTTTATAGTGTCAAGCAGATGGTGCAGGAAGGTAGGCTGGTATAATTTTTTTTTTTTTTGTCAAGTAGATGTTGATTTCAATATATCGTAAAATATCTTTGGGTTTTTTAAAATATACTGTTTTGTTTCAATATTATATTTTTTCTGGTTTGAAATTTTTTTTAGAGCGGTTGGGATGGCATTGAAAAATTTAGGTCCGAAGAAGAAATAAGATCTTTGTGTTAAGGTTTTTTTGAACAATTGTGTGTTGAGATTCATATTTGCATTTGATCTGGTTATTCTATTTTTTATTTGGTGGAAATTTTTATGATTTGTGTACATTTTTTTTGAACATTGGTGGGCGAAAAGTAGTTTGATATTCAATATTTTTGTTTCCTGGTAGATGATATCAGTAGAGTAACGTTTGTTTTTTTTCAAGATAATTTTTAGGATTGTGTTTTGTGTAGTGACTCAGCAACATTTATAACTGGGATAATAATGAAAAATATGATGAAAAAAGTCTTAAACATGAAGTACAGTACCTACTTGAAAGTTTCATTCACAATTTTGAAAGCAGATCTTTTTCATATTAAATTTCAAGTTTTGTAGACTTTCAAAAACTTTTCAACAAAAAATTAAACCGACAAAATACGGAACTGAAAAGTAAAAAATAAAATAAACCTTCTTAGTCTCAATAACTAAGCTCCTAAACTAATGTAAGTAAGTGAGTCGGCGCCAAACAAACAAGCAAATGAATTTGGTAAGGTGTAAAATGATGGCATCGAGTTGCGCGGTGACATTCTGATATTTTTTTTGAAGTAATTCAATGATCTTCGTTGATTGTTCGTTTGGCGCCGACTCAAAATTAGTTACTTACATTAGTTTAGGAGCTTAGTTATTGAGACTAAAAAGGTTCATTTTATTTTTTACTTTTCAGTTCCGTATTTCGTGGTTTAATTTTTTGTTAAAAAGTTTTTATTTTTCAATTTTTTATGGCTGAAATTTACTAATTACTACCTACTTGTTTTTTGATTACTTACAAAATACTTACTTATCCACCTTACTCCAACTATTACCAGTTAAATAATATGATTATCTACTTTTACTATTTGTTGTAATATAATTTTTTTTTTTTGTTCTATGGTTAGTTTATTTCATTACTTTGTATATCATTTCAGCCTCTCACAGAATATAATTATTGTGACAGATGTAGGCGAACAAAAATAATGACAATAGCGATCTGTCATTGTCAACTACATATGTGTGCCAATGTTCACAAGTAAAAAATCAATTATCCCCTATTTTTCTACCCGTAAGGGTGGATAATTCCATTCGAAATCCAAATATGATCAACTATGATGTATACCCTATCTAATAAAAAAAGAATCATCCAAATCGAAGAACCCAATACAAAGTTATGCCTGATAGAATCGGTTAACTGACCAGAATTCAGAGGGTGAGTGATCAATATCTTTCATTTTGCTACCCTTAGGGGTGGATTTCATCTATAAAATTCAAATGGGACCAACTTCGAAGTACACCCTATCCACTGAAGAAAGAATTATCGGAATCGGACATCTGCGCATTATGCGTGGTCATACATAAAAAAATACGTGTCGACTAGAGAACCTCCTCCTTTTTGGTTTCGTCGGTTAAAAACCATTCTTATTTTTGTCAAAATTTCAGCGGTTTGGTTTGGGCGTTGATCGTAAGTGAATCGATGCTCACTTCGACTCGGGGTCATTCATTGACCACATATATTGATACATACTTTTTATTTTACTCCAATGTATGCAAGTTATATTCTCGAAATTATAACCCAACTTAGATAACACATAACCCCATTTTGAATTCGACTACTGGCCATCATGGGAGACACGTCCACCACGTGCTCAGGAAGTCAAGTGAATGTGTGTAATTCTTCAACGTGCTTTGAAAAATTATTTAATTGTTGTGGAAGTTTCAATAAATCTATCTATCTATCTATACAGTGCTTCTCAAAAGTCCTCTCCCCTCCTCTTATTTTTGGAACGATTATACATAAACAAGTGAAATTCGGAAACTGAATATAAAAAGTTGTAAACCTACTAGTGATGATAGATGACGAAATCGTCAAAGATGACGTCACAAGGCCATTGTGACCAATAATTTTAAATGGAACCCTACGGCAAGCGACATCTCTTTTAAAAGGTATCGAAAAACCCTATTCAATGATACCAATTTTGTTTGTGTTTATGGCAGTTTTGGCAACTCACTTTTAAAAAACGCAGAGCTGTGATGAATTAAATCAGTTAATACTAAAATTCCAAATTCAAGCTCCGCCTCTGGATAGTTGTCATATAAGCTGACGTTTTTGTTAGTCTCCCTAATTCGACGTTTTTGTAATTGTCCAAGTTTTTGTACATTTAATAATTTGTGTATTGTTGATCCAACGTTTAACTGTTTTAGCAGCTTTTGGTACTTTTAATATTTTTGTACATTTTAATAATTTGTGAAACTGTTGTGAGCCGAACGTTTAAGTGCTTCAAGAAGCGAAATGGTACGTGCTTTAGGTGATAAAGTAGCAGCGATCCTAATTCTTGGTGAAACTGGACAAAATATTCATGCAGCAGAACGCATTTTTAATGAGAGGTTTCCCGATCGCCCCGTTTCGAGGACTTATTTGGGGGAGCTTCTTCGTAAGTTTGAAGCAACGGGTAGTATTAAGATGCGAAACGATCTGGCAGACCACAAATTTCTGATGAGAAAAAAATTGATATACTGGCAGAAGTAATAGTTAATCCTACTTCTTCAACAACGCACGTTGCATCTACCTGTGAAGTCAGTCGAAGTACAGTACAGGGGGTGTTGAAAAAAAAACAAATTTCATCCATACAAATTAAAAATGGTTCATCAACTCTCAGACAACGACCCAGACCGAAAACTAGAATTTTGTGAAAATATGGAAACTAAAATTAACCAACAGCCAGACTATGTCAAAACAATTTGTTTTAGTGACGAAAGTACTTTCTATCTAAATGGAAATACACAGAATGTGAGGTATTGGAGTGACGCAAATCCTCACCTGTTTCGTGAAACACATACCCAATTTCCCCAGGAGGTGAATGTTTGGGCAGGTATCCTGGGAAACCACATCGTTGGGCCTCTTCCTTCAAATACTAATTCAACTGGTGAGGTTTATCTGGAGCTGTTGCAAAACGCAATAGAACCGTTAATCCTTGAAATTTTGGAAGATAATCCAGATGAATTCGGCAATTTCGAAATAACATTCCAACAGGATGGTGCTCCTCCACACTATTACGGTGCAGTAAGACGGTATTTGGATGAGGAGTATCGTGGTAGATGGATTGGACGACGAGGTTCAACGGAATGGCCAGCTCGATCACCGTACCTCACACCTTTGGATTTTTTTCTGTGGGGGTACCTCAAATCGAAGGTTTACGCCACTGAACCTGACATTATTGACGTTTTAAAACAACGTATTGTTGCAGAATGTGAGGCTGTTTCCGCAGACACATTTGCAAAAGTACGAGAAGAGTTTAAAAATAGGATATTTCACTGTCAGGAAGTAAATGGAGGTCACTTCGAGCAATTTCTTCAAGTAGATACTGATTCTTAAATCTGTAATTAATATCATACTGAATGGAATTTAAATTTTAATGTTTACTAATGAGCCATTAAAACTGCCATAAACACAAACAAAATTAGTATCATCGAATAGGTTTTTTTGATACCTTTTAAAAGAGGTGTCGCTTGCCGTAGGGTTCCATCTAAAATTATTGGTCACAATGGTCTTGTGACGTCATCTTTGACGATTTCGTCATCTATCATCACTAGTAGGGTTTACAACCTTTAATATTCAGTTAATATTTAACTATTTGCAATTGGAGAAGCTCTTTCTATAGGGAGCAAATCAACTCACTTCGGTAGCACGAGCGTATATGCAAAAAAAACGGAACAAAAAATAATGTGTACCACTCGTGAACATTCTCCGTTGGCGAACATTAGATCAAAGGAAGATTAAAAGAGCCGATAGTCAACGTGGGTTTGAGTGACAGCTGTTTGAGTGACTGCAAGCTAATGATAATGTCTATACGTTGAGACTAATAAACCACCAGTTTCAGGAGGTCTGAGTAAATGAAAGGCAGTAGCGTCTCTGGTCTGGGATCGAAATTGGTTTTAAAATATTTTATAGTTCTGTTGCCTTTTGTTGGAAAATATGGCTTTTTTCGACCATAGGAAAATGAAATTATGATGATCCCATTGCCTATTAATACATACTTCCTCGTTTATGGCATTTTTTTTTCAACATATTTTTAAAATATTTAAATATCTGAATAAAATTAGTTATCTCCGCCTCTGCTGCTCAAAGGATTCCGCCTCAAGACTGGAAAATTTGTTTTTTATGCTTCTGCAATTGTAAATGGTTTGACTATACCTATTTTCCGTACTTTTTGTTACGTTACATGAAAACGTTGCACAGATGCGTTTCGTTTGAAACGTTATAGTTTTCCCAATATCAATTGCAGAAGCATAAAAAAGTCTTGCGGCGAAATCGTGTGAGCAGCAGTGGCGGAGATAACTAATTTTATTTAGATATTTTAAGATTTTAAAAATATTTCATAAATAATGAAAACGAAAAAAAATTAAAGACAAGCTTTTATTTATACAAATACATTAAGAAAGAAAAATTATTTTTTACATTGTTTGATTTAGGTTATTATTATATCCTAAAACGTATTTCGATCGGCACCATAGACGCTACTGGTTTTTAATCTTTCAGAGCTATTAAAACACAAATATAACGCGTGATTTATGACCTCCCATCGTAGAGACACACCTGCCAGCATTATGTCCGACTTGATTGGTCCAGACGAATCGGTTGTACAACCGACAGCCCTCACTCGAGTCCACGTTGACTATCGGCTCTTTTGATCTACCGTTTGCCGACGGAAAGTGTTTACGAGTAGTACAGATTATTTTTCGTTCCGTTTTTTCGCATATACGCTCGTGTTAGCGAAGTGAGTTTTCATTTGCTCCCTATAGAAACAGCTTCTGCAATTGATATTGGATGGACTTTACATGAAAATGTTGCACAGAAGCGTTTTGTTTGATATCGATATTTATGGCATTTTTTGGGAAATACAACTTCGTTATGTTGGATATACAAAATACTATAATGAAAGGTGTAAGTGTACTGCAATACGGTAGAATTGCTATAAAAAAACCAATTGCCTGCCTCAGATAAATACACAATTCATTTGCTCATATTAATTCGAAGGTAACAAACGATACAACCACAACCGGAGATCCAGAGATCGAGTATCGCGCAGAGTGCGTGCCTGGCCGCCGAAGAAGACGAAACCAAGACCTTTCCGAGATGTGCTCGTAGGTTTGAAACCCCAGCCGGCGAAACGGACGGTGTAGAGTTACCACCGGTAAAGTGACACTGGGCGACAAAAAATATCGTGCCAGCGAGCAGCACCGGTGATATGCTCAGGTTAATTTGTCATACGCAGCGGGTAATCCGCGTTTGATTTACCGTGCCACCGTCGAGGTATTCGCTACTTGTGTTTTGATAATTTAGTGGATTTGCATATCGCGGTCGTTAGCATTTTTCGCGTGGTCCGAGGAGAGCACACGGTCGAATAACTTACCGAAACTGCGGAATGCGTGATTGAGTATGTGGCCGGGCACAATCGAATGATTAATTCGGCTGGAGTCATTGTTTTCGCCAGGGACAGTAATATTCCGGCGATATCCCACACAACATTTGTACGTCTTTGATTGCTGAGCTTAACGAAACGAAAAATTGTCCGGAAGAACCGGAAGAATTCAATACGCGCTCAAGATGTCTTTTTTCAGACCTCGTGGTATCGATTATCGCCGAGCCAAGACCGCTGAGACTATGAGGGGATTCATCGAGGTTACTTAATATCATAAATCCTAGGGATTTTATCGCTCAATTTAAAAAAAAATCGAGATTTTTTTTTTTCTCTGATTGACAGCAAATACTAATTTTGCAGACACATATCAATCAGCAAAGTATTACTTTTCCTGCCTAGGCAGCAAAGTAAGGACTTTCCTGTCTAGGCAGCAAAATAACTATTCTCAATGGGAATGAAACATCACTGAAAAAAAGGAATCCCGGGAATTTCCGGTTAAATGAATTCCTGTTTTTTAAACGCAACCATTGTTATTATAACAAAAAAAAAACGTTCTGAGAACAATCTGTACTTGCTATCTAACATGCCGGTTCCGGTTAAAGTGACTTGAGTCGTATGAACAAGAAAAATGGTAAGTATGACAGTAATAAGGAACTTTTAGTTTATGAGGAATATTTCCTGTGAATATAGAATAATGCTCTGCAATATTTACAAGACACGACTGTAAAACATACGTAGGTCGGAACCATAGGTGCAACCGGAATAAAACACCGTGAATGTTACAGGAAATATTTGTACGACTAACAGTATGGACACATTAAATTCAACAGGAATGTTTGGCATTCCTCACAGAAATTCAGATTATTCTACCGGAATAATTCTTGTTCAGCTGACTGTATTTTAATTCATGCAATATATTCCTGTTATCTCTACGATCCACGCTACTGGTGTAACAGCTCAGAACGTTGATTTTACCAGAAGTCCTGTAAATCCCACAATTCAATCCGCTACTCTGGGAAGTACATACGCACCGACGCGGTAACTTGTCATCTTGTCATTCGTGTTCCGTGTTGGTTGTTGGATACCTACGCATAAGCAAGTGCAAGTGATGTGATTGTGAAATGAATTCTGATACTTATTAGAAAAATAGTTATGTCGGCGTCAACTAACTATTTATTCGAGTTGCCCCCTATTGCCTATTTTTTTATGCAAGTAGACGTATGTTATAAAATAAAAAAATGATAACAGAAGTCAAGAAGAAATACATGACTGTTTGCAGTTGATTAAATTATGTCAGTCAAGAAGCAACTTCAAATTGGACACGGTAGGTCTTCTGGTAAATATATTCAGAACCCCTTTAATTGACAATTCATTTGAATTGCTGGATGTGTCAATAATAGAAAAATCTGTATGGTCGATGGTGGGGTCAGAGGCCATCATATGTTTAGAAATACTTACGAGTACCTATGTCGATAAAGCCAGATGTTATTTCCATGCTAGAAAATGTGAACACTTGAAGTATATCATTCCCAGACTAGGTAAACGCTCAAAATCTATTTCAGAAACAGACAAATTTTAAACATATGATGGAATCTGATCACACCATCGGCGACTATACAGATTTTTCCATTATTGACTCATCCAGCAATTGGACTGAATTATCAATTGAAGAGTTCTAAGCATATTTATCGGAAAACCCACCATAAATGCCCAACAAGGAGGTTGCTTCAAAAATGTCACTCTTGAACTTGTTTAAACAATTACAAACAGTCATACCAGTTTGGGGATGGAACTTTTGACGTTATCACACACTATACAGAGTAAACACTTCACCAAAACACAAACTATTACTTTCTCGACGCACGTTTCTTATCATCTCCTGATGACGTTGATGGTCAACGAAACATGCGTCGAAAAAGTAATAGTTCGTGTTTCGGTGTAGTGTGACAAACAGTCATGTACATTTTTTTTGACTTTATTGTCAATTTTAAATTTCATAACCAGAAAGTAATCTTGAAATCGGCTTGACAAATTCTCAGGTCTCTCTGGCTGCTTTAAATAATTGTGTACACATAGTGTACACGTGGTCTTGATACGTGATGAGGATGAAAGGGCTGCAAATAAAACTTTTACCTTTAGTTTAGGTTTATTATTGTTGATTAATATGTTCATCATTATTACTTTTAGTTAAAAAATTATTCCGTAAATCCAATATTTTATCCATGATTACGACCTTGCAGTACTTCTTATATGGCAAAACCGTAATCGTGGTAAAATATTGGAATTCGGAAAGGCACCAAATATCTTTTTTTTCGTTTTTCTTTTGTAACATTTATTCCAAACAAAATATTGATTTTTCATTAAAAACAAATTTAAACTTAAACATTCTAATTTCATATTTTTTATACCCTACCTATATGAGAAGTGTATACTCTGTTTGATGGGTATTGTTCTATTACATATCTTTTATTGTAGTTGTAATTGTCTACCTGGGTTATTCCTCAGTTTGTATTCATTTGCTGATTGGGGATTGTAACAATATATTGTTAATCTTAATACAATAGCGGGCACCCACCCCTAGAGGGAGTTAGCCACTGAAAATAATTTCAGTCTTTTAAAGCATAGCGAACCATATAAACAAGTTAAATAATCATTTTTCACAGCTGCATAAAGTTTGCTGTTATTTAAAGGTTACATTTTTCAGTGTTTGACTTTCCCTAGAACAAATTGTAAGAGTGTAGACAGTAATTCCGTAATGAAATTCGCTATATGTGTCCGGAATCAGGAAAATTTCTTTTTATATGTATTATGGAGTGTCTCCATACTGGTATTCAACGAATGTCTCTCTAATTCGTTAGAATTATGTTGAGATACTCTATAATAAATATATGGAAAATTCTCCCCTGATTCCAGACACATATTCGCAAATAACTTTTTAAACAGAATGCGTTACAAAAATTACAAAATATCACTTGAATACTGACAGGAAGTAACTCAAATTACAACAATGCTCCACGGTAGACTTAACCGGAAACTTCCAGTAAAATTTGCGAAAAATAATATTAGGATGCAAGATAGGCTAAAAATTCTTACGCATTCGTGATCAGGACATCAACTTAAGTAATAATCCATATTTTCACCGAAAAATTTTCAGTTCTGAAAAATCCGAATTTGTCTCACTCTTCATGGAAACACTCCCGTACCGATTTTTGCGAAAAATAATATAATGGGAAAGATAGGCTCGAAATTCTTACGGATTTGTGATCAGGACATCAAGTTTAGTAAAATTCAATGGAAAAAAATATCAACTTCAGATGGAAATTACTGTCAAAACTATGTAGTTGATTAAATAGGAAATGCAAGAAATTCCAGTTAAATACTAGGTAAGTACAGGAAATTCATGTAAAAGCTCAGGTTATAAGTTTCGAATACAACTATCTAGTACTGTAATATATGAACGAAAGTTCTTTAATTCGACGGAAAATTCCTGTTAAGTCGATACTACAGTTCCGGTATGAGTAAAGTAATTCCTGTTTTGGTTTAGTGTTAATTACTGGAAATTCTTGTAAAAACTGAAGTTCGAAGCTTCGAATACAACTATCTAGTTTGTTTATTAAACAAGAAATTCCTGTAAAATCGAAATAACAGCTCCGGTAAAAGTAAGGTAGATCATTAAAATAACTGAAAAATTCCAGTTAAATCAATGTAACGATTCTGTAAATAATAAATCATATTCCGATTTTTGTCACATCATTATTTTCCTGTTGAAATGGCAAACTGCAGTTTGGTTGCATTAACTAATCTAAAACTTGTTATTTCCAGAGGAATTAAAAGACCGGAATTGTCACGTACAATTAACAAATATTCCTGCTGTCGCTTATATAGGGGGAATTTCCTGTAGAATTCGCCGAATTCCTGTTGTATATCCTGGTAAATTTCTTTGCGTGATTTGACATTTTTTGACAAAAAAAATATTCATTAGCAATTATTACATAATACTTTTAGCAATAATTTAAAAAACATATTTTTAGTTGTTATTAACATTGATAGTAAAATTACCACACTTTTGAATAAATAGGCCACCTTTTCTTTCCTCAGATATCGTTCTCTTTACATTCACTATATTACCAGTTTGATTCGCCTCATAAGTAGTTCCTACATTTGTCAAAACTTTTTCACAAATACTGGTTTTACTTGCCATTGAATGCTCAATGTACCCTTTTGTTATAGTTGAGGATTTCCACCCACCATATCTTTTCAATAATTGTTATGTCACCTCCTGAATTTACAAGTAAAGTGACAGAACTTCTACGGAGGCAGTGTCCCGTTATATTCTTTAGCAGTCGGCAACTTTAAATAGACAGCTATTTCTTGAGGTATTTCACCCAAGTTATGGATACCAACAAATTGCTTTACGGATTTACCTTCTACGTATTTAAAAAAAAATCTTGTCTTTTAATTCAGCAGGCCGAAGAGCTATATATTTTCTAACAACATCTAAATATTCCATTATTACGAAAGACCTCGAATTCTTCGTCTTCGTGTTCAATAGGGATACCAATAGTTTATTGTTCATATCTTCAATATTTTCTTACTTTAAATTCAATGGTTCGTCGCAGCGACATGCATCCGCAATTTCAAAACTCAATACAACCTAAAAGAATGGATTATAAGTATTTTCACTTTATCGTATAAATATCTTATTTAAAACTTCTTTGCCTTGTAGCCTTCAGATGCCCGTTTTAAATATGCCCTCAACTTGAAATATCTTCCTATATCTAGGCCATTTTTAACATTCATAGTTGCCTTCAACATGGAATATACAGACCAAAGTGTAGAACTCTTCATTGTTTTAGATAATCTAGCAGAATAAGCAAGTAATACATTCTCCGAAAAAGTCTTCGCATTTTTCTCCATGCAATAATCCATAAATCGTTTATAATTTCCTTCACATTTCATCCGAGACTTCTCCGGCAACAAATTTAACTCAATATTTTTTGACACCCCTTATTTCTGGAGGAGTAAGTACTTCTAAGTCGCTATCACTGTCCATAATATAAATATACCAATATTTTTCCACAAAACTGTCAGAAATTTCATAAGTTGTCAAACTATAATTATTATGGACATATACGTTTCCATAGCAACCAACCATTCCAACAATTGCGATTTCTATCAAATTTTGTTTTAATTTATCACTACAGGAAAAATAAAAAGATTGTGGGAATTGTAATAATTTGCAAATACAATATCCTACATATATCATTATAAACAATCGGAGAAAAAATTATATGTTCAACTCGGCAGCAAAGTAGATTGACTGCCTTAGCTGAATTCCTAGCCTCGCTACGCTCGGCTATGAACTATCAGTCGCGGCAGTCAATCTACTACTTTGCTGCCTAGTAAAACAAATAACTATTGCCTGGAAATTTTTGTGAGTGCGGTTTGCGGTCTTATTATCTGATTAAACCACGAAAGCGTTTTCATACCGTTTCTCTATAAGTTTGTGGTAAAGTTTAACCGGACATCTGTGCTGATTTTTTTGTTTTTGTTGTTTTGGATCAACTCTTAGTAAACTTCCTAGGGTTGAACATTGACTCACAATTATCCTGGAATGACTCTATTTCCAATAAATTACCCAAACATTGTTTCGTTATTTGGAATCAATATCTTACTATGCCTATGTTCAATCAAATCTAAATAAATAAATAATTTTATTGCATTTTAACATTGCAGAAATGTACAAGCTAGTCACAAACAAGAAAGTATACCAACTAAAGGGTATAACGGTTTAGATAGTCATCAACTGAATATGGCTCCAAATCGAGGAGAAATTTCAGGAGTGGCTTCTTTAATGAATTAAAGTCATTCACCTCTTTCAGAGGTGGTGGTAAATTGTTGAAAAATTTGATAGAACAGTATAGAGCGCTCCTCTCAACACAGGACAGCCTATAAGCACGCACGTTATAATTGTTGTGTCTTGTGTTGTGTGAGTGCTGTATTCTGTATTCATAAAAATAGTGTTTATTCAAGAATACAAACTTAATACTTTCAAATATATATAATGCAGGTACCGTGAGTATTTCTAACTGTTTGAAAAGACCTCTGCAGGAAACTAGATGTCCAAGTTCTTGTATTATGCGAACTGCTCTTTTTTGGATTTTGAAAACTCTCTCAGCATCACTACAGGCACCCCATAGAATGATACCATAGCGAGCAAGAGAATAGAAATTGGAGTAATAGAAAGATTTGACAATGTTGCTATTTGCATTTTTAACTAACACCCTGATGGCATAGCAGGTCTGACTCAGCTTTGAGCATAGGTGGTTCATATGGTAGTTGAACTTTAGGGTTTCATCTATGATAATACCTAACGTTCTGATACTTTTTGAAAATGGGATTTTGTGTCCGTTCAGAACTATGTCATGAGGTGTAGGCCAATACTGATTTACTTTGAACATGACAATATTAGTTTTACCTGGATTCATTACCAGTCTAGAGTTGGAGAACCAGTTTTCTGCAGCTGTCATTAGAGAATTCGCATTAGAAATGAGTTCTGGATAGACAGGTGCTGTGGGAAAGAGTGTGCTGTCATCAGCATAGGTAATTATAGTATTATTTTGGTCAGTAAGTGATGCAAGGTCGTTTAAAAAAATTATAAATATCAAGGGGCCTAGGACGCTGCCCTGTGGCACTCCCATAGACACATCCATGGGCTCCGACCGTACATAGTTACCTACATTATCTCTAATCTTCACAGAGTGCTTTCTTTCTTGTAAGTAGGATGCAAACCATTTTAAAGCGGTGCCTCTAATACCATAGTATTCAAGTTTAGTTAGAAGGATTGTAAAGTCTATGCAGTCAAAGGCCCTGGACAAGTCCAAAAAAATGACACAGGCTATATTTCGACAATCTAGAGAATTATATATTTTATTAGTGAGTTCGAATAATGCTGTTTCAATACTCCTGCCTCCAAGAAAACCATGTTGGCTGTTATTGAAAAGATTTTGATTTTTGAAGAAAGTAACAATTTGTATAGATACAGCAATTTCAAAAAACTTTGAGAAAGCGCTGAGCAAACAGATTGGCCTGTAATTATCGAAAGACTCGGGGTCGCCTTCCTTCAAGCAGGGCTTGATTATGGCAAACTTCAGGTTTTCGGGGAAAACTCCAGATTTGAGTGATGTATTTATAATATGGCATATGGACTCAACGATGTAGACAAAACACTTCTTCAGTAGGAATGTTAAAATGTCATCGTATCCAGAGCTTCTCTTGCCCTCCATTTCATTCATTATAACAACCAATTCTTGTGATGTGACTGGAGAAAAAGAGAAACTATTATAGTTGTGGGGAATATTACATGTATATTCATGTTGAAGTGGTAGTTTATCAGCAATTAGGTTGATTGCTTTTTGGTTGAAAAAATCGTTCATTAAATTTGCTCCTTCGACGGAGTTTTCGAAAGTTGGCTGATCATTCTTGACTTTTTTGCGACCTGTTAGCTCACTGATTATTTGCCAGGACGTTCTTGATTTATTATTTGACTTAGCCAGTCTTTGCTCATGATATTTATTTCTTTCTTGCCTTAGAAGTTTAGTGTATTTGATATGTGCAACTTTGAAATTAATTTTATACTTTGGGAAGTCGAGAGACAGCATTTGATAAATTTGCATTTCATTTTTGGCTGCCAGTAGTTCTTACTTTGGAAAATAACTTTAGTTTTTTTCTCTTTTACTTTCTTGGGAGGGAAATGTTTGTTGAAGTATAGTAGAAATGTGTTTATAAATATATTATACTTGGAGTCAGTCGAAACAGCATTATATACATTTCCGAAACGTTCATCTTTTAGATCAGTACAGAAATTGTTGATCGCAACATTCGAGAAGAATCTTGTTTTGTCACAGTGTGGAATTACATCACTTTGTATATTAAATGTTAGTACCTGCGCGGTATGATCAGATATACAAGTTTCTAAAATCCTAATTGATTCAGTTTCGTTCTTAGAATATGTAATAATGTTATCTAGACATGTTTTGCTTTCTTTACGAGTAACTTGCATCACTCTCGGAAAAGCATCATATGATTCGAGTATATTCATGAATTCATTTGAAGAGCTTGATCCCCCCAATAAGTCAATATTGAAATCGCCCGTTATATAGAAATTATTGTTTCTTCTTGACAGAATATAAAGCAGTTTTGTAATTTTGGAGAAAAATATTTCAACATCACCGACAGGAGAGCAATAAATACACACAACAAAGAATTTATGCTTACATACTAAGAATTCTGCGGCACAGCACTCAAAATCTCTGCACTCAGAAAGGTCATTCAGTTCATTCAGTTCCTTCGATACTTGCACTTTGAAGTTTGAGTCACAATATATGCTCACCCCACCATGTTGACCAGGCGGGCGACAGTAACATGATATTAGTTTCAGATTTGAAATACCTAATGAATTAAGTTGGTCATAAGTTTGCCAGTGTTCAGATATGCACAATATTTTGCGACCATGTATGTTCTCTAGGACTGCACATAGCTCATTGACACAGTTTCCAATGCTTCGGACGTTGTGATGAACTAGAGAGATGCACTCGGAAGCTTCTGTTCTTGGGCTTAGATCATGTTTTGATTTGTGTTGTGTAGGTTGCGATTTTCCTAAAAATTGCGTCGTTGATAGCTGTGGTATTTCCTGAACTCAAAGCGTTTGTATGCCATACTTTCTGGCCAGGTTGTTGGTTTATAAATTTCCTCTTTGAGGTTATATTTTATACCAAACATGAAGAATTTACTTTGAGATTCCTCAGTGGGAAGTTCTTTTATTACCAAGTCTGCGCTTTTGAACACATCTTGCTCTTTTATATACTCGGAGATTTTATCTTCTGTGACATGGCGTTTGACGCGGTGCAGATAAAGCCATACTTTCCTTTCAACACCAAAGTCATCCGCTGTGTCAATCTCTCCAATGGTGGCTTTTACTGGTTTCCTTTTTCGATATGACACTTTTTTTTAACCGTCGTCGACAGGATTGGGAGTATCGTTGTTGTTATAAATAATTTGATTCATCAATTCCCGCTGAGCACTTGCGATGTTTTCCATTTGAGATAATTGTGTTTGTTTTGGTTGTATCTGGTTGGTTTGTTGAGTTGGCAACCATGTGTTTTGCGAAATTTCCGTGACTGGTGGTATGTTGGACCCTGAGTCAATTTCTTTTTTTGTATGTGCCATCTGTTTTGACGGGTTTTTGTTTGTTTTGTTTGCCGATTTATCAGGGAATTTTTTATTTGGACCAAATTCAGATAGTTGGTGTATTTTTTGTTGCAAAAACTCATTGTTTTGCTTTAGGAGTTTATTATTATCGAGAAGCAGATTGTACTTTTCGTTCTTTTCTTGGAGTAGTTTTCTCAGCATTTTATTTTCCCAGTTTAGATTTTCACTGTTAGTTACCTTAGGAGAGTCCACGTTATCGTCTTGGGTGCCGTTTTTGAGGTTTGCGCATTCATAGCACTTAATTCTGGTGTCACATATTTTAACACATTTGAGTTTTTTGGTAGTTGCACATGAGTGATGAAATAAACTTCCACACTTGACACAGACTAATATTTTGGTAGACTTCTTCGGGCAACACTTGAAGAGTTTTTCTGTAAACGTATCTTCATTAATTTCACAGAGCGCATCTTCTGGCTGATCGCCAGACGCCGCCATCTTGAATAATGATTGCTTAGTCTGCTACGGTAACTGCAGTAGATTGAATGATTTGTTGATTTTCGAAAAAAAAAAAAAATTAAGGACCATGGGATTAAAAAAATATCGTGATTCTTGTAAGCAGTTATTTATTGAATTACGGATTCTAACTGTGATATCCATGTATATTTTGAATTGGGTTACTTACATTAAGAAACCCTTCCACGAGTTAGATCGTTAGAAATATCGAAATTGAGTCTAAATCTCTTCTGGGGTTAACCTGAGTGACATACTCTGCGCGCCAGGGGCGATGGATAGAACGATTTTTGCGAAAAATAATATTAGGTGGCAAGATAGGCTCAAAAGTCTTACGGATTTGTGATCAGAACATCAACTTCAGTGACAATCCATACTTTTTCTGAAGAATTTTCAGTTCTGAAAAATCCGAATTTGTTTCACTTTTCATGGAGTCATCCCCGTATCTTCCGTAATTATGGGAGTACAATTCTGAAATTCTCACGATCGGTAGATATACCAAAGATGAGTCTAAATCTCTCCTGGGGTTAACCTGAGTGACATACACTGCGCGCCTGGGGCGATGGATAGAACGATTTTTGCGAAAAATAATATTAGGATGCAAGATAGGCTAAAAACTCTTACAGATTCGTGATCAGGACATCAATTTTAGTGACAATCCATATTTTCCGGAAAAATTTTCAGTTCTGAAAAATCTGAATTTGTCTCACTTCTCATGAAAACACCCCCGTACCGATGTTTGCGAAAAATAATATAAGGGGAAAGATAGGCTCGAAATTCTCACGGATTCGTGATCAGGACATCAAGCTTAGTAATAATCCATATTTTCACTAAAAAAAATTCAGTTCTGAAAAATCCGAATTTGTCTCACTATGGAAACATCCCCATATCTTCCGTAATTATTGGAGTAACATTCTGAATTTTTTTCGATCGTTAGTTATATTCACCTGCAAAGTTCAAAAAATAAAAATAAGCATTGGCTGCAAGTGAATACAATTATCTCGCAGCTCCTTTTAATCTAGGATGTTGTTCCCTATGAAATATTTTACCTTCATACTATTTATCACCCTGAAATTATTTTATCACTTCCGTTTAAGCATACAATTCAATCTGTTCATCTTTGATGTGGTTTGAATATGATTCGTATATCTATTGTGCTCTGGCTCTTACTCATACCAATATTTTTATTTTTTTACTCAATGTTTGATATTTATATATACCTTCGTGTGCCTACCTTTTTTTATGTATTTATTTTCAGTGTACTGATTTGTTCAGGAATTTATATCATCATTCAATGGTTTTGATAGAATTTTATTTTTGTGTCTTTTCTTACTCCTTTTCATGTGTATACCAATGTCCTTCCTTTTCTTTTTCATTTTATATATATATATATATATATATATATATACATTTATAGGATAGTTATCTAATTTAAGTTTTATATACATACATATCTCCTCGTACATTCTTTTTATACAGTGCGCGTCAATATTATGGAACAAATTCGATATTTCGCAAGCCATGTACTTTTGACAAAAATCCTAAAATAGGTCGATTTTTATTTTGAAATGTCGATTTTTTTATGTATATTCTAAAGAGGTTATGTCACTGGTTTTGACATGGTGACGTAATCGGTATTTTTTTTAAATTTGAATAGATGTCTTGTGATACCTCATCTGAAAGGCCTTCCAATACTGCATTCAATGATAATAATTAATTAGATATTTTTTTACAGGGTGAACAAAAATTAATATTTCATTTCAATAAGAGAATAACTTTATATCCAACAAAATAGAACAGTTAAATAAGATGTTCGAAATGCCATCCACCAGTCTCTTGACAATAAGCAAATCTACGGACACATTCCTCTTGCACATTGCGAATAACTTCCGGAGTAATTCTGTTAATTTCGATCCTAATTCGATTTTTCAACCCTTGTAGCTTTTGCGGCCTATCTACATAGACCTTCAATTTCGAATAACCCCACAAGAAAAATCTAGGGGCGTAAGATCTGGAGATCTTAGGGGCCACTCTATCGGTCCGCGTCTACCAATCCACCTCCTAGGAAAACAGTTATTCAAAAACTCTCGAACATCACGTGCATAGTGCGGGGGTGCACCATCTTGTTGCAACCAAATACTTTCATTTGGTGAGTTAGGATTGTTGGAGTTTGGAAAATTATATTTTTTTTATTATTACATTATCATTATGAAATTCTTGTATTGTCATCGGTCCTTGATATGTGTGACAAATTTCAGATTATTCGGAAGATTGGAAGTGGGTGAATATTTACTTCCAAGATTCTATTACATTGTGAGTTATTTAGTTACAAGTAAAGATAATAAAAGCGTGTTAAAAAATGCAAAATTTTACTTTTTTGAGCCAAGGCTCTAATCCCTCAGACTGCTCTGGCAGACTAGTGAGTCAGTGCTCTACTACACCAATGGATCCTTTCCAAATATTAATAGTTAGCTATTTCCTAGTCTAAAATGGAAACAAAAGGCAATCACAAATTAATGCCATAATAGGCAAGAAAAATCGAATTTAAACGGTTTTCTTCACATAAAGGATTCAATATAAAATTGAACCAGAGAAAGGTAGATCTCAGGTGAAAAACAACTACTTTCCTGGCAAATACCACGCAGAACGTTGAATGATATTCACCTGAAAATCCATGCATACTTCCATATAATATCAATGGACATTGAATGCAAATGTTTCTTTCTGATAAGCTCGATTATGTTTAATTTATGTCGTGTTCACCTAACAATCCGCATACCGGTTTCAGGCTTCTTGGCCCTCATCAGTACGGAATAGTCAACCAGCCAAAGGTCCAAAGAACTCTGGCTGAAGTGAGACACAACGTAAACAAACATCATCGATCTTGTAACACCTATATAGGTACGCCGGAAAAGATGAACTTTAACTGGCGGTACCTAGTGACAGAAAGAAACACTCGAAAATCTCCACCTCGATAGGTTTCTAAGTAAAGATTCCTTCTCAGTAGGAGTGCAAGCCCGTCTAGCATATAGTGAGAGATAAGTGCCATGTGAAGTGGAATGAATAGAAAAATCGAATTTAAACGGTTTTCTTCACATAAAGGATTCAATATAAAATTGAACCAGAGAAGGTAGATCTCAGGTGAAAAACAACTACTTTCCTGGTAAATACCACGCAGAACGTTGAATGATATTCACCTGAAAATCCATGCATACTTCCATATAATATCAATGGACATTGAATGCAAATGTTTCTTTCTGATAAGCTCGATTATGTTTAATTTATGTCGTGTTCACTAACAATCCGCATACCGGTTTCAGGCTTTTGTAGCCTCATCAGTACGGAATAGTCAACCAGCCAAAGGTCCAAAGAACTCTGGCTGAAGTGAGACACAACGTAAACAAACATCATCGATCTTGTAGCACCTATATAGGTACGCCGGAAAAGATAAACTTTAACTGGCGGTACCTAGTGACAGAAAGAAACACTCCGAAAATCTCCCACCTCGATAGGTTTCTAAGTAAAAGATTCCTTCTCAGTAGGAGTGGCAAGCCCGTCTAGCATATAGTGAGAGATAAGTGCCATGTGAAGTGGAATGAATAGAAAAATCGAATTTAAACGGTTTTCTTCACATAAAGGATTCAATATAAAATTGAACCAGAGAAAGGTAGATCTCAGGTGAAAAAAGTCAAAAGTCACTAGGTACCGCCAGTTGAAGTTTATCTTTTCCGGCGTACCTATATAGGTGTTACAAGATCGATGATGTTTGTTTACGTTGTGTCTCACTTCAGCCAGAGTTCTTTGGACCTTTGGCTGGTTGACTATTCCGTACTGATGAGGGCCAAGAAGCCTGAAACCGGTATGCGGATTGTTAGGTGAACACGACATAAATTAAACATAATCGAGCTTATCAGAAAGAAACATTTGCATTCAATGTCCATTGATATTATATGGAAGTATGCATGGATTTTCAGGTGAATATCATTCAACGTTCTGCGTGGTATTTGCCAGGAAAGTAGTTGTTTTTCACCTGAGATCTACCTTTCTCTGGTTCAATTTTATATTGAATCCTTTATGTGAAGAAAACCGTTTAAATTCGATTTTTCTATTCATTCCACTTCACATGGCACTTATCTCTCACTATATGCTAGACGGGCTTGCCACTCCTACTGAGAAGGAATCTTTTACTTAGCAACCTATCGAGGTGGGCGATTTTCGGAGTGTTTCTTTTCTGTCACTAGGTACCGCCAGTTAAAGTTTATCTTTTCCGGCGTACCTATATAGGTGTTACAAGATCGATGATGTTTGTTTACGTTGTGTCTCACTTCAGCCAGAGTTCTTTGGACCTTTGGCTGGTTGACTATTCCGTACTGATGAGGGCCAAAAAGCCTGAAACCGGTATGCGGATTGTTAGGTGAACACGACATAAATTAAACATAATCGAGCTTATCAGAAAGAAACATTTGCATTCAATGTCCATTGATATTATATGGAAGTATGCATGGATTTTCAGGTGAATATCATTCAACGTTCTGCGTGGTATTTGCCAGGAAAGTAGTTGTTTTTCACCTGAGATCTACCTTTCTCTGGTTCAATTTTATATTGAATCCTTTATGTGAAGAAAACCGTTTAAATTCGATTTTTCTATTCATTCCACTTCACATGGCACTTATCTCCCATAATAGGCAAGTTAGTGTCAAAAAAATGTCAGTTGAAATATCAACAAATATTCTTCACAAATTCTAAGTGAAAAGGTTCTAAAAGTAAACTATGGCTACTTTAAGTGAAACCCAACGCATATAAATTTTAATTTTTATTGGATGCGGAGATAGAACCAGAACTCAGCAAGAGGTATGCGACTTGTTCAATGCGAAGTATACAAATAGACCTATCAGTCGTTCAACAGTCAGTAAGATTGAGAAAAAATTTAGAGAAACTGGTCATGTCAAACATATTCCGAATGCTGGACGTCCTAAAATAAAAGAAAACGTGAAACTTGATGTTCTATTGGGTGTAGAGAATTATCCGCACAATACTTCACGACAAATTGCAGCAGACCTTGACATATCCCAAAGTTCTGTATTACGTATTCTAAAAGCAGAAAAGTACCATCCATACAAAGTACAGCTACATCAACAACTCAATGATGATGATCCCGATCGCCGTGTAGAGTTCTGTGAAATAATGCAGGATTTGTGTAACCGCAATCCACGTTTTATAAAACAAATTCTGTTTTCCGATGAGGCTACGTTTTGCCTAAAAGGTTCAGTAAATCGTCAGAATTGCAGATATTGGAGTAGGGATAAGCCTCACTGGATGATGGACGGGCATACTCAATACCCTCAGAAAGTCAATGTTTGGGCAGGGATAATAAACGACAGGATTATTGGCCCGTATTTTTTCGAAGGAAATCTCATAGGGGAGCGTTACTTGGAATTTTTGAGAAATGAACTCATACCAAGCCTTGCCGATATTTTTCCAAACGCCAACAATCCTAACTCACCAAATGAAAGTATTTGGTTGCAACAAGATGGTGCACCCCCGCACTATGCACGTGATGTTCGCGAGTTTTTGAATAACTGTTTTCCTAGGAGGTGGATTGGTAGACGCGGACCGATAGAGTGGCCCCCAAGATCTCCAGATCTTACGCCGCTGGATTTTTTCTTGTGGAGTTATTTGAAATCGAAGGTCTATGTAGATAGGCCGCAAAATCTACAAGAGTCGAAAAATCGAATTAGGATCGAAATTAACAGAATTACTCCGGAACTTATTCGGAATGTGCAAGAGGAATGTGTCTGTAGATTTACTAATTGTCAAGAGACTGGTGGATGGCATTTCGAACATCTTATTTAACTGTTCTATTTTGTTGGAAATAAAGTTATTCTCTTATTAAAATAAAATATTAATTTTTGTTCACCCTGTAAAAAAATATCTAATTAATTATTATCATTGAATGCAGTATTGAAAGGCCTTTCAGATGAGGTATCACAAGACATCTATTCCAATTTAAAAAAATTACCGATTACGTCACCATGCCAAAACCAGTGACATAACCTCTTTAGAATATACATAAAAAAATCGGCATTTTAAAATAAAAACTTACCTATTTCAGGATTTTTGTCAAAAGTACATGGCTTGCGAAATATCGAATTAGTTCCATAATTTTGACGCGCAGTGTATATACATTTATATGATGGTTATTTAATTTAAGTTTTATATACATAAATATCTCGTACACTCTTTTTTATATACACATACTGTAACTACTTCCATATCGTATTTTAAATTTTATAATTATTACTTTTATACTAAAATAAGTTTTATACAATGGAATTTTTTTTGCAGACCATTTTAGACACTATAATGTGAGCGAGTCTACCATGATAAAATCAATACTCCACATACAAGTAGTTTCCACTACTTCTGTGGTATTGTTTTTACATGTTTGTTCATTTATATGTAACTAAATGCCATGTCTATTTTCTGAGATTGAATAAACTTCTTCTTCTTCATAGTGTAGAAACTGCCCAGAGACAAGCTCTTCGAGAGCTTTTTTGGGCCAATCTGCTTATTTACCATATGAAAAAAGAACTGTGTACTCTACTATTTTATATATTTGTACTTATGATGGTGAATAAAAAAAAAATATATCGTCGATTAGTATGTCACTCAGATTAACCCCAGGAGAGTTTTAGACTAAACTTTGGTATAACGATCGTGATAATTTCAGAATTCTACTCTGATAATTACGGAAGATACGGGGGTGTTTCCATGAGAAGTAAAACAAATTTGGATTATTCAGAACTGATTTTTTTTTTAGAGAAAATATGGTTTATCACTAAAGTTGATGTCCTGATCACGAATCCGTAAGAATTACGAGCCTATCTTTCCCCTTATATTATTTTTCGCAAAAATCGGTAAGGGAGTGTTTCCATCGTCCCTGGCGCGCAGTGTATGTCACTCAGATTAACCACAGAAGAGATTCAGACTCATCCTTGGTATATCTAACGATCGTGAAACTGACAGAATTCTACCCCAATAATTACGGAAGATATGGGGGCGATTCCATAGGAAGTGAGACAAATTCGGATTTTTCAGTACTGAACATTTTTCAGCGAAAACATGGATTGTTACCAAAGTTGATGTCTTGATCACTAATCCGTAAGAATTTTGAGCCCATTCTGCCCCCTAATATTATTTTTCGCAAAAATCGGTATATCCATCGCCCCTGGCGCGAAGTGTATGTCACTCAGGTTATTTTGACTCATCCTCGGTATATCTAACGATCGTGAAAATTTCAGAATTCTACTCTAATAATGAGGGAAAATCCGTGGGTGTTTCCATGAGAAGTGAGACACACTGTATATCCTATTTCCAAACTCCTCCGCCACAGTAAAAGGTATTTTATTCCTGATAATACTTTTCGTTATATTATATCAAATTGACGTGCCACATATTCAATGTAAATCATTAATCAAACTACGGCATAAAAAAAACATAAGAAATTATGTCCAAAAAAGGATATAATCATCTAAACACACGTTATATAGAAATATCTTCAGAGTATTCCCACTCAACGATAACATTCGACTCGTATTCGCAAAGATATCCTACCGCTCATGTATCATTTCAAATTTCCCGCAAGCAGAATAGCAGTTCGTGTCCCTTAAAAGATTCCCAAGTCCGGATTAAAATATCTCATGAAATAGTTTGGCATTTTAATAATAGTGGGCTCTCCATTATTTTTGCCTTTTGTTGACAGTTTTGTATTTGAATTTATTTGATAATAAAAAATCTCGTAAGGTTGATTTAGAACCCTTGGTAAGAATATCTTTAAATGTGAGTAAATAATACCTGGCCACCATACTTTCAGTACTAATGGGCTATTAACGAGATTATAGCGATAATGGTATATTTATGGTTACAAAATAAATTACCTACCAGATTTGGAAAACAAGACTGTTTAAAGAACTGACCGCTTTCCAATTTCAGAAATAAAAGGGGGAAAGTTGAACAACATTTAGTCATTACCTACCTAATATTCGGTTGTGTCAGTTGTGTCTATTCGATTTTTGTGTCGCGGAAAATGTGGCGTCCATGGGCATCCTGAAGCTAGAACTTCAACTGGTGATCGTAGTACCACTAGTCGACAAATGTTACACCCTCATGGGAAACAAATTATATTAAATGTTTATACTCTCCTTCTGGAACGAGGAATGTCCAAGGATCAAGTTGTGCAAGAAAGTGCTTCTTCAACAAAAACACCGTATTCCACTGTGTTTAAAATAGTAAGTAACCCTATTTTAAAAAGAAAGAAACGAAAATACTCTGGCGGTTCAAGGAAACTAAATGGCTGTGATGTAGATATAATTCGAAGAACAATATAGGCCTTGTATAAAGAGCAAATTGTGCCTACATTAGATATTTTAATGCAACGGCTCAAAAAGAATGAAACTGCTATCCATGCAAAGAGACTTTAAGGAAGTCTCTTTCACAAAACGGATTTAAATTTAAAAAACTCATTAGTAGCAGAAAAATCTTGATGGAATCTGTGCGCCTTAAGAAATAGAGATTTCAATATATATTGGCAATAAACGAATTTAGAGAATATGGTAGAACATTAGTGTATTTGGATGAAACTTGGTTCGATACACACGATATTCCAAACAAAAGTTGGGTAGACTCATCTGACTTGTGCCAAACTAATAAAGGAAAATGCATAACAATAATTCACGCAGGAACCAAAAATGGTTTTATACCAAATGCGTTGTCTTTATCGGCAACGAGTATTAAGGACTCTTTAGTCGATAATCATGATGATACTACAGCCGAATTATTTGAAGACTGGTTCCAAAATAAACTCATACCAAATATTCCACCCAACAGTATTATCGTCATGGACCACAGTCGAAGACTAGATAAAGCACCATGTTCAAATGACACCAAAGCCCACTATACAAGAATATATGTTAAATAGTGATATGTTCTATGAGGAGAAGTACACAATAAACAGTTACTAGAAGTTTTACGCAGTTATTCGATAAAAAAGAAATATTTTTGTGATTCATTGGCTGCAAGCTTGGGACATACGGTGCTCAGACTTCCTCCTTATCACTGTATGTTTAACCCAATTGAACATATATGGCATCAGCTTAAGTCAGGAAATAATACTTCTCCAACCTTAAGTTCAACTGTGGTAGATCTTATGCAAAGATAAACTGCAAACATTCCTGATAGCAGCTGGGCCAAGTGTGTTTTCCCATATTAAAAAGGTGGAAAAGTCATATATGGATATAGAAAAAATTCCCAAAAAAAAGTTTATTATCAATTTGGATGACGACAGTGAAAGTGAAACTGATCTTCGTGAGGAATTTTGTTTATAAATAACTTTTATCGAGAAACTGAACTTTTTATTAAGTATAAAGTTTGACATTCAACATTAATTAGATATAGCATATATTATCATATATCATATATAAATAAACAATATTCAATTATATTCAAGCGATTTTTCTTAATAATTATCTTAACCCAATATCATTATACCTACCAATAAAACAAAATTTAATGGCTAGGGCAGGTACAACACTGCGTAGAATCCACCGCCTGCTGATAACTTCAAGAGGTTGGTGATTTACGACCTTTTTAGATTTCTGGTCACACCATACATCTTCGGAATCGTATGAGCAAGGGCTAGATGCTTGTCAGACAGACTCGTATATAACAGAAAGAGACAGATAGAAAGAGAAAGTCGCATGGAGGGGGCATAACGATTTTTTCTCACGTGACGATTTCTACCAGTCAATACCTACGGCAAGCCCCGTAAAGGAACTTCGTTCCAAAAACTAAAATGTTGGATAATATTTTTGAAAGAAGTAGATGGAGAATTCGGAAGGAGTAGTAATGAAGAATTAGAAGAGATGTTCAAAAAAAATTGTGAGAATTCGAAAACACGATGGCGAGGACACATACCGAGGGTGTTGAGATAAAACAAAGGGAGGAGGGAAGAGAATAAGAGGACGCCACAAAAAAACAAGGTTGAAGGAATAGACTTTATGAAATTTCTCCCACGACAAGAGAGGATATGGAGAATAGATCTTGATACATGTAGGTTTGAGTTTTGAAAAAAAAAATTGTTTTCGAAAAAGAAAGTCGACAACAAAACGAGACTTGTTGAAGAACGTATAAGTATGCACAATTGCAGTATTTCGCCCTTACTGGCGTGACAACGACCCATGTGAAATCACTCGGTTGACCATGTGAACCGTTTCGAGAGATTCCCATGGTCGGAGGCCCGGAATATATCAGGCCCGGCTTCCGGTTCCGGGCAGGTGACCGCGTGAGCGCCTCTTCGGCTGGTCGGGGAACCACGCTTGATGGTGCAGAGAACCCACCCGCGCCTGCTCTGATCTAATTGCGACCTGAATTAATATCTGGTTGTCATTTGTTTTGATTTCGCACACGACATGCTAGATGTACCGAGTGTGTGACTGCACGCATCACTGGACGGAAAAATATCGGACAGGAAAACAGGTGACTTTGTGGGTAATTTACGTCGGATTTGGTTATACTTATGAGTTGTTGGAATTTGTGTATCGATAAATTAGGATCTTATCGAAAAAAATTGCTACACTATACATTAAACATTCTGGTTCTCTAGATTTAATCTAGTTCGTTTATTATTTTGTGATATACAGTGCTTCTCAAAAGTCCTCTCCCCCCCTCTTATTTTTGGAACGATTATACATAAACAAGTGAAATTTGGAAACTGAATATTGAAGGTTGTAAACTTCCCTATTAGTGATGATAGATGACGAAATCGTCAAAGATGACGTCACAAGGCCATTGTGACCAATAATTTTAAATGGAACCCTACGGCAAGCGACACCTCTTTTAAAAGGTATCGAAAAAACCTATTCGATGATACTAATTTTGTTTGTGTTTATGGCACTTTTGGCAACTCGCTTTTAAGAAACGCAAAGCTGTGATGAATTGAATCAGTTAATACTGAAATTCCAAATTCAAGTTCCGCCTCTGGATAGTTGTCAAATAAGCTGACGTTATTGTTAGTCTCCCTAATTCGACGTTTTTGTAATTGTCCGAATTTTTGTACATTTAATAATTTGTGTATTGTTGATCGAACGTTTAAGTGTTTTAGCAGCTTTTGGTACTTTTAATATTTTTGTACATTTTAATAACTTGTTAAACTGTTGTGAGCCGAACGTTTAAGTGCTTCAAGAAGCGAAATGGTACGTGCTTTAGGTGATAAAGTAGCAGCGATCATAATTCTTGGTGAAACTGGACAAAATATTCATGCAGCAGAACGCATTTTTGATGAGAGGTTTCCCGATCGCCCCGTTTCGAGGACTTATTTAAGGGAGCTCTCCTTCGTGAGTTTGAAACAACGGGTAGTATTAATGATGCGAAACGATCTGGCAGACCACAAATTTCTGATGAGAAAAAAATTGATATACTGGCAGAAGTAATAGTTAATCCTACTTCTTCAACAACTCACGTTGCATCTACCTGTGACGTCAGTCGAAGTACAGTACACAGGGTGTTGAAAAAAAACAAATTTCATCCATACAAATTAAAAATGGTTCATCAACTCTCAGACGACGACCCAGACCGAAGACTAGAATTTTGTGAAAATATGGAAACTAAAATCAACCAACAGCCAGACTATGTCAAGACAATTTGTTTTAGTGACGAAAGTACTTTCTATCTAAATGGAAATGTAAATACACAGAATGTGAGGTATTGGAGTGACGCAAATCCCCACCTGTTTCGTGAAACACATACCCAATTTCCCCAGAAGGTGAATGTTTGGGCAGGTATCCTGGGAAACCACATCGTTGTGCCTCTTTTTTTAAATACTAATTTAACTGGTGAGGTTTATCTAGAGCTGTTGCAAAACGCAATAGAACCGTTAATCCTTGAAATTTTGGAAGATAATCCAGATGAATTCTGCTCCTCCACACTTTTACGGTGCAATAAGACGGTATTTGGATGAGGAGTATCGTGGTAGATGGATTGGACGACGAGGTTCAACGGAATGGCCAGCTCGATCACCGGACCTCACACCTTTGGATTTTTTTCTGTGGAGGTACCTTGAATCGAAGGTTTACGTCACTGAACCTGACAATATTGACGTTTCAAAACAACGTATTGTTGCAGAATGTGAGGCTGTTTCCGCAGACACATTTGCAAAAGTACGAGAAGAGTTTAAAAATGGGATATTTCACTGTCAGGAAGTAAATGGAGGTCACTTCGATCAATTTCTTTAAGTAGATACTGATTCTTAAATCTGTAATGAATATCATACTGAATAGGTTTAAGCTGGATCGTGATGAATGAGTAAGTGAGTTAGTCTCTTAAGAATTTCATATACGTAATAGCCGTGTGTCCGATGGGGCTTTTCCCCCTATTTAACCCCTTTATGAGGAGAATTTTCGAAAATCCTTTCTTAGTGCTCATCTATATTATATAAGGAAGTCCTGTGCAAAATGTCATGCTTCTAGACCCACCGGTGTCTAAATATTTTTAACCCTCCATTCAAACTGCTCGTTATAAAAAAATAAATCAGCTTCCGACAAAAAAATTGGTGTTTCCAAATTTATGAGTCTTAAATTCAAACATATTTGGAGGGGGAGCACTTTGACATTATTTATATATTTATATACACTTGTATAAAATGCAGCGCCCCCTATCGGAAGATGGTCGAACTAATCAAAATATTCGTTCAGAATTATTATCTATTTGGTACCCACCCAATATTCCGTCTAATGTCCCCAATGCACTTTCTACAGTAATCGAATTGCGAGCATCTTGGATATCTAATTTGGCAAACATAGGTTAGGTTGTGTTCCCTTCATATAAACTATCTATTTAAGTATGAATGTAAGGAATTTTGCAACTCGATTTTCACTTATTTGTGCAGACACGCGCACGCGCGTTACAATACAGAATTATATACAATGAAAATTCAAGATGGCGCTCCAAACTCCTGGTAGAATGAAAATTTTTGTTCAATATTGCAAAATACAGCCACTGTTCGAACACTTCCCTTTCGCAAACAAGGCCTATAGGAGGCACATAAATATTCCAAATACATTGAAAACGAGAGATTTCATAAAGGAACTAATTAATAACCTAGTTGTCTGGTGTTAAAAATGAACGCCGGGGTAGGAGCGATTAAGGCACGTCGTAGTCCTTGTAACTCGTAGCAAGAGGGTGTTGGTTCACGCGAAGACTGCATTAACGCCACCAGCCTAATACTGGCGGTAATTGTAAGACTTACATGAGGCTGTTGCCAACTTTCAGGAAACATTCCGTAATGGCCTTTTAGTAATTTTAACAAATTAGGTGAGTTATGGGTGTCGTACGCGAAAGGGGGCAACGCGCTAAACGATAAATGATTGCGGATTCATGGGAAACGGGGTCTTGGTGTTTCCTTTCCCGCGTCTCGTCCACGTTGATATCATCTTCAGGGCGTTATATGGAACATTGTGTTTTGTCGTTCAATGATAAAATATGGAAGGCAACAGAAAATATACGGCACTAGGGCCTTCATTGGGTGCTGAAAATATCTTAAAAATGCGAAAGAAAATTCGGGAAAACATGAAATTCTTCACAGAAGTTTACTCTAATACTTCCCAAGACATTTTCTTCAATTCTGTAAGACACAAATTGTTTCTTTTTACAATTTTCATACATATATTAGCTTGACTTGAAACTTTGCCAGTTTGAATTCAAGAATTTTTTATCAGTAGAGTAAAATGCCTTAATTCTTGAAATAGTTCACTACTAATAACCTATTCAATTGCTTCTACGAGGTTACTGTGATAGATAGATAAGTTTCCCAACAATAAATATATAAGGTTAATAAAAACTTTTTACCAAAAATTAAAGCGACAGATAATTTTTTATACTCTGTTTCCTAATGTGAGAGAGTGACTTGTTAGTCGGAATTTCGACTTGTATCTCGGAATTCCGACTTGTAACTCGGAATTCCGACTTGTAACTCGGAATTCCGACTTATAAGTAGGAATTCCGACTTGTATCTCGGAATTTCAGCATAGAGGTGAGAACAATGGAAAAATATAGGAAAAAATGTCTCAAATAGAAGTTGAAAAAAGAAATGAAAGCTATGTTCCAAAAATAACTACCAACATAAATGTGTGACTTATCATAGTTATGTTTTTTTTAAATGAAATATCCTATACATTTCACTTGATTGAATTCCTTTGGAAGAGTGTTTCTCGAAAATTTAGGATTGTATGGGTTTATACCAGGCGATTCGGAAATTATGGTGGAATTTATGTCACAAAATGGATTCATTCAAGACCAAATATCTCAAAATCAATAATTTGGAATAAGATGATTTTTCCACTTAATATCCTCGAGAATGGTGTATTTTCCCTTCCTATTCATAATTTTGCCGACTAGCGTTTTTCCGATACAGTGGCAACCAAAACTCGGTATCACTTTTCTCTCAGTTTTTTTAAATGGAACAGCATGTGAATATACTAGAATAGTCTACACTATGAGACTTACAAGTCGGAATTCCGAAATACAAGTTGGAATTCCGACTTGTACAATACAAAAACATGTGGCACTTCTACGCCTTCGTAATTTACAATACTACAACTTAATTTTCAAATTTTAGTCATCATATTCCGAGTAGTCCGATGAACTATCGTCGTTGGGGTCCAGAGAAATAATAAGGGGCTACAGTGTTTTCTAGCAGTTTCCCACATTCTTTCTTCTATTTCAATCACATGTTCGACGCACATACTCCATTTTTTGCAATCCACTGTGTTCATTCCCTCTTGCAAGAGGTTCCCAACGTCTCTTATTTTAAAAGTAGTGTTGTTATGCCTTGCTACAAACCCTTTTACTTGCGCCCACACCAATTCTATGGGGTTTGATTCACAGTGATATGCTGGGAGGTGAAGTACCGTTATATTCCGTTTTGAAGCGATTTCGTCGACAACAAATTTCGTACAAAGACGTTTATTCAACTTTACAATCTTCAGTAGCTCCTTTTTCAGCATATCTCTGTGAAATGGCTTCTTATTTAAAGTAAGCCAATGAATGATGTATTTTTTTTGCAAGAAGACGTTGGTATTTGTTTGGATTTTCTTGAGTGGTAGCTGGCATTATATATGACTATAACAGACCCAGAAGGAATAAGATCTAGCATTTGCTAGAAGTATTCTTCAAAAACATCAGCGTTCATGTCTTCATTGATTGAAATGCTAGTAAGCCACCATCGACAAATCCATTTTTGCTTGCCTCGCGCATTTTATATTTTCATCCTGCCATATTGTACCAACGGTATATCCTTCATTTAACCAAAGTTCCTCCATATAATAGATATTTCTGTTTTCCCTTCGAAACTGTCTAACTGCCCTCAAATATTGTCGTCGCCAGCAGATGATTTCGTCTTTCTATATTAAAACTGATTTTATAGTTATTTTTTTATTTTATTCGAAATTATCTATACTTACTCCAGCTTATAGATATATTAGTAGAAGTTGCCGCTTCTTTCATACATAAAATAGAGTTCCTGTAGTCAGCTGTCAAATTATTGATAATAATTATGTCTCAGCAGAGGTGCCTATCAATAGTGATTCCTAAGTATTTTATGGAAACGGTTTGAGGTATTTTTTACCATCAATATTGTCACATAATTGGTAATCCATTGATGTGGGATGTAAAGAGTACCTACTCTTTATCAAAAGACAGTTTGTTGGGAAGGAATCTTCTCTCATTGTTTTTGAGTGTGAGCTGCTGCCTACCCAGCTTAACACTCTCCTTCTAGTTCACAGATAAAGCAATAAATTCATACATATGGCAAAGAAGACTGGTTCCAGAATGGTTCCTTGAGAAACACCAAAATACACTTCCAATGGATTACCGTCAGTGTGCATGATGACTTTTGAAGATGTCATATGCTCGATCACGTACACCACATTTGTTTTAATTTGTCGAGTCACTCAATGATTCGCATGCTTTGACAGAGAACGACAAAGATACACATCATTAGATACATGAATAAACAATAATCTGTCAAAAAAATCGCAATTTGTAAATCAACATAAAAACATGAGATATTTTCCACTTCTCTAATCCTTTCTTCAAATAGTTTAGAGAGATCCTCGTTTATAAAATTTGTAAATTTTGATTTTTAATTTTTTTTATCAACAATTCAAAGGTTAAGAAATTATAAAACCAAATAGAGCTATCAAAAATTGTTTTGTTTTGATATATATTTTTTGACATTATCAAACATTCATCTTCGAGATTTTGATAAGAAATATTATTTCCAAGAATAAAATCGTTTCTTGAGAAATTTCTATTGTTCAAAAACGCATTATTCAATTAAGAGTTTTTTTGGGTTGCTAAAAATCAATATTAAGCAAGCATTTTTTTACATTATTATTTTAAGTGCTCTTAAAAATTCTGAAAAAAATATTTTTTATTGGTTGATTTACCAAACAATTTGTTATAAACAAATAAATACCCGTAGGAACTATATTTTTTTAAATACAAAAAAAATATATTATCTAATTTTTTCCTCAGAAAGTTATAATTCGTATTTTAAAAAAAATATAGTGCGGGTATTTGTTTATAAGAAATTGTTTAATAAATAAACATATAAACTAAAAATAATGATTTAAAAAAATGGTTACTTAATGTTAACTTTTAGCAAAATGCTTTTTCAAACAATAACATGCTTTTCAAGAAACGATTTTTTGCTTAAAGCTTGAAAATCATAGTTTTTATTAATGGTCAAATTCTCAAAAATATATTTCTGATAATGTCATAAACAATGCGTTTGTTCATAAAAATTGGAGTGAAGAAATAAAAAAATATTAATGGTTTTTATAAAATGAAACAACAACTCTTTGGTTTTATAATTTTTTATCTTTAAATTGTTACTAAGAAAATTAAAAATGGAAACTTACAAATTTTCTAAACGGGAATCTCGTTTAAACTCTTCGAAAAATATATTCCAGAAATGAAAAAAAAACAGGTTCAAAAAATTATACAGGTTGTTATGTTGATTTAGAAATAAATTAAAAAATTACTCAATCAACAATAGTACATGAAGTAATCTAAACGTTACTAAGTTTTTCGTTCCTTAATATTCATATTTAATGACTATTTTTTTGTAAATTGACGGAATCGTGCAGTGGTAGATTTCCGGGAGTTAGGACTTTTTTAGGAAATTTCCTGCTCTGAAAAGTGCCGGAAACTATTTTTTTGGACTCGCAGACTTCCATCTTGTTTACGTCGTCAAAAAACAGTATTTCCAGACTAGTTACGTAAATTACCTTTGTTTTATTATTTCGATAGTTTACATCAAAACTCACTCGAATCTAAGTTCATGTCTGATTGAAATTGCTTAAATTACGTTGGAAATTGATGTTTTCGCTTACATATTTATATGATTGCCATATATGCACACTTCGGGAGTAGTTCTTCAACTTTTTCTATCATAGTGTACCCATACCGGTAAAACCACTTGATGTCCAGTTGAATATCGATCGGACTGGTTCATAGGGCCGAATATTAGCACGTCCTGTTGGAACACTATTCCCAAGTTTTTTCGACCTGGATTTGAATAGGAGTCTACGCCATGATACCTCTTGAAAGGGACTCTAGTTTCACTTCCTGAATTGATAATGTTGATGTATTATATTTTGAGGTAGTGACGACCCTTTGTGATTAGGTAACGTGAAAAGCAATGTGTAATAACCGTGTTATTTTGCTT
Organism: Gonioctena quinquepunctata; assembly: GCA_018342105.1. NCBI lineage: Eukaryota > Metazoa > Arthropoda > Insecta > Coleoptera > Chrysomelidae > Gonioctena > Gonioctena quinquepunctata. The sequence goes on along the minus strand of JAFIRS010000001.1, from coordinate 1,470,408 downwards.
TCTTCGATGAATCGAACAGAATGTTCGTAAAATCAGATGTGGAATAATCTGTGACTGAGGACAAATTTCGGGGGGGATGGGGGGTTGGTTCTAGTAGTAGTAGTATATAAGGTATATTTTACAGATTTCGGGGGGGGGGTGGCCCCCTAACCCCCACCCCCTGGGATTATAATGTGAAAATTAATGAACACGATGGTTGTTTCTCCACATAACCCCCAATTAGTGTTTTTCATTAGTTAGATTCCACAAGGCTGTTTTCTGCGTTTCGTGTGCGGTTTTCGAAGTATGCTCTACGTTTTTCTTTTCATAGAACACTATACTTCTTTTCTGGCTCCTTACAAACCTTAATATTGAATAAGATTTAAGCAATTATAAATTAGATAGTGAAATCACTTTAAGCGTAGACTTAAGATTTATCAATAAATCCCTACATCTCAGAATATATGTCTAACATGTATCCAAGTCTGTACCGCAAATCGCGTGGAGGATAAGATCCCCACGTTCGGGCTGAATAATTCTCCCCGCCCTCCCCTTTGGAAATTATGAAGTCAAATAAATTCGAAAATGATTTGTCGCCGGAACTTTTGTGAATCGTAAAAGACGTCGTAACGTATTCCTTTCGCCTATAAACTGGTACTTAGGTTCTTAAACATATTTTTCTCCGTCACATATTAAATGCAGAGACACGCAAAGCGCGGTAATATAGGTAGGTACGACGAGCATTGACGGAATCATGGGCGTACGAATCGGATGAAGAAAGGGGAAAATCATCGCCGAATCTCGTAACTTGATCTTCAATTGGTGAGAATTCCAACAACAACAACAATAATGAATAAGGATCCATGCCCCATCTGTCACAACTGTGCCACACAAATCACAGTTAAACACATCCTGGTAGAATGCCCATTATACGCAGAAAGAAGTTCAAACAACCTAGGAGTCAACATCAAATCTATCCTCAACAACGATCTACAGAAAGTGCTGAAGTTTCTAAAAGACATCAATATATATTGTAAAATCTGATTTCTAATCAACCTGTGTTTGTTTCCCCCTGCTAATAACTCTTAGCAGTTGATGCGGGGTCATTTTTGTTGAAATAAAAAAAAAAAAACAAACAAACATGTTCTCGTCACTTTCATCAATATAGAACTTAAGAAAAAAGTTGGCAGAAATTTCGGTTAAATCGAGACGATAATACGCACGAAATACTTCAGGTACTTTTTTGTTAAAATAACTTCTTTTTTATATACTTTTAAACACGCTTTTATTAGCTTCACTTGTAACTAACAAACAATGTAATTTAACTTACTTCTAATTATCGAATCGTACTTGGGTATCCATTTACATACAGTTTCATCTTTAATCACAACTAGACGACCCACTTCTGGAGGGGGAATTTGGAATCCAGCCATTTACCCCGCTTCTGAAGGGTGTGCAAGTACTCATCATGCCAACGTTTCCAGATATTTTGTTGGATTTTCTGGATCATCTGGAATCTCGATAATCGATTCATGTTGAAAAGAGTGAAATCTGGTAAGGGAAGTGACGAAACCGGTTCAAGCGTGGGAAAATGATTCGGAGTTAACGCGTTAATGTCTTCAATATCATTAATAAAGACACTGATAGGGCGCGAATTCAGTATAGCTTCTATTAAAGTCAACACTGTATAAAACTCTTCGTAGGTGAGCACTTGTTGCCCAACAACACGATTTATATGAGTTTTCACAGATTTGATACCACTTTCCCACAATCCTCCGAAATGCGGGGAAGCAGGAGGAATGAAAGAATGTTTAATTCCTTCATGTTTGGCGGTATTTTCCATGAACCTTGATAATTATCTAGTAGCACCCACAAAATTGATGCCATTATCACTATATAAATTAGATACGCGACCACGACGAGCAATAAGTCGTTGCAATGCAAATAAAAAAGTTTCGAACGATAGGCCACTTGCCAACTCCAAGTGTAAGGCCTTGGTGGCAAAACAAACAAATAAACAAAGGTATGCTTTACATAGTTAATGAGAAAGGGTCACCAAACTCTACTCCTACATGACTGAATGGTTTTACTTGGGAAATTCTAGAAACAGGCAAATTACCCATGGGGGGTTGAAATGGCTTCGGATTTGTTTTCCAACACCTCAAACATCTGCTCAACCCATAATTTATAGCGCGCTACGGAGATAAAATCCAAAATTGCTGAGAAATGAGGAATTGAGTTGTTGTTCTCCGAACTAATGGAAAGAGGGACTCATATAATTCAAAATTGAGGAGTGGTCCAGTTCGTTTTTTCAACGGGTTGCGACAATTGAATATGAATCTCGTTATAAGAGCAGCAACTCGTTGTACAGCGCTGAGTGAGGAAAATTTATCAAGTAAGGTATCTATAATCTGATTTTCTTGGGCTTCCGCAAAGAAGGTAAATTTTTGATCTTGTTCGGGAGGTAACGTTTGATTGAAAGGAAGTGATTGAGCGTCCAGCCACGGGGTTTCGAGAAAATGCAATATGTCAGATCCTCTGAACCAGCTGGCATTTGAAGATAAGTCAGAGGGGAGGATACCTCGAGAAGCCACATCCGCGGAATTATGTTTGTATTCAACATAAAACCACGAATCTGACGGAATTTTATTTTGATTATAGGCAACTCGATTAGACACAAAAGTTTTGAATCGGTGTGGAGGGCTTTTGATCCATTGAAGAACAATATGTGAATCAGACCAGGCACAAATTTTGTCAAATGTGAATTTATTCTGTAAAATATTAATGGAAAATTATAGTAATTTGGCGAGTAAAACGGCACCGCACAATTCGAGTCTTGGAATCTTAATTTCTTTAAGAGGCGCTTTAATTGGGTATCTTGGAGCTGATCTGATAATGGAGCCAGGAGGTGAATAGTGGAACTATTCAGTGGCTACTAGTAAAATATGATAAATGCACTGAAGCCGTTCTCAGCATAATTTACAATTCATAGATATGGCGAATGCACTGATTATCAGCATATTCGCCAAAATTTAGTTATTAATAACTTCCATCTCATGTGGATGAATCAATCGAAGAGTTTCCCTCCCGTGGTCTTTTTTGGTCTTCTGTAGCAATATAGACTAAAAAGTTAAAAATGACATTATAGTTTGAAAAAATTAAAAAAACACGCATATATGTCTATGAAGACTATAAAGTTGAAAATAATAAGAATAAAGTGGGGTGATCTTCCCTCTCTTTTCATAATGATATTAAGATAACTGATATCGAGCACCTCACGCTTTTTCAATAATAATAATAAGTTTATTCAAAAAATTTCAGACAGACATACAATTTAAACAATTTCAAGTGAACATTTCTGGAGTGTGGCAGGATAGTATGTCCTGATATTTCCGAATAAACAGGTATCCACTAAGGCAGAGCATGTGCGTGGGCGAGTTATTTATTCTAAAATATTGATAGTTGTTAGTACAACACATCTTGAAATCAAGTCCAATTGATTTTTTTTATGAGAGAAAAATATACAATATACAATAATATAGTGCTGAATTCACCAGAATAATATAATATAAATAAAATTGTATTTCACGTTACTGGCTCTTTGTATCATAATACTTTCATCAGAACGCACATCAATTTGTAAAGTGTCATAGTCAGGGAGGCCACTGATGTAACAAGAAAAGGGAACGGTTTTTTCATAATTTATCGAAAGTACTTTTTGTCGAAACACTTTATTATATTTCCCATATCTCTTTCTGCTTTTTTTTTCAACCCGTTCCAAGTATCATCCTCGTAAATAACGACGGTATCGTCTGCGAAACTGGAAACAGCACCGAAACCACGAAAGGTAAGTATGGAGTTTATATAAATTATAAATAGGATTGACGGAGTATGGTTCCTTGTGAAACTCCGTATCTTATTTTCAATTGTTTACTCAATGTTTCATCAATTTTCAAAGAAAACTTTTTGGTCAATGACTTGATTCTTAATATTTTCAACTTTTTAGTCCTTATATGCGTGTTGTTGTAGTTTTTTCAAACTATAATTTTTTTGTCAATGTTTTGTCTATTTTTTTTTTATTTGGGGTAATATTCTTGAAATAAACCCCCATATCCAAGAGTAAGAATATAACATGAACATAGCCTGTGACTTTTATACATTCAAAGGATGTTAAATATATTTGGAGTATGATGTTTGTGAATTCAATGTAATCCACCAAAAAATATGCAGTTTTTCGAAAAAATTGGATGAATTCAAAATTTATCTGTCATATTCACCACCAATTTGATTATGTAATCTTGACGGAGATATTCAAACTCCCTTGTCAGTTGGATGATTATAATATTATTTATAATGAAGATGTTGAGAGAAACGAGGGGTTGTTTATTTGTATCAAAAATTGTCAAAACTAGGTCTACTCAATTGTCAAAATTGGGAGATGACAGACCAATGAAATCAAAATAGAAAGTATATCTGGACATAATATACGTATCTCAGCAATTTATAGGTCACCAACAAATAATAAGATGGCTTTTCCACTAGAATTTGAAAACTATCTTTCAAAAACATCATCTTGGAATGGCGACTTTCATTTTTCCACTGGTGACACTATAAATATCTTGGAAGCATGGAGTTCGATTTTATTTCATTCATTATTACCGTAACAGGACCAAAAACCTGTTTGGATAATTCTTTTATCAAAACCAAATGACAAAAAACTAATATTATTTCATATGTCATAAGAACAAATAAAACATACCTCTACACTATAATGACCAAATTCCAAATAAATATCGATTTTCAACAGTAAAAAAAAATTAATAAGAAAATATCTTAAAAATTATGATCAGATTTTTTTTATCAACACATATGATGCGGCATCTTTTTTCGTTGAAACGTTGAAAGAGACACTTCAAGACAATCAAAATAGTCAAACACAAGTATATCAAGAGGAAAGCATGGATTACTGATGGTATGGTATGGTCTATTAACCAAAGGGATACATTATTCAGGTAATAAATATAGTGACAACATGGATAATAGATACACTTCTGAAAATTGTAATTCATGTAACAAGTCCGGAAAATATTGTTTTTTGGACTAGTAAACAAGATTTAAAAAAAAGTTCTTGTATACGCTCCCCAAAACGGCAACCTTACAAATTAAAAAAAAATCCGTAAAATGCTACTTTTACTTTTGTTCAAAACGTAGAGAGCCATCTAACAAACTGAAATCAATCTGAAAAAATTTATAGGTAACATGACATCTATTCATTCTTTCGAACTTTACTTCCGAATGGTAACAATGAATTACCAAAAATAATCGACTTGACAATATGTAATGATCATAAACCCATTACAGAAAAGATAACCCTAATATAATCAAACTGTTTGAATAAATCTAACGACTGAAGCAGTGAAACATTCAACGTACAAATTATTACTCACAATACCATTATCCTGTTTTCAATAGAAGAGTTTCACAACCATCGAAAAGTCATTTTATTGATTAATGACCAATGATATGTTCGAAGTGTTGCCCGTTTTCCCTAACACATAGACTGGTTCTATTTATTGTACACCTCATCACATTTCTCAGTTCGTGAGCAGGAATTTCCTGAAATGCGCGCTCAACTCTATCTCTCAAGTCCTCCAAAGAAGTTGGTCCCCTCGAGTATACTTTGGATTTTATGTGACCCCATAAATAAAAATCAATAGGGGTTAAATCGGGCGATCTGATTGGCGATCTGATTGGAACATTTGTTCCAATCCATCTCTGCCCATAGGTATCACTAAGATATTGCCGAACAATATTAGTATTATGTGGTCCTGCACCATCCTGCAGAAAAAAACATATTTTCCCTGATGTTCTCAGGTAAATCATTGATATTATTTTGAATATCGTTCTCTAAGAATTGTAGATATCTTTGGCCCGTCAAAGGCCCATCGAAAAGAATTGGTCCATTGATTCCATAGGCGTTCGAGGAAACTTTCTTTTGTGGATTATGTCATTTATGAGTTCCAGAAGGATACTGGTAGAACTGAGGAACAGCAAGTCATATTTTTACGAAATGGGCCTAGGAGTCCCACAGGGATCAGTTCTGGGACCATTAATATTTCTTTTATTTATTAATGATATGCCATCTCATTTACGTTCTAAATGTATAATCCTGTTTGCTGATGATACAACTATAGCTGAGGAAGCTGATAATACCTCAGATTTACAGATTAAACTATCAGTTATAGCAGACCAATTCAGGGCCTGGTGTAGAACAAATAGATTAGTGGTAGATGGCAAAAAAACAATCCTCATGCAATTCTTTGGTCGGAAAACTCATACTGGTCCGATGAACGTGCGCGTTGAAAATAATATCGTTGAATCCTCAGATACCACAACATTCCTAGGAATACATATAGATCAAAAATTGAACTGGAGGCATCATATCGACCATGTATGCAAGAGAGCTTCCAGTGGGTACTATGCTATACTCCAGTTAAAAAATGAACTTGATCGACCAACTCTCCTAAATATCTACTACGCTCTTATTCATTCTCATTTGTCCTACAACATAATTCTGTGGGGGACGCCTCAGAAATCAATAGAGTATTCGTGGCTCAAAAAAGGGTTATGAGGCTAATATTCAATTAGAAGAAATTGGACTCCTGCAGATAGCACCTTCAGGAACACCATATTTTAACTGTTCCCTGTATGTATATATACAGCTGCATTTGCTATATTAAACGCAATTTGAAAGATTCAGCGAAGAACTCATACATACATCAATATCCAACCAGATACGCTGATTCAATTAGAATCCGAAAACACGCAACAAGTTTGTATGAAAAAACTCCTTCACTGGCAGGAGCAAAACTATTCAATCAGCTACCTTCTGACATAAAAGATGTCAAGCCTTTAAAATTATTCAAAAAAAACTCAGGTTATTCTTAACGACCCATAGCTTCTATTTCACCATAGAATATCTCAATTTCAGGTGATCGAAAAACTGTAAACTGTACATGTCAATTTACTTTGTGGGGATTTTTATATGGTTATAGTGGTAACCTATGTTTATATGTAATCTTATATTATATTTTATATATTCCTATGTTGTTATGATGTATCGTTATATTATTTGATGTTATATATGTACACACTGCTACTCAGCGACCTATTTTATATTTCTATGTCACAACTCTGTGGCTCCATAACTTGTGTGGTTGATTTGTTGAAAATATAAACAGGATGTTCATAAAATCAGATGTGGAATCATCTGCGACTGAAAGATAAACCTTAGTCACTATCTTCCATCGTCAAGATAACCTCTTGTCGGGTATTCATGTTGAAAAGGGGAACATTCTCAATTGAATATTGATAGAAAGATTTTTCTGTGAATTGAAAAATCCACGATTAAAATGAAGTTATTTTTTGGGAATGTCTAACAGAAAACAACTACTTCCCCGGCTAAAGCCACGCTGGACATTGAACTACATCTGATAGATATTCTGAAAAGGCCCTAACTCAAAAGAAATAAATCTGAAATTGAAAATTTGCATTTTCATTCAGATAGTTATTTGATTTTCTAATGTTTTGTTTCTTAATCATCATATTATCGTTCTTTATTGAATCTCCGATATACAAAAATTTCTGTCATTTGTACATTGACGAAGGACTATATGCCCATTGTGACTTATCCTATATCATGTATTTGATCATAAAGGACCAATAAATATTCTATTCTATTCTTGTCCCTATGATTCCTACCCAGACGTTGAATCCAAATCTTTCTTAAAAATAACCTTCTCTCAGCAATCTAGCTTTTTTTGAGTCCAATACCTTTTATTATTCCGTATGTGCATACCATTATTCGTAAACCTAGACTCATCTGTAAACATAATCTTCGAGACAAAACCATTATTCAAATAATGATGACGCAAAAGCCAATTACAATAAGTTAGTCTCCGTTCTGGGTCATTTTCATATAGATGCTGATTCAAACGGAGCGATTTTTATGTTTTTTCAATAATTTTCTGGCACTTTTCCTGCTGATCCCACATTCAATTTCCAATTCTCGCACTGAGCCAGATGGAGAAAAATGAACATATGCTAAAACATTAGTTTCCGCTTCTTCACTGACGATGAAGTGGATGTGGTTTTGATCAGCTGGTTCTTTCCTTAGCATCATTTCCAATTTCCTGAAATAGGTCCTCGATGGATGCAGTCTTAACTGATAACGAACAGCGTATAGCATACTAGCATTGACAGGTTCTTCTGACATTCTCCGTATATTTTTTTAATAAATTATTATTTTCCATTTCAAAAAATTTTTACAAACGAAACGAGATGAAAGTGAAATTGGTATTTCACTTTTGACATGACATTAATCACCTACTGTTTTCCATGATTCCACGGCTACCTTTCATTTCATCAAACCTAAACGGAAAACTCATTGGAATTTGTAGGCATCGTATAAAATATTGTACAAATTCAATAATTGATCGTTTTTAGTTTTGAACAAAAAGAAAGTGGTACATAATGTATATCGTTGAATTAGTAATTAAATTCTCTATCGAATGGCAAGTTGGCTCTCGGTAGGTAACATTTGAAAAACACGATTTTTTCTTTAGAAATGCGTTTAGAAAATTTCAATTTCTGCTGTAGGATTTGTTATTGATCTTATCGATGAAATGACTATCACTATGAGTTACTGATGTAAATTAGTATAGATTTTAACCTGATCAAGGCTTCCTAAGCTAAAAAAAATATTGGAAAATTATAGTTTTTTTCAATTGTAAAATAAAAATTTGGCAACACTGTCGTTTGTAATTTGAGCTGAAGAATCCGAAAAACATCAACATACAGGGTGTTCCATTTGAAAAATCAAAGTTGGTGGCTGTTCTGACGAAACCGGAAGTCGGCCATTTTGTTTCCATATGTCTGTCAATTCGAAATTGTTTCCCATATCTATGTACAAAATTTCAATCACATCCGTTGATAAGCGAAGTAGTCTACTCGACAAGTTGAAAATGGTCTAAAATAGAGATATTGCTCTTAAAATTATGTGTGATAGCTCATTGGATCCGGAATGTGTATTAGCACATAAAAAATTGCAAAAGTTATAAACAATTGAAGATGAAAAAAAAATGGCATTTCGTTTTTTGCCAATATTTCATAAACTATTCATATTTGAGAAATTTCAAAAAAAGATTCTGAAAGAGAAGGAAATTTCCAATAAAAATCTCCCAGCTCCCGGAACTCTATCTCCATTATTTATAATTTTTATTCAACGCTGAAAATGGGTCTCCGAGCGACATTTTCAGGTTGCGCGCGCGGCCTCAAAAGCGAGTACGACACATTAATTAATTTATTTAAAATATTAAATATATTTTTTTTAATTTGAAAAAATTATGGTGTATTCGGAACACTATAAATAACTTATTCCCGTTAGAAATTTTACTTAAAGTTGATTTTTCAACAAGTTAAACGATTGTTAACTAAGATCACGACATAAAAGTTACAAAAATATTCATACTTTGTTTATAATAATTTTTGTACTTGAACAACAAAAACTAAAAAATCCAAATAATGTTGTTAAAAAAATTTTTTTCTTAATCATCATATTATCGTTTTTTATTATACAAGATAAATTTTTGAAAAAAAAATTCCATTTGTTGATAAATTTTTTATAAACAAATTATTATTTCAATATTTTTGAAATTTTTTTTCCACAACTTCATTATAATACAAATATTATGATTTTTGAAAAAAAACATTTCTTCAATAACAATTTTTAATTGTTTATAATCGTTTTTTTTATATTTCTATTGTTTAAATAATTCGTTAAGAATTTTTTTTTCTAAAAATTATAATTGACAGTTCTCTATAAAGTAACAAAAAAATTTTTTTTTTTATTTTACAACAATCATAATAACAAATTTAAAAAGTATTAAATTCCTTTTTCCAAAGTAAATAAAAAATTAATTTTTTTTTTCTATACTGTGTTATATATGGTTGTTTTTGGTTATTTCAGAAGTTTCAAAAAAAAAATGTGACAAAGTTAAAAATTTGTTTATAACAAATTGGTAAGTTAATAAACAATGGAATTGTTGATGAAAAAAAATTTCCGGTACTTTATAGGGGACTGTCAATTATGATTTTAAGAAAAAGCAAATTTCTTAACTAATTATTTGAACAATAGAAATATAAAAAAACGATTATAAACAATTAAAAATTGTTATTAACGAAATTTTTTTTTTCAAAAATCATTAATTAATTTATTTAAAATATTAAATATATTTTTTTTAATTTGAAAAAAATATGGTGTATTCGGAACACTATAAATAACTCATTCTTTTTAAAAAAAAAAAAAAATTTTTTTTATCACAACTTCATTATAATACAAATATGATTTTTGAAAAAAAACATTTCTTCAATAACAATTTTTAATTGTTTATAATAGTTTTTTTTTATATTTCTATTGTTTAAATAATTCGTTAAGAATTTTTTTTTCTAAAAATTATAATTGACAGTCCTCTAAAAAGTAACAAAAAACATTTTTTTTATCAATAATTCCATTGTTTATTAACTTACCAATTTGTTATAAACAAATTTTTAACTTTGTTAGATTTTTTTACTGAAATTTCCAAATTTACAAAAACAACCATATATAACAAAGTATAGAAAAAAGTTTTTCCCAATTCCAATTCCCAAAGTACAATAAAAAATTTGAATTTTTTTTTCTATACTGTGTTATATATGGTTGTTTTTGGTTATTTCAGAAGTTTCAAAAAAAAATGTGACAAAGTTAAAAAAAAATTTATAACAAATTGGTAAGTTAATAAACAATGGAATTGTTGATAAAAAAAAATTTTTTCCGGTACTTTATAGGGGACTGTCAATTATGATTTTGAGAAAAAGCAAATTTCCTAACTAATTTTTAAAAAAATAAAAAAAACGATTATAAAAATTGAAAATTGTTATTAACGAAATTTTTTTTTTCAAAAATCATTATATTTGTAATATAATAAAATTTTGAAAAAAAAAATTTCAAAAATATTGAAATAATCAATTTGTTTATAAAAAAATTATCAACAAATGGCGGGGTTTTTTTTTTTTTGCAAATTAATTAATATCTTGTATTATTGAAACCACGATAATTGATGATTGGGAAAAAAAAATGTTCAACAACAATACTTGGATTTTTTTGTTTTTGTTCAAGTACAAAAATTATTATAAACAAAGTATGAATATTTTTTTTACTTTTATGGCGTGATCTTATTGAGTAGTATTTAAGAAAGCTCTACGAAGCGAAACATTCTTACGACAATTACTTAAAAAAAATTTTTCATTTACAATTAAGACAGAAGTTCGAGAAAATTTTGTTAGTTAACAATCGTTTAACTTGTTGTAAGTAAAATTCCCAACGGGAATAAATTATTTATAGTGTTCCGAATACACCATAATTTTTTCAAATAAAAAAATATATATTTAATACCTTAAATAAATTAATTAATGTGTCGTACTCGCTTTTGAAGCCGCGCGCGCAACCTAAAAATGTCGCTCAAAGGCCCATTTTCAGCGTTAAATTAAAATTATAAATAATGGAGATAGAGTTCCGGAAGCTGGGAGTTTTTTATCGGAAATTTCCTCCTCTTTCAGAAATTTTTTCTGAAATTCCTTGAATATTAATAGTTTATGAAATATTGTCAAAAAACGGAATGTAATTTTTTTTCATCTTCAATTGTTTATAACTTTTGCAATTTTTTATGTGCTAATACACGCTTTTGGCACATTTTTCTAGGCGTTATTCCGGATCCAATGAGCTATCACACATAATTTTAAGAGCAGTATCTCTATTTTAGACCATTTTCAACTAAAGGAGATATAGGCATGGCTCTAGTCCCATTGTCACCCGGTATACCTACTAACAAAGGTAATTATTATAGAAAAATTTACATATTTGGCAATACAAATTTAATATTTATTATTGTAGGTTGTAATGGTTATCGCAATTAGTGGTGCATGTCGAAGAGGTGAATTATGGAAGTTAAAATTGAGTTATGTAGAACACCTACATTCCGCTCTAATACTAAAATTTCACGACACAAAAACAAAAGTTCCAAAAAGTTTCACACATACCGGTACTTTTCACGACCTCTCCAAAATATGCAATGAGCACAAAATGATGCCCATTTTGCACGAGTATGAAATTTGCAGCACGAGCCCAAGGCAAGTGCTGCAATTCATACGAGTGCAAAATGGCCATTTTGTTGCGAGTTGCATACTATACTTTTTCTATGACAACATATCGTTCACGTTTAATACATGCATACATTGCAAAAACTTTGAAATAAATAAACTGATGATATTTCATTACTCCGAATTCGCCGCTAATGGGCTTTCTATCAGAATTAAAATATAAACTGAAGAAATATGTAAATATTTTGTTTATTGCTATTTCTAATAGGTACACAGAAATAGAAGCCTATAAATGTATGTATGTATCTAATTGAAGTTGAATGTGCAATTATTGAATATCATATTTGGAGAACTTGATTGCTGAATACTTAATTCTTTTCGAAATTGATAATTTGTCGACGTTGAAGTAGACGGCTTCTCGCGATTTTCCATTTCTAAATTCGTTGGTATGCCTGATGGTATGTTCTGTATTGCATTTGAAATTTTATTTGCTATGTCAAGCTTACTTTTCTTCGATTCATCAATATATCCCTCAGCGACTGTAGTAGATTTCCAGCCACCGTGGCGTTTTAACGTGGTTATGTCACCTCCAGCATCAACAAGAATTGTTGCGGAGGATCGGCGAAAGCAGTGCCCAGTATATAATTCGTAATTTGGCAATTTTAAATACTTGGTAATGTCTTTTCCCATAGCTCCAAACTTATTCAGACCTATTCTCTGAATGGTACACTTTCCTTTTGATAATTAATGAAAAACCATAGACCATTAGTATTTTGAGGGCGAAGATTTGCGTATTTTTTATAAATTTCGTAGAATTTGCTAGTTACAGTAAAATTTCGTACTATTTTGGTTTTACTGTCTGGTATTGTTACTAAAACAGCTGAACCAAGATCATTGAAATGAGTAATTTTCATTTGATGTAATTCATGTCTTCTACATGCACCCATTACTCCCATAACTAATGCAACCCACAATGTAAATTAGTTTACTTAAACATATTTTTCATCAAATGGAAATATAAAACTTTCTTTTGTTGCCAAATATATTTCATCTGGAGCCTGTTCAATGAAATTATCGATGTCATTTGCTGTAAAGATCTTTGACTTTTTGGGTTTGTAGCCGTTAGACTGCCGCTTGAGGAATGCTTTCAGTTTCAAATATTTGGTAATATCTATATCATTATAGATACTAAGAGTCGTTCTCAGCATTGAGAAGTGTGACCACAAAGTGGAACTTTTAAATTTTTTGGCCAAGTCGCCAAAATAAGCCATTAAAACGTTCTCGGAAAACGATTTTGTCTTTTGATCTACCTCCCATTCCAAAAAAAGGTTATAAGCGCGTTGATACATACTCTTCGACGTTTCCGGTAATAAATTCAATGTTGTTACCTTCGCTGCTTCTATTATGTTCGGAGGTGTCAAATCTAAGTCAATATCACTAGCAGTTTCCATTTTAATTAATAGTTTTTATAGAAAACAACTATGAAATTACTCGTTACCTACTAAAACTTTGACAGAAACGATCTGCTGACATTTCATCAATTTGTCGCTGGACGTCATAATTTGACAAGCCGTAGTCGTCGTGATTTTAGAGTGAACCTAGACCTCACACGAAATATTCCATTTCGCATTTGTTGCTTAGCAACCGATGCAAAAATGAAATTCTGTACAAAATGATTGAAGTTACGGTTATAAAATGAATATTTATCGAGGATGTCGTAGAAAAATATATTTTTTTGCGTCCTTCCAATCTGTCTGAAAATAGTTTCTTTTTACAAGCTTTTATTTGCTTTCACCTGTCACGGTGACTGTCTGTAATCAAATCTTGCAAGCTAAATTTCACCCACTTCTAGTTGCCGATTAACGTGAAATTTGGCAGGTGTTCATAGTTCCCGTGACAATGCATTATGGAATTTTTGCCAAAGGGCGGCTTCAAGATGGCCGACGATTATGGTCCGATTCTATTCAAAATTGGTATTTGGGGGTTTTTGGGGTCGGAGATTATGAATTTCCAAAATTCACAAATTCAAGATGGCGGTTCCAAGATGGCGGATGAGTATTGTAATTATGGTCCCATTCGATCCAAAATTGGTAGTATGTGGGAGGTTTTAGGGTTGAATATAATGATTTTTTTGTCAAAATTCATAAATATTAAATGGCGGCTCCAAGATGGCGGTCGATCTCTGTGATTATGGTCCGATTCTATTCATAATGGTATTGGGGTTTTGGTCGGGATTATGAATTTTTCAAAATTCATTAATTCAAGATGGCGGCTTCAAGATGGTGGACAAGTTTTGTGATAACGGAGTGGTATGTTGGGGTTTTTGAGATCGGAGATAACGAATTTAGTCGAAGATTATTGCTTTTTGTCAGAATTCATAAACTGTAGATGGCAGCTCCACGATGGCGGACGAGTTAATCTTCAGGTGGTCTCCTCATTGAAGAACTAGATAGCTCAGAACTTACAGGAAAAAGATCTCATAATGACGATGCTTTAACAAAAGTTCATAGATTAAGGCGTACTCACTAAAAAGCACAAAATAAAATTATCAATGAAAAGACCTTTTTAAAGACAAGCTTTTATTCAAATGCACTAAAAGTAAAAAATAATTGCTTTGGATGTGTGACGTAGGTTATTCCGTGAGTTATAGATCCGAAAGCTCGTCGCCTTTGTATTCGAAGTGAGAACTTTGCGTGACAAACTCTTGAATCTATAACTCACGGAATAACCTACGTCGCTCGTCCAAAGCAATATTTTTTTAATTTTTAGCTTATTTTTTAAAAAGTTTTTTTATTAATTATTTTATTTTTAAATTATTAAAAGGGAAAATGTACACTGACAGCTTTTGTTCATAGCGACGTATACCTACTACATCACAGCAAACATTTTTACTTTCAAGATTAATACAGGGTCCTTTGGACATTTTAAAGTGTTTTCTCTTGGTGTACTTTTCGCTGGTCCGGTTATTGTGCCAATCCCTTCCCGAAATCCCCGCCGTACGCCCTGCTTCGGTAAAAATTGTTGATTCCGAAAAACGTACGCGGTGATTTATGATTGGTGTGATCCCATCTCTGTGCCGGGATGCAGTAAGGACCGTTTTACCTTGTTGGTACAGAGAACGTGCAGCTGTGGGCCCAGGTGCGTGATTCCTTCTGCACCCCAAACGTACTGTAAGGACAATGACGAGGGGAAGAAAGTATTGATAGACGGGTACGCAACACGCGCGTCACGGAAGTAAGTTCGTTTGTTTTGGATTTTTACGAGCGTGTTATTTATCGCTGCGATGTGATTTGTTTCAGGTGAACATCTTGAATAGGCAGACTTCAAAGTCTGGAGTTGAGAGGATGCTGAGAAGGATGACATGAAATGATAGAGTTCAACATCAAGTTATCTCGGAAAAACAATTCGGATTTAGGGAAGGAAAATCTAAAGATGCAATACTCGATTTACAATAATCCTAAATTTTCTCATGCATAAATATGCATATGGGCTAAGAGGAAGTACCTACTTATAGAATTATTAAAAGTTATTTGACTGGTAGAAAACAGAGGGTAAGCCTCAGAAGAAATTTATACCTGCCAATATGAGACTGTTTCCTATAGAGCAAGCGCGTATTTAAGAAGAAACTACAAAATTAATGGAATGGCCACCACATCTCAACTCTAATCTAAAACGTCGTGGCCGCTATTGTCGCTAGGTATGTTCTCTATAGTCTAATCAACAAGTTCAAAAACGTGTTAAATATATATAAAGCTCCTAAAAATATGAGCGATAGCTCATTCGATTCGGAATGACGTCTAGAAAAATGTTTTTCAAGGGTTTATTAGTACGTAAAAATTGCGATTGTTATTAACAAAATAAGATTAAAAAAAGAAGGTATTTCGTTTTTCGTTAATAATTTCTAAAATAATGATAGAGGAAAACATCCTGAAAGAGGAGGAAATTTCCAATAAAAAAGTCCTACCGCCCGGAACTCTATCTCTATTATTAATAATTTGTTTTTAACGCTGCGCACCGTCTAAAAAGCCGTTATATCACCTAAATTAATTTTTTTATAGTATTAAATAACAATTTAGAAATTTGAATAAATTATGGTGTAATCTAGACACTTGAGCGAAAAAAACCTCGGTAAAAAAAAAATTTAATGTCGATTTTTCAAAAAGTTACACCATTGTTAATTAACTAGTTTTTTTCCAATCTCTGTTTTTATAAATTACGACATAAAAGTTTAAATAATTGGTCTATAAAATTTTCGCTTCGTGGAGCTCTTTTCATTTAGGTACTTAATAAAGCAATGCAATTTTTTTTTATTAAAGTTCATTATTTTGTTAATTATCATTTTTTAAATTAACAAAAAATGAAATTTCTAAAAAATGTTATCAAAATTTTTTTTTTGTAATATCTTATTATTGCTGTTTTTGCATCTAATATAGGTATAAATAACATTGGAAAAAAAAAATTTACGTCATTTGTTAAGAAATTGTTTACAAACAGACTATTTTGGGATTTAAAAAAAAAAATTTTACCATCTTATTGCATAGGTAAAATTATGATTTAAAAATTTTTGTTATACATAATTTCATTGTTTATTAACTCAACAATTTGTTATAAACAAATAATATTAACCGTTATATTTTTTTTCGAAAACTTCAAAAAATATCAAAAACAACTATGTATAACAAAGTATAGAAAATTTTTTTTTTGTATTTTTTACAGCGTTGTTACATATATGATAATGAAATTACAGCCGTTCCATAATTTGTCAAGTTATAAATTGTTATAACTTTTGAACTATAAGAGATAAGGTAAAGGACATTCAAGTCATTTATAAAAGATTTATTCATCTTTAAAATGAATTCAAAATTCTGTAACCATTGTTTATCAGTTGTTATAAGCATTTGTTTATAAAAAATTTAGATTTTTTTATATTTTTTGAAATTTCATAGCTTATAACTTGTTAAATAATATAGATACAGCTACGGACTCAAGAATTTTTTGTTCTATGATAAAATATCTTTCTAATTACGTATAAATTATAGCAATATAGATTTTTGTTTAAATAATATACTAGTTTAAATTTATACTTACCTAATTTACATTCTGCTATTGATCATTTTCATTCATTTATCACTAGAATTTTTTTAAAAAAAATTAAATTTTTTTTTTTTTTTTTTTTTTTTTACATTCTGCTATTGATCATTTTCATTCATTTATCACTAGAATCATTAATATTATGATAAAAGGAAATTATTAATTACACATTATTTTGTTTAAAGAACATTTCAAAATATATTTTCATAAACAATACAGTAGTTTCTAAATTTTACGAGTTCTCCGTTTTTTAACGGGTGGAAGTCCTGAACAGCTCGGTGCATCAATGTTTGGAACTGCACTGTTTTCTTCCTTCTCTCTTGTTTCGGTTCCTCGTTTCAGGATCTTTTTTCATAATTACTTAAATATCATTATTTTAGAAATTATTAACGAAAAACGAAATACCTTCTTTTTTTAATCTTATTTTGTTAATAACAATCGCAATTGTTTACCCTTAAAAAACATTTTTCTAGGCGTCATTCCGAATCGAATGAGCTATCGCTCATATTTTTAGGAGCTTTATATCTATTTAACACGTTTTTGAACTTGTTGATTAGACTACTAGTCTAGTCGAGAAGTGAGTTATTAAAAATATGAGCTCAATAGATTCGGGATGTCATCCTGAGAAAGATGTATTTTTCGATTTTCTCCGATAACCAAAATTTTTTGCTATTTCAACAAAAAACAAAATACATCATCATCTATCGATGATAGAGAAAAAAAAAACAGGTTCCTGAAGAGGAGGAAATTTCCCATGAAAAATAGGGCTCCGCGTGGGCGTTAATGCACATGCAATATTTTTTTATATTATATGAATTTGAAAAATCCCAAAAATTATTGTATCATTTGAACACTTGAAAGAATGTTATTTTGTTAGAAAAACCTTTTTTTTCATGGAATTCTGATAATATGAAGCTATTGTTAACTAAGTAGTTTTTTTGGAACCGCCGATTTTATTAAAAACCGAATTGTTCACAGAATGACTCCATAATTTGTATGCTTCCTGGAGCACATTTTACATGTGTACTCAATAATGTCACCCTATAAAATTGTTGAAAGTTTATTATTTTGTTAATTATAAATTTCTAAAGTTAACAAAATATGAGAAATCCAGTAAATATTGTCAATTTTTTTTACTGATATTCCACATTATTATCAGTTTTAGGTCTGACAAAGGCATTTTACGTTTTTAAAAAAATTACGCTATTTGTTTATAAAATATTTATAAACAAATGGATAAGTTGAATATTTTTCTAAAATGTTTATTTTTTGCATTAGGGTGTTAAGCGTTTATTTAGATTGGGAAAAATATAATGTCAATCAAAGTTTGTTTATAACTAATTGTTTAGTAAATAAACAATTACATTATTAATAAAAAAAATCTCATTATTTAGAGAATAACTAATTATTAATTTCAAAGATAAAAAATAAATAATATATTATTTAATAAATAAAAAAATTATAATTTTTATTTTTTTTAATCATGATAAACTCTTAGCATCCTAATACAAAAAAATAATTTTTGAAAATAATGTAACTTATCCATTTGTTTACAAATATTTCATATACAAATTGCGTAATTTTTTTTAAAAACGTTGTAAAATACCTTTGTCAGTCATAAACCTGATAATAATGTGAAATATTGATGAAAAAAATCATGACAATATTTACTCGATTTCTCATATTTTGTTAACTTTAGAAATTTATAATTAAAAAATAATCAACTTTTAAACAATTTTATAGCGTGATATTATTTAGTACACATGTAAAATATACTCCAGAAAGCAAAGAAAAAAAGGAGTCATTCTGTGAACAATTATTCGGTTTTAAAAAAAATCGGCAGTTCCAAAGAAATCACTCAACTAACAATAGCCTTACATTACCAAAATTCAATTAAAACATTAATTTCCAACGAAATTACATTCTTTCAAGTGTTTAGCTGACACTATCATTTGTTTGAATTTTTTAATTTTTATTTTTCAATTCATGTGACGCAAACATATTTCCCTTGATAAAAAAGTGTCTTTATATTTTAAATACATTGCTAGTTAGTGTGGCATCCGTTGAACGAAGTTTTTCTTCATTGAAGCGATTGAAAACTTGGCTGCGATCAACGATGCAACAGGAGGGGTTGGTTGGATTAGGTCTACTTCATGTTCATAGAAATGTTGGATTAGGTCTACTTCATGTTCATAGAAATGTGCAAATAGATGTTTGAAATATTATTGAAAGGTTTGCAAATAAGAAACACAGGAGACTGGATTTCATTTTGTGATTTTTATTTTAACGAAAGAAATCTTTGTTTTTGTACTTACCTATGTATATATTTTTTTAATTTTATTACATTTGTATTTTTGTTTGAATTTGAATAAAAAAAAATACTTATGTTAAGTAGAGGGCATATAACTTTTTTATGTCATTTCCCTAAGCAAAATTCCTAGATACACCACTGCTATAGAGTCCCACAAGGAACTTCATTGTTTAAATGGTCTACTCGAAATGAAAGCACAAGAAAACATTCTAAGCTTTGCAGACGATATAGCCACACTATATAAATCCAATACATGATGGCCGGAACTAAAGGATCTTGTAGGAACTTATTTTCTGAAAATGATTGAGAGGTAATAAATTAACACACAATTTTACCAAAACTGGTACGTACCTTTTCTGTTGTTACACAAAAATCGAGGGGAATAACTATACAAATTCAAATATCTGAGAGACTTTCTGGGTACACAAAATTTGAGAATTTGATAGTATGACCTAGTTGAATCACAATTACAATACGGTATATTGGGATGGGGTGGAGTAAGTAATATTTTTTTGAAAAAACTGAATGTCTTACAAAAATATATTATGAAGATTATGGCTCACACTTACCCAAGTGATAACTTGTTCAGTCCAGTTTCCTTGATAACAGAAAATTCTTATTTTGAAATATTTTGAAAAATGTTGAAAAAGGAAATATTATCTTAGGGTAGTCAAACTACAACCATAACACAAGAAATAAAAATACGAGCCTAATACCGTGTAACAAAACCAACCAGGTCAGCGGAACCTAGGTTATATAATATGGTACCGGATTACATAAAGAATAATTACAACAAATCCAATTTAAAAAAAAGGTTCAAAACTTTTTCATGAACTTGTGAATCAAAAAATGCATTCATGATTGAAGCATGTATATCTTTAATAACGATATATGTTTCAAAAATTGCACAAGTAACCCCTTCACCACACTGAATCACTTCACACCTATATGCGCATTTCTATAATTAAGTTATCATCAGTAGGTAAACTATACTAAATAAAAAAATTTATAGGTTGCTGGCGGGAATTCGATCGGAATATTGAAGAAAACCAATTGCTAAATTGTCGACGTTTCGAAGCTTTATTGTTTCATCTTCAGGACTCGGAAATATAAGAACAATAACATATACCGGGTGATTCTCTAACGTGGCTCAACCCCATAACTTTTTTATTATTGAAGATAGAAAAACGAAATTAGGGGGTTGTGTATTATAGTTCAATTTAATTTTTTTTTCATATTTACTTGCTTTGCCGTACTTCCCGTTTGACCGGAAATGACCCCAACTTTCGATTATCAAATGGGACATCCTATATATTTTTACTTATTTCGAAAGTCATTTTTATTCCAATTTTTTTATTTTTTTTAACTAGAATGCCATGGATCGTGTAAATCGCTTCATTCTTGATCAAGTAACATGGGGAAAATACGACTTTGAGGCTTATAACTTCACAGTCGTTTTAAGAATTATTTAAAACTCGAAAATATGAATTTTTTCAGTTAACTTGATTTTTTCGAATGAAAAGGGGGTGGCTCGTCGGCTTTTTGTGAAATATCATTTTCTTACGAATAATTTGATACCACACACTTTCACTTTATCTCCACTATTTTTCTGAATAATTGCAAGAAGCGATCATACCTAATAACAAATAATACGTATTCGGTATACTTATGCACTAAGTCCTGTTATTCTAGTTATCCGTGACAAACAATTGGAGCTGTTGCTAGAACTACCTAAACAAATAAGCTAATAAATATGCTGTCACTTTTGAAAATTTATTTGTTGCGTATTTATAATTTGATATGGAAAATTATACTAGAAACGAGAAAATTTACATGTTGCTAATTTACGGAGAAGCAAAAAAGAATGCAACTGATGCAGCTCGAATATATGCTCAGAGATTCCCTAATCGTCGCCATCCCACTCGGAATTATTTTCCAAAACTGGAAAGGAAAACGCGAAATGAACTAGAAGAAAATGCCAATAACTCCATCTTCAGTAAAGAAAAAGAAGTAGACGTGTTGAAGTGAATTGTACGGCGTCAATTGGCCAAATTGTTTCTGAGTGTGATATAAGTTATTCGTCCGTTTGGAGAATTCTTCACAAATATAATTATCGATCATTCAAGTACCAACTACACCAACATCTTCACGATAACGACCACAACCAAAGATAAACTTACTGCTACTGGTTTTTGACCAGATACAGAGAAGATGTACGTTTTCCATTTAAAATTATTTATTCAGATGAAACTCGATTCACCAACTTGGGGCTGTTCAATCGGAATAATAAAAGGTACTGGTCTCAAACAAATTCACATCTGATGCAAGAAGAACATTTTCAAGAGCGATTTGGTTTCAATTCCTGGATGGGTATTATCAGAGGAAAACTTTTGGGGCGAATAATTTTTGTCAGACAACTTACTGCGGAAAGATATCTACAGTTCCTTAGAAATCAAATTAATGATTTCATGAAGATTTGCCACTGGCTAACCAAGTTGATATCTATTTTCAACAAGATGGAGCGCCACCTCACAATTCTCAAGTCGTCAGAGAACATCTGAATGACAGCTTCCCAGAAAAGTGGATTGGCACTTTGACTATTGACCTATTCAGTGGCCTGCGAAGTACATTCTTAATTCATATTTTTTCATAATGTTCTTTTTCATTTTCTAGATCACCAGATCTTACTCCGCTAGATTTTTTTCTCTGGGGAACAATTAAAAATCAGGTGTATAACACAGTATCAGCCACTCGTGAAGAACTGGGGTATAAAGTAAGGGTGGCATTTCGGAACATCACTGCGGAACAGCTAATCAATGTGGTGCGCGCAACAATTGAAAAAGTTGAACTTTTCCGAGATCAAAAAGGAGGAGTCATTTTGAAAATTTAAAACCTTGATGGACTAATTTGCGACTTTTGAATAATTCCTAAAACGACTGTGAAGTCATAAGACTCAAAGTCGTATTTTTCTCATATTACTTGATCAATAAAGAAGCGACTTACACAATCCTTGGCATTGTAGATCGAAAACAAAAAAATTCGAATTAACATGACTTTATTTGTCAAAAATTGACAAGTGAGGTGTGGTTGGATTTAGAATGTCATTCTCGAACGAAATAAGTAAAAATATATAGGATGTCCCATTCAAAAATCGAAAGTTTGGGTCATTTCCGGTCAAAACGGCAAAGGAAGTAAATATGTCAAAAAATGTAAATTGAACTATAATACACAACCCCCAAATTTCGTTTTTCTAGCTTCAATAATAAAAAAGTTATAGGGGTGAGTCACCTTGGAGAATCACCCGGTATGTTAAAATGGAATTTTCGAATGGAGTATTGATAGAATAAGATACATTACGTAAAATAACTATCGTTAAAAAGGAAAAAATCTCGGACAATATACATAAAACTAACATTGATAATATAATTACTTATATTTAGGATGGCTCTCCGAGTTCAAAAGGGGTAATATCAATGATATAGATGTCAGTTTTCTGAATATTGTCCGAGTTGTTTTTACTTTTTAACGATCGTTATTTTACGTATTGTATCTTATTCTAACAGAATACTTCATTTCAAAATTCCATTTTAACATATATGTGTTTGTTCTTATACTTCAGAGTCCTGAAGATGAAACAAGTTTCGAAACGTCGACAAATTAGCAATGGGTTTCCTTCAATATTTAACGGTCGCTATCCTATGCAACTAAATAAATTGTTACATGTATTTACAAATTATACCTGGTATTCCTAGGTGGGAATCTTGATGGTTCTATGGGGATTAAAGTAAACAAGGTGAAATACCTTGGCCCTTTATCCTCAGTAAATATATTTTTATTATGGTTTTTGTGGATAATTATACTCTCCAGGCAATCGTATTCTCTACTGTCGTAGAGAATTTGATCATTTTCAAATTATGTATATTA
The DNA here is from genome assembly GCA_018342105.1 of Gonioctena quinquepunctata. Lineage (NCBI taxonomy): Eukaryota > Metazoa > Arthropoda > Insecta > Coleoptera > Chrysomelidae > Gonioctena > Gonioctena quinquepunctata. The sequence goes on along the minus strand of JAFIRS010000001.1, from coordinate 1,446,908 downwards.
ATTTTGTGACTAGATTCAATCTTATGGTTCGCTACAGCTTAACTTAATCTCACTTCGGTAGGTGGCAAGGGCCACATGCTCGTTGAACCTTTTAGAAATTGAACGTTTTGTCTGACCGTCACAATTTGATAAATATCCGACTTATCCAGCATGCCAGTTGTGTTCTTCGGGTTTCCTAATAACGTTTGCAAGTTATTACTATTGCAATAATCTGCTTGGATATTTATATCCCGGAGTAGAGAGAGAGAGAGAGAAATATACTTTATTGTCTAAGATATAAACTTCTTATTGACATAGCATGTTACAAAAAAATAAAAAAAAGGTTCAATGGTAATTTTTCAAATATACATAGGGATTTACAAAAAAAGAAGAACAATCGTATACTAATCATCAATCACAATTAATATAAACATATGTCAGATATGAAATAAATGTGTATATAAGAATTACAAATAATTTTATTAAAAAACGATAAAGTTTAGAAATACGTACGGAGATTAAAATCACATGTGAAATAAAATCATAGCAGAGTTTCACTGTAATTCCTCAAGTATGCTTTTTTGAGTAGAGCTTCTTTCATTATTTTTCTAAATTTGTAATGCATTCTCTCATTTCTGATTTCGGAGGGTACATGATCATATATATTTTGGCTTTCATAGATCAGAGAATCCTTTGCCAGGCTAGATTTCGGAATGGGAAGAGATATTTCAATTTCCGATATTTGCCTTGTTATATATTTCATTTGTTTGCTTGGTTTTTGAAAATCAACTGTATTATGTTTTTTGTGCATTAGACATACATATTCTAGATGAGAGTTAGAATCCCCTTCCTGATAAACAAAGGTATCTAAGTGCTCTTTTTTGAAAAACAAATACTGATTGAAATAAATTGTTCACTATAAAAACCCCAAAAGGCAATTCCATATATCAAATGAGCTTCAATCATAGAGTGGTAAACCATCTTCGCTGTAGATGTGCTCAGTTCATTTGAGACACCTCTGAGGGCATAACATCCCGATGCTAGTTTTAATATTCCTAGGAATTTTGAATGATTTTTGTTTTCTAAAATCATCACAAAAAGTACTGAAAGTGCAAAAATGGTGCGATTCAATTTACTTATATTTTATTACAGAGAAAACAAATGTACTCCCCATTTGTTTTCTCTGTATTAAAATATAAGTAAATTGAATCGCACCATTTTTGCACCATTCCAAGATCATTGGTGATAGTATCTTTCAATTGCTGACCATTTTTTCCATGCCAGAGGATGGTAGTGTCATCTGCAAAAATGATGAAATTTTCTCTAATTAAGATGAAAGCCAGACCATTCAAATACGGGAGAAATAGGATTGGATCCAGAAGTGATCCTTGTGGGACACATAAGATCTCTTTACTGGGGATAGTTGTCCATTAGATTTCACTTATTGTTTTATATCACTCAAATAAGAGGCGAACCAGTGTTGAGATCTCTCGTGCGTTTTGGATTGAAGGGAATTCTCATGAATCTTTTGTTTTTCGTCATTTTCCTCAAAGTCGTGGTCTCATTCACTAAACGTGTGAAACGGTTCTCTCTCAAGAGATTATCCATAATGTCTGGTGTATCCATTGATTATTATTGCTCTTCCTTTGATCTTTCTGATTTTATTTTGAAAACGATCAGCATTCAATGGAAAGTTTATGGCTCTGTGTATTAGAAAATTTCTGTAGATATTTCCAAATGCTCTTTATTTCTGATGACCAGAGTGTCAAGGTCACAAAATAGAATAGAAAATTAGATTGCCTGGAAAGTATAGTTATCCACAAAAAACATAATAAAAATCTACTCAATGTGGATAAAGGGTTGATGTATTCCACCTTGTTTACTTTCATCCCCATAGAACTGTCAAGATCCCATTGGCGATTTGAGAATCAGAAATAAGTATAAAATAACCCAATTAGAAATACCAGGTGTATATTGTAAGAACTTGTAAGAATTTATTTAGGGTACTTTAACTACTGATGATGATGAACTAAGTTATCAAAATGCTCATATGGGTGTGTGGCGAAGGGGCAATTTTTGATTGTGTGACACCACACAGCGTCTAGCCAGTCTAATGGATATATCCCGACATGATGTATATGTTAGTCATCAATTATGCTATTTTGATTTTTATTCCTTTTTTTTTTCAACAAAACTGTGAATGTATTTCAACGTAATTCTAAGATGGTTAATGTAATTTGATTTATTTATTCGTTTGTAATTAAAATTGAACATTTATTATTGGATTATTTTATATATTTTAATTTACATCCATATTATAGTAATTTTAAGATTTTTTATTGCATTTATTATATAAATATTTTTTTTTTTAATTTTATATTTTATTTAACTTTTTAAACTATATTTTTATATATATATATATATTTTATATATATATATATATATTGTAGTGATAGGCTCTTTATTGTGTTTATATTTTTATTTATTATATTTATATTTGTATTTGTTATTGGCTGATCGTTATTATAATATTGATTGTTATAGTAACTTATTTTATTTTTTTAATAACAACTACTTATCATAAAATATTCGTTATGGTATATTTGTTTCAGTGATTTTTTTTTTTATTTAATAATTTTGAAAAATAAATACCTATCATAACAGTAATGAAACTCCGGCTATGTTGTCTCACCCTTTTTCAACACTTTTTTACCTTATCCCAGCTCAGTCGGTAAGCCTATGGAGTATGAGTCATCTCTATTCTCACGGCAGGATTCAGTAATGCCAACTTGGTGCGCTGCTTGATGTTAAATGTGCTTTTTTGTGGGAAGATCATGATTAGGTGCTCAATAGATACACAAAGAATGCAGAAAAAACGTCAAATAGTTGCTTTTATTGAAATAAATCCTTAAAATTGACCTACTCTGCGATATCTAACTAAACTAACTCAGAACAGTGATGTGAAATGGCAAATCTTGTTTATGTGTGATAAATACTTGGTGAATAAACGTTTCAATGTTATGAACAGTCTGTGAGCATAGAAAAAACCATTCAGTGTTCAAATGAATGGACACAAGTGATCAAATAACCAATATAAGTGTCTGGACCTGATATGTTGCACTTTATTTAGTTCTGCTTTTGAAATACCTGCTATACTTCCTTTTTGGTGTTCTCCTGACTATGAGAAGTGCTCACTGGAAAAATACAGCTACACTGCAAAAAGCCCCCTTCTTGTTCCTGGCAATGGCATGGACTGGACTTTTGTTATCTTAATAGGGTGAGTGGTTTTCTCTTGTTTGTTTATTTTCCCATTCGTATCTGAATTAGTTATATGACGTTCAAGGATAGTTTTGCTCATTTTTCTCTTGTGTTTTATCATAATTTTTCTTCCAAATTGGTACCTGGTTTAGTTTCTATATCAATTTTTCATCTCCCAAAGCTTGTTACATTTTTTCTTGGCAACACACATTTTTTTGTTTTTTTTTTACAAATTTAAAGTTTATTTCCACTTCCTATACCACTCTTTGTTATTCTAACTTATTCTAATGATTTTATTTACAATATATAATTCTAGATTATATGTACAAATTTGGTTAAAATTCATATTTGACATGTTTCTGTTTTCATAATTTTTATATCTTATTATTTGCCTCACATTGTTTTTGACATCTCGCTGTTTGTTGGGTTTCCTCCTGATATGATTTACCATACAGGATGTTCCAACTTGTATACCATTTCATCTACTTGAGATCCAAAGTTTTTTTATGAATTTAAATTTCCATATTATTTTTATTTTTTATGCAAATTGTATGTATTGTTGGTAACATATTTATGACAATAGATATACTTCAGGACTGACTTTTTGATACAAATGCATTGACTAGAACATGGTATAAGATTCTAGAACAGTAAAAACTATAGAAAAATTGTAAAACAAACATAGCCTGAACCACGACAACTTAAATACCTAATAATAATGAATTATCAGTTTCATTATTTTATAGACATTTCCTTACATAACAATATATATACTTCCCACACACACACACATATATATTTATTTTATTTATTATTCATTTAGATATTATGTTTTTTTGAACTAACAAAAACCTTCATTCTTTTTTTTGTAGTAATATTTCATCGTGTATTAGCATATACAGTCAGGCACAAGTAATATAAAAACTTTGTTATACACTTTTGTGACTCACCCTTATTTATTGCATTCTCATCTGATTGATTAAAAAATATCATTATCAATACATGTCAACTCTATGGTTTTCCAAACTCATTGAACTATATCGATATCGGATATCATTCCTCAGATTTGAAACATGTTTTTTCTGTCATTGTGCATCTGTGTTAAACTAGTAAATTTCTGTCACCCAAACTAGTTTATAAAAAAAGAGATTCCGGATGTCAAATGATTTCCATAAGATAAGAATTCACTGTCAAACATCTCTGGAGTGTCGTGAGAAAACTCGCAATCCCAATATCTCCCATTCTGTACGGCGCTCTAAGTAGTACTAAGTGCATTTTTGCTCCCTAAAACAAATATGTTTACCTGGATTTCGGACAGGTAAGGTACGTTGCAGTAATATATTTTCCCGAAAAGCATTAAATGTGTAGGAATGATTTGCTAAATTCTTTCCTACCTAATGGCTTAAAGCAGATTTATTTTCTATTCACCAGAAGTTTGTTTCTCCATACCATAGGCGTCCTAGAATTTTAAAATCGCAAAAAAAAGGAGAAATCTTATTGATTATTACCAATAAATGTCATCAGTGTGAGGGAGAAAGAAATGTATAGTCTATATTAGCAAAAACATGGTAATTTTGGTACTTCATGCGATGAATGAAGATCAACATAACTTCTCATTATTGTAACCATTACTTTTATAATATATACGAAGTGAAGAAAACTTTTATTCAAGAACAACTAGAGGAGTCATCGAAATAACGATTCATGGTATTGCGACCGAATCCAAAAAATTTTTTTTCCGGCTACAAATACGAAACTGGCACGTTAGATATCAGGGGTGACATACATATGACATATGCCCATCTAGGTGAGACCGTGCACCACTATAAATTGACTATATCGCGATAGGACAGGAGTTCGAATGAACTGGGCATCACCTGACGATAAAAATGTGATTTTTCCGAAATGTCGAAAAATTGTGTTTTTTTTTTTTAGAACCGATACTGTAATAAATTGAAGGTTTGTGGAATCACACTATTCAATATCTAGTTGGTTCGTTAGCTATAACCTGTTGAATTTTAAAAAAAAGTTAAGTGCAAAAATTAGATTAGAATGGTTAGATTTTTGAAATTGTATTTCCATATATACCATGCATAGTTTCATTCACATCTCAAGATGGACAATCCAAATGCTTAGCAGATATTTTTTCTTTCCAAGTGGTAGTTTATAGTGTATTGTATAACAAGCATGAAATGGTCATTTTGTGCGGGTTTTACACTATTCTTCTCCTACGACTCTTATAATTTACAATGTAAGCAAAAAACTACAAAGTTTACTCATGAGAAATGAACTTAATTATTTAAAAAAATTAACGCACTTGATAAATTTGATACTGCAATAATTTCAAAAAATACCATCTTATTTGTTATTAACAATATTTGATGTAACTTCGGTACAATCATTAAAATCAAATTTTGGGGAACTAGAACTAGTTTTAACCCTCAATACTGTCGTAGAAAGCCAGCCACTATCGTTGTTATGTATTCGTCACTATCTATTTAGATTATAGCCGAAGATCGGCAGAAACAGGGGCCGGTATATAACTCAGAATTTGAAAGTTTTAAATATGAAGCAATTTCCTTCCTATTTTTTCGGTCAGTGCATATTTCATTCTATAATTTATAAGAAAAAACAAGCTATGTTGATATATCTAGAAAATGCTGACTCTATCAAGCCTAATTGTACTAACTTGACACTAAATGATGTGACAATCTCTTTGTTCCTAGAACTGATATAAACAATATAGAAAGCAGAGTTCAGAAGCACATTTAATTTTAATAGTTATAGACCCGAACTCTCTAAAGGTAAGTAGTTTGGTGTTGCGTATCCCATCTTGAGAAAGTACTCCCTTCCTTTCCTTGAGCCAGTACCTGAATATAATTCCATTGCAGGAGATGTTGTCAGGACGAGGGCTCATGCTGAACTGCTTTTCGATCGATTTTGTGCTAGCTTTTATAGGAAAAAGGCCGTATCTAGGGTTACCGATCTTTTTCCTGACTGGAACATGCCAATATTCGAATTTTCCGAATGTATTTGCAATCCGAAACTTTCACAGAAACGGTCAAAGATGTCTGTTCTACAATTAGAACCAGGGTTCCCGTCGGCAAAAACACCGCATTTACTAAATTTCAGCTAAAACTTTGGTGCTTGACACTTTGTTGACATGTGAAGCTCCCAGACAATTTCTGCTTTGAAACACAATTTTTAGGTACCACTGTTTCGTGGTTGGATGAAAGTCATATCAACTTGATAAAAAAAGGGTATTCTTTCTTTGAGATATTGGATAAATAAAGAAATATTATTGGAAGATTGCAGGGTATCGTAGAAGTTGAAGTGTAGTTCCTACATAGTTATAAAGTACCTAGATTTGCTTCTACTACCTCCAAAGTTAATATTATTTGCAACAGCTTGATCAGCAGAGAAATATTATCGATACATCACATACCCTGTACGTTGAAGATGAGTTGAGTACCCCCATCTCTAAATTTTTTTTTTGCTGTTCCCGAAATTGATATTTACGCATCAGTTTAATCAATGAAGTGTGTATTTCCATTCTAGATGTTAAATTGCTAGGATAATATGATTGGGAGATGACAGTGTAGAGATATATATATATATAATATTATATATATATATATATATATATATATATATATATTATATATTATATATTATATATATATATATATATATACATATTTATATATATGTATATATATATATAGATTTCTTCTTCTTCTATATATATATATACATATATATATATCCTGTCCACATTTCTATGTTCCCTAAAATGTTTTTCCCGAAAACTCTCGTCCGCGTAGAATTTCTATTTTTCTATGTTTTCCTTTATGTTGTTCCATCTAGACTATGCTTTCGACTCCTTCCGCTTCCTGTTGTCCGGTTATCCCGTTTTCCTGTTATCCCGTTTTTTCTTTATCCCGTTTTTCCGTTATCCCCTTATCCTGTCATCCCATTATCCCGTTTTTGTTATCCCACTATTCCCATTATCCCGTTATTCCATTTTCCTGTTATCCCGTGTTTTCTTTATCCCGTTATCCCCTTTTCCTGTCATCCCGTTATCCCTTTTTTCGTTATCCCGTTATTCCCGTTATCCTGTTCTTCCTGTTATCCCGTTTTTTCTTTATCCCGTTATCCCGTTTTCCCCTTATCCCCTTATCCTGTTATCCCGTTTTTTCGTTATCCCGTTATTCCCGTAATCCCGTTTTCCTGTTATCCCGTTTTTATTTATCCCGTTATTCCGTTTTCCCGTTATCCCCTTATCCTGTCATCCGTTCCCTTTTTTTTATCCCGTTATTCCCGTTATCCCGTTTCCCTGTTATCCCGTTTTTTCTTTATCACGTTATCCCGTTCTCAATTTATCGTACTACAATTATTATATTCGATTGCCATCTTGCAACCCTATTGCGGATCTGTGCATAAAATAAAATAAAAATCGCGATGGAAAAATAGAGGTTGATCGTAGAAGGGTGAAAATTTAGGGTGGTATGTATTTTTGAATGCTGTATCATAAAAAAATGAAAACAACATCTAAAAAATAAAAAATAAATTTAGGGGTGGACCACCCTTAACATTTAGGAGGATGAAAAATAGATGTTGTCCGATTCGCAGACCTAACCGATATGCACACAAAATTTTATGAGAATCGGTCGAGCCATTTCGGAGGAGTTTAATTACAAACACCGTTTCACGAGAATTCTATATATTAGATATATATATATATATATATATATATATATATATATATATATATATATATATATATATATATATATGTATATATGAAAAGCATCAAATTATAGATAGTGACACCTATAATCTGTGCGGTGAAGCTTAGACCTCATATCGTGGAATTTTAATGCCACGAAATTTCGTGCACATTAACAGGTCACCAATAGATGTCAGCATAGGCCAACCCACGACACCAATAGTCGTACTCCTAGTGCGTTCAGAGTAACGCAAAATAAATAACTAGATGAAGAGAAATTTGTTACGAATCCAAGAGAGCATCACCATCCGCCAACAGCTGTTTCATGGTTTCCCAATCATCAGGACGGTTTGTGGTCTCTTTCAAATTCGTATCAAACATCTCGTTGTGTTGATAAATATTTTACAAATAATTGAGATAAGAATGGAAATATAAAAACAAGAAAAAATCACTTACCTTATCAAAATAACAAAAGTCCAGTCCATGCCATTGCCAGGAACGAAAAAAGGGGGCTTTTGCAGTGATGCTATATTTTCCAGTAAGCACGAACACTTCCAAGAGGCAGGAGAACACCACAAAGGAAGAATAACAAGGTATTTCATAAGCTAAACCAAATTAAGTGCTACATATCAGGTCCAGAAACTCATATTGGTTATCTGATCACTTGTGTCCGTTCTTTTGAACATTGAATGACTTTTCGATGCTCACAGACTCTTCATAACCTTCAAACGTTCATTTAAGTAGTATTTATCACACATCAACAATTTTTACAATTTCATATTACTGTCCTTAGTACATAAGTTAGATTTCGCAGAGTAGGTCAGTTTTAAGGATTGGTTTTCATAAAAACAATCATTTGACGATTTTTCTGCAATTTGTGTTTTATCTATTGAGCACCTAACCACATTTCTCCCCACATACAGCATATTTGACATCAAGCATTGCGCCAAGTTGGCACTACTGAACATGCTGCAGATGATATAGATGACTCATTCTTCATAGGCGTACCGACTGAGCTGGGATAAGGTAAAAGAGTGTTGAAAAAAGGGTAAGACAACATAGCCGGAGTTTCATTTTTGTTATGATAGGTATTGATTTTTAAAATGATTAAATAAAAAAGAAATCACTGAAACAAATTTATCATAATATAAATATAATAAAGCACCAATCATAACAATTGGCGACCAACGCGGGCCAATTATAAATAAATAATAAAGAACCTATCATAACAATATATATATTAATTATGAATATTGAATGTTCATGTTGAACCGCGTCTAGAAATTTGGTAATTTCGACGTTTCAGCTCCCATTTTGGAGCCAATTTAAAGAAAAATGGAAAAAATATATAAATACAAGTCATCGATAAGAGTGAAAGAGGGAAGGGATTTCCAACCGAGTACTCAATCTGCCTACTCCTAGGTTGTAGTCACTGAGGTAGGAATGTGATTTCCCATCACTTTTGAATCGCCCGCCATAGATTATCGTCGAAGAGTGGGATAAACATGTGCTCTTCCCTCATTGGTTCGAACATCCTGTCAATTTATTCTGACCGCCCTCACGGTCCTTTCTCGATGACCCACTGTAGGGATCACCACGTGTTTATTTCAATGAATCTCGACTCAAATTTGCATAGTTAACATGAGATTATCAATTAGTTGAAGATGTTTTTTACAAGTTGATATTTAAGATTTTATTTTTGATGTGCACCGATATTTTCCTGTTAGCAACCTCGAATTAGTAAGTTTTTTATATTTAAAAAAAAAGAGCATTTTTACAATGTGATTTTGTTCTTTTCAGATGTCTTGATAATGAAATAAAGTTTTTCGAAAGCTCGACAATTTAACAAAGAGTTCTTCTTTACATGGCAATTTCCTATTGACTGCAACCTCAAAGAAAGCATAAACTTGGTTTTTTGTGTTTCCTAAACTCAGTTTTTTTTCAACTAGTCCAGTCAAGAGACTTCTTCTATATATATATATATATTGAATCGTAGGAGGTACCTACGTCAGTTATACATGAAGTGTATGGACCTCATACATATAGTGTTCAAACTCACCTTGTTCTCTTCATTCAGTGCTAGATTTTTTATTAGCTGATGTGCTATTTCATAAATTCAGGTGCAGGAAAGGAAAAGAAACCATTGAAGGAATTTTACTTACTTTCCGCTAGGTTCTTGTCATCGGAAAACGTTTGTTGTGGAAGCTGATGATGATTCTTATTATCTGCTTTGTATGCTCTTCTTCTGAATGATATTTCTATCATCAGTCAATGCTCGGATGTTTTCCATTGCTGACTTCATAAAACAAGATCAAGGAATTTATGTAATATAACAAGAGCCCGGGTCAAACCGTCTCGGTCTCCCCCTGAATTTGTATACTTACCGTTTCATTGAAAAGAAAATGGATGAAAATTCCAAATGGAAAACTCCCCGAAATTAAACTGGAGATTAGTAACACCCTAGGTTAACCCATCTCAACTTGGTGAAAATAAAAAAATCTTGCATCATACACTAGACGATGTATCCACTACAAAGTATGGCAGTAACTTACTTTTTTTTGTGCCCCATTAAAGTCCAACCTCACTTTTACGTGGTTTGGGGCGAATGGGGCGGTTTGCGGACGATCGTGTATTTTTTTTTCCTAAATTATGATTTGGAAGGTGGGATATTTTGTGAAAAATAGTTTGAATTTAAAGTAATGTTTCGTTTTTCTCGATATTTGAGATGGCTTATGTAACTACCCCTGTCTACACCCCTGTGCGACCATCTGAGAATGGTTCATCTCGCACACCTGTTTTTTTCGGATTACTTCTGCTCAAACGGACTTTAAAACGAAGTCGCCGACATGTCTAGCGGATCTGAAAAATGCGAATGGGTTTTCTTGGAATTTTGGCTTTGGGTGGGTGGTTCTAAGCGTTCATCATTGCCGTTTGGAAACTATTTACCTGGTTTTCAGCTTCTTTGTAGTTTTTAATGATCCAACACAAAGAATAACGATGTTGGGTGTAATGGTTTATGTGTTGCGAAATAATTTTTTGCTTAGGGATTTAAATATGGTTGAGTTCCAGAAATTGATTGCAAATTGCAAAATATTATTGGGAATGCAACTCCTCAAAATAAATTTTAATAAATTTTAATTACGATTAGTGTAAATTTTTTTAATGAATATAAATTAATAATAATGTATATAAGAAAAAAAAAATATTTTATTTAAAAAAAGCGTGGGTTTTTTAAAAATTTTTTAAACTATTTTTTATTTATTTTTTAGTTCGGTTTTTTTATAAAAAGCGTGTTTTTTAGTTTTTTAAAACTATTATTTATTTTCTACTTTTTAGTTTGGTTTATTTATAAAAGCGTCTTTTTTATTTTATTTTTAACTATTATTTGTTCTAATCTACTATTAATTCCGTGATTACAATTAGTAACTGTAATTATTTTCCAAATCATTGATGTGTACAGCTGTATTAATAGTCAAATCTCGATTTTAGAAGTCATTCAAAGGTTTTTAACTATGTCAATATATACAGTGAGCCGCCATCAATTCAATTTTCACGAGAGAATAATAATATTCGACTCCAAAAACCCCCACATACCAATTTTGAATAGAATCGGACCATAATCACAAAACTCGTCCACCATTTTGGAGCCGCCATCTTGAATTTTCCAATTTTCACGAAAAAATCATATTATTTGACTCCGAAAACCTCCACATACCAATTTTGAATAGAATCGGACCATAATCACAAAACTCGTCCACCATTTTGGAGCCGCCATCTTGAATTTTCCAATTTTCACGAAAAAATCATATTATTTGAAACCCCACATACCAATTTTGAATAGAATCGGACCATAACAAAAACTCGTCCACATTTTGGAGCCGCCATCTTGAATTTTCAATTTTGAAAAAATCATAATTCGACCCAAAAACCCCAATACCAATTTTGAAGCGAATCGGACCATAATCACAAAACTCGTCCGCCATATTGGAGCCGCCACTTTGTTCTTTTTTCCACACAAAAACTTTTTAATGCATTGTCACCGGAATTATGTACACCTGCCAAATTTCAAATCATTCGGACGTCTGGAAGTGAGTGAAAATCAAGTCCAAAGGAGTCGGTTACAAACAAACTACAAGTGATGCTAATATAAAGCGTTGTAATATATTGATTCATATTCAGAACCTCAAGGAGTGAATGAATCCTGGGAGACCGAATACTAACAAAACAGGAACAGCGTTTCCTTAAATAGTTTTTTGCATTTCGTCGAAAGGTATCAATCGAGAAGAAAAAATTTGTATAAGTAGAAGGGGGCATACAATCCAGAATATAATACTTGGGTTAATATTGAAATATGAAGCTCACTCATTTAAATGCATAATAGTAATATTTTTGGCGATATTATGTATTAGTTTTTATATGATTTTTTTTTTTTTTTTTTTTTTTTTTCTTTTTGGTTCCCACGAAAAGGGATATCCTGTAATGTTCAGAGAACATCGTGGGAACCAAGGAAAGAGGTAGGAGTTGGTGTTCTTCTTAAATTTCTGAGGTTGTATGCCTCGGGAACACCTCCCTAGGCAATGAGTTCCAAAGCCTCGCAGTTCGTTGGATGAATGAGTCTTTGGAAAGTGATGTTCTGCAGGTCTCCAAAGTGACCACGAAGGGGTGTGAAGACTGAACTTGACGGGTTAATCTCGAAGAGACTGCCAAAGGAGGAACGATTGTTGATATTTCAGAAGAGCATCGCCCATGAAAATATCTATAAAATAGAGACAAATCGCCAACTTTTCTACGGTGTTCCAGACAAGTGAGCGAGTTTGTAAGCGAGGCATCACCGACGAGACGAATTGCCCTTTTGGACAGAATCAATAGCTTCAGGATATGTTTAGGTGCCGCACTCCAAATATGGGAACAGTATTCCAGGACAGGTCGGATCTGTGCCTTATAGATCATAAGCAGCTGACTGGAGGTGAAATAGCTCTTGGCACGAAACAAAAACCAAGTTTTTGGGATGCACTTTTGGCAATGGACCTCATGTGATTTTCCCAGGAAAGGTTATTGCTGATAGTAATACCAAGCATCGATATGGATGACTTCAGTGGTATGGTTACCCTTACAAAGTTATGTTAGGCACAGTGAGATTGGCTTTTCTAGAGAAAAGACATGCTTGTGTTTTGTTTGCATTGAATTCTACCAAGTTATTGGATCCCCATTCGAGAATTGTTGCTAAGTCCATATTTATATTGTTAACATTTCTTCCTCGTTCATTTCTGGTTTCACGGGCTGATATAGGGGCCCTGGAAGAGAAAGCGGTATGGAGGGTACTATCATCGGCAAAGCTGTGTACGGGACATGAAGTTGCTTTCAACACGTCGTTGATGTGAAGTAAAAATAGTGTTGGTGCTAGAATGGATCCTTGCGGAACACCAGCATTTATGAGTAGAGTGTCAGATGAAACTCCATCGACCACTACATGGAGAGACCTGTTTGAGAGAAAACTAGCAAGCAGAGAACACAGCTGAGGGGGCAAGCCATAAGATGGAAGCTTGGCGAGGAGTCCCTGGTGCCAAACTCGATCGAACGCCTTGGAGATATCTAATGCCACAGCTAAAGTTTCTCCATACTTTTCAATAGATAGCTGCCATATATGTGAGACGTATGCGAGCAGGTCACCAGTTGATCTCTGATGGCGGAAGCCATATTGCCTATCATTGATAATTCCTGAGTCTTCCAGATATTTCATGAGCTCGATGTTGATGGCTTTTTCCATGACCTTCGAAATAATAGATAGCAGTGCGATAGGTCTGTAGTTGCTAGGTAGGGTCTTTTTGCCCTTTTTAGGGACTGGCTGTACTCTTGCAATTTTCCAATTGGACGGAAATACTCCCAAATTGTAAGAGTGGTTGAACAACTTGCAAAGAACAGGTGTTAGTTCGGGGGCACATTTCTTGAGAACAATCGGCGGGATTCCGTCAGATCCACAGGCTTTGTTGGTGTTGAGACCCAGCAAAATCTTTCTGATAGTACGTTGGCGAAAGGTGATCTCGGGCATGTGACTGTCAATAGGTGTAATGTTCGGGGTTGTTTTCCGAAGAATCCAGAGTGGAATTTCCAGCAAATAGGTGCGCAAAGATATTGGCTTTTCCTGGGCAGTCGTTGCTGTGTTCCATCTTCTTTGGTTAGGGGAGGAAAAGAGCTGGAAGTGAAGTTTCTTCCCACAGCTTTGCGAAAGACCAAAATGAACGGGATCCGTTGGGACATTCAACAAGTTTTGATCTTATTTTGGCATTATGAGCATCTTTTGAACATTCTATTGTCTCTTTGCATATGCCTCTAGCCTCAACGTATGCTGCTCTGGTCTCAGGTCCCGGATTTTTTTGCCATCGATGGTATGCTGCCTGTTTGGAAGCCACAGCTCTAGAGCAGTTTCTGTTAAACCAGGTCTTATCGGATGATGTTCTTCTTTCGGTATTCGGTATGTAAGTTTGCATCCCCAACATGATGATTTCAGAAATTGTCTCAGCACATCGTGTTGGATCTACTGAAGAGAAACAAACTCTCTTCCATGGAAACGCTGAGAAAAACATACGAAGACCTTCCCAGTCGGCCGAATTGTAATGCCACATGAGACGGGGTGGTATTGTGCTGCTCGATGGTAAATGGAAAGAGCATGTTGTGGAGATGAGGGTGTGATCAGAGTTTCCAAGTGGGGCACAAACTTCTATTCTATACGGGTCAGGATTGGTGGTGAGGAAAAGATCTAGTGTATTGGCAGACTGGTTGTTGACATCAGGGATGCGGGTTGGTAGCTCGACCAGTTGTTCTAGACCATGAGTGATGGCGAAGGCCTCGGCTTGACGATGATATAGAATTGAAACGAATATTGGCAATCATAGATTGCACTGATCGCGTCTACCGTATTTGCTACTGTGTAGCTATCTAAATCATAGCTACTGTGTAGCTATCTTAATCAAAGAAAGCAATGTGTGAAAGTCAAAGACGCAAAGAGTGATCTACACACTGTTTGAATACGGCGTACCGCAGGGAACCGTTTTGTGGCCGGTACTTTTCAACATCTACCTAAATGATCTTTTTTCACTGAATGTAGAAGGGTTTATAATCAGTTTCGATTACGACACTGCAATTATTCATCAATCGGAATCGTGGAATTCTCTGAAACAAAGAGCTGAAAAAAAAATCGATAATTAAATGGTTCGAAAGTAAATTATTGAGTACGAACATGTCTAAAACCTTTTACATGAATTTCACTTCATACGCCAATAATCTACCACACTTCAAATCACTTTCAATGAAATACGATGACATCGAACTTTCGATCTCATCAGTGAATAAATTGAAATACCTTGGTATATACTGTGTGACCCATTTAAAAATGGAACCACCCCTGTAGAATACGCATTTTTCAATCAATCTCAAAAGAATATTAAGCATCGAAAACTGTATCTTGACACAAATTTTCATAACTTCAGTTTTATTTCCGAGGCACACTATGTTTTTTTTTCTTTGTCAAAAACGGCAAAAGTTTATTAGGCAATTTTGTTCTCAAGTTTGACTACACCACTGGATTCGTTGTCGTTATAAATAAAAACCATCAAAATTTCATAAGAAAATATTGGTTAACAACGAAGTTACAACAACTTCAATTTTGGAAACAAGGTATTTGATTATAATTTTTATTTAGATTATAGTCATATTTAAAATCTGGCAACACCGTCGATACAAAGTAGAACACCATTGAACTTACAGTGGAAATCCAGAAGTCAATAGCTCATTCCGTTCTACAGTTATAAGAAAGGTATTGTGAGCGATTTATGGTGGAAGCGATTTTGTAATAAAAATCTGACTAGGCCACTGGATTTGTAAATTATATTCCCCAAAAATCATTTATTTAAGTGTAGGTTATAAGGGTATTCGAAAAGAACAGAAAATTTGAAATTAATTTTCAAGTTATTTTTTTTTGTGGCTTCTACCAAACCTCCATTCAGTTCAACACATTAATCGTATCTCTTCCGAATATTTTTTACACTATTTCTTATTTGTTGAGGTGTACTTTCGGCACAAATTTTCATTACAAAATCGCTTCAACCCCAAATCGCTCACATTACCATACTTTCAGGAGTTATAACTGTAGAACGGAATAAGCTATTGACTTCGGATTTTCACTGTACAAGTTCACTGGTGATCTACTTTGTATCGGCAGTGTTGCCAGATTTTCGGTATTATATAATCTAAATAAAAATTATAATCAAATACTTTGTTTCCAACAGTAAAGTTGTTGTAACTTCGTTGTTAACCAACATTTTTTTATGAAATTTTGATGGTTTTCATTTATAGCGACTACAAATTCAGTGGTGTAGTCAAATTAGAAAACAAAAATTGCCCAATAAACTTTTGATAGAGTGATAGAGTGCCTTGGAAATGAAACTAAAGTTATGAAAATTTGTGTCAAAATACAGTTTTTGATGCTTAATATAAAAAAAAAAGATTGAAAAATGCGTATTCTACAGGGGTGGTTCCATTTTAAATGGGTCACACTGTATATTGATGCTCATCTAAAGTGGGATACACATATTGTTTACTCAGTCAAAAAACTACGTTTTGTTACAGACAGATTAGAATACATGAGACCATACATACATACAGCCCAGATGCGTATGCTTTACTATGCCTGTTTCGAAACCCACCTTACGTACGGAATAATTATCTGGGATGCAGCAAACTCAACATCGTTAAAACAGCTAAAACAAGTACAAAAATAATGAAAATAATCCACCACAAAAAAAGAACCTACTCGACCGACTCACTTTACAAAGAAACATTAAAATTAGACGTCAGACAACTCTACTTCTTCAAAACTACAACAAGACAACATATGAATAGACATAAATTGAAGGAAATAAGTTAGCAATACGAAACTCGCCACAAAAACAATTCATATGTTCCAAACTCAAAGAAAAACATCTTTCCAAGATCTTACTTATACCTAGCTCCTCGACTATATGATCTCGTTCCTAAACATATAAAAAATATCAGGAGTATCAACTCATTCAAAAACCTGGATCTCGAACTTGCCAATACATTAATACGTTGATAAGAAAAATGTCTACTACCACAGTGACATGCACTGAAACTGATCCACATTCACAAATCCATATTGAAATTTTGTAGCTATAATTAAATTAAATATGTCTAAAATATATAAAATGTCTACCCATTATTTTACTTTATTTTATTTATTAATATTCATTTAATTCTATTTAATTTTAGTTTATATAAATTATTTTATTTTATTTATTCCATCCTATATTAGCTATACTACTCATTAGGTATTATATTCATTAGTATTCAAATGATTAGTGTTTCTATATTTATTCTAAAATTGCCTGGTATAAATTGTGAAATTGAACTATGTGTAAATTGTGCATAAATATTATTATAATACGGCTCGTCGCACAGTGTGTCATTTTACATATCTAGCCGGACAAAATACTCCAAAATCAACTCTCAAAATAAACACTTGTTATCTTTTAGAAACAATGTAGATACTCCAAATAAACTAGTTATGAAATATAATAACAGTAGGAGTTCCCATTTCTTTTTTCTTCAGGGCTTCAATGAGTTTTTGTAAGTTGAAAGGGTCAGAAATAATAAAAATAAAGAAACATTTGACCAAAAGAATTTAAACATTTCACAGTAAAATAGATTATTAAAGAAGGAAAGACTCCAAAACCAAAACGAAAATCACTTTCACGGGACAATAAGTTTAACATCAAGTACAAGACAAACGAATACTGAGATAAAATTCAAAAAATATCCGTGAACCATATAGTTCTTGTATCAGTAGGCAAAAACAATTATGGTAAAAAACGATAACAAATCATTTAGGAATCTGACTTATCAAGTTGAAATAGGACCTGTTCAATGCTTCTATGTCTCTTCTGGTATTGACGTTGTCTTGGTGGACAATTTCGAGCATTTCGCTAATGAGTCATTTGACAGGAAGGGTTTTGTATCAAGGATGATGGGGTTTTCGAAAAAAAAAAATTTCACCATTTTCTCTATTATGTTCTACTAGAGTAGTGGGATTTTGGGCCTTAAGTTATTTTGTGTCCCTATCGTGTTCAGATATGCGTTTTTTAAATATTGGCCTGCTTGACCAACGTAGCATTTTGTACAATTGTAACAGTTGATTTTATAGACGATGTTTGATTGTTGGTTAGTAAGGGTTTTTGTTTTTTGGCTTGAATAAAACTTTTTTTCGTTGGAAAATGTGATCTTGGAGTTTTCTTCGTTCAAAGTTTTTCAGATAGATTTCTCACATACAGTATTTTGTAATATTTTATTGTCAAATTATTGGTTTTGTTAGAAGGTTTGTTATCCTGGATAATTTTTTTGATTAGTGATGGAGGGTAATTGTTTTTTAAGAGAAATTGTTTGATTTGTTCAAGATTTTTTTTATTATATTCTGGTTTTTGAATTTTGAGCGCTCTTGTTTTCAAATTCTTAATGATCCCACTGCTCCGGTAGAACATACTAGAGAAAATGGTCATTCTTTTGATTTCGCAAACCCCATCATCCTTGATAAAAAACCCTTCCTGTCCAAAAGACTTTTTAGCGAAATGATCGAAATTGTCCACCAAGGACTAAACACGTCATATTTCAACTTGGTAAGTCAGATTTCTAAATGATTTGTTATCGTTTTCCACCACAATTGTTTTCCTCCACTGATTCAAGAACTATATGGTTCACAGTTTTTTTTTCGAATTTTATCTCAGTATTCGTTTGTCTCGTACTTGATGTTAAACCTGTTGTTCCATGAAAGTGATTTTCGTTTTGGTGAGTCGTTCCTTTTTTAATAATCTATTTTACCGTGAAATGTTCCATTTCTTGTGGTCAAATGTTTCTTTATTTTTACTCTTTCTTAACCCCTTCAAGTTACAAAAACTCATTGTTACAGAGCCCTGAAGATAAATTTAATAAAATTAAAAACTTTGGCAGAGAAAAAATAGTTTTCCTCAACAAAACTGATTCAAATACCAACCAACGTCCTCATTATTAGGTATATTTAAATTTAATGCTGAGTTTTTTCAGTGTATAATTTTTACTTTCTGAAGTTAATAACTCTGTTAATCAATTATAATCAATAATCAATAATAATAATTGTTTGGTGTAATATAGGGACTAGTTTGCAAGTAAAGTAAAAAATTACATCATGTCACACATATGACGTACTTTATTGGGGTGGAGATAGTTATGGGTCAACAAAATCTACAACTTTACCAAATTTGAACTCTCTAGAAATGATGGGCAGAAAGGCATAGGCCGATCTGATCTGTTTCCACCAGAAAATCTGAAAAACCAGTCGCTCCCCCTATGAATAATTACGCAATGATAGAAATTACACCGAAATAACAGCGGCAGTAGCTGATAATTTGCCTACTCAACGGTCAACTAACATTTCTCTAAAAATATGCCATATGGTGGGACGAGATTAAAATGGGGTTGATTTAAATTGCGGCCTCGGATAAATGAAGAGGTGTTACAGCCGACCAAATGGATTCCTGGCCGGTTTTCGATTCATCCGGTGTGTTTTTCAGGGGTGACCCGCTGTTCATCCCTTCGCGCCGAGGGACCTCCTGTGGTGCCCGTTCCTAAACAATGTAAGGACCAGCGATGATGTGTTTTTCCAGCAAGTATGTCCCGCGCAAAGTTCGTTGCACGGGGTCGTGTCATTCGGTATGTTTGTGATGTATATGCGATTCGTTTTTTAATTACTCACGAGCGTTCATAACTTTTTTTACGAAAGAGAATGAGCTTTTAATAATGTTGTTCAGAATACTTCCAGGGGGTGAGAAAACCCAGATAATGGAAAGATATATATCGATACTTCTCCATATGACATTCCGACAACGATCCAAATTGTTTTTTCCAGTTATCGTAAATTCTTAGCACAAACACACAATAGTATATTGTTTAACAAGCACGGAATGATACTCATTTCCCACGAGTATGATGTTTGCAGCATGAGCCGTAGGCGAGTGCTGCAAATCATACGAGTGGGAAATGAACATTCCGTGTGTGAGTTATAGACTATACTTTTTCTACGGCTTTAACATAAAATTGTGAAATGATTTTACAACAGAAACTTGAACTTCAATTTTAATTGTATAGAACATTTCCATTTACAATTGACAAATTGGTAACATATTGAATAACTGCACAATATTCTGATTCAATTTTTTTTAAATTGACTTATTCGCAATATTTACAGTTATATTGTTACTATAATTAAATGTGATCTGTGAAGCGTTTGGGCATTGCAATGGCACATTTGATATTTCTTCATTTTCAAAATTATATGACATTGAAGTAGATGGCGGGTTTTCAGATTTATCAATCGAACTCACAATTTTATTGGCGATGTCATATTTATTTTTCATTGACTCGTCCAACCTCCATGTCGCTTAAGTGAGGTGATATCTTCGCCAGCGTCTATTAGGATTGTTGCTGATGATGTCCTGAAGCAATGACCAGTGTATAGTTCAGGATTTGGAAGTTTCAAGTATTCAGCTATTCGTTTTCCCGTATAACCAATTTTATTAATACCAACTCTTTGTACTGAGCATTTTCCAGGACGGAGCTCCATGTACTTCTTATAAATATCATAAAAAACACCTGTTATTGTGAATTTTCTTGGAACTTTGGTTTTTGTATTTGGTATTTGTACAAGAATTGCTGTGGAACCCAAATCTCTACAATCTGTTGCTTTCATTTTGTAAAGTTCATCCTTTCTAGAAGCACCCATAATCCCCATGATTAAAAGGACCTGAAAAAATAAAATAAATAATAACCTATTGAATAAAAAAAATGTATACACTGCGTGGGCTCGAACGTTCAACTTCGAGTAAAAGTGATAAATACGCGAGTGTTGTACCGCTGAACTACTTTGCTTAATGTCATCGAGGGTGCAGACATGATATAAGTAATGAAGATGTATTTGTGATTTTTTTCAAGCTGAGCCAATTCACTCAAAAAACTTATAACTCACCTTATCAAGTAAATGAATGTCATCAGGAGCCTTTTTTATAAACTTATCGATTTCATCAGTGGAGAAAATTTTCGACTTCTCCGGCCTGTATCCGTTTGATTTTCTTTTTAGGAATGCTCTAAGTTTTGAATAGTTGTCAATATCTACAGTTCTGTTGATATTTATCATGGTCTTTAACATGGAATATTGCTCCCATAAAGTTGAGGATTTAAATTTCTGAGACGATTCATCAAAGTATGCAAGTAATACATTTTCTGAAGTTGACGCAGTTACCTTTTCCTGTTGCCAATATGTGAAGGATTTGAAGGTTTTTTCATATTTATCTTTCGATACTTCCGGAATCAAGTTTATACATGCCTGATTTGCGACTGCAATTATGTCTGGAGGAGTTAGTCAATTTCACTGCTCATCATACCTTTAAACTTTGACAAGTTTTGATGAAACTGAATAGACAGATGTCTTCAGTTTTCCTTGCTTTCCATGGGAGACGTGATTTAATGACCAACAATAACACAATGACTTCATTGTGTTATCAGATAAGGAAATGAAATTGAAAACATACAATGTACTCCATTGTTCAATCAAAAACAGTTTGAAAAATGCAGTTTAGTATTATAGCCGTAGAAAAAGGTATATTTTTCTAGAAATAATTCCTGTTCTCTATCCTACCCTATCTTCATTATTGAACAAAATATGGAAATGCAAAAGTTCACCGTCATAAAATGACATATACTGGTTATATTTCAGAAATTCAGGCATATTTTTAAAAGAACCCACTAAAATACCAGAACCTAATTTCTTCATCATCAACTAGATTTTAAAGAAACCTCTTCCAGGATGAATACTCATTTTGTTCGGTTCCTTTTCAAAGGTTAAGTTCTTGGAATGGTGACTGATGAAGAACAATCATTCTTCATCACGTTTCATCTCTGTCTATAGCTAGTGGACGCTTCCTCTTGTTTCTCACTTTTCTATTCTTCGGATAGCTGAAAATTTTTAAATTCCCCAAAATCTAAAAAGTGCTTGTCACAGGCTTTTTCTACATATTTTTCTACTAGTTTTCCAGATACAATTGAAATTATATTGAAAATAATCAGATGAAATAAATTTTATTTTTTATTACAAGCTTTTATTTAGTTTCACCTGTCCCGGTGTATCTCTGTCTGTGTGTCTGTCTGCCTGTAATCAAATCTTGCAAGTTAAATTTGACCCACTTCTAATCGTCCGATTGATTTAAAATTTGGCAGGTGTACATAATTTAAGAAAAAACAAACAAAATGCGGTTCCAATATGGCGGATTTTTTTTGTGATTCTGGTCCGATTCTATTCAAAATTATATTCTATTCTAGGGGTTTTCGGAATCGAAGATTATTATTTTTTTGTCAAAATTGAAAAATTCAAGATGCCGGCTCTAAAATGGCAGACGAGTTTTGTGATTATGGTCCGATTCTATTTAAAATTGGTATGTGGGGGTTTTTGGGATCGAAGATTTTTTTACCAGCTGTTTCTTTAGTTTCACCTGTACCGGTATCTGTCTGTCTGTCTGTGTATGTAATCAAATCTTGCAAGTTAACCTATCGATATTGTTTGAAGCTTATTTTTTGGGGAGGAATCTTCATTCTTGGTACTTTTTTGGGATTATAACCTTCCACAATCTGAAAACAAGAGAATCTATATAAATGTAGAAAGGCCAGAAATTATAGTCTAGACCTGAGCTACGTAAATTTAAAATGATAAAGTGCAATGAACATTTTTATATGAAAACCTTCCTTACTAGCTGGCAAGCATGTAGCAATGCAGCCCGGGGCGGGCGGTCAAAACGCCTTAATTTTTTATCATAATAAAATATTCAAGTGCAGCGCTAAAATTTCGTGTAGTTAGTTATAGTTTTCAACTGAAGAAATAATGTAAAATATTGCCAGAAGTCTTGGTCGGGGATTAAACGTTGCCAGAAGTCGGTAAAAAATGTTTAAATTTCAATGTCAAGGTGCTATTCTAGCGATTTTGTTTTTATATTATTTATGGCTTGATAAAATAATTAATCAAAAACCTTTTTGAAGACAAGCTTTTCTTCAAATGCCTGAAAATTAAAAAAATCTTGTTTTGGATGTGTGACGTAAGTTATTTCGTAAGTTACAGATTCAAGAGCTTGTCGCGCAAACTTTTCGAATGCAAAAGCGACAAGCTTTTGAATCTGAAACTCACGAAATATCCTACGTGATGCACCCAACGCATTTTTTTTTTACTTTTTATGGCATTCGAATAAAACAAGGTTTTTCATTAGTTTTTATATTTTGTGCTTTTCAGTTAGTACGCCTTAATCTGTGCATTTTTGTTTAATCATGAACTTTGACAAAAAATCAATAATCTTCTAAATTCATAACGTCCGACCCCAAAAACCCCCACATACGAATTTTGAATAAAATCGGACCATAATCACAGAGATCGTCCGCCATCTTGGAGCCGCCATTTTGATTTTATGAATTTTGACGAAAAATTAATGATTTTCGACCCCAAAAACCCCCACATACGAATTTTGAATAAAATCGGACCATAATCACAGAGATCGTCCGCCATCTTGGAGCCGCCATTTTGATTTTATGAATTTTGACGAAAAATTAATGATTTTCGACCCCGAAAACTCCCACATTCAAATTTTTAATCCAATCGGACCATAAACACAAAATTTTTTTCTCAAGCAAAAATTCCATAATGCATTGTTACCGGAATTATGAACACTTGGATCAAAATTCAGTTGCAAGATTTGTCCTAAACATATTAACAAACTAACAATTGAAGTTAAAATAAAAGCTTGTACTTGTAATAAAAAAGCTGGATATCAATTGCCAGAAGGCAAAATGATGGCTAAGTAAATGAAAAATAATATCGCCAGAAGTTGGTAAAACGTTAAGCAATTCTTTAAAATCTAAGCAATAAGGTGCAGTTCTGGCAATTTGTTTTTTCATTTTTTATACTGCTAAACAACTATATATGCAACTGCAGAAGGTTTAGTGGTGGAGATACATAGAAAACCCTATATATTAAAAAAATCAAAAAAACTATTTGGTACGTTTCTGTTTGGCTCAAAAACTTTAGGGAAGATTAAGAATATGTTTATAATGATTGAAAAGTTTTGTTTTTCCCTAAAAATTTGATTTTATTTTAATTTAAATGTGAATGTTATTCAGTTGATTTTTTTAATAATTTTTGCAAGGATTATTATTGAATATTAGATTTAGTAATAATAAGAAACATTAACAAAATTTGTGCCGGCAGTTGCACTTATACAAATAATGTAATCTAATATAATCAGTATTAATTAATTTTAAATTGAATAATTTAGAAGGTGATTTTTTTTTCAATCATGAGATTTTAATGAAGTTAAGTAATTTATTTTAAGAACCAGAGTTAGATACCCTATTAATATAAATGTAACTTAGAAAGCTGAATGATCTTGAAAATTGAAGATTTTGGCGGTACTTTAGTCTATTCAGAGGAACCTGGTCTGTAATTGATAATCCACGATTTAATTTACTTTTATATTAAATTCCATATCGTCCCAATTTGAATATACGAGAATTTTCATTAAAAAAATGAATAGTAGTTTATGAGAAAGAAGAAATATTGCAAAATTGATTAAATAAGGGACATGTTGCCTCTCTGTTTGGCATAATTTTCCTACAATGTTATTTGTAATTACAATACTTACTTTACTCTTTTCTTATGAACGACTTTTTATGTATTGTACATCCCTTGGATCACAAACTAGAAAATAAGTCCTCTAGTGGGTCTGACGAAATACCAATGTTCATATTGAATAATTATTGAACCACTCACATACTTAGTTAATCCTTCGTTTACAACAGGCCGTTTTCCTTCAAGCCTCAAAACAAGCAAGGTTGGGCCTGTTCAGAAGAAGTCCAATTCTAGAAATTTAAATGATTTTCGTCCAATTACCATTTCATCTTCCTTCTCGAAGGTGTTTGAACTGTCATTTTCTGTGAGACTCATGGATTTTTCTAATGAGAAGAAACTCAATAATTGAGTCAGCATGGATTCTATCCAGGCAGATCAACTAGCAGTGCTATCTGTGCATTTATGATAAAACAGTAAACTTTATTGAGGCAGGTGAGTGCCCTGGTGAATCTTCTGTGATTTAAGCAGGGCATTCGACTGTGTCGATCATGATATGCTTCCCTCTAAAATTTATTCCAACGGAATACGTGTTGCAGGTTATGAGGGGGTTTCTTAATTTTTGACTATTCGAGAACAGTATGTGCTCATATCCCACTGTGATGGAGCCATGGAAAACAATTGAAATAATAGTATCTGTGGATGTCCCGCAAGGTTCTGTGCTTGGCCTCATTTTATTTGTGCTGTACATAAATGATCTGGACAAATTATTCGATAAACATTGATGCATTCTATATGCAGACGATATATCTATTGTTGCTAGTGATGAGAACCATAACATCCTGAATAATAATTGTTCAGAGATAATGAATCGTACTATAGATTGGTGCTCAACCACTAGATATTAGTATACGTAACAGTAATGAATCCTTTGTTCAGACCGATTCGGTCAGGTTTTTGGGAGCGATGTTGGATGACACCTTAAACTGGAGATCTCATTGTGAGTCTCTTATACGTAAATTGAATTCACTATGTTTCTTGTTTAGAAATCTAAAGTCAGTCTTAACCTCAAAACATACTATACTATGCTCAAGTAGAGTATCGCTTGAGATATGGTCTCCTATTTTGGGGGAATTCGTCCTTAGCTACTAACGTATTTACAGAACAGTAAAAAATTGTGAGAATTATTACTGGTATCTCCCAACTCAGCTCCTGTAATCCTTTATTTGCAGAATACAAGATTTTGCCTTTAGTATGTCTATTTATTTTGAAATGGATAAAAACTTTTATATTCCATTCTGTAAATATAATGTGACACTAAATACACCAAAATATTTGGGACCAAAAATATTAAATCTCTTGCCTGAAGATTGAAAATATATTCAGTCTGAGGGACTTTTTAAGAGAAATCTTAAAAATTACCCTCTTGATAAATGTTTTTATGTTTTAACCGACTTCATGACTTGTTAATTCATTAACTATGATCAATGTATTCATGTACTTTTATTGTCAGATGTACCTTTAAAGGCTTCTTCAAAGATATTAGTATTTTTTTGTTTTTGTTTGACAATTTCTATAAGATGGTGTAATGTATTGTCTATGAAAATAAATCTATCTATCTATCTAAGGATTATCAGTTACAATAAGGGACTGTACTAGGATATCCAAAAATCAAGTTGTCTGGAATTTTTTTGATTGTTTTTCTTTCAACTTTATATTGTGTTTGTTCAATTACTTTCCTATTGAACATAATCGAGCTTATCAGAAAGAAACATTTGCATTCAATGTCCATTGATATTATATGGAAGTATGCATGGATTTTCAGGTGAATATCATTCAACGTTCTGCGTGGTATTTGCCAGGAAAGTAGTTGTTTTTCACCTGAGATCTACCATTTTCTGGTTCAATTTTATATTGAATTCTTTATGTGAAGAAAACCGTTTAATTCGATTTTTTCTATTCATTCCACTTCACATGGCACTTATCGTTCACTATATGCTAGACGGGCTTGCCACTCCTACTGAGAAGGAATCTTTTATTTAGAAACCTATCGAGGTGGGAGATTTTCGGAGTGTTTCTTTCTGTCACTAGGTACCGCCAGTTAAAGTTTATCTTTTCCGGCGTACCTATAGGTGTTACAAGATCGATGATGGTTTGTTTACGTTGTGTCTCACTTCAGCCAGAGTTCTTTGGACCTTTGGCTGGTTGACTGCTCCGTACTGATGAGGGCCAAGAAGCCTGAAACCGGTATGCGGATTGTTAGGTGAACACGACATAAATTGAACATAATCGAGCTTATCAGAAAGAAACATTTGCATTCAATGTCCATTGATATTATATGGAAGTATGCATGGATTTTCAGGTGAATATCATTCAACGTTCTGCGTGGTATTTGCCAGGAAAGTAGTTGTTTTTCACCTGAGATCTACCATTTTCTGGTTCAATTTTATATTGAATCCTTTATGTGAAGAAAACCGTTTAATTCGATTTTTTCTATTCATTCCACTTCACATGGCACTTATCGTTTACTTTCCTATTGTCAGAGATTTCATCTTGTATTGATTTATTCTTATTCCAAACTTCTCTAGGGCTATTCTATACATTTCGATGTTCTCGTGCAGTGAATTTTCAGTTTTATCTCCAAATCATATGCATGGCAGATATCTGATATAGTTATGTTTTCCCTGCTTTTACAAGCAAATTCACTAGACAAATTTCTAATATGTATTCATTGAGTAGATATTCTTTTTTCGACACTCATATATACAGTGCCCGTCATAAAGTTGGTTTAAATTTTATTTTCGGGTTGAGAATATTGAATAAGCTCATGTAGGTGTCGGTAATGCTCGTTTAGAATAATGGGCTCAATTAAAGCGTGTGTGAAACAACTGGAAATTCATATGGCAAATCAGATTTCTTGAGTAGGCCATCAACTCTAATTAGATGATCTGCATCTAGAAACGAATTGAGAGATGCCAACTTCGAATTCCGTGGAAGCGATTTATTTCTCTCAAATGTGAGGATTTCTTCTGAAAACATTTCCCATTGAGCTATTACAGGGCATCACTACACCTAGTGACAAGACTGAATCGTGTTTTCATAATTAATCTCCCGCAAAATGTCCCTTCCACAAATATTTGATTAGTTTTGACCCAAACTTATGTGATTTAGGTTATTGAAGCTGTTTTCAGATAAAACAAGAATGTATAATGTTTCTTAGTGAGGGTAGAGGAATAAAATGGTATTTTTGTTTTTTTTCAATCTGGTTGGTTTCAATCGATGGCTTCCAAACACATTTTTTTTATTAAAATTTTTATAAAAACTTACAACAATTTTAATTTTGGAAACAAAGTATTTGATTATAATTTTTATTTAGATTATAGACATATTTAAAATCTGGCAACACTGCCGATACGAAGTAGAACACCAGTGAATTTGTACAACGAAAATCCGAAGTCAATAGCTCATTCCGTTCTACAGTTATAACTCCTGAAAGTATGGTAATGTGAGCGATTTGTGGTGGAAGCGATTTTGTAATTAAAATCTGACTACGCCACTAGATTTGTAAATTATATTCCCTTAAAATAATCTATTCAAGTTTAGGTTATGAGTGTATTCCGAAATAACAGAAAATTAAAAATTAATTCTCAAGTTATGCAGTCTTCCATAGCCGATAAAAACGAAATGAACCGAATCAAGTTTTAAAGTTTCAAAATTATTTATTGAATAATAAAACAGAAAGCAGGACAAAAAAATGTTCCTTTTAAATTCTGCAGAACTCAATTGAAACAAGCTTTTAGAGAAGGTATCAATAATTTGAGGAAAGCTGAACTAATACATTAGGCATAGGAATTGTACTAAATCAATAGTAGGCTGTGATTTAGTACACCACAAATCGCTCACATTACCATACTTTCAGGAGTTATAACTGTAGAACGGAATGAGCTATTGACTTCGGATTTTCGCTGTACAAATTTCTACTTTGTATCGGCAGTGTTGCCAGATTTCAAATATGTCTATAATCTAAATAAAAATTATAATCAAATACTCTGTTTCCAAAATTAAAGTTGTTGTAACTTCGTTGTTAACAAATATTTTTCTGTGAAATTTCGATAGTTTTCATTTATAACGACTACGAATCCAGTGGTGTAGTCAAATTTGAAAACAAAAATTTCCTAATAAACTTTTGCCGTTTTTGACAAAGAAAAAAACCATAGAGTGCCTTGGAAATGAAACTAAAGTTATGAAAATTTGTGTCAAGATACAGTTTTCAATGCTTAATATTAAAAAAAAACATTTTTGAGATTGACTGAAATATGCGTATTCTACAGGGGTGGTTCCATTTAAAATGGGTCACACTGTATAAGTCGCAACGGATTTTTCAATTGTCAGACATGCAGAAACGAACTGCCATTGGGTTTTTCAGAAATTTCAATAACAATTTTTTCCCACATGTAGCCAACTTTATGACGGATACTGTTTATATGTTTCTCGACGAGAGATAAGTTTTCTCCCTTCTTATCTTCACTCTTGTCGAGAAATTGTCTCGGAAGTCGGAAGAAAGATTCTTCGTCTCGTCTCGAATACATCCTTAAGCCACAGTGCTTTCGTGAAAGATCTCCCTGTATATCGCGCCTTCCACAATCACCACCGTCCAAAGACGGTAATAATTCAACATCAGCCCATGCTAATCTTTCCTGAAAACCCACACCTCCACGAAAGTCTTTATCGCCTTGTCGTTCGTCATGCACTTGTCATTTGTCAAAGCCGCCCTGCCACCGACTGACTCACGAACCGTCATAATTATACGTGTTACGAATATCAAGTTGATGACTATTAACGAGAAAGAAATTACACGGCAATGGCGGTTCTTGAATGGGCCACCGATTATTTGTCGGTGAAAAAACAATATATCAGTGGGTAGAAATTATTTACTACTAACCACTAGCAAACTCGGTGGAGCTAAAACTCAGTGCGAAAAGCAGTAAATTGGATCAGGAGATTGTATCGAACAGAGATGAACAACGATCAGATTTTTTTAACATGATCCACCTTGGATATTACAGAAGATAATGCAATAATGACTTTTTTCCTGTCAAAAATTCTTTGTTTCTATGAAAACATTTTCAGAGCATTTTTTCACCTAGCATTCAATGGTTTAAGTATTTATTTTTCCAAATCATATATCAATAGTTATAAATGGAAAAAAATTTTTTTTAAACGAAACAACCTGTATATTCCTGCATATTTCAATAGAACTTGAAATTGCCATTCTTAAAAGTAGCACACTTGATGTTTTGCTAGAGTCACATTTGAAATGCAGAGCTTTTAGTTTTTTTCATGTAGACTTTGAAACGCACACTTTGAACAAATAGGCTTTGGACGAGCGGGAAAAACAGAAGCAAAGTTACTGTAGCTGTCAAATTTTGATTTAGCAGTAAAACGCTCTCATTGGGTTTTGTTCATTTTTCAAACACATTTACAATGAAGTATGAGAATTATGAAAAATTGGATATGATAGTCTGTTTTATACAAACCGGGGAAAATGCAGAGGCAGCAAGCAATTTGTACCACGAGTGGTATCCAGAGAGAAGACATCATTTTAGAGATATTTTCGCAAGATTGCGACACAACCTGATTGATAGTGGTCAATTTGAAAAAAAAAGGGCAAAATTATATGCATCAAATAGGGATAGGGAGTTGGAAGAAATAGTCGTTTTAGGAGCTGTTGCAAATAATCCCAAAACGTCAACGCGAAATTTAAAAATATTAACAGGCCTACCAAGAACTAACGTTAGGCGGATTTTGATAAAACACAAATTCAAGCCATACAGGACCAGAAGATTTCATAAACTCAGACCAGGAGATTTTGAACGCCGCATGGATTTTTGCCAGTGGTTCCTGGAAAATTGTAACCAAGTGCTTGATTTTTCGTTAAACTGTATTTGAACAGACGAAGCTTATGTAAGCAGTACCGGCATTTTCAACCGCTACAATTCTTATACTTGGGCACAACAAAATTCTCATTCTATTGTGGAGCAGAGAAGTCAAAGAAGATTTAGATTTGGTGTATGGGCAGATGTTTTCTGGTGTAGAATTAGGCACGTTCATTTATAATGGCACTCTCACATCTCAGAGGTATTTAGAAATTTTAACGCAACAAATTTAACCACTTGTTGATGAATTGCCGCTAATGAAGCTCAGGAAAATATATTTTCCGCAAGACGGGGCTTCGCCTCACAACACTGCAACAATTTTTTGGCTGCACATTTTGGCAATAATTGGATAGCCAACCAAGGAACCAACCGTTGGCCGGCCAGGTCACTAGACCTAACGCCTATGGACTTTTACCTCTGGGGAAGGTTAAAAGATCTAATTTTCAAATTGCCGACCAACTCTAGACACGAATTGGAAGCGGCAGTGATGCAAAGTTTTGCTTCTCTCACTCCCATTGAACTAATTAATTCGGCAAGAAATGTTAAAAAAAGGTGCCGCCTGTGTGTAGGAGATGAGGGTAGACATTTCGAACACCTCCTCTAAAGAAATATTTTGTTCTTTATTATTATTGTTGGAGTTTCATTTATTATTAGTAAATATAGTATAATTTATCAGTTTTATTGAAACTATGAGTTTTAATTACTGCTGTGAACAACATTTTATAGCTACTAGTGAACACTTGCTTTCTGTTTTACCGCCGCGTCGTCCAAAGCCTTCTTGTTCAAAGTGTGCGTTTCAAAATCTACTTGAAAGAACCTAAAAGCTCTGCATTTCAAAGGTGACTCTAGCAAAACATCAAGTGTGCTACATTTTTAGAATGGTAATTTCAAGCTATATTAAAATATGCAAGAATATACAGGTTGTCTCCTTGAAAAAATGATTTTTCCATTAATAACTATTGATATATGATTTGAAAAAATAAATTACTCACACCATTGAATTCTACGTAAAAAAATGCTTCAGAAATATTTTCATAGAAACAAAGAATTTTTGACAAGTTACCGCAACTTTTTGAAAATGCACATTTTCGAAAAACATGCGGTAACTTAGAAACGATGATAGATATCGATATGCGGTTTTCACCATTAAGTTTGTCATACAAATTGATCTCAGACACAGCCATCAGTTCTCATCTGGCTTGGTTTCGTACCAAAATTTGTTGTGTACCAGACTATAATACTAAGTTGACAAAGATGGTGTAAACAGTATGATAAATTTTACCTACCGTGACTGTAAATTTTGGTTTGAAAGATTGCTAAGCGTTCTGTTGTGGTTATCGCACTGGCTGAATGAACCGAATGGAAACAATAGCCATAAAAAATAGAGCGAGAGAGAGTTTTGTGATTCCTAACCTTGGTTTCCGGAAATTGTTTTATATATTTTTGTCAGTATTTTTTATATAACATGAGTTGCTGCAGTTCAGAACCTCCTATAAAAAAGTCCAAATGTATTAATTGGACAGATGAAGAAACCAGTGCGTTTCTCCAAATATTTTTGGACAAGAAAATTATATCAATTTTGGATGGCAAAAACTTCAAACACCTAGACATTTACAAGAGCTTTGAAGAAGACATGTTGAGTAGGAGCTTTACAAAAACTGCTGAACAAATGAAATTTAAAATGACTGAGCCTGAGCTCACTGACATCTAGACATTGTCATTGACAGATGACACAATTCCGAATTAGATAGCAGAGTTTCAAACCTTTCTCTTGGTTACATGACTAAATAAATACCAAACCAGAACCAAGTTAGTTAATTAATCATTTGACAAAACACGATGTAAATAAACGATTACTAAAACATTTGGTTTGAATTTGGTCACATACACTTGGTAAGGTTACCAAATTCACATACGGTATAAACGCGGCCAGTGTCTTTTAAACATTTACTCTTTTGTACTGATTTTTTTCTTTTATTCCAATGTCATAATATTAATATGACTATATAAGTTGAAGAAATAAATTTATTTTATAATATAATAGAGACAGCCAATCAAATAAATTTTATGGTGATGAATGCATTTTACATCTTTCTAATGGAACAAGAGATTTGCTAATCGCATCAACCCACCTGCTGAAACATGTGACGACAGTGATTACCTAAAAACCGTGCGATACGATCGCGCCTAGAAGGAAAAATCGTGGTGGAAAATTCATTAGTTTCCGTGTGCGTCGAAATAATGCCCCGAAAATGCTCCATCACACAATTATGTCATTTTCATGTAATGTTGAATGAGTCGATTTTAATCGACACAAGATGCGCGGCGATAAACCATGAATAATTTCACGTGTGAAAACACATGTTGCCAGAGCGCTAATTCTTGAGGTGCGTGACTGATTTTCGCCGGTGATAACGGCTGTTCTAGCGGTGTTGACATCTGACTTCTCCTCTAATCGAATTTCGTGTGTGGTGTGTGTGCTGTATGCGATTTAGGCCTACTATTTTCACCACGACACAAGAAACAGGTCACCCTATACAGGGTGTGAACTATTTGCACTACCGCCAACAATTGATAATAGTAGGTAAAAAAAACTGTTTAACAAAAAATTAAACCGACGAAAAAATCAACTAAAAAGCAAAAAATTAAATGAACCTTCTTAGTCTTAATGATAATTGAGCTCCTAAATGTGAGTAACTAATTTTGAGTCGGCGCCAAACAAACAATTATCGGGGGTTAATACCACAATAGCTCAGATTTAGCCGGATATTTTTTGCGGTTGTGTTCGAATACTTACTTTCATTGGCAATTTAACGAGAGCTGTTCTGACAAAATCCGAGCGGGCTCTATGATATGTCGACAGACGAGATATATATGAAAGTAAGTATGAAAACTCATCGTAAAAAATATCCTGCTAGATCTGAGCTCGCGTGGTATTTGGTAAGACAATTCCATGAATAGAAAACTCAATTCAATTAAACTTTATTTAACAAACTAAAAGAACAATAAGTAGAAGAATAATGTTCAGAAAGAACAATTGTTAAAAATACAATTATTATATACAATTGGTCCCGTAGACATTTGCTCCTTTACTGATGCAGATTTTGTTGTTGACATTGACATGGATGTTGTTGACACTGTGGCTACTTCATTATCCGAAGCTTTATCTCGGAGATTTGTTACAAGTTGCGAATGATGCTCATTATCAAGTTGTAAATAAGGCTTTATAGACTTGGAAGAGGAATGTCCAGTTATTTTAATTATTTCTTGTTCATTAATACCTGATTTAGCTAAAGTTGACACGGCGCTTGAGCGATGAGAATGTTAGATTTTTTTTTTATTCTTTGTATCCAGTCCAATTTTTTCAGCTGAAATTTTCGTCCACTTAAGAATTTCGTTGACTCCTATAGGAACATTTTTGTACCAACCTTTGATGAATCATTTTTCCAAAACGGATTGGGAGTTATAAATAATCTATCAGTTGTAATATGGTTCGGTCTATGTGATAATATTTTATAAAACAATGTTACTGGGCATATGCTAAGGTTTTCTATGTTTTTTATCAGCCATTCAGTATGGCAGCACTTGTTTGAGCCACCTTGACATGTTTTGGAAAAAACTGTATTATAATCAAAGCGACCAGTAAAATTACCATTATTTGATTTTTCTTCTTTAAAATAGTGTACTTTACACTTTGCAGCTTCACTTCCTCCCCAAGCTAATTCATATGCAGCGATATGAAAAAATCTTTTTAAAATACCTATGGGTCTATTTTCATCACATATTAATGCCATTTCAATAATTTCACTTTTAGTTAATGCTATTGTACTATTTTTACGTTTTTATGAATAACCTTGTGTGCTTAGAATTACGTGCATCACGGGATTTCCTAAATGCCAAATCAGTGGAACATTACATTTTTCGAAATACGTGCTTTGCCACATTTTCGCTGTTGTGTTCCACATTGTTTTCACCACGTATTCTTTATAATCTTCCCCATTCTGTTTCTTCATATTAAAGCCCCAGTCTATCGATATTCCTGCCACATTTTCCACTGACTGTTCGGTTTCCAAATTGAAGTTTCGTTGTTTACATAAAAACTTTTTAACAAAAAATTAATCCGACGAAATACGGAACTGAAAA
This sequence comes from Gonioctena quinquepunctata, assembly GCA_018342105.1. Lineage (NCBI taxonomy): Eukaryota > Metazoa > Arthropoda > Insecta > Coleoptera > Chrysomelidae > Gonioctena > Gonioctena quinquepunctata. The sequence continues at coordinate 1,412,164 of JAFIRS010000001.1, read as the reverse complement.
GTAAAAATAAAATAAACCTTCTTAGTCTCAATAACTGAGCTCCTAAACTAATGTAAGTAACTAATTTTGAGTCGGCGCCAAACAAACAAGCAAATTAATTAGGTAAGGCGTGAAATGATGGCATCGAGTTGGGCGGTGACATTCTGATAATTTTTTTGAAGTAATGTAATGATCTTCGTTGATAGAATATAATGATTGTGACGGATGTAGGAGAACAAAAATAATGACACTAGCGATCTGTCATTGTCAACTACATATGTGTGCCAATGTTCACAAGTGAAAAATCAATTATCCCCTATTTTTCGACCCGTAAGTGTGGATAATTCCATTCGAAAACCGAATATGATCAACTATGAGGTATACCCTATCTGATAAAAAAAGAATCATCCGAATCGAAGATCCCAGTACAAAGTTATGCCTGATAGAATCGATTAACGGACCAGAATTCAGAGGGTGAGTGATCAATATCCTTCATTTGGCTACCCTTAGGGGTGGATTTCATCTTTTAAATTCAAATGGGACCAACTTCGGAGTACACCCTATCGACTGAAAAAATAATTATCGGAATCGGACGCCTCAGTAAAAAGTTATGCGTGATCATACATAAAAAAAATTAAATATACGCGTCGACTAGAAAACCTTCTCCTCCAATAAATGCTAGCGTTGCTACGGTAACGTAATTTATCCGATTTTTTTTATCCACTTGCATTTCTGTTCCTTCCTATTTAGCCGATCGTAAACTGTAATTTTTGTACGCACAAATGGGAATTATTATACGTGAGTGGAATTGTCGAAGATCATTATATTACTCTGGAGAAGTAATCAAAACAACGCCGCTGTGCATCTCGCTGTCATCATTTTACGCTTTTCCTAATTTAATTGCTAGTTTATTTGGCGCCGACTCAAAATCAGTTACTCAAATTAGTTTAAGATCTCAATTATATCAATACTGAGAAGGTTTATTTTATTTTTTGCTCCTCAGTTGATTTTTTCGTCGGTTTAATTTTTCGTTAAAAAGTTTTTATTTTTTATTACTTCCAAAATACTTACTTAATTCCACTATTAACTGTTAAATAACCTGATTATCTACTTCAACTATTTATTGGTATATAATTCCATCCTTTCATGGAATGTCATTATTGTGATGGATGTAGGAGGATCTGTCAATGACAACTACATGTGTGTGCCAATGTTCACAAGTGAAAAAGCAATCATCCCCTATTTTTCTTCCCATAGAGGTGGATCATTTCATTCCAAATTGGAATATGAGCAACTATGAGGTATACCCTATCTAATAAAAAAAGAATCATCCAAATCGGAAAACCCACTACAAAATTATCACTGATAGAATCGGTTAACGCACCAAAATTCAGAGGGGTGAACGATCAATATTCTTTATTTTGCTACCCTTGGAGTTTTTCGTTCAAAGTACACCCTATTCAATGGAAAAAGAATAATCGGAATCAAACTGCCCTCTGAAAAGTTATGCGTGATCATACATAAAAAAAATACGCGTCGACTAGAGAACCTCCTCCTTTTTAATTTGGTCGGTTAATAAAGATTCTTTCTTTGAAATAAGTGCGAAAAGTCCTTAATAAGTGAGAAGAAAATTATCTACCAAAATTTCCTTGTTTGGTTAAGGCTGGGTACTCGACGAATATGTGTTTGTTAACATTGACGCTCATAGCGTTAACCTCCGGACTGCTACCCAATGAAAATAGTGAAGTTGGATTCATATGCAAGCTTACCGCATTTTCGCTCATCGCGAATTGATGTCTGATTGGCTGTTGAAATAGAAAGCGATTTTCAAGGCCAGTAATCCGAAAGTCGAAACACGTTCAAGTTTTATTGAAGAAAAGCGCTGATTTTGTCGAGTTTTATGTTTCGTGACAACCCTTTTCTGTTTATTTGTGTTTTATGCGGTTCCAATCCGTAATCCCAAACATTAACCTAAAATAATGAAAATAGAATCGTTAAGTTATTGTCTTGTACCCATCTCAAAGTGAGAGCAAGTACCTCATGTAATATTTCTAGTGAGGGACTCATCAATTGCATGAGATACTCAAATTGATCTCTCTATTTTCCCTAAAGAAAGTTTTGTGACTATGGGTATCATACAACTGCATTTCTACCATCAGGTTTGCTGCAATACCTCGATCTCTTCTGGCTTCTTCCTCATTAATTCTCATCACCCATAAACTTCTATGTTTCCTATTTCTCATTATTTTATGGTAATAATATAAAACTACTAATTGAATTATATGCCGCTTTCGAAAGTATAAACCATAAGTGAACTTCATTTGAAGAACAAATTAATCAAATTAAAAAGTTACTTATGACAGATTTCATGTGAACAGGACACGCTTAATATTTCAGCTTTCCGCGAAAAGCGGAGAGGAGAGGAGAAACTCTACAGACTAAAGGAGTTGTCAAATATCTCGGGGTAATATTGCACTTTGAACTAATCTGGAACCAACATCTAACAAAAAAATATAAAACTTTTTAACAAAAACTTGAACCGACGAAAAAAGAAACTGAACAGCAAAAAATAAAATGAACCTTTTTAGTCTTAATAACTAAGCTCCTAAACTAATATAAGTGACTAATTTTGAGTCGGCGCCAAACAAACAAGCAAATTAATTACGTTAAGCGTAAAATGATGGCAGCGGGGTGCGCGGCGGCGGCGCGTCCTCTCGTCGGAAATTGACGAACGTTCTCGAAGTCTATATCATCGAGACAGCTACCCAAACGGGCACACACGTGAAGGCACACGTTGTTTCGAGTGATCGTGCGGAGAGCACATTTTTGGAATTATTTTCTGTTTTGATCATTTTTTTAACCCTTTGGAGCTCAGTGGTATCAGGATGATACCTCCTTCTCATAAATTCACCGTAATGCAGCGGTGTGGTATCAACGTGATACCATTCTTTGAATGTTTGTATAGTGGTGTCTTCACGCGGAAAAAAAATAATTGCTAGGTCTATAGGGACCTCTAGTTCGGCTACTCGCATTGAAAAACGTGTAACTACGTTGTTTTTGTCACAGTTTTAGTGTGGTCAATTTGTTTTGAAGGTTATTCTGTTGATTTTCGAGAAATTGACCGGTAAGTGATATTTTTTAGTAATTTATTGTTTCTATTCATTGTATTATGTACAATATATGTAATTTTTGTTTTGTGTTACTTTTTTGTATAATCTGTTGGTTTCAAACGATACCACCAAGCTGCAACCACGTTGAAAAAGTAATGTGGGTTATGTTGTTTCAGAAAAAAAATTAAGCTATGCATTACGGCTACTACGAAAAATTAGGTTTTGAAGATTTTTCATCCGGAATAGAATTGGTGGGGAGAACAACATGAATCTTTGAAAAATTCGAATCGCAATTGTAGATGGGCTGATACTTGCTGGTCCTGAGATACCCAGAAGAGGCAGACTTAGTGCAGAAGCACTAGTGACCAAATTTAGTTAAGAAAAATATTCCGTTGGAAAAAAGGTTGGACAAGGCGGTACACATGCCTGTGCATAGTACCTCAAGAAGTTCCAAAGCACACCAACATAGAACCAGGTGTTCTTGTCCCACCTGTGAAGTAGGACTGTGCCTATCGGATAAAAAAAACTGTTTCAAAAAATTTCATGACAAAAAATACTAAATTTTGTAAGACGGAAAAATCATTAAATGTAAGACTATTATAATAATAATAATAATATTATACGTGTCTAAAATATATATGTTAACTTTTTTGACCACCTAATATTTTTTGCTAAATGAAAAATAAAACGTATCTTTTTTTGTGTTTTCTGACTTATATTGAGTTTATCTTATAAGAATAAACATGTCATAATACAATATAAAAAATCTGCCCTCTAAGGTTTAAAGTAATTTAATGATCTCGTTGACTGTTTGTTTGGCGCCGACTAAAAATTACTTCCGTTAGTTTAGGAGCTATATATTTTTTTATGTATTACCACGCATAACTTTTCACAGAGTACTTCGATTTCGATGATAGCGTGAACTTCGGAGTTGGTCCCATTCGAATTTGGAAAAAAATTCCTCCCCTAAGGTTAACAAAATGGAGGATATTGATCGTTCACCCCTGAATTTTGGTTTGTTAACCGATTTTATCGGGCATAACTTTGTACTGGGTTGTCCGATTTGGATGATTCTTTCTTTATGAGATAGTGTATACATCATAGTTGATCATATTTGAATTTGGGATGGAATAATGCACCACATGGGATGAAAAATAGGGGATGATTGATTTTTCACTTGTGAACATTGACACACGTATGTAGTTGACATTGACAGATTGCTATTGTCATTATTTTTCTTCTCCTACATCCGTCACAATAATTGCATTCTATGAAAGGATAGAATTATATACAAACTAACCAGAACTACCAAAAATAATTTATATTATATAACCATAAATAATTAAAGTAGATAATCAGATTATTCAACTGTTAATAGTTGAAGTAAGGTGGGTAAGTAAGTATTTTGGAAGAAATCAGAAATTGAAAAATAAAATTTTAACAAAAAATCAAACCAACGAAAAACGGAACTAAAAAGCAAAAAATAAAATAAACCTTCTTAGTCTTAATAACTAAGTTCCTAAACTAATGTAAGTAACTAATTTTGAGTCGGCGTCAAACAAACAATCAACGAAGATCATTAAATTACTTCAAAAAAATTATCAAAATGTCACTGCGCCTCGATGCCATCATTTTACGCTTAACCTAACTCTTTTGCTTGTTTGTTTGGCGTCGACTCAAAATTAGTTACTTACGTTAGTTTAGGAGCTTAGTTATTAAGACTAAGAAGGTTTATTCATTTTTTTGCTCTTCAGTTCCGTTTTACGTCGGTTTATTTTAAGAGTAAGCAACAGGTATGACGCAATGGGCAAAAGGCACAAGTAACATCGGAGGCCTTGGCCAGGCTAGCCTAAATGGTAGGGTTTATAGTGGGTACATCTGAGGCAAGAGGACTCAGGGATGTCCATAAATGATTTTCTCCTGGTTATCATGCCTTCTTTTCTTATAATGGATTTAGTAACTTTCCTCTCTGCGGGTAATCCCAATATTGTTTTCAATTTTATGTTCTTAGGTTTTCCTGAAAACATTCTCATCTTTGCTATTATCATTTATTGATCCTTTTCACATTACTAGTTTCTGATTACAAAAAAAACTCAAATGACTGGCTTACATGGCATGTACATTATTATACGTTTCGCCGCTAATTTTGTTCGAATTCATGTAAATAGTCAGATAATGATTGGGTTTTATATTAAAGGCTCATTAGGGTCGATTAGGGGGTTCCCATATCTCATACTTTCTATCTATTGTACAAGCATTACCGAATCCCTATATATAATATATCGATATCACGTACGGTTGGGCCGATACCACAATAATCATAATCGGTAATTTCCGATGCAGATGGCGATAACTATAAATTTTCGAAATATTATTAGAATTCAAGCATTGCACGAGGGCGGTTTTTATTTGAAAAAAAACAAGTTTTGTAATGTTTTTAGTAAACGAATTTGAATCCGTTATTTGCTTAAGATTGAATGGATGTGATATAATTCAATATTTGATAGCAAAAGGGGGTGATTGTGATTCAATCTCGAGAATGCCGTCAGCCGCCTACATGTGTTATATGGTTTCCCAACCATCAGGACGTTTCTGTGGTCATTCTCAAAATGAAATCTGATCACTCAAAATATATATATTAAGTATATTAAATGTTTAAAGAGTCGAAATAATAATAATAATAAAGAAAAAACCCATAAATAATAAAATATTCGTATTTGGTAATCTGTGCTATGTGATTTTACAGTTTTTCTGAAGATTCTGCCTTCTTTCTGAAACCTTGTATAATATTAATCGATACCTATGTTTGAAATAAACATGTGTTCCACATTACAATCAATTGGCATAATTTTAAGATTTTTAGAAATCCAAATTTATGAATATATTTTGTGATCACAAGCAGATAACAAAATATTAAAAGTTCAAACATCCCGTATATGAAATTGGATCTGAACACAACAGCCAATGAGACGCCAGGAGAGATCTTGATGCAAAATTAGTAATTTAAAAATATAGAAAAGCAGATACGTCAAAAGAATAATTTTACATGTATTGTATATAAGGTAGTTTCATAAATAAAAACTGTCAAAGAAGTGAAAAATAATGAGAAGTGCTTACAAATGGTGTGTCAAAATCGAAAATTCCAGAAGAAAAACAAAATGTGTTGGTATCAACAAGCTAGGAGGATTGTGAAAAAAATAATTTTTGAAAGAACCACGTTGAAAATTTAAATTTGGAACAAACAAACAATTTGGAATAAAATCAATTATTAGCCAAGAAAACATTAGTAAAACATGAAGAACACTACCAGATAAAAAAATTACAAATGCAGAGTTAACATTACCTTTGTTTCATTGGAAATTCATAAATGAGGAGTTGACGAGAGCAGCTGCCGTTTCCAAGAACGGGTGGGAATCCGAAACGCTGAGCAGTTTGGTACAGGAGATCCCAGGTATTTGTTGAAACCATAAAAGTTGCCACAGTGCAAATAAGAACTGAACTTTGAAACAATTTTCAAAGAACTCTTCACGAATGACTATATAATAACACATAACCTACAAGACAAGGTTGAATTCACTTTATTATACTATAATTTCAATTTTTCGCTGTATATACTTGTTTCTGAAGCTCTAATTAGGTTATTTATCGCAGACTAGGTAGTAATGAGTTTTTCCTGAATAAAGGAAATTATTATTTTGATGAAATTATACTTTATTTTCAATGTTTCATCAACAATGAATTGCTAATTTCTGAAATTGACGTCAAGAGGGCTCCACAGTAGAACCAACTTCTGAGATCCATAGGCGTACCGATTGAGTTAGCTGAGGGTGAAGGAAATAAGGTAAAGGAAAGAAGGTAAAGAGCATAGCCCGAGATATTGAATATTTATTCATCAATACATATTGAATACATTTTCAAAAAAGGGAACTAGCTTAGAGATTTTGGAAAACAACAAAAATAGGAAAATATTGGTAAAACAAAACACAAAAAACTATTCATTTTTGTTGTGATGTTTGATTGTGGAAAGTAAATGAACAAATATAAAATAAAATTAAAAACGACCGCAATCAATGCATCATATCAATATATATCTATATATATATATATATATATATATATATATATATATATATATATATATAGTCAAACTCGGCTTGAACGAACACACGTTTAATACGAACCATTTGAAAAGTCCCGCCAAAAATACCTTTATACACTATGCATTTTTGTTTGGGTATAACGAACTTGGCTATTGCGAATAATTGGACATGAGGGTCTACAAATTGAGTCCGTGAAATACATGAACTCGGTTATAACGAACTACCGAGGAAAGATGTTTTTATCAAGCGCCGATCATTTGTGAAATTTAACGTCCGCGGACGACCGTTGGCAGGAAATCTATTACATTATCGGTTAAGCTGGAAATAATCAGAAAATTAGACAGTGGGTGCGCAAATTTGTCGGGGTTATATTCCCAAAAACTCATCAGTGTCGTCAATTTACGGGAAAAAAAATCAATCTACCAGAATGCATTTGCTATATATTTTCTTTATAGCGAACACCCTTTGTAACAAACCATTTGCAAAGTCATTAAGCCGTTTGTTATAGCCGAGTTTGTCTATATATATTTTTTTTCACAACCCACTGGGGATCACCAGTGTGTATTTCGTCAAATTCGACATAAATCTGCATATTCAACATGAGATTTTCAAGTCGTCGAAGATGTTTTTTACAAACTGATTTTTAAAGATTTTATTTGTGTTGTGCACCGATATTTTCCTGTAAGCAACCTCGAGTTAATGTCTTGTTAATGAAATAAAGTATTTCGAAAGCTCGACAATTTAATAAAGAGTCTTCTTAACATGGCCATTTCCTATTGACCACCTCAAAGGAAAACATTAAATTGGTTTTTTGTGTTTCCTAAACTCAGTTTTATATATATATATATATATATATATATATATATATATATATATATTTTCCGTAGTTTCTTGGGTTATTGGATTCCACAATTATTGATACATTTATATTTTAAAGACGTTTCGTCCCGGGCCTGGGACTTCTTCAGTTTTATTTATTTCATGTTAGGTATATAATTCTGAGTGATATGTAGCGGTCAATTTATATTAAAATGAATTTTCCTTTTTTTGGATTTTTTCCACATAATGGAGGCCTATCAACATGTTTATATCCTTGCCAACACTCAATTTGGTTTCCGCCAAAACAAATCCACAATAAGGGCACTGCTGAAGGTCGTGGAAGATATTGTTGACGGCCTTGAGAACAGGCAACATTGCATTCTCTCCATGTGTGATTTGTCCAAGGCTTTCGACTGTGTCTCTCACGACCTACTTTTTGAAAAGTTATATTACGGGGTTAGAGAAACACCACTCAAACTGATGTCATCGTTCTTGAAAAACAGACAACCACTGGTTAAAATTCAAAATACAACATCTGAACTCAGGATATTGAAACATGGAGTTCCACATGGTTCTGTCTTGGACCCTTACTCTTTATTGTTTATATGAAACTTCATGAGAGCCACTGAGTTTATTCAAAATCGATTAGATGAAATGTATTATTGTATCGTATTGTATCTAATTTTTGTTGTTTTACATTAGTGAATAAACTTATTATTATTATATAAACGACATCTGTCAGCACATGCTACAGGACACTACCACCATTCTTTTCGCTGACATTACTTATCAATACTTCTCCAGATTTTTATAGCCTCCAAATTCTAGCTGACAATTCGATTGACTTTGCTAGAAATTGGTTCTCTGATAATTTCCTACAACTCAATGGTGAAAAAAACGCAACAGCTGATTATTTCCAGTAACAATAAGTACACCTCAGGAGCACACTGCAAGCTTCTTGGAATTACAATCGATGACACTCTCAGCTGGTACTATCATACTGAAAAACTGAACAGCGAGCTTTCTAGGGCAATATTCCTCATAAGAAGATTGAGATATGTTGTAGGTTCTGAATTATTGAGGCAAATATATTTTAGTCTGTTTCATTCTCGAATTAGTTATGGAACCATTTTATGGGGAAATTCCAACAATGCGGTAATCATCTTCAGATCCCAGAAGAAGGCTATTCGCCTTCTAGCTGGTGTTGGACTCCGTGATCACTGTCGTCCCCTGTTCATTAATATGAAAATAATGTCACTGACATGCATTTATATTTATCAAACCCTCTGTGGAATACACTCAAATAAAAGTTATACTAATCTAATTCTCTGAATTTGAAACTTTCTAACAAGTTGAGCTTAGAAGTGCGCACCTTGAAAGAAAATTGTTTTAAGATTAACGTGAAAAGTTTCCTCATAAATAAATGTTTTTATAGTGTAAAAGAATTTCTGAATGCATGAACAATTTTTACATAACTTTCAGCATTTATGTATTTATTTATGTTTTTTTACAACAAAATATTTTTAAATGTTATTTTTAAACACATGTATATGTCGATAAAATGAATGTTTTTACATATTATCCTATCTTATATATTTTACATATTATCTGCCATAGATAATATTTCTGTACAAACTGACGTGCTATAAACCGATGTGTAAACTAGCCAAATAAAGTCTAGTCTAGTCTATCATAGGCTCGTGTAGCGGCAATGTTGATAGAGCTACTGTGGTGATGATGAAAAAAAATCCTCTTCAAAACATGAAAATATCCCACCCATTTGGAAAAAAGTTTGAAAAACAAAAAAAAAGTTTAAGTCCATACCCTCGATGTATGAAAATGTTTGAGACAAAAAATTCACTTCAAAAAATTCAAAGTGCCCTTTCGGCATACAAACATTTTCGAAAAAATTTGAATAAAAACCAAAAGCCCATGCAAAAAAATACAGTTCAAATTTTTCGGTTTTCATGTCTCTAATGATTGGACAATAATTTGTGAAATCCAGGTTTCCAAATGTACTGTGTTGTTTGGCCACATAAAATTTAATCTATGAATACAAAATTAATATTTTTTTCCGAATAAACAGTTTACGCTGATTTTGAAGACCTAGAAAACCTAAATGGGATTTCTAGAAGTTTCATTAGACATAAACACTCTCTTCAAACGGTACCCTTGGCTAATATAATAAATATTCGCCCATAGTCGAGCACCACTGTGATTGGTAAATTAGTATTGTCAGGAAATTTCATTTAAATTCAGATAGTACCCGAGATAGTAGGATGCAATAACAATGATAACACAGATTCCGACATGTCCGATGGCAGTGATCAAGGCGGCGGCAAAATTCGAGTTGACCCTTGACCGTACTTTCTCTCTCTCTTTCTCCTTTTCATCTACCTCCATCCCGTCATCTGATAGTTATATCATTATAAGTGATAGCCATTGTGAGAACATTTTAATGATTGTATCGCAGGAGGTCTATCTGGTAATTCGATATTGGAGGATTTCTCGTGAGCTTTTACTTCGAATGGTATATGGTTTTGTTTTACATTTCTTTGTGTAACAATTTATTTTCGATTTTTTTTCATAGCGTAGCACCGTTCACTTGTGTCTTAAAATTAATAATAGATAGCATTTTTTTTTTACAAAGTCCAAGATAGTTCACGATCGAAATGGTAGTTTTCAACCTTTTGCCTACTCGTTTGTCAGATATATATATACTTTTATCATAATGTAATCTAGAGAGAGTTAGTCTGAAAACATGTGCGTGAAAAAATTATAAAAAAAAAATTAAGACAAGCTTTTATACAAATACACTAAAAAGAAAAAATAATTTATTTTATATTCGCGGCAAGCCTTTGAATCAGCTATCAAATCAAATATTTTGTTGTCAATTTGTGTATCCAAAAAAATCCTGGAGTTTGGCCAGTAACAATATTATTTATTCCCTTTACCCCTCAACCCCCCGCAACCGCCAACAAACTCCATATTTCTTTCATCACCGTCGATCTGTAGGATTTTTTTGGTACCCAAACTTCCTTTGCTCGTAGAGATCTGATTTTTTCACAGTAGGTGTGAGAGCTTTTTTTCGAGCCGACTGTGGGGCTTATACAATTGACCAAGAGGAGCCCTAGGGGGACCCAAAATTTTCAGTTGAGGGGGGGGGGAAGAGGTGGAGTAGGTTTTAAAAAAAATTGCAGAATGCACGCAGAACATCACGGCAAACATTTTCTTCCTCTGAATTTTTTTATTGGAACGCAGGAAAAAAAATATTCGAAGATCGACTTCAGAAAAAAGATGTGCACATGCCGATGGCCAAATCGTCCATACGGAAGCGATTTTTGGCGAATATTCGTTATACCGATAGGAAATTTTCTCCGGAATCTGATGGTATACGATTTATTGGAATTGGATGAAAGGTTATTGCGTAAAAATAACATTTACGAGAGGGTGCATTTTTTTCCCATGTCGACCTCGGATTCACTTATCATAGCTCTCTTAGCTGCGGTCCGATTGATTTTTGGATTCAGCAGACCTTTTCACGTCAGAAAAAGTTATATTCCGGTAATCTTCTTTCTCATTTCGTTTTTAGATCGTCAACATCCATCGGGACTTCTCTTCGAAAAATCGTAGATATCGATGCGAAAGTCCATATCTATCCCCGTAGAAAAAATAATTTCTTTTCGAATGGCGAGAAGCACGATGGAATCGTAGTACGGGAAATATTTTTTTCCGCTCCAAAGTGAAAAAATTTATTTTTGCACTGGTGCAGACTTCTGTGGGAAGAATCGCAAAAATATCAGGGACATAGCGATCGGTGTGAAATTCTGGAAACTTATGCAAAAAACTATGACAAAAATTATTTTGGGAGTTTTTTTCGTTTTTTTGGGGAAAAAAATCATTTCCGATTTTTTTCCGGAAGTTTTTTTTTCTAACTCGGTTAAAGATAGAGCAATTCTGCGAATTCCAATCGATTCAGAAAGGCCAAATCAGTCTAGAATCGAAATTCCGTTTCGATATGGAAAACATTTTTAAAAGTCAAATTTTCGAACAAGGTCCCAGACCCCTAAATATCTTCGAAAAACCAAAGTGGTCGTATCGATCTCCGGTTTGAACCAAAATGTGGGAAATGCCGCGTAGATTCCGAAAATATAGCATATGTGGTATCTCAATCCGACAGATTCACCGTGAATCCTGAAAAATCGAGATAACGGCGAGAGAAATCATAGATGGCGCACCGGTCGACTTTGACAAATGTCAAATGAAAAAACCATCGGGCGCAATCTGAAAAAATTTTCTATAGTAGAAAACTCCGCTGAATCCAAAAAAGTTACCATCTCGTCGATAGGACATCAAATGAAGAAACTATTACCATCTTTTCTGCCAGCGCACCGACGTTTCGAGACTTTGCGACATCATAGCTCTCTAAGCTGCGTCAGAAAAAGTTATAGTCCGGTAAGCTTATTTCTCATTTCGTTTTTAGATCGTCAACATCCATCGGGACGTCATTGAAAATGCGTTCTATCATGCTGCTACCGTGCAGACTTCTTTTCGAAAAATCGTAAATGAATCAGGGATGCAGATATCGATGCGAAATCTCATATCTATGTAGAAAAAAGAATTTCTTTTTGAATGGCAAGAAGCACGATGGAATCGGAGTACGGGAAATATTTTTTCCCGCTCCAGAGTGAAAAAAGTTATTTTTGCTAAGGCACCGGTGCAGACTTCTGTTGGAAGAATCGAAAAAATATCAGGGACATAGCGATCGGTGTGAAATTCTGGAAACTTATGCAAAAAACTATGAAAAAAATTATTTTGGGGGTTTTTCTCAAAAAAAATATTATTTCCGGTTTTTATCCGGAAGTTCGGATTTTTTTTTTAACTCGGGAACGGCAAAGATGAGCAATTCTGCGAACTCCAATCGATTCAGAATGGCCGAATTAGTCTAGAAACGGAATTTCGTTTCGATGCGGAAGATTTTGAATCTGCTACTCATAGAACAAGTCAAACAATTGAAGAAATTATTTTTTCCTTTTTAGTGCATTTGTATAAAAGCTTGTTTGTCATTGAATTCTGACAAAAATTGATAATCTCCGACCCCAAAAAACCCACATACCAATTTTGAATATAATCGAACTATTTAACGGCGATATTATGTTTTTTGCACAAGAGAAAAACAATTCAAATAAAATGTGTGGAATTCAAAAACCTCTATGAAACGACAGATATTATTCCAATATTGGGAAAAAGATCAAATGTGGGATGTTTCAAAATATTTCAACAGCCGCTATTTTGAAACTAGGAGGCCGATTTGGCCCATCCTCATATGTCACAAAAATATAAATAACTCTAACAATCAAATATACGAATAACAATATATATAATATAAAACTTTCGTCCATAAGTCAACAACTGTATGTTGAAAATATTCATCAATTTTTTATTGTACCATAATTATCCTTTTAAATAGTTGTCAAAGTATAATTTAGTCATTATCGAAAGCTTTAATGAAGCTGTGTTATAAAGCCATCAAATTATCATCCGCGCGCTCATACAGCGACATTTTAAATGTATCTGGGGGATGCTTGGCCCCTAGGATTGGTCTGGCTGCTCCCAAAAAGTCTTGAAATAGTTTCCTGAGCATCATATAAAAATTAAGACCCAGACTTTAAGTGAAATTGAGTTATTTTTTTGCAAGCTTTAAATCGTCTGGCGGAAATTACCGCCGACGAGAAGAGTCTGGCAGTGTTGATTAGGAATTTTTAACAATATTATATGAAATGTTGAAAAGGAAAACATTCTCAATTGAAGATAGTGACTAAAGTTTATCTTTCAGTCGCAAATGACTTCTCATCTGATTTTATGAACATCCTGTTCATATTTTCAAACAAATTAATGATATGGAACATACATATAAATCGGCACTCAGAATATAAGAAAAGTGAGTTATATTTTTACGTACTTTTAGCAGCTGGTACCTGTATATTGGCCATGGGACCAAGGTAGCAAGTACATACTGACACTACTATACCTCACACATTTTGTTTCTCAGAAAATAAGTAAAGTCTGGGCGGTCCTGGGGTCTTGGACTAATAGTACCTATACTATGCTTTTGCTGACAAAATTTTAAAATTTATGTCCACACAAATTATGAAATTTCCATAAACCACCCGAGTTGAACAGCGGGCATAAGTTAGTATCCTATACAGTGCTTCTCAAAAGTCCCCTCCCCCCCTCTTATTTTTGGAATGATTATACATAAACAAGTGAAATTTGGAAACTGAATATTAAAGGTTGTAAACTTCCCTACTAGTGATGATAGATGACGAAATCGTCAAAGATGACGTCACAAGGCCATTGTGAACAATAATTTTAAATGGAACCCTACGGCAAGCGACACCTCTTTTAAAACGTATCGAAAAAACCTATTCAATGATACTAATTTTGTTTGTGTTTATGGCGGTTTTAATGGCTCATTAGTAAACATTAAAATTTAGATTCCATTCAGTATGATATTAATTACAGATTTAAGAATCAGTATCTACTTGAAGAAAATTGCTCGAAGTGACCCCCATTTACTTCCTGACAGTGAAATATCCTATTTTTAAACTCTTCTCGTACTTTTGCAAATGTGTCTGCGGAAACAGCCTCACATTCTGCAACAATACGTTCTTTTAAAACGTCAATATTGTCAGGTTCAGTGGCGTAAACCTTCGATTTAAGGTACGCCCACAGAAAAAAATCCAAAGGTGTGAGGTCCGGTGATCGAGCTGGCCATTCCGTTGAACCTCGTCGTCCAATCCATCTACCACGATACTCCTCATCCAAATACCGTCTTACTGCATCGTAATAGTGTGGAGGAGCACCATCCTGTTGAAATTTTATTTCCAAATTGCCGAATTCATCTGGATTATCTTCCAAAATTTTAAAGATTATCGGTTCTATTTCGTTTTGCAACAGCTCCAGATAAACCTCACCAGTTTGATTAGTATTTAAAAAACCCAAACCCAACGATGTGGTTTCCCAGGATACCTGCCCAAACATCCACCTTCTGGAGAAATTGGGTATGTCTTTCACGAAACAGGTGAGGATTTGCGTCACTCCAATACCTCACATTCTTTGTATTTACATTTGCATTTAGATAGAAAGTACTTTCGTCACTAAATCAATTTTTTTTGACATAGTCTGGCTGTTGGTTAATTTTAGTTTCTATATTTTCACAAAATTCTAGTCTTCGGTCAGGGTCGTCGTCTGAGAGTTGATGAACCATTTTTAATTTGTATGGATGAAATTTGTTTTTTTTTCAACACCCTGTGTACTGTACTTCGACTGACTTCACAGGTAGATGCAACGTGAGTTGTTGAAGAAGTAGGAGTAACTATTACTTCTGCCAGTATATCAATTGTTTTCTCATCGGAAATTTGTGGTCTGCCAGATCGTTTCGCATCATTAATACTACCCGTTGTTTCACACTTAGAAGCTGCCTTAAATAAGTCCTCGAAATGGGGCGATCGGGAAACCTCTCATTAAAAATGCGTTCTGCTGCATGAATATTTTGTCCAGTTTCACCAAGAATTAGGATCGCTGCTACTTTATCACCTAAAGCACGTACCATTTCGCTTCTTGAAGCACTCAAACGTTCGGCTCACAACAGTTTATAACAAATTATTAAAATGTACAAATATATTAAAAGTACCAAAACCTGCTAAAACAGTTTGACGTTCGATCAACAATACACAAATTATTAAATGTACAAAAACTTGGACAATTACAAAATCGTCGAATTAGGGAGACTAACAAAAACGTCAGCTTATTTGACAACTATCCAGAGGCGGAGTTTGAATTTGGAATTTCAGTATTAACTGATTTAATTCATCACAGCTTTGCGTTTTTTCAAAAGCGAGTTGCCAAAACTGCCATAAACACAAACAAAATTAGGTTTTATTGAATAGGTTTTTTCGATACCTTTTGAAAGAGGTGTCGCTTGCCGTAGGGTTCCATTTAAAATTATTGGTCACAATGGCCTTGTGACGTCATTTTTGACGATTTTGTCATCTATCATCACTAGTAGGGAAGTTTACAACCTTTAATATTCAGTTTCCAAATTTCACTTGTTTATGTATAATCGTTCCAAAAATAAGAGGGGGGGAGGTTACTTTTGAGAAGCGCTGTATAGTTATTATAATTATCATTGGAACACACGGTCTAACAGCTTTACAAAAAGAAAACATTTTAAGGGCACTATTATTGTTGAATAAATTTGTTAATTTTAAATCCCCTTCGCTAGATTTTTATCACAATATGTACAATACTGTTGATACCCTCATCAAATGAATCTGTATTTTCGAACATCATCATTTCCATTACCGAAACTCCATCCCAGTCTCCACCGCAATGAAGATAATGATGTATGGATAGAAGCTAACCCTTCATTGGTCACAGAGGATATGCTACGCTAGTTAAATCACGCTCGTCATCCGACCGAGTATCGGGATGATGATGTAGGGGTTGATAATTTATTCATTTTACTCAACATTGTTTACCAACATAACAATCGTGTCAATAAAGGACAATTTGAGAGTCCATTCACATGCCGGAGTGGGTAATTCCGTTGGTATATTGGTTTCGAGGAGTTTTCCCTTGATGGGGCTACTCAAGAGAGATAAAGGAAAAAAATTCATATAGTTGGGGGGGTGCAGTTCAATTTCTACCTGGGCTCCACTTGAGATTTTCATGATGTTTTTTCCTGTTTTTGAAACCAAGTACTGAGAAGTTTATCTATCAGAAATTTCCGCTAACGATTTTAGTGATCGATATTATAGACCGGGGGATAGTGACAGATTTTGAGATACGATTTTACTCAGTATGCCTTTTTTTGGCGCCGGTGACTGAGCCTGAGGTAGTCGGTTTCATAAACAGACTGAACCCGTCTAATTCTAGTGGTCTTGACAATATATCGAACATTTTGAAGCGGTGTAAATATGGTATCAGCAGTGTCCTCACTTTCTTGATAAATTTAAGTTTCACCCAAGGTACTTTCCCTAACAAACTGAAATCTTCCGTGATTAGGCCACTTTACAAAAAAGGTGACACGAATGAGTACTCCAATTACAGAGCGATTACCTTGCTGTCAAGCATATCAAAGCTTTTTGAAATAGCCTTAAACGTACAACTGTCAAACTTCTGTTTGAGAAATAATATAATTTCCAGTAACCAACACGGATTCGTGAAAAAAAGGGGCGTAGATACAGCTTTAACAGATATGAATATTCAGATTGTTGATGCCATTGAGTCAAAGTTGATTCCCCTTGGTTTATGTATTGATTTTTTTCGAGCTTTCGATTGTGTTGACCATTATCTTGTACTTGAGAAACTGAACCGGTATGGCGTTTGAGGCATACCACTAGATTTAATTAAATCGTATCTAAAAAATCGTAAGCAAGCAGTGCAAATCAACAACAGTTCCAGTTAAACCGTTAGCGTTAGTCAAGGGGTGCCTCAGGGGTCTATTTTAGGACCTCTTTTAAATATAATTTTTGCCAACGACCTCATAACTTTCCTCGAAGGTATTCCAAATGTAAATATGGTTTGTTATGCCGATGACACTAATTTCTTAATGACGAAAACTAGCATCGATCGGACAATGACTACTGCTGAAGAGATACACTCGGTGTTTATTATGGTCAGAAAAAAATTTCATTAATTTGAATAAGGAAAAAAGGGTTTCTATTATTTTCCATCGAGGGCACAATCAAACGCTATGTAACAATAACGCATATAATTTCAGTTTTCAAAACGATGTCAAGATCTTGGGAGTTATCTTTGATCTCACATACATAATCTCTGTGGTAAATTGAGATCTGCTTGCTATGCCTTGAGGTCATTGAAGGAGCACTGCAGTCAAAAAAACTTTTTAACAAAAAATTAAACCGACGAAAAAATCAACTGAAAAGCAAAAAATAAAATAAATCTTCTTAGTCTAAATGATAATTGAGCTCCTAAACTGATTTTGAGTCGGCGCCAAACAAACTAGCAATTGAATTAGGTGAAGCGTAAAATGATGGCAGCGAGATGCACGGCTGCGTTTTGATGACTTCTTTCATAGATAATGATCTTCGATAATTGTTTGTTTGGCGCCGACTCAAAATCAGTTACTTACATTAGTTTAGGGCTCAATTATCATTTAGACTAGAAGGTTTATTTTATTTTGCTTTCAGTTGATTTTCGTCGGTTTAATTTTTTGTTAAAAAGTTTTTATTTTTTACTTTCCAGTTCCGTATTTCGTCGGTTTAATTTTTTGTTAAAAAGTTTTTATTTTTCAATTTTTTGTGGCTAAAATCTACCAATTACTACCTACTTGTTTTTTGATTACTTCCAAAATACTTACTTACCCACCTTACTTCAACTATTACCAGTTAAATAATATGAGTGATCAATATCCTTCATTTCGCTACCCTTAGGGGTGGATTTCATCTTTTAAATTCAAATGGGACCAAAGTCGAAGTACACCCTATCCACTGAGAATGCGTAATCATACATAAAAAACTTTTCTGTTCCGTATTTCGTCGGTTTAACTTTTTGTTAAAAAGTTTTTATTTTTCAATTTTTTGTGGCTGAAATCTACTAATTACTACCTACTTGTTTTCTTATTTCTTCCAAAATACTTACCCACCTTACTTCAACTATTACCAGTTAAATAATATGATTATCTACTTTTACTATTTGTTGTAATATAAATTATTTTTGTTGTTCTGGTTAGTTTATTTCATTACTTTGTATATCATTACATCCTCTCATAGAATATAATGATTGTGACAGATGTAGGAGAACAAATATATTGACATTAGCGATCTGTCATTGTCAACTACATATGTGTGCCAATGTTCACAAGTGAAAAATCAATTATTCCCTATTTTTCTACCCGTAAGGATGGATAATTCCTTTCGAAATCCGAATATGATCAACTATGAGGTATACCCTATCTAATAAGGAAAGAATCATCCAAATCGAAGAACCCAGTACAAAGTTATGCCTGATAGAATCGGTTAACGAACCAGAATTCAGAGGGTGAATGATTAATATCCTTCATTTTGCCACCCTTAGGGGTGGATTTCATCTTTTAAATTCAAATGGGACCAACTTCGAAGGACACCCTATCTACTGAGAAAAGTGATATCGGAATCGGACGTCTCAGTAAAAAGTTATGCGTGATCATACATGAAAAAAAAAATACGCGTCGAGTAGAGAACCTCATCCTTTTTGGTTTCGTCGGTTGAAAACAGATCAATATCAGAATGAAGTGTGTTATAACATAGACACATCTCAGAGATTGGAGAATTCTGATATATATTAGTTCTAGGACAGCATATATAGAACAATTGTCTACTTCTAGTAGGCCTCGCTGGGACCAGTAAGGGAACCGAGGACAAAAGATCTGGAAAATCGAATCATACCATTAACCATTTTGAATAATATATAGTTTCTTCTATTTTCAAGAATAAGAAATTTGTATCGTTCAAGTAAGCCACAAGTGTCAGAATGTTGTAATTACCTGTTACTTTAAAATTCAGGTATCTAATGAATTTGTTTTGAATTTTTTCAAGACTTGTTATATAAAGGCAATACCTTGGCGACCGAATGGCTGCACCAAAATTCAGCCTACTGTAAATAATATATTGATTTGAGAGCTTTCGCAGATTCAAAGTCTCGACAGATAAAAAATATATACCCATTACCTTATTACATTTTATAGCTATATAATCAATGTGTAAACTAAGGGACATTTTAGAATCGAAAATTATACCAAGATCTTTTACATTATCTTTCTTAGTAATAACTTCATTATCAATGTAATATTCTATTTTGAAATAACGAATATTTTTAGTGAATGAAATTTCTGAACATTTTTTGTTGTTGATAAACAAACAGATACTTTCACAATAAAGCATCAGGTTATTCAAACGTTGCTAGATCTTATCACCATCTTAAATTTTTTCAATCACAGTTAATAGCTTCAAGTCATCAGCATAGAGCAAAAATTTACAGGTACTAAAACACTGGTTTATGTCGTTGATGTAAATTGAGAATAGTAATGGTCCCAGATGGGACCCTAGCGGAATACCAGATGTTGCATAAGATGGTGATGATTTCGACCCAAGAACTGAAACTATTTGCGATCTATTGCTAACATAGGATGCTATCCACCTATATGTAGGTGGAATAAAAATAGCGTATGAATAAGTAAGGTCCAGGCTTGTTGAAAATACTAAAATAAGGATGCAAATATGAAGATAACTGGTGTAAGATAAACATAAGATATTTTGCGTTTTAAGCAGTATTCCCTTCCGTTTTTATGATAATCATGGTGTATGTAGGTGAAATAACAAATGGTATACCAAAAGTAAGGTCCAAGGTTGTTGAAAATGTTAAATAAAATGATTAATCAAAAATCCTTTTCAAAGACAAGCTTTTATTCAAATGCGATAAAAAGTAAAAAATAATAGTTTTGGATGTGCGACGTAGGTTATTCCGTGAGTTATAGATTCAAAAGCTTGTCGCGCAAAGTTTTCAGTTCGAATACAAAAACGACAAGCTTTTGAATCTACAGGGTGACTCAGAAGTACTTTGACAATCTTCAGGAGGTGATTCCTCACAATATTCTAATATGAATTGTCCAAATAAATATATGTCCGGAAACGCTTCGTTTCCAAGATACTGGGTGTTGAAGTTTTTTTTTTATTTTCTTTTTTTTAAATAACTTTCGAAATACTGACCTTGATGGAACGAAAGTTGGTACTGAGAGTTTTTTGAGTTGTCGCATTCGAATTCGATGTTATTATTGCTCTTACTCGTAGGGGGCACTACCTACACGTCTTTTTATTTTTTGAGGATTCATAACTTTTTTGAGCGTACTTCTAGCACATTTTTCAGTGAAAAAATCAATTCTTCTATCATATCTACGTAAAAAAGCTACCCTTGTTACAAGTCACTGTAAGCAACCGTTTTCTAGAAGGCGTGTTGATGTTATTACCATTATTTTGCATTTTTCACAAGAATGCTTAGGAAATGAATTTGACGTTTAAGTTAGTAGTTTTGGTAATTACATATTATGTGACAGTTAAACGTTTTGTTGTTTTGTTAAAGTTTCTGTAAGTTTCAAAACAATAATTTTGAAAAAATGGATTAGTTAAACAACAATGCTCATTTAGCCGATATGCTTTTCGTTCATGGCCTTGCGGATGGCAATGCGCGCGAAGCAAGATGTATTTACCAGAAGCGATTTCCTAATCGAGTACTGCCTTCAGCTCCAATATTTACCAGTCTCCACTGTCGTTTGGCAGAAACAGGTAGCTTCAAGAGGGCAGCTGATATTATTGGAAGACCACGAGCAGTCCGAACCCCAGAATTGGAAGAAGCTGTTTTGAACGCTCTCGAGGAGAATCCAGAAACAAGTACAAGAATAATTGCTGAAGCTCTCAATTCTACTCAGTCCAGTTTGGAGATTATCCACGATCAACAATTTATCCATACCATATTCAAAGGGTACAAGCTCTTTTGCCACGAGACTTTCCCCAACGCATTACTATGTGTCAGTGGTTTTTGAGGAAATTGGCTGGAAATCCTCAATTTTTAAGATATGTACTCTTCACGGACGAGGCAAACTTCTCCCGAAATGCTATCACAAACTTTCATAACAACCATGTTTGGGCTCTGGAAAATCCACACGCAGTTAGTGAAAGACATTATCAGAATCAATTTTCTGTAAATGTATGGGCGGCATTAATTGATAATTACTTGATAGGTCCTTTCATTCTTCCGTTCCGACTGAATGGCGCAGCTTACAGAGACTTTTTGGAAAATGAATTGCCGGGACTACTTCAGAATGTACCATTAGAAATTCGTATCCGCATGTGGTTTATGCATGATGGGGTTCCGGCCCATTTTAGCGTTGTAGCCAGGGAATTCCTCAACACTGTCTATCCAAATCGATGGATCGCTAGGGGTGTAGAAGACATTTGAAGTCACTAGTTTATAAAACTCCATTAGCGAACGAGGAAGATCTAAGAAACCGAATAGTAGACGCCTGTGAAACAATAAAAAACACACCAATAATTTTTGATCGGGTACGAGAATCAATGACTAGAAGACTGAATGCATGTATCTTCGCTGAAGGTGGACACTTTGAACAATTTATTTGAATACAATTTAGTTTCCTTTATTTTATTCTACATATTCAAAATTTCTTGAAATAAAATGTTGATATTTCTTGCAAATTATATTAAAACAAATACAGATTTTGCACCTTTGATACAAAAATAACTATCTCAAACGAGTAAAAATAAATAGAATAGGTGGCGCCCCCTACAAAAAACCAAAACTACTTACTTGAACGTCAAATTCATTTCCTAAGCATTTTTGTGAAAAATGCAAAATAATGGTAATAACTTCAACACGCATCGATTATCAAATAATCGACTTGAAATTTTTCAAGTTTAAATATCTAGAAAACGGTTGCTTATAGCGACTTGTAACACGGGTAGCTTTTTTACGTATATATGATAGAAACATTGATTTTTCAATGAAAAATGTGCTAGAAGTACGCTCAAAAAAGTTATGAATCTTCATAAAAGAGAAAGACGTGTAGGTAGCGACTCCTACGAGTAAGAGCAATAATAACATCAGGTTCGAATTCGACACCTCAAAAAACCTCTAAATACCAATTTTCGTTTAATTAAGGTCAGTATTTCGAAAGTTATTTAGAAAACTAAAATAAAAATAAAACTTTAACAACCTGTATCTTGGAAACGAAGCGTTCCCGGACATATATTTATTTGGACAATTCAAATTAGAATATTGTGGGGAATCACCTCCCGAAGTTTGTCAAAGTACTTCTGACTCACCCTGTATAACGCACGGAATAACCTACGTCGCACATCCAAAGCCATTATTTTTTACTTTTTAGCACATTTGAATAAAAGTTTGTCTTTAATTTTTTTATTTTTATTAATTATTTTATTTTATAAGGAAAAGCATGATGAACCTGACTTTGAAGAGCAGAAGTTATGCAGGCTCGAGCAGAATTTCGAAATCTGTGTTAAAGCTTGCGCCGATGTAAAATTGCATATTACATTTAAAAATTAAATAAAAGTAAAGCGGCTCTCAAATTTTCCCACTACACGCTTGGTTTCTCGAAGAAGCACTCCTGCTTGGACAAAAAATATCAACTTCGCAATCATTTAACTGCAAATTGAAATTTGAACTCTGTTTTCCCCCAACTGGTTTGCAACAATAGAGCTGTGGCCAGCTAAGGGTCGTATTATTGATTTTACACACTTGAACTGCTAATGCACAACATAAAGTAACGTGAGAATTATCGATTCAATTTCGAGTTAGGTTGTTTTACTCGAAGAGTTTACACCTCTTTTTTTCGTATAGTCGTGACAGAACGAATTATGGAATTGATGGAATGAAAACTTCTGATTCGACAGTATCTATGGGGATCTTTAAAAAGGCCAGTGACACGAAAAATGCTATTTATCTTAATTCTATTAATAATAATAATAATAATAATCTTTAATCTCGCTAAACGTAGACAAATGTATGAAAATAACATTCTCTAGATCACATGGTGAATTGGACTTCAATTATCGCATTGGGAATCAGAATTTGACTAAGGTTTCAAACATTAAGGATCTGGGGGTATATTTAGATAAAAAACTCTCCTTTGATTTGCACATTGAACATATCGTTAGGAAGGCTCTGCGTAATCTGGGTTTCATAATGAGTAATGAGGTAACTAGGCAATTTTGATCCCATAAATGTTTAATACTACTTTACAACTCCCTGGTCCGCTCTCATCTCGAGTATGCGTCGTTAATTTGGAATCCCCAATATGTTAAATATATTGAGAGAATTGAGAGAGTCCAGATTAAATTCGTGAATTATTTGACTATCCGATTCAACAGATTGTATCATCAAAATTCGTATGACAATAATATTGTGAAGTATGGTATATCTAAACTCTCACCTAGAAGGACTGTTAGCTACATTATTTTTTTGCACAAACTGGTATCTGGTTTCATTGACTGCTCAGATATATTGAGTAAATTACAGTTCAATGTTGGAAGACGTTGCTTACGATCACCAAATCTGTTCTACCCTCAGAAATATAGAACAAATGCGTCGGAGAACTCACCTATAATTGCTTTGCAGAGGTTATATGATTTATTTTTTTGTCATGTTGATATATTCCATTGTTCACTCCTAGTAGCTAGGCATGCTGCTTATTCTATTTTTTGGTGACATGTATAAGGATGGTTCAAAGTTGTACATTAATTGTTTTTCTGTTTTCTAATTAAGTAGAATTATATTAAACTCAATTATTGTATAGCAAAGTCACAATGGTGTACCTATTTTAGCAATCATGATTGTTTTCAGGTCACATATACCTAATTTAATTATTTTTGAATTGTACCGAAATTACATGATCTGTGTTTAATGTATTGTGCGGTTTTCTGTTACTGGGTTGTTAACTCAACCTGTTAAAAACCCGAATTATAAATAAATAAATAAATAAATAATAATAAATGAATACAAAGGGGGGTATGTTACACAATGAATCAAGTGAATAAAGCTGTTGGGCGATAAGTGCTGTTGCACGTGTTTCGCAGAAAGTAGTAGTTATGCTATATAAAATACGATTGATAATAAGAAATACACATAATAAAGGAATGAAAAAGTTAAATATAGTATATGAAATAAAGTTAAGTTATGCTATATAAAATATTAAATGTGGTTGATAATAACAATTTTTTTTTTTATGTTCTGGTTCCCACGAAAAGGGATATCCTGTAATGTTCAGAGAACATCGTGGGAACCAAGGGAAAGAAGGAGTTGGTGTTCTTCTTAAATTTCTGGAGGTTGTATGCCTCGGGGAACACCTCCCTAGGCAATGAGTTCCAAAGCCTCGCTGTTCGTTGGATGAACGAGTCTTTGGAAAGTGATGTTCTGCAGGTCTCCAAAGTGACCACGAAGGGGTGTGATGACTGAACTTGACGGGTTAGTCTCGAAGAGACTGCCAAAGCAGGAACCATTGTTGATATTTCAGAAGAGCATCGCCCATGAAAATATCTATAAAATAGAGACAAATCGCCAACTTTTCTACGGTGTTCCAGACAAGTGAGCGAGTTTGTAAGCGAGGCATCACCAACCAGACGAATTGCCCTTTTTTGGACAGAATCCAATAGCCTCAGGATAGTTTAGGTGCCGCGCTCCAAATACGGGAACAGTATTCCAGGACAGGTCGGATCTGTGCCTTATAGATCATAAGCAGCTGAGTGGGGGTGAAATAGCTCTTGGCACGAAACAAAAAACCAAGTTTTTGGGATGCACTTTTGGCAATGGACCTCACGTGATTTTCCCAGGAAAGGTTATTGCTGATAGTAATACCAAGCATCGATATGGATGACTTCAGTGGTATGGTTACTCCTGACAAAGTTATGTTAGACACAGTGAGATCGGCTTTTTTAGAGAAAAGACATGCTTGTGTTTTGTTTGCATTGAATTCTACCAAGTTATTAGATCCCCACTCGAGAATATTTATATTATTAACATTTCTTCCTCGTTCATTTCTGGTTTCACAAGCTGATATAGGGGCCCTGGAAGAGAAAGTGGTATGGAGGGTACTATCATCGGCAAAGCTGTGTACTGGACATGAAGTTGCTTTCATCAGGTCGTTGATGTGAAGTAGAAATAGTGTTGGTGCGAGAATAGATCCTTGCGGAACACCAGCATCTATGAGTAGAGTGTCAGATGAAACTCCATCGACCACTACATGGAGAGACCTGTTTGAGAGAAAACTAGCAAGCAGAGAACACAGCTGAGGGGGCAAGCCATAATACGGAAGCTTGGCGAGGAGTCCCTGGTGCCAAACTCGATCGAACGCCTTGGAGATATCTAATGCCACAGCTAAAGTTTCTCCATACTTTTCAATAGATAGCTGCCATATATGTGAGACGTAAGCGAGCAGGTCACCAGTTGATCTCTGATGGCGGAAGCCATATTGCCTATCGTTGACAATTCCTGAGTCTTCCAGATATTTCATGAGCTCGATGTTGATGGCTTTTTCCATGACCTTTGAGATAATAGATAGCAGTGCGATAGGTCTGTAGTTGCTAGGTAGGGCCTTTTTGCCTTTTTTAGGGACTGGCTGTACTCTTGCAATTTTCCAATTGGACGGAAATACCCCCAAATTGTAAGAGTGGTTGAACAACTTGCAAAGAACAGGTGTTAGTTCGGGGGCACATTTCTTGAGAACAATCGGCGGGATTCCGTCAGATCCACAGGCTTTGTTGGTGTTGAGACCCAGCAAAATCTTTCTGATAGTACGTTGGCGAAAGATGATCTCGGGCATGTGACTGTCAATAGGTGTAATGTTCGGGGGTTGTTTTCCCGATGAGTACACATATAAAACAATTTAAAAGTTAGCCATAAAATAAATTTATGCTATATAAGATGTGGTTATTAATAATAAGTACACATAATAAGCAATGGAAAATTCAAAATATGCTACATAAATTGTACTAATTGATATAATAATGATAATAAAAAAGAACTTACATATAATACTTACAGCTAGCAAGTTGGCAATTAAAAAGATTTAAAAAAATTGGTGACGATAGGTGCTGTTGCGTACAAAATCAAGTATATAAAATGAAATTTGTGTAGAATGTTTTGATTGATGTTGAATGCGACGTTAACCATCATCATGGAAAATATAAATAAGATTCAGTATAGATAAAATACGATTGATTTGTTGAAAATATAAACAGGATGTTCATAAAATCAGATGTGGAATCATCTGCGATTGAAAGATAAACTTTAGTCACCATCTTCCATCGTCAAGATAACCTTTTGTGGGGGATTCATGTTGAAAAGGGAAACATTCTCAATTAATATTGAATAAATTTGAAAAAGCCCTAACTCAAAAGAAAAAATCTGAAATTGAAAATTTGCATTTTCATGCAGATAGTTATTCTGAATGAAAATGCAAATTTTCTCTTGAGTTAGGGCCTTTTCAGAATACCTATCAGATGTAGTTTAATGTTCAGCGTGGCTTTAGCCGGGAAAGTAGTTGTTTTCTGTTAGACATTCACAAAAAATAACTTCATTTTAATCGTGGATTTTTCAATTCACAGAAAAATCTTTCTATCAATATTCAATTGAGAATGTTTTCCTTTTCAAGATAAAATACGACTTGAACAAAATACAATAAGATACAAACAATATAAATGAAATAAAATGAGATAAGATACAATAATAATAAAATACAGCGAAAAAAATGTAAGTACTAAAATTGGTGTAGCTTTAACCATAAATAATAGAAAAAATTGTTGTCTAAAACTTATGTGTGATTTTCAAAATAGCTCGAGATCATGCATCGTGGACTCGAGAGAATAAACTCTTTCAATGTTTTTTGAATCTTGTTATATTCATTATATCTTTTATATTTTCTGGTAAAATATTGTATAACTTTGGTGCGAAAAAGTAGTATGATCTTTGTAAGACCGTTTTTAACATCAATGATGTGACGTAGTGATGCTTCTGACGGGTAGCATAATCGTGACTTGGAAGTTGTGGGTTATTTTTGTTAATGTGGTATTTTTTGCTGGAGCAGAGAAAATAAAGTTGTCTTAGGTCCATTATTTGTGATTCCTTGTAGAGATCGTCTGTTGGGTATCTTGACCTCTTGGTATATATTAACTTTAAAAATCTCCTTTGTGTAACTTCTAAAGGGTGAAGGTGCGATTTCAAGCTTGCACCCCAGACGACGATTGCATATCTGAGATGACTTTCAACCAGAGAGAAATATACGGTCCTCAGATGTTCCAGAGATAGTATGTCTTTCAATTTTCTAAATTTAAATAAGATGCTTCTCAATTTATTTGTCACATAGGTTATGTGAAGATTCCATTTCATGTGCGGATCGAATATGACCCCTAAGTATTTGACTTTTTTTTTGAAAAATATATATGGAGTCTGCGTCAACCTTGACTTCGAGTTGGTTGAAGGGAGGAGTATCAGATGAGGTACAACTTAACGGTACGAAATTTGTTTTTTCAAAATTAACTGTTAGTAGCTTGCTATCTAGATATTTTTTGATATGTAGAAAGTCTTCTTCTGCCTTAGATTTTAATTCCATCCAGCTTTCAGCACTACAGAATATAACTGTGTCATCAGCAAAACCAGTTATATTGCCTTGAGTTTTTAGTGAAAACAGAGCATATATATATATGTTGAATAGTATAGGGCCTAGTATAGATCCTTGCGGAACTCCGTATTTGATCGTTTCCGCTCCACCGCAGACATCATCGACCCTCACAGCCTGGAGTCTATTTGTCAGGTAGCTTTCAAAAAGTTTTAAACAATTACCTCGAATGCCAATATCCTCCAGTGCCTGCAAGAGTAAACGGTGACTGACGGTATCAAAGGCCTTTGACGAATCAATGAATTTAGACGGTTTGCTGTTATTTAATGATTCTGTGATTTTCGAAGTTAGACTCAAGATGGCATCCTCAGTTGATTTTCCTTCCCTAAATCCGTACTGCTGGTTTGATAAGATACTATATTTTTTCAAATACGACTGTAATCGATTTTTTATAATTTTCTCAAATATTTATTACAATAAATTTTTTGTTTATAGTAATTATTTTCAGTTTTTATTATTAATGCGTTCAGTTTGTTTCTGTAGATTTTGAAGTCCCTCCTCAGGTCTAGGTTATCAGGTTCATTTTGGATGTTCAGGTAAATTTTTTTTTATTAATCGATTTTAGCAGACCATTTGTATTTGTATTATTGTTGTTCATTCACCTGAAGAAGCTACTGTGTTGAAATAAAATTTCTGTGGGAATATAATCGTGTGTTGTGATTTAAAGTTAACATTGAATTGTCAACTTGACGCATGAAATAGTTATTTATGTACCAAGGACGAAAAACTGTCTATTATAGTCGAGCCTGCAAATTAATAGCCGAGGCTAGCAAGCAGGCTGAATAATAGACAGTTCTTTCGCCGAGGTGCATATTACATTTTGTCGTCGACCTCTACATACCTTTTTGAAAGTAAGCTCTCACCTGTTTGCTGGCCTCGGCTACGTCCCACTCTTCGAACTGCAGATTCGATCATAATTTTAATGGATTTAAACAAAATGTATTCTGATTTGAAGTGTAACAACTCTCTATTTTAATTATACTCCAAAATTAAATCAATCTCGAAGATGAATATTGAACGTACAATTTGTGCAATTATTGATATCAATTCCTGCTGTCGAAGAAGATGCAAAGACTATGTTTTTATTAAATCGTGGATTTACGAAAATGACTCAATCGCCGCTCTCGCTCTTGCCGTATCATAGTGATCAGAGCGGACGAAAAAAGTTTGCGGACGAAAAGTGATTGCGGACGAAAAATACTTCAAAAATAGTCGATTTTTCATTCGCAAATTAGTACGTAAAATGTCATTTTTTGTAGAGGTCGACGAAAAAGTTTATTTTTTGGCGTATTCCGATAGTGTTTTCTACGTTTTCGAACAATCCAAAAAATAAAATGTAAAATGACAGTTCCATTTCTGGAACCCCCCAGAACTAGAACTCACAGAAGCAGTGTATACTGCTTCATTGGATTTGTTGCCAACATAATCCAAAGAAAAATATAACTAAGCATACAATCGTTTCATAGAATATTGTAAGAATAAAAATGCAAGTTTTTTCTCAGGAAATGTTGTAATTGCATACTTCTTGGAGCTTGGTTCCAAGATGAAATCTTCAACTCTGTGGGCGAACTATTCAATGTTGAAGGCAATCCCTGCAATTAGACATGATGTGGATATATCTAAAGATCCAAAACTTTGTTCATTATTGAAATTGGCAGGCAGAACAAATTAACAAATTCATCCAGGAAGCTTGAGATGAAGAATATTCAATAATTAAGGTATGAAAGTCACAAAATTTAAATTTTTCTTGGGATTATTTACATATTTATTTATCGTAGGTTGCGGTAATATTTGGTATTCCTGAAGTTAGTAGAATGAACGAGTTAAAATGACTTCTCGAAATGTAGAAGACCTACAATTTGAACTTTCAGTTAGCATACCAGACTCTGAAACGAATATATCCAGATCATTTGGAGAAAATGAAATAATGTATTCAAATGTTTACCTCAAGTATGTGGTTTTGAGACCAGGAGATATGAATAGCATCCGATTTTTTAATATCCAAACGGAAAACAATGTAGACATGTAGTAGGACTACACAATTGCCTAAAGTAGTCATTTGAATTTGCCATCACTGTTTTCGTCGGTCTTCTGTCACGATGTTGGTTGATGGAGATATTATTTGTTTAACCCTTTCAGTGCGGATTTATTTTTGTAGCTGTACATTTTTTTTTCTGACAGAAGAACTACTAGTGAACATTCAAAAATATTAATCAATTGGAGGCGAAACCACTAAATAACAAAAAACCTGATTGAGATAGATATTTCTATTTTCAAACATGACCCCATATACAGTGCTTCTCAAAAGTCCCGCTCCCCCCCTCTTATTTTTGGAACGATTATACATAAACAAGTGAAATTTGGAAACTGAATATTAAAGGTTGTAAACTTCCCTACTAGTGATGATAGATGACGAAATCGTCTAAGATGACGTCACAAGGCCAGTGTGACCAATAATTTTAAATGGAACCCTACGGCAAGCGACACCTCTTTTAAAAGGTATCGAAAAAAACTATGCAATGATACTAATTTTGTTTGTGTTTATGGCAGTTTTGGCAACTCGCTTTTAAAAAACGCAAAGCTGTGATGAATTAAATCAGTTAATACTAAAATTCCAAATGCAAGCTCCGCCTCTGGATAGTTGTCAAATAAGCTGACGTTTTTGTTAGTCTTCCTAATTCGACGTTTTTGTAATTGTCCAAGTTTTTGTACATTTAATAATTTGTGTATTGTTGATCGAACGTTTAACTGTTTTAGCAGCTTTTGGTACTTTTAATATTTTTGTACATTTTAATAAT
Organism: Gonioctena quinquepunctata; assembly: GCA_018342105.1. Taxonomy (NCBI): domain Eukaryota; kingdom Metazoa; phylum Arthropoda; class Insecta; order Coleoptera; family Chrysomelidae; genus Gonioctena; species Gonioctena quinquepunctata. The sequence continues at coordinate 1,381,092 of JAFIRS010000001.1, read as the reverse complement.
TTGTTAAACTGTTGTGAGCCGAACGTTTAAGTGCTTCAAGAAGCGAAATGGTACGTGCTTTAGGTGATGAAGTAGCAGCGATCCTAATTCTTGGTGAAACCGGACAAAATATTCATGCAGCAGAACGCATTTTTAATGAGAGGTTTCCCGATCGCCCCGTTTCGAGGACTTATTTGAGGGAGCTTCTCCGTAAGTTTGAAACAACGGGTAGTATTAATGATGCGAAACGATCTGGCAGACCACAAATTCCTGATGAGAAAAAAATTATATACTGGCAGAAGTAATAGTTAATCCTACTTCTTCAACAACTCACGTTGCATCTACCTGTGAAGTCAGTCGAAGTACAGTACACAGGGTATTGAAAAAAAACAAATTTCATCCATACAAATTAAAAATGGTTCATTAACTCTCAGACGACGACCCAGACCGAAGACTAGAATTTTGTGAAAACATGGAAACTTAAATTAACCAACAGCCAGACTATGTCAAAACAATTTGTTTTAGCGACGAAAGTACTTTCTATCTGAATGGTAATGTAAATACACAGAATGTGAGGTATTGGAGTGACGCAAATCCTCACCTGTTTCGTGAAACACATACCCAATTTCCCCAGAAGGTGAATGTTTGGGCAGGTATCCCGGTATACTACATCGTTGGGCCTGTTTTTTTGAATACTAATTTAACTGGTGAGGTTTATCTGGAGCTGTTGCAAAACGCAATAGAACCGTTAATCCTTGAAATTTTGGGAGATAATCCAGATGAATTCGGCAATTTGGAAATAACATTCCAACAGGATGGTGCTCCTCCACACTATTATGGTGCATTGAGACGGTATTTGGATGAGGAGTATCGTGGTATATGGATTGGACGACGAGGTTCAACGGAATGGCCAGCTCGATCACCGGACCTCACACCTTTGGATTTTTTTCTGTGGGGGTACTTCAAATCGAAGGTTTACGCCACTGAACCTGACAATATTGACGATTTAAAACAATGTATTGTTGCAGAATGTGAGGCTGTGTCCGCAGACACATTTGCAAGAGTACGAGAAGAGTTTAAAAATAGGATATTCCACTGTCAGGAAGTAAATGGAGTTCACTTCGAGCAATTTCGTTAAGTAGATACTGATTCTTAAATCTGTAATTAATATCATACTGAATGGAATTTGACACCTTTTGAAAGAGGTGTCGCTTGCCGTAGGGTTCCATTTAAAATTATTGGTCACAATGGCCTTGTGACGTCATCTTTGACGATTTCGTCATCTATCATCACTAGTAGGGAAGTTTACAACCTAATATTCAGTTTCCAAATTTCACTTGTTTATGTATAATCGTTCCAAAAATAAGAGGGGGGGAGGGGACTTTTGAGAAGCACTGTGTATTTCGAACCTCACATATACCTAGTACCTATACATTATATTGTATTGGAAAAGGCTAATGACTTATTTTCATGCTGTTGGTGATATGGGGTCTATTCATGTTTACGTAATCTGGTCATAATGACATGAACCATTCCAATTATGATAAATGTTTAAGAACAATTGTAATACCAAATTCACCACAAAATGTTGTTGCAGTCGGGGCTCCTTATTAGAAGAGCTAGAAAATGGTTAAATCAGGAAAGTTGTAGCATTTTTCTGAACCGCCAGGAAATGTAATAGAAAAACATTTGAACGTCGCTTAAAAAGTTATGATATAAATTTTGTTTTTTCACCCAGTATATTATTCCATTTTTGGGTTCTCCGGAAAATTCCAGATATGTTTCATTCATTATGTCCTATATCTACTTGCACATTCCTATCTTAGTTTTTCATAAGCTAGCCAATGACATCAAATTTAGATTTTACTTCGTACGCCTATGGAATACAGCGAAGACGACTCGGTTTTACAGTTCAATAATGATATATTACTCTCTCACATTAGGCAACAGAGTATAGTTCCCATGTTCTTGTAGTGTTCAATACTTACTAATTGCAAATAACTGTAAATATAATTAGTTTTAAAATGTATTTATAGTGTTTGAAATCTTAAACATAATTTTTTTGTCGAAAATACTTGTTCTCGATCTTTTTTCATAACTGTAAGGAATTAATATTGCCTTACAATACAAAAATACATATTTCCTAATTATTTTCAGTTATCTTGGCAATGACAAAGTGCAAAGAAATATTGACTTTTAGTTGGATTTTGTAAAATAAAATATCTGAGCTTTTCAATCAATCAATCAAGATATGCTTTATTGTCAAAGAATAAAATTCTTAAAGACAAAGCTTAGGTACATATTTGAACATATAAGTAGTAGGTTTGTAAAAATTATAAAAATGATCTGAGATTATGCACATACAGTTAGGTTATAATCAAATAAGTGGGTAACAATATGAAAATATATATGAAAATAGATTGATATTGTCTAAGATACGCCATATACATATACATTTGAGACGTGCAGACCAAAAAATACAAAGTGTGGTAAATAGGCAAGATTGAATAAAGGACAGAATTCAGTATGTGTGAAATAAATAAATAAATGTAGACAATGTTACGTATTATGGAGCTATTGAGAAAATTTGTTATAGTCATACAATTTCGTCAAGGGTTATGAGTGAGCTCCCAAGTATGTGGAACTGCGACTAGCTAAAGGTTCAAGTTGAAGTATTCTAGTCCGGTCAATTTAGACCAAAAAATGAGAGTGAAGTTACATAAAGTCCCAACAAGCTGAATTTTTGTGAAGTTGTTAAAACATAATTACAAACAATGTCTAGAAGTTCCCCATTCCCCAGTAAAAAAAAAAGTTTTTGTTGTATTAAACAAAATTTTATCATAAAAGTACCCCAGACAAAAATTGTAGATCGTAAAATTATCTATAAAAAAAGTATCGATATTTTTTTTCTTACGAGCCACCGTTTCTGAGATATAACGATTCTAAAAGTTATAAAAGTTGTTATCGTCATAATATGCATGAGTACGCCACGTATATACATTAGAGTTGTAAAATTTTATATAATATATATATATATATATATATATATATATATATATATATATATATAATATGTTTAAATATTTTTCTATCGGTCATTGTAACTTATACTTACAATATAAAATATACATAAGTTTTAACTACAAGAATATCAGGCAAAAAGAAACCCAGTCCCTTAATCTTTGAGCCAGTGTAACTTCGAGACATCTGTCTCTTGTTTCATTGTGTACGTGGCTAGGGTCTTTACCTGCTATAATAAATAGAAATACCGTTAGTCTTGAGCGTCACTCTGTAGTGAAAACACGTGTTTTTTCTAACCTATATTGTGCTGTTTTGAGTTTTATATTGAAAATGTCTGAATATTGTTTTATTTGTGCTAAACTTTCAACTGAAAGTGAAGTTGTTACTGCTTGAACGTGGTATGAAGACATTAATTAATGCAAGTATCGAAAGAGCTGATGATTTTTCGAATATCTCAAAAATCAGAAATCTGTGACAATACATGAAAATTGCCGTAAAATTATACTCGAAAGTCTTCTATTGCTGCAGCTAATAAAAGACAACGTGAAGAACAAGAAGCCAGTACATCCACAGCAAGTCCTCCTCGTACTAGATCACGTATCAGTGAATCAGCTTTTTGTTTCAAAGAACGTGCTTATTTTGTGGCGAGAAATTAAATGAAGAAAGTGAAAAAGAAAATCCTCAGATTTTCGGCGTCGAATCAGCCAAGTAAGTACACTTCAATTTAAAGATTCAATTCTGAAACAGCCGGCTCGTGACGATGCTTTAGCAAAGCTGTTCTTGCTCGAGTCGAATTTGAATATGATTTAGTTGCTGCTGAAGCTAAGTATCATCGAGATTGCTATGCTAATTTTTTAAAACCTTCCACTGGAGCTAAAATGGGTCGTCCTAAAGACGAAGCAAACGAATTTGGCAATGGAGGAAATATTTACTTACATTGAAAATAGCGATGACTGTCAGTTCACTTTGAACGAATTACAAAAGGTTTGCAAAACTACGACTCTAGATAACAGAACGATTAAGCTACGACTAAAAGTAAAGTATGGTGATAAACTTATTATCACTGAGAAATCGGGAGCATCAACATTCATATGCTTAGTGGATAATCATCATGATATTTTGAATCAAGCCTGGTACGAAAAAAAAAAATGAATAAAACAGAAGAACGATTGAGAGTCCTAGACGCAGCTGCAGCTATTATTCGCGAAGATATTCAAACCGCAGTATTTGATAATTCTAACTACCCTCCACCAAGTCGCATGTTTGAAGATTTAAATAATGAAATCCCAGAATCATTGACATATCTTGTGGAACGAGTGATTTTAAAAAATAAACGATCAAATTTAGATCATTTTAAATTAATATGCACAAATATTTGCCATTGTATCATGACTGCTGTTCGACCAAGGTCTTTTGAATCTAAATTACAATTAGGCCTCGCAGTTTTTTTTCATCGAAGGTTCGGGTCTAAACGTCTTATACAAATCTTTTCGGCTTTTGGTTTATGTGCGTCTTATAATGATACAATAATGTACGAGGCAGCAGCAGTTGACGCAATTTACTTGCATCCAAAATGAAGATGAAGAAGAAGCAGGAGAAGAAGAACAAGAAGAAGATCAAGAAGAAGAACAAGAATTTGAAACTTACGAATAAGACGAATAAACTTCAACACTTTTTTTTCATTTACATCGCTTTTATCTTTCCCAATCTTTGAAAATTTCCGTTATTTTGCAATAGTTTTACATTAAACAGGATCACAACTGACCCGTGGAGTAGGCCTACTGGGGAAACCACGTTAACAAAACGCGCTAATACACTACCTCATAGGTGGCGTGAAACGTGTGCATATTATGACGATAACAACTTTTATAACTTTAGAATCGTTATATCTCAGAAACGGTGGCTCGTAAGAAAAAAAGTATTGATACTTTTTTATAGATAATGATCTACAATTTTTGTCTGAGGTACTTTTATGATAAAACTTACCGTTTTGCTGAAAATCGCGAAAAACTAATTTTTTTCGACCTTTGACCTTGAATTAAATTTTTTCCTTACAGGGGAATGATGGGGAACTTCTAGACATTGTTTGTAATCATGTTTTGAACAACTTCACAGAAATTCAGCTTGTTGGGACCTTATGTAACTTCGAATGTCTAAATTGACTGGACTATCATCTAGCTCGTATAGTAATTGTTGTATTAAGAATTTTTTACCTCTCTTCTGAATCGCCTGAGACATGTAGTTTCTCTAGTGGTTATGGGGAGATAATTATACATTTTAATGCCATTGTATATTATAGAATCTCTAACCAAATTATTAGATGGTCCAGGTAGTCTGATATTATTGTTCTGTCGAGTGTTATATGAATTATCATTTGTTACAAGGAGATTTTTATTTTTATGTATAAGGGTGACAGATTCTAGAATGTATATAGATGTTACCGTAAGTATACTGAGATTAATGAACAGCGTTCTACATGAGTCTCTGGGTCTTCTTTTGCCAATATACCTTAAGGCTCTTTTTTGAATTACAAAAACATTTTTGAGCTGGTAAGAACAGCAAGCGCCCCAAAATGCAATCCCATACCTTAGATGAGATTTGATTAGAGCAAAGTACGCCGATCTGGCTGCGTTTATACCCAAATCGTTCGAGATTACTCGAATTGCGTAGCATCCCGAGGACAACTTATTACAGAGATTGTTAATGTGATAATCGAATTTCAGTCTAGAGTCTATACTTAATCCAAGAAAACTTGTCTCTGTTTTGTTAAGGATATTTTCATCCTCCAGTGGTATATCTGGTAGGTTGCAGCGAAATGTGATTATATCAGTTTTTTTTTATGTTAATCACTAGAGAATTGGAGTCGCACCATTGTTTTATTGTAATCAATTTCCTTTCGATGTTATCTAGCAGTAGTTGCTGTGAATTATCATGCCATAGGAAAGTTGCGTCATCCGCAAATAGAGTGATCTTGGCAGTGATGTTCAAGAGGTTTATATCATTAATGTAGAGCAAAAAGAGAATGGGTCCGAGTACTGAGCCCTGAGGTACTCCCAATTCAATACCAGCCCTATTGGAGTCAGTGCCACAGCGCACTATTTGACTACGATTGCTCAGATAGGATTTCATCCATTCAAGGCCCGAATTTCTAAATCCGTAAATTTCGAGTTTCTGTAGCAGAGTATCATGACTTACGCAATCGAAGCTTTCGAGAAGTCGCAGAATATCGCCGCTGCGTAGTCGCCTGCATTGATATTTCTGTATACTTCCGACATAAAAAAATAAAGCGTCATTGGTACCTTTGTTAGGCTGAAAGCCAAATTGTTCTGGGCAGATTATGTTGTTAATTAATACGAAGTTTTGAATGCGGATCTTCACTATTTTTTCAATTATTTTAGCTAAGCTAGGGATAAGCGATATGGGCCGGTAATTGGAGGGGTCTCTTTCACTGTCTCCTTTATGGATAGGGATAACCACAGAAGTTTTCAAGACGAGAGGGAAAGTTCCGGTTCTGAACGAGGTGTTGATTAGTTCAACCAAAGCTGTCAAAGCAATATCAGGAAGATTAAGAATGACATTAATTGAAATATCATCTATCCCTGAGCAGTTTTTGTTTTTAATATCTCTCAGGATCTCTTTGAGTTCACTGAGGTTGGTGTCGGAAAGTTGAAACTCGTTAGCAATATTTATATTTTCCAGGTGTGACAAAGGTGAGTTTGGAGCTGTAATATTTTGAGTGAGTTTGAGTGCTATATTGCAGAAGTAGGTATTGAGGTGCTTCAGGGTTAAAAATAAAATTATATACAAAACTCGACAGAAAAGTTCATTGCTGTCTCGAAGTTTGCATTGCATTGCATTTTTTGCGGAAGTTTTCCTTTTCACGCGAAGTTTTGCGTTTTCAATATCGCAAATTCCACGCCAATATGTTTGTAATTTTCTCCCATTTTCAGCGTTGAAAGACGAATACACCATTCCGAAACGCTAGCGATAAGAAATAGTTTCACTTACTGATCCCTATCCCCGTTATATCAAGCCATAGTTATATTCGTGGGACGATGAATCAATCATTTATTGGCTGATCTTCGTGGAAATGATATTATATACAAGCTCTCGGATCGCAACCATTGAAGCAAGACCAACAATCGCTCGCGCTGTAAATACTTCTGAATCTTCGAACCGATCGGTTGGTTACCTTCCAAAAACCGTCAAGTCATGTAGAACTAACTCCTCATTACCGAGAATTTGGAACGCATGTTTTGGTACTGCTGACTCACGGCCGTCTTGATTAACTTGTCAGTGTTTTTACTTGAAAAGCGGCATTTTTTAATTTCCACTTTCCAACTTTTATAATTACTGAAACATTATCTACGCTTTGGAATGGTTGAGGCTAATTAATCTTCTGGACTGAAGAGAAGAAGGAGAGAGGATGAAGAAAAACAACGCAGGAATGTCCGGACGCTAAATAGTTGGCCTCGCGCTTTCATTTTTTATGTGTTGGACACGATCATATATCACGGAGATAGGCGATCGGATTTTTAGGTATTTATTAAACATTTTTTTGAATTAAACGGTCTGTCTTTTATTTTACGTGTTAATATTAATAATATCTGATGGAGGCTACCTGGGATTTTTAATTGGGAATGATAATTCTGGTTTGTAATTATATCCGTCGACATTACTGAGCGAAGTGTCTTGGCGACATACATTTTCAACGTGTACGTTCGAATATACAGTGCTAGTCAAAAGTCCCCTCCCCCCCTCGTATCTTTTGAACGGGTATACTTATGATAATGAAATTTGGAGGGTGAAAAAAAAACGGATGTAGGCTTCTCAACTGGTCATAACAGTGACGCAATAGTCATAAATGACGTCACAAGGCCACTGTGACCAATAATTTTAAATGGGACCCTATGGCAAGTGACAGCTCGTTTGAAAGGTATTGAAAATACCTATTCAGTCATACCAATTTTGTTTGGGTTTCGGCTGATTTTGATTGATAAATTGAAGAAATACGAAAATTATAGTTTCGCATTTAATTAATAAAGATTTTAAAGTACGCCTCTGGTTAATTGTCAAAAAGGTTGACGTTTTTGAATTCTCTACTTGTCAAAAGTGTTTATACCTTGAAAATTTACCTAAGCTATTGTTTAACGAGACGTTTAAGTGTTTACATAGACAAAATGGTACGTACTGTAGCCGACAAAGCAGCTATCTTAATAATTGGTGAATGTAGAAACAATTTCCATGCAGCGGAACGACTGTTTAATGAGAGGTACCCCGATCGCCCTATATCGAGGGTTTATTTGAGGGAGCTTCTTCGGAAGTTTGAAGCATCAGGTAGTGTTCAAGATGCCAAACGATCTGGTCGACCAACAATTAGTGATGACAAAAAAATTGACATAATTGGAGAAATGGTAGTAAACCCTACTTCTTCCACAGCCCAAGTTGCGTCTATCTGTGAAGTCAGTCAAAGGACAGTACATAGGGTGTTGGCTGAAAACAAATTTCATCCATACAAATTAAAAATGGTACACCAACTTTCAGATGATGACCCCGACCGAAGACTAGAATTCTGTGAAACTATGTCCAATAAAATGAACCAACAACCAGGCTACATACAGACAATTTGTTTTAGTGACGAAAGTACTTTCTTTCTCAATGGAAATGTTAACACTCAAAATGTAAGGTATTGGAGTGACACAAATCCTCACATCTTTCGTGAAAAACATACTCAATTTCCAGAAAAAGTAAATGTTTGGGTAGGTATTTTGGGAAACCACATAGTTGGGCCTCTTTTTCTCAATGCTAACTTAACCGGTGAATTGTATCTGGAGATGTTACAAAATGATATTGAGGCGTTAATTCTTGAAATTCTAGAAGATAATCCAGATGAATTCGACAACTTGGAAATAACGTTTCAACAAGATGGTGCTCCTGCACACTATTACGGTGCAGTAAGACGTTACCTAGATGAAGAATATCGTGGTAGATGGATTGGACGACGAGGTTCGATCGAATGGCCAGCTCGGTCACCGGACCTTACACCATTAGCTTGAAATCTAAGGTTTACGCTACAGCACCTGACAGTATTGCCATTCTGAAACAACGAATTGTTGAAGAATGTAGGGCAATTTCCGCTGACACACTGGGACGAGTACGACAAGAGTTTAGCAATAGGATGCATTACTGCCAGGAAGTAGATGGAGCACATTTTGAACACTTATTATAAGAACTGGTTCTTAAATCTTCATTAATTAAATGCGAAACTATAATTTTCGTATTTCTTCAATTTATCAATTAAAATCAGCCGAAACCCAAACAAAATTGGTATGACTGAATAGGTATTTTCAATACCTTTCAAACGAGCTGTCACTTGCCATAGGGTCCCATTTAAAATTATTGGTCACAGTGGCCTTGTGACGTCATTTATGACTATTGCGTCACCTGTTATGACCAGTTGAGAAGCCTACATCCGTTTATTTCCACCCTCCAAATTTCATTATTATAAGTATACCCGTTCAAAAGATACGAGGGGGGGAGGGGACTTTTGACTAGCACTGTAGAATTGTCATCATTTTACCATGATTTTAACGCGCGTTCGGTACAAATTTTGTTATTGAATATAATGATTCAAATGACGCCTTCAATGGCACTTTATGCGACAAGGACAACGATGGAATTAGTTTACTAAATATTCGTGTGTAAACTATACATAATATTGGAATATCCGGAATTTTTTCACTTCATTGAAAATACGTATGGGACTGATGCTCTGCAGACTTTGAAGCCCTGAAAAAGACGCCAAATAAATGTCGAAACGTCGAAAATTCAGATAACTTCAACACACTTTTCCGCTATTCCAAATCTCCAGTTAATTTAAAGGACGTAAATTCTACATAATGATAACATTGTGTTGATGTTATCAAGTACTACTATATACAGAATCACAAATTTTAGATCCTAGCCAATTATTCTGCTATAACATCCTTATTAAACAACATCAACACAAATATACCTTAATTCCTATTAAGCATGAATACGATACGAGATACAAAAAACTTTCTTCAGTAATCCCAAAACCTGAAAAAAATATTGCATTTAGATGTCATACCTATCTGGGACCAAAACTCTATAATCTTCTAACAATTGAAATGAAAAATATAAATTTAGATAAATTATTCAAGACAAAAGTGAAAAAATGGATATTCCAAATTCCTCGATCGCAATTACACGACTTCATTGATGTGAGAAATAATTACCATTCCAATATTAAAGTAATATAATTAATAACTATAGGTACACTTGTTCAGATTAGTTTTGTTAGATGTTTTTACAACTCAAGAGTTTGTTAGAATTGTTTATTTTATATACTATTTATTTTTATTTTTATTTATATATTATTTATTTTTATTTTTATAATTCTATGATGTCTATAATTAGTTAAGGATAACCTACAGAGAGCACATAATAAGTAATATTTGATGGAGGGTCATTATTCACAAATCGCTGATTTTTCTTAATGAACCCCCAACATTATAAGTACTATGAATAGGGACAAATCTCAGGTAGAATGTGTATAACTTGACACCATTCAAGGCCATGCCTTATATGGTGTATTCCTATATTTATTTGTTCACATATCCGCACATATTTAAATGTAAAATGTAAAAATTTATTATCAAAAGTCTGTACAATGTATTGTCTATTGTTTATATATCGAGCAGATGAATAAATATTATTATTATTATTATTATTATATTATAATAGTCTGGTTGGCAAGTGCCATTTCGTGCCGTTGGAGAAGGCCTCCAAGGTGTCATCGGATGCGGAATCTCATCTAGATATGATTTACGCTTTGTCCCATGTCTAGCAAACAAATAGTTTAAAAGTTATAAACAATTTAGTTAAAAAAAAGAGGGATCGGTGCAAATATCTCGAAAACTATTGCAGATATCGTAAATCTGAAAATAGATCCAAAGAGAGCGGGAAATTTCCTAAAAAGCGGAACTGTAGCACCAATATATATAATTTTAATTGAGCGGAAAAAATACGGGTGAAAACTCGGAGCGCGCGCGCGCGCGTCGCTCTGCTCGGATGCTTGAACAAAAATACTAATTAATAATGAATATTAAGGAATAAAAAAATCAGGTAATTTGCTGGATAGTTGGATAAAAAATAATCCGCCGGCAAAAAAAATTATCCCAATTTTATTATTAATTATGCTTTTGTTAATCAAAAAATTTTTCCGAGGTGAAAGTAAACAAAAAAACCTCGATAATTTTTTAACCGGTAGCCAGAAACAATATATTTTTTGAGCTGTTCTTCAAAGGTGGAAAAAAAACCATTTTTTTATTAACAATTGAAATAAAAACATAAATAAAACATTGAACAAATTTATTTTTCCAAATACAAATAAACTTTATTCCAGTAAGACCATATTACATGGTATTGGACATGTCAAAAAAAGAAGAAGGATAATATAAATTGTATAAACACACACATATATACACTCATATACAAGCAAACATATAAACATATTTTTTTTTTATTGGTGCCCCTTTTTACCCATTTAAAGCACGCCTCAGCGTGTTTAAATCGAACTTTAAAAAACGCGCGTTTTTTAAAGGTAACCAAGACAACATCAACAAATCGAGAAACGTGAAGTCTAAATGACAAATTTTTTGATTATTGATCTGACAGGAGTACCTTGTAACGTCAGATAAAATATTACTAACAATTCGTTCATTTATATGTGCTCCTCCATCCATTTGATGAACTTTTCATATTCTTTTTTATATATATCACTGGATTTTCGCGGTATTAACCGCGATTCTGTCTCACTATTCGAAAAATCGATATTAGAATCATTCATTTTTGAGCTCTGGTGACAACAAATATTGATCTTTGGTAACAAATTGCAAATGAATGTTTTTCTCATTTCCATGACAACGAAAGGTATACTGATGTCACATCACGAATTCAACCTTCTTGCATTATTAGTTCTTATTTCTATTTTTTGTAGTAATAATACCAGTATATATGATTTCAAAGTGCACCAATAAAAAAAAATAACGTAAAGTATTCGTGGATAACTGGTCTTAAAAACACTTGCTCTATTTCGAGCACTCCGGCTGCGCCGTCGTGCTCGAAAAATCGCGCGTGTTTTAAAGCCCTTTTTATCCACTTATACTTTAATATACTAAAATAAGCTCATATACAATACAAAGGACTGTAAAGAGGTCTTGAAGATGTGATATAATAGTACCAAAATTATTCCTCGAATACATCAAATAATCCATGGGACATAGTCAGTTTGAGACATTATATAAATGAATAAATAAATATACAGGAATCGTCAGTGTAAAATATCAAAATAAACAAATAAAATAAACATATAAAGCTTTGTCATAACTATTTTCTACTAGAGTATTCCAGATACTCGTTTATAGAATAGAAACTTCCCTCCAACAAATATTTTTTTATTCTCAGTTTGAACAAAGGTAATTCTGAAATAATTTTTATGGCTGGTGGTAAACAATTGAAGAGCCTTATGCCTGCTGCAGAAGGTGATTTTCGAAACAACGAAGTACGATGTTGTTGTAATTTTAGTAGGTTTCCGTTTCTAGTTGGGTATATGTGACACTTGGAATTTGTTTCTAACCTGTATTCATTTTTTTTCACATATCCCGATGTATTTGTTTTTTTATTGTTGAAAGCCACATGAAAATATATATTTTTTACCACAATTGTTTGAAAAATTGTTATAAACAAATACATTGTTTATGAGATATTTAATTTTTTTTTCAAGGCTTTTAAATTTGAATATCTTATAAACTATCAAAGATAAGATAAAAATACCTCAGGTCTTTTTTCTTCATTAAACACTGAACAAATTGAGATTTTGATCGAAGGAGGAGGATAATGTGATTGAAACCCAGGAAGAACAACAGCAGGAACAACAAGAAGCTAGCAAGGAAACTGAAAGTCACGAATCACCGCTGCAAAAATGAAAGAAATAAACAAAAACTGTTTCATGTACAAAAGGAATGCATAAAGTAATCAATACAGTTTTAAAAATTATGTATTATGTCAATATACCTTTTAGTTTCTAAGATACCAAGGCTGAAAAAGTCAGAAAATTTCCTTTTCCTCAATATTTTTTCTCATTACTCAATAAATTATGTAGTAAACGCTTCGACCAAAAGCTCAAATTATTCATTGTTTAACAAAGAACAAAAAAGATCTGAAGTACTTTTGTCGTATCTTTGATAGTTTATAATATATTCAAATTCAAAAGCTTTGAAAAAAAAAACAGTTATTTTTATAAATAATAACAAAAAGGTAAATGAATTGAGTAAGAGCTTGAAATAAAAGCTCAATTTGTTCATTGTTTTATGGAAAACAATAAAGACTTAATAAAGTTATAATAATTATAATGATAAGACACAAGAAAAAAAAAATTTATTGGGTTTTTTTTTTTTTTTAAAAAAATATAGCGCGAAATTTATTTGTTTATAACAAATTTTTTATATAATAAAAACAAATAAAAGTTTTTTTTTCAGAATCAGAAAGAACAATAAAAAACATGGTTCCATAATATTAATATTCACTTGTAAATTGTTAACTAACAAGTGGATTTTGAGCAATAATTTTTTTTTATATTTTTTTTTTATTATTTTCATTTTTAATTACATTTTTTTTCAAATCAACTATCCCATAAACAATGTATTTGTTTATAACAATTTTTTAAACAATTGTAGTAAAAAATAAAAAAAAAAACTTTATGTGGCTTTTAACAATATGAAAACAAATCAATCGGGAAATTTGAAAAAAAAAAAGTTTTATTTATGTTTTCCTGTTCTCTTTTTTCAGATTTCCGATATCTGCATTAGTTTTCGAGATATTTGCACCGACCCCTCTTTTTTTAAACTAAATTGTTTATAACTTTTAAACTATTTGTTTGCGAGACATGGGACAAAGCGTAAATCATATCTAGATAAAATTCCGCATCCGATGACACCTTGGTCATAATTTTACGTAAGGGTCTCCTCCAACGGGACGAAATGGCACTTGTGAACTAGACTATAATAGTAATGTGTTTGAACGTTGTAGGCGATGTGGCAAATTGATTACTCTCGTTATAAAAACTTGAGATAACTGATATCACGCACCCACACTTTTTTACATAAGAGAACATTTTTTGGTCAATGACTTTAATCTTATTATTTTTAATTTTGTAGTCCATATTGCTATACAGTGAGTTTCAAAAAGTTTGCACCACATGGGAAACTTTTTTTATCATCCATTTGTCAGAAAATTTTATGTTTGATGAAAATTGGTGCATTGCTGAAATCTCGCATTTGAAATTCTGAATTTCCAAACGGTGTACAGGGGAGAACAAGAAATAGGAATTTTAATCAGGAGTAAACTCCCCTTAATATCAAAAAGTTTTGTATGGACTTTTTTCGGAAAAAGCAACCGAACCAATATAGCAACAGATTGGTAATACTTTCAACATAAAGTATATTCCCAGTTGGTTGAGCGGTTTAAGGCGCCGTGGGTGAGCGTGGGTCCAAATCCCAGCTCTGGCAACCCTTCTTTTATTTTTTCCTTCGAACTAAAAAAATTATTTATTTGGGGAGAATATTCGTCCCAAAACAAATCATTTCTCATGTCTAAGAGCTGGCTGCAGATAACCTGGCCGCTCGAGTAACAGAATGAAATGTTTATACATGCTTTTATTTAATTTCACATAATATATGTATGTTTAGTTCAAATCTTGCAAGTGAATTTTGACCCACTTCTAGTTGTCCGACTAACGTGAAATTTGGCAGGTGTTCATAATTCCCGTGACAATGGATCATTGAATGTTTGTCAAAGAAAAAACAAAATGGCGGTTCCAATATGGCGGACGAGTATTGTGATTGGGTCGATTCTATTCTGAATTAGTATTTTGGGGTCGGACATCATGATTTCTTTGTCAAAATTCATGAATTCAAGATGGCGGCTCCAATATGGCGATGAGTTTTGTGGTTATAGCCCTATTCCAATAGAAATTGGCATGTGGGGATTTTTGGGGTCAAAGATTAGGATTTTTGGTCAGATTCTACAAATTCAAGATAGCGACGAGTATTGTTATTATAGTCCGATTCAATTCAAAATTGGTGTGTGGGGGATTTTGGAGTCGGACATCATGATTTCTCAGTCGAAACAACAACTTTTCTAATTTAACTTTTTTGATATGTCGAAAATAAGGGTAGTTTTCCTCTGATCAAAATTCCTATTTTTTGTTCTCCCCTGTACACCGTTTTCCGCAATGCACCAATTCTTATCTGAAATAAAAATTTCTGACAAATGGATAATAAAAAAAATCCCCATATGCGGCAAACTTTTTGAAACTCACTGTATACGCGTGTTTTTTTTGGTTTTTCAAACTATGGTTGTGCCACCGGTAGTTGACCAGCACCCGGTAATTGACCATTTTTCCCTTAATGCGCAGAAATAAGGATACTATATTGTTTTGTTGGTTGCCTATGTTTTTGAAAATTGAACGGGGCTTTGGTCCAGTAGATGTCACAATTAATCCAAATAAATTTCGCGATAAGTTGGTCACTGTCATGTTTACACGTTTTTCGTCTATCACTGGTAGATGTGGCAATAAGCATGGTGAAAAAGACAATTTTTAGTAATTTTAAATCATCCGTTCTTGTTGATAGTTTTATTAAAAACATATTTGATGTACTAGTTGCTATATGAATATAGTTAAGTATTTTCATTGTATTCATTATTGGAATGTGTGTTTTTACTATTTTAATTCATTTGGTCAACTACTAGAACGAAATATTTGTTGAAGCTCCAGTAATTGACCACTTTGGTCATTTTTCTTTCCTAGCTTTTGGTATGAATAAATTTTATTTTTATTGAAAATATCGTTATTATAAAGCGGATCTAGTAATTGACCATAGTTTTGTGGTGGTCAACTATTGGTCTTTTGTCATGGTCAACAACTGGTACATATATTTTACTTTATACAAGGTTCTTTTATTTTCAAATACAGGTTTAGTAAAACCACTGTATTTCCCAGAAAAAACAAATTAAACTAACAGGAGATTTTTCGAATATACGAGGGTACGATTGCAACAGTCTGTGAGCGATGTTAGCAATATTAGACAATCGAAGAGGCTGTATGGGGTACCGCATGTTACTTTAATAAATAATTTGAAAAGTAAATAGAAAAAAGTTGTTTGATTGAATAAAACAACTTTTCCACTTTTATTAGAAAAAAGAAGCATGGAAAATGTATTTTGAAGTCGAGGCAGTAGATTAAAAAAATGTATGCACGATGCTTCGCGATCTTTGGGAGATCAAGGCGGATTTTTTTTTTTTTTATGTTCTGGTTCCCACGAAAAGGGATATTCTGTAATGTTCAGAGAACATCGTGGGAACCTAGGGAAAGAATAGAACGATTCAAGCCAATTAACGTTTCTATATTTCGATTCACTTATTTCCAAGAAAAGACGGGAATCGTTTAAAAAAGCAGAAATGAAGGAATGAGGCGGCGATGAGTCAGCAGAACAATTACATGATGATACCAAGAAGAACACAATAAAGGAAAACACATTGATATAGAATTGGAAAATGAAACTAATAATGATAATGAAACTGTTCTGAGAGAAAACTGAGAATGATACTGAAACGCAAGAAAATAACAATGAAACTGAAAAAAAAAGACGTGTGGCACTCGGAGACTGCCGCGGTAAAGCTATTGCATAGCATTTTTTATCAACTTACGCAATTATAATTATATATTTATTTTATTTATGCAGTATTTTTTTTCTTTGATATTAATTCAAGTTACACTTTGAGCGTGGTGACCGATAAGAAAACAAATTTTTTTCTTTTATTAAATAAATGAGAAGTAAAAATTGTTCAAAATATTTTTTTATTGTCTTTCAATACATGTTGGTTCTTCAGGAATATTTATCATTGAAACTATAGGTTTA
The DNA here is from genome assembly GCA_018342105.1 of Gonioctena quinquepunctata. NCBI lineage: Eukaryota > Metazoa > Arthropoda > Insecta > Coleoptera > Chrysomelidae > Gonioctena > Gonioctena quinquepunctata. Next base: position 1,364,089 of record JAFIRS010000001.1, on the reverse strand, counting down.
TGGTAACTGAAATAAGAAACATAAGTTTGAGACTTGATATCTTCTAAATATCTGGAAAATACCGCATCAATGGTGGTTCCATATTTTGTTGTGGATTCTTGTGGATCATTATTCATTTTCAAATTCAATATTTTCGAAAGAAAACTTGTCAACCGCTCTGATTTTTTATCAGCGAAGTTGATGTTGAAATCGCCAGCCAAGATAAGTGGAAATTTATTACCATTTGTACCAAGTATTTTCGACCCTTCTTCAGTGTACTCCAGTAAAGTGCAATGAATAAAATGCTCTACCTCGTCTAATTTTGGATTCGGAGAAATGTAAATTGCTACCATGACTATGTGTAGGCCATTTCTAAGTTTGCATAAGCACGCACAAATATCTCCAACAAATGAGCTCCTAACATTAACATCTATACTTTCTCACAAACAGCTGATTACGTATTCGTCTGATTTCGGAGCAGCTCGTCTCGATTCGTGCGAGCTTCGTAGAGTCGTACCATGAAGTAAATACAAAGAGGAGGTGCCCTAACGCCGACCGCTGTGCCGGTCGGAGTGGGGGGTGTTAGGTTTATTTTCGTTACGGAATTTCTGGATTCGGTCTCCGCGCTCAAGGCCCGCGATAAAGGCTATATGCAATAGCTTAAAAAATCAATATTGAGACTGAAGTAAAGGAATATCGAAATGATACGGAAATTGAAGGAAATTGTAGTCCAAACCCGTGTGGAGAAGTTTTAAAAACTAGTATTTTTAGAAAATGTCTGAGTTCAAAAATTATCATTCTTTTATAGGATTCTGTTTGAAAATCACAACATATTTTTTATATCAATAAATCTACAGTTTTGCTTGTTTTATTTGATTTTATCAAGTGGTCACCACTGGGTAAAATTATGGTCAAGTATTAGTTCTTGCTGGTAAATCACTGGTGATTTATGACTATTTTGACTCATATGTTCTCCTAACTTTATTTTACCGTTATTTTCAAGATTCTACATGATATTAAGAATCCCAAACCTTGGTTCCTCTTGTATATTTTGTTGGTTTTCATGAAAATTGATATTTTAGTATCTATAAGTAACTTTTTTTGAAAGAAGCTCTTAATTGGTCAGCCATTGGTGCACTCACCCTATAATTTAATTTTAATTTTATTTGCTGAAATCTATAAAATAAAACTTTTTTCCATTTTCGTGACTAAAATCTCAAATTAGTGTAAGTAAAAATGTTTTATTCACAAGTGATTGAAAGTGTTAAAGTCCATCCAATATCAATTGCAGAAGCTGTTTCTATAGGGAGCAAATAAAAACTCACTTCGTATATGCGAAGAAACAGAACGAAAAATAATGTGTACTACTCGTAAACATTCGCCTTCGGCGAAGGGAAGATCAAAAGAGCCGATAGTCAACGTGGACTTGAGTGACTTCTGTCACCGATTCGTCTGGGCCAATCAAAATGGACAACAATGCTTGGGGGTGTGTCTATACGATGGGAGGTCATAATTCACGCGTTATATTTGTGTTTTAATAGCTCTGAAAGATTAAAAACCAGTAGCGTCTGTGGTCTTGGTGAAATTATTTTTTCTCTCTTAATGTAATTGTATAAATAAAAGCTTGTCTTTATTTTTTTTTCATTTTTCATAAATTATGAAGTATTTTTAAAATCTTAAAATATCTAAATAAAATTAGTTATCTCCGCCACTGCTGCTCACAGGATTTCGCCGCAAGACTTTTTTATGCTTCTGCAATTGATATTGGGAAAACTATACCTAGGTTACCAATAAACAACCATCATACACATTGCTCACAGCACCGCAACTGCGTCGAATTATTCTTATCGAGTAGGCTGGTTTCCAAATTGAAGGCAACACAAGCAACGGTAACGCAGATTTTTATTCTTATAGTAGGCTGGTTGCAATTTTGTTTCGACGAGTCAATGACACAATAGTTATTTATGCAACAATTGCAAAATAATTTCTTTTAATTTCTGCGAAAATAAAAATAAATCAGATTTAAAACACGTGAGTAAAGCGCATTTAACAACTCACCTAATCCAGGTTCGTGATTAAATACTCACTCACTCACTTGTCCTAAAAATAGCTATTTGTGTGGTTCCATGCGTTAATCCCGGACAAAATATCCGCGACAAAATATCTCCGACAAAATATTATCGGACAAAATATCTCCAAGATGAAATATCCCCAAGACAAAACATCCCCAGACATAAGACCCCCAAGACGAAATATTCCTGGACAAACGTACACCCGCACACAAGACAAATAATTATTCTCAGTTGTAAATTCATTAGAAAAAATTAACATAAATAACATAATATAACAAAATTATAATTACAAATAAATAAGTGTAAAATGTTTCTTAATATTTTCAAATTATTCAAAGAAATAGCAATTAATTGAATACAAATGTTATCTATTGAATAAAATAAACATTAAAATAAAACACATATAATAAAATTAAATTCACCCCAGTATCAATCTGATTAATATTCAATTCAGTGTTGACTTGTTCATCCTTGATAGACCTTAAAAAGATGCCGACAGAAGCATGATTAACACCAATATTGCGATTTAAAGGATTGTGACACCCGTACGTAGGATTATTAGTTCGCAATAAATCATTAACAACCGCTAGATAGTAATTCCATAATGAAATATCAAATCGTGACTTTTCACGATTTCTTCGATTAAGACACGTTATCCAAGTGGATTCGATATTTTGTCGGGGATATTTTGTCCGGGGATCAAAACGCCTGATACCCGGGGGGATGTTTTATCATGTGGATATTTAGTCCGAGGAAATTTTGTCCAGATATAATATGTCAAGGGGATATTTTATCAGGAATATTTTGTCGGGGATATTTTGTACGGGGATAAAAACGCTTGATACGATTTGTGCTAGGTGAGCGTAAGACAATGGTCAGGAAAAAAATCAGTAATTTCCTTGTTTGTACCTGTTTTGGGGATATCGATGTCAAGGTCACTAAAAAAGCTTCTTTGAGAGATTTTTATCACTCAAACTGGACTACATTCAGGAGAACCATCCAACAGCTGAAACCATAATCATGGGAGACTTTAATGTACATAACGCTGCCTGGCTCAAATTCTCTAACAAAACAGATGATGCGGGTCGTCAAGCCGAGGCCTTCGCCATCACTCATGGTCTAGAACAACTGGTCGAGCTACTAACCCGCATCCCTGATGTCAACAACCAGTCTGCCAATACACTAGATCTTTTCCTCACCACCAATCCTGACCCGTATAGAATAGAAGTTTGTGCCCCACTTGGAAACTCTGATCACACCCTCATCTCCACAACATGCTCTTTCCATTTACCATCGAGCTGCACAATACCACCCCGTCTCATGTGGCATTACAATTCGGCCGACTGGGAAGGTCTTCGTATGTTTTTCTCAGCGTTTCCATGGAAGAGAGTTTGTTTCTCTTCAGTAGATCCAACACGATGTGCTGAGACAATTTCTGAAATCATAATGTTGGGGATGCAAACTTACATACCGAATACCGAAAGAAGAACATCATCCGATAAGACCTGGTTTAACAGAAACTGCTCTAGAGCTGTGGCTTCCAAACAGGCAGCATACCATCGATGGCTAAAAAATCCGGGCCCTGAGACCAGAGCAGCATATGTCGAGGCTAGAGGCATATGCAAAGAGACAATAGAATGCTCAAAAGATGCCCACAATGCCAAAATAAGATCAAAACTTGCTGAATGTCCTAACGGATCCCGTTCATTTTGGTCTTTCGCCAAAGCTGTGGGAAGAAACTTCACTTCCAGCTCATTTCCTCCTCTAACCAAAGAAGATGGAACACTAGCAACGACTGCCCAGGAAAAAGCCAATATCTTTGCGCACCTATTTGCTGGAAATTCCACTCTGGATTCATTGTTAAAACAGCTTCCGAACATTACACCTATGTGACAGTCACATGCCCGAGATCACCTTTCGCCAACGTACTATCAGAAAGATTTTGCTGGGTCTCAACACCAACAAAGCCTGTGGATCTGACGGAATCCCGCCGATTGTTCTCAAGAAATGTGCCCCGAACTAACACCTGTTCTTTGCAAGTTGTTCAACCACTCTTACAATTTGGGGTATTTCCGTCCAATTGGAAAATTGCAAGAGTACAGCCAGTCCCTAAAAAAGGCAAAAAGGCCCTACCTAGCAACTACAGACCTATCGCACTGCTATCTATTATTTCAAAGGTCATGGAAAAAGCCATCAACATCGAGCTCATGAAATATCTGGAAGACTCAGGAATTGTCAACGATAGGCAATATGGCTTCCGCCATCAGAGATCAACTGGTGACCTGCTCGCTTACGTCTCACATATATGGCAGCTATCTATTGAAAAGTATGGAGAAACTTTAGCTGTGGCATTAGATATCTCCAAGGCGTTCGATCGAGTTTGGCACCAGGGACTCCTCGCCAAGCTTCCGTCTTATGGCTTGCCCCTCAGCTGTGTTCTCTGCTTGCTAGTTTTCTCTCAAACAGGTAGTGGTCGATGGAGCTTCATCTGACACTCTACTCATAAATGCTGGTGTTCCGCAAGGATCTATTCTCGCACCAACACTATTTCTACTTCACATCAACGACCTGTTGAAAGCAACTTCATGTCCAGTACACAGCTTTGCCGATGATAGTACCCTCCATACCGCTTTCTCTTCCAGGGCCCCTATATCAGCCCGTGAAACCAGAAATGAACGAGGAAGAAATGTTAATAATATAAATATGGACTTAGCAACAATTCTCGAGTGGGGATCTAATAACTTGGTAGAATTCAATGCAAACAAAACACAAGCATGTCTTTTCTCTAGAAAAGCCGATCTCACTGTGCCTAACATAACTTTGTCAGGAGTAACCATACCACTGAAGTCATCCATATCGATGCTTGGTATTACTATCAGCAATAACCTTTCCTGGGAAAATCACGTGAGGTCCATTGCCAAAGTGCATCCCAAAACTTGGTTTTTGTTTCGTGCCAAGAGCTATTTCACCCCACTCAGCTGCTTATGATCTATAAGGCACAGATCCAGACCTGTCCTGGAATACTGTTCCCATATTTGGAGCGCGGCACCTAAACATATCCTGAGGCTATTGGGTTCTGTCCAAAAAAGGGCAATTCGTCTCGTCGGTGATGCCTCGCTTACAAACTCGCTTACTTGTCTGGAACACCGTAGAAAAGTTGGCGATTTGTCTCTATTTTATAGATATTTTCATGGGCGATGCTCTTCTGAAATATCAACAATCGTTCCTGCTTTGGCAGTCTCTTCGAGATTAACCCGTTAAGTTCAGTCAGCACACCCCTTCGTGGTCACTTTGGAGACCTGCAGAACATCACTTTCCAAAGACTCGTTCATCCAACGAACAGCGAGGCTTTGGAACTCATTGCCTAGGGAGGTGTTCCCCGAGGCATACAACCTCCAGAAATTTAAGAAGAACACCAACTCCTACCTTCTTTCTTTTGGTTCCCACGATGTTCTCTGAACATTACAGGATATCCCTTTTCGTGGGAACCAGAACATAAAAAAAAAAAAAATTGTGAATTTTTATCCCAGAATAGATTTGCTATCAGTGATTCTAGTATTTGATCTCAGTGATTCTAGTATTTGATCCACTGGGATTTTAAATAGCAGCCGTATATTCACACACACACACACACATGATTCACCAATATATCGATATTTCGATTGACCTACTAATCTTAAAATAAAATGATTTCATAGAATAAACGCTATGGCTTACTCACAATTACAAGACCCTGTATAACTGAAGATAGTCAATTATATCCAAATCACGGCCCATTTTTTCCGGAACCCTTCCGTAGCCCACTCTAATGAAATGAAAATTCATAGCAAAATGATCGTAGGAACTACCGTACTGTAATAAAGCCTCCACGCGGTGCGTATTATTACGGCAAAAGTAATATTCCGCCCTGTAGGGGGTCTAGGTGTCCACACAGCGATGCAAGATTAGTTTTTAAAGCGGCGATAATAAGTAGCCGCTCCCATTGTGACTCCATGTTAGAATGTCGGATTTCATTTTCAGAACCTAATAATCATTTCGAATAATCTCCTTGTAGTTGGGGATAATGTTGGAAAAAAGGAACTGGTGAGGCGTATTGAAGAGGCTCGGATTTGGTGTCAGTCAGAATTTGACGTTTTTATTATGAAGAAGTGCGGAAACGGTGGTCAAATTTTGTTCGTTCCTAACAAACTTGTTGAGCGTGTCCAATATTGTTTGAGATGTTCCCCAAATAGCACATCATATTGCTCGAGTCTAATGCTTCAGAGTTTGTATATATATATATATAAATATATATATATATATATATTTATATATATTTATATATTTATATATTTATATATATATATATATATATTTATATATATATATATATATATAAATATTTTTTTAAAAAAAAAAAATTTCTTGAAATATCCACAAAAATAATAAATATTTACTAATTAGTGGTTCATAAGATATTGTTTTTATATTTTTTGAGATTATATTTCTTTTATGAAGCCTCTGTATAACATTGATAGGTAAATATATGCAAATACTATAATGCAATCATTTTCCTGCATTTTCAAAAATGATTACAACACATGATTGTTTGAAATACAACAAAAAGTCTAGATTTACAAAATTATTTTGGATTAAATGTGATCAACAAAATTATAAGCTTGAAACATACAGTATATGAAATTGCATCTAACTAAAATAGCCAATGGGAGAACAAGAAATTTCTTGATGACAATAGCCAGTCAGGGAACAGATATGGTTACATAAAAGATTTGAAATTGTGGAAAAGTAAGAACACAGAAACGTCAAAGATGATTATGATCAAATATTGTATTTAGTTTATAAGAAATGTAAAATATGTTAGTTGATAAGTTTTCTCAAATAACACCAAATTAGTGAAAGTGCGACAAGAGAGTGCGCGATTTTGAAAATTCAAATAAAAAGACAAAACAGAAATGGTATCCAGGTAAAGAGAAAACAAAGCGAAGGAGATGAAAAAAAACATTTTAGAAAGAAGCGACGTACAAAATTTGAGAGAAAAGAAATTGAGGATTTTCACTAATGATAAGGTAGTTTTTCTTACAATAACAAACCAATTCAACCAATGGATAATAAGGATAAAAGAAGATTACCTTTTTTGTCCTCCACATGAAAACTTGTCCAAGCTGATTGCGGGGATTTTGGATGGTTCCTTTGCAATGGAGAGTTCCTGAGAGGAGTGGATGAAACATGAATTCAGATTATGGCCAGGTAATGTATCAGCGACATTCCAGCTCCAGGTATAAACTCTTTTAGTGCACATCACAAACTGAATCACTTTACAAAGTAACTCGTATATCTGAAGAACTTTATATAATTTGGTATTGAACTATAAAAGAATTCTTCCAACTCCAAAGAAAAAAGTGAGGTTATATTTACAATATCCATCACTGTTTTTCATTATTTTATGAAAATTTGTCAATTTCTCATAGTTATAAGTTATCTATCGCAGGCCAGGTTAATATAAGTTTTCCTGAATAAAGGAAATAATCGTTCTTGATAATTTTTGGTTTACTTTCCACAATGATATGCTAATATCTCACCGATAAACACTGAACTGAAATAGTTCGAATGACATCAAGACAGGCAGTGGCTCTATTGCCAGTACGGACTCCTGAGGCGAGGGCGTTCCAACTGAGTTTAGTCGTGGTAAGAAAAGGAATTACAAAGAGTAAAAATAATAAAAATTTCACATATATTCAATAAAATTGTTATGGTATTGGGTGGAAGAAATAATTTTACAAAACATATAAATATAAATAGAAATTATTATATTCTACTCAATCTTAACAAATTGTCTCCCAACGAAAGGCAAAATTAACAATTAGCTATTATCATATATGAACAATTGGTACCCAACATAAAGGCAAAGAAGGTAGAGAAAATATTTGTGGGTAAAATTAACAACAATTGTTATATCTTAACAATTGGCTTCCCAAAGCAGTGCGAAAATATTTGTAATCATAATAATAATAAATTAAATAATTAACAAAACAATCCATCATTACAATTGACTTCCAACGCGGAGCGAAAATAATTATCATATCAAATTATAACGACAATAAACCATCTTACAAATCCATTACAATATATATATATATATATATATATATATATATATATATAGTGCGGTTCATAGCTACGGAATAAATTCATTTTTAGCGTTATTATGTATTTGTTTGAAAAAACCTGAAACAGATCGATTTCTATTGTCAATTTGACAATTTACAGATGAAAATATTATCCCCTTCTTGCACCCCTCTGAATTATGAGCACCCCTCAAAAATTTTAAACGAGAAGGGGGTCGTGTGGCACCTTGTTCGAAAGGGATTTTCATTCTCTGTTCAGCAATATTGAGTTTTTCAAATTTGGTGCAATCATAATTGAGAGAATGTCAACATAATGTTTAGGAAGTATTTTTCAATTTATTTTACAATTCAATTGAATGTTCAAAATGACCACCATTCACTTTTTGACAATAAGCAAGTCGATCTTGGAATTCTCGTACAACGTTTTGTACGACCTCAGGGTTGTTAATTTCTTCCGTTATCCTAACTTTTGAATCTGCAATATTGTCTGGTCTATTGAAATATACTTTTGATTTCAAATATCCCTACAAGAAGTAATCGAGAGGAGTCAAATCAGGGGATCTAGGAGGCCATTCAATCGTTCTACGTCTTCCAATCCTCCTATTGCGAAAAACTTCGTTCAAATAATATCTAACAATATGTTTGTAATGCGGTGGAGCTCCGTCTTGTTGGTACCAAATTGATCTATCTATTGCATTTGGATCATTAACATCAGGAAAAAGTCTTTTTATTGTAGGCTGTGAAAAGTTCATCAAAAAATCTAGGTAAACCTCACCATTAACTGTGCCTTCAAAAAAATGAGGGCCAATAATTTTGTTGTTAATGATACCAGCCCAAACGTTCACTTTTTTAGGATATTGTGTGAGCCTCACACATCCAATAAGGATTTTCTCTGCTCCAATATCTACAGTTTTGTCTATTAACAGTTCCATTTAAATGAAAAGTAGCTGCGTCAGAAATAACAATTTTGTTTATGAACTGCAAAACTGCTTCCATTCTGTCCATCATCAGTTCACAGAATTGTTGCCTTCTATCAGGATCATCCTCATTTAACTCCTGAACCAACTGAACTTTATGAGGATGGTATTTTTCTTTATGTGAAGCTCTCAATATCGATGAATTACTTACATCATTGTCGGCGGCAAGTTGTCTACTTGTCATATGCGGATTTTCCTCAATCGCTAACAGTACATCTAACTTTTTTCCCCATCCAATTTAACATTTCGACCTGGTTTTTGAATAGTTTTTACATGTCCAGTTTAACGTAATTTTGTTTCTATTTTGCTAACTGTAGACTGTGAGACGTGTTGACCAGGGTATTTATTATTAAACATTTCACAAACTACCTTTTCAGTTCTTGTTTTATTACCGCATCCAATCATAATTAAAATGTCTATTCTTAGAGTGATAAATCCGCCATAGGTAAATCAAATACTCACACAAATATTTTTCAATACACTGACGTGTGTAAGCAACTTATAAATATCGAAATAACAGTAGTCTACTAGATTGACATTACATTATTTATGTGGGTTTTGTGAATAATTTTTTGTCATTAATTTCCTGACGTTTAGCAAAACAGATAAGAAAATACCTTATTATTTCTTATGAAATTATTTAAAATCGAAAGTATATTTCAATAGACCAGACAATATTGCGGATTTGAAAGTTATGATAACCGAAGAAATTAACAACATAACCTCTGAGGTCCTACAAAATGTACGAGAATTCCTAGATCGACTTGCTTATTGTCAAGAAGTGAATGGTGGTCTTTTTGAACATTTAATTTGATTCTAAAATGAATTGAAAAATACTTCCTAAACATTATTTCCTTCATTTTACGTAAAGTAGCAAAAATTTACATTTTCAAAATAATTTTTCTTAGTTATGATTGCACTAAATTTGAAAAACCTAATATTGCTGAACAGAGAATGAAAATCCCTTTCGAACAAAGTGCCCCCGACCCCTTTCTCATTTAAATTCTTTGAGGGGGTGCCCATAATTCAGAGGAGATACAAGAAGTGGGTAATATTTTCATAATGTAAATTGTCAAATTGGCAATAGAAGTCGACCTGTTTTAGGTTGTAAAGGGGTTTCTCCCCCTATTATCAAACTTTGGCGCTTTTCACTATTCTCGGTTTTTCTCGGGCGCCACCTTTAGCTTTATAGTGGAAAAGGCCACTTTTACTCCGGGCAGTCTCAGTGAAGAAAGACACTCCAGGGGTCAATATAGTCGTGACACTGTAACAGGGCCAGCAATGCAGGCTTTAATTGCCTTCAACTGGGTTTCGAACCTGGGTGGCGACTGCGCACTAGATGTTAAAATTCTACTCAAAATAGTCAATGAAAGAATACTAAGAACAGGATAAACAGGTATATTAAAAATAATGAAATACAGTAAGGGCGGCTGACGGCGGCCTCAAGTTATCACAACAAATAAACACATGGCAAGCACTATATACAGAGGAAGCGGGGAGGGTGTTTTCAAGCAAGCGGGGTAATTTTAGCAACCAAAAGCTCTTGCGGTGGGGGGGTGTCGTACGGACTCGTATGCAGAAATTACCAGCACAGCTTTGAAATATATATGTGCCTCTTACGATCATGCGCACATCGCATCTGCGGTACTTACAAACATTTCCTGATGTCTTTTACCTGATACAACATATTTACCAAACTCCGATCTCACTGCTTCGGCAAGGCCCGGGACGGTCGTGGACTGCTTCGGTCTTTGGCTCACACTCTGGATACTAGTCGGCCGCGTGATTGCTTCTGCTGGGCTGGGCAAGCTACTAATTCTTTGAAATATGTCGAAACGGAACTACGGCCGGCTTCTCCCTCTTCTCCGAATCCCTCTCGAACGACTTATATGCGCGCGCCGTTTTGTGGACTCTGTCGCTTGCGATACAAATTATACTTCCACAGAATAATTACCCAGCTTGTAAAAATCCTTCGTGCTTGTGACGTCAGCTCGGTGCGTGCGCCTCAACTGTACTCTCGTGCTTCTGGCGGAAAACTCTCTCTCTGGCGTGTTGGCTGGCTTCGCTGCTTCGGAACGACTGACTGCTTTCTCTCGCCTTTGATCCAACGTCCAGAATATCGGCCTCCCTTCCTTCGTGACGTCAACGGCTGCTCGGACACAGTGTCATGTTCTCGGTGGCGACGGCTGTGACGTCAGCTCGGTATCGTATGCTCTTGGCTCGACTGGACTGCTGGCTCGGGCTGCTCTCGGAAGACTGCCAGGGGACTCAATATGCTCCGCGACGTTTATTTCCAATACCGATCGCTGTTGTTTCAATCATTCGTTCTCGATTCGCTGGCGCGCACAATTACCAATCGTTCGTACTTCACAACCACGCTCACGGTATTGGCGTGAGCTACGGAGGGTGTTCAGCCTATTTATCGGGTTAGGGGTGATTCACGGATTTATCACGAACCTGAATGGTATTTCTAGACCTATTATTACTTTCAAGCGGGGTTTAATTCCTTACAGGGAGCTTTTGGCTGATAAATATAGCGGGAAAATAGTAACTTCGTTACAAGGTTTTTTGAACAAATACATAATAAAGCTAAAAACGAATTCATTCCGTAGCTATGAACCGGATATATATATATATATATATATATATATATATATATATATATATATACAATGGTTCAACATATTTATCTAATATAGTAATACAAAAGGAAAACTTGAATCAAAGAATAAAACCAAGTTCAAAGTTAATAAAAAACGCATTAAAATTGTATGGAATTATATAAATATAACTGTCTACTACATGTGGTCTGACTAGTGAAACGGACAGGCTAGAAATAATTACCGCAATTTCATTTAGGCCAACGACACCTGACGGGTGTCACTTGGAAATTATTACAGTGGTACTAACTGATGGATTAGTACCAACTGTTGTTACCAGGTGGCGGTACTATTATTTGATATTGCATTGTTGCCATGATTTGACTTGAGAGGAAACACCAATTCTTTATCACCCTCTATTAATATTGATCCAGATTTTCTTGATTCTTATTACTACTCATTAGCCAAAAAAATCACAACAAATTTAAATAGTCAGACTGATCCTTTGGATTACCTCCAAAATAAACTCCCACACAATTTATTTTTGGAGCCAATTGATGATCACGAACTGGGAGAAACATTCAAAGAAATGAAAAATAAGAAATTAGGGGGTATGGATGAAATCTCTGTTAATATATTAGAAATTCTACCTGACACTGCTTTATATGTCCTGGCAGAATGTATAAATAAATCATTTGAGTCAGGGTCATTCCCTTCTTTCTTGAAAGAAGCGATTGTAATCCCATTTCACAAAGGTGGTAAAACTGACGATCCTTCTATCTACACTTTCGAAAATTGTAGAAAAACTCGTTCAATAGAGAATCATGAAGTACCTACAAAAATACAACATATTGTAGCAGTATCAATTCAGATTTCAATATATTTTATCTCAGTCTGAATGCGGGCCAGGTAGTTGCGGCAGTGTTGTCTACAAATGGTTTGAATCATATCTTCTTGAGAAGAAACAATATGTAAAAATCTCCGGTGAATATTCGGGTTATTCACATGCCAAATCGGGAGTTCCTCAGGGTTCGGTACTCGGCCAAATTGTGTTTTTATTGTACCTTAATGATCTAACATATTTACCAATCACAGGAAAATTCACACTATTTGCAGACGATGCCACCATCTTATGGCATGGAAAAAATGTGGAAACTCTAAAAACAGTTGTATCCCAGTAACTCAACAAAGTCAAATTTTGGTGCAATTCAAATAATATTTGTTTCAATGTGAACAAAACAAATAATAATCTAAAAATTTGAATTTGAAAATCTGACCTTTGGTACACATCAAGTCGAAAACAAATCAAGCACTTAATTCCTGGGTATACACTTTGACAGGAAACTAGGGTTCAAAGAGCATATAACATCGCTTAAAAAAAGACTAGCATTGGGTTGCTATGCTATAGGAGGTGTGACAAATGAGCTTGGCCCAGCTATTGCTAGAAATTCTTACGCTCACGTGCCTTTTTATTTTGGAAACTATATGCTCGATTCACATCAGACATAACTGCCATCTTTCCCTTCCAATACCCAAAACACGACTCAAACATTCAATTACATACAGTGTGACCCATTTAAAAAGGAACCACCCCTGTAGAATACGCATTTTTCAATGAATCTCAAAAAAAAATTGTTTAAATATTAAGCATCAAAAACTGTATTTCGACACAAATTTTCATAACTTTAGTTTCATTTCCGAGGCACTCTATGGTTTTTTTCTTCGTTGAGAACGGCAAAAGTTTATTAGGCAATTTTTGTTTTCAAATTTGACCACACCACTGGATTTGTAGTCGCTATAAATGAAAACCATCAAAATTTCATAAAAAAATATTGGTTAACAACGAAGTTACAACAACTTAAATTTTGGAAACAAAGTATTTGATTATAATTTTTATTCATATTATAGACATATTAAAGTCTGGCAACACTGCCGATACAAAGTAGATCACCAGTGAACTTGTACAGTGAAAATCCGAAGTAAATAGCTCATTCCGTTCTACAGTTATAACTCCTGAAAGTATGGTAATGTGAGCGATTTGAGGTTGAAGCGATTTTGTAATGAAAATCTGACTACGCCACTGGATTTGTGCCGAAATTACACCTCAACAAATAAGAAATAGTGTTAAAAATATTCGGAAGAGATACGATAAATGTGTCGAACTAAATGGAGGTTTGGTAGAAGCCACAAAAATTCAAATATTTAATTTTACAGTAATGTTTATTTCAGTTTTAGTTTTTGCTTAATGACGTTTTATTGTTGAATAAATACTTTAAAACTTGTTTCTGTTCATTTCGTTTTTATCGGCTAGAATGTAGAGCTCGTCCAGTATTGAAACGACCACTTTGGCCTTTCCCTACCTAACAACCAATTTTTCTCGAAGATGCCCGAACTATTGTCTAACTGTGGCTATTAATAGAAAATACCATAGGCGTACCAAATTATTTGGTATAGGCGATACACGAGACGTAGAGAACTTACAGTCCTATAGCTTCTGAATGGAAAAAATATTTTTCGTCAAATCTGCCAGAGGGCATTTTGGCAAGGTAACAAGTAAACTATTGCAAAGTTGAATAAATAACTGCACTACCTATTCATTAATCAAACAAACCTAACCTTCCAAACACTGATGAAGATTCGCCGTAGCATAAGCCAGCCACATCAAATCGTGTCCACTCGTGTTTTCCCCGTCTCTACTTACAAACGGTTGTTTCAATACTGGACGAGCTCTACTATTTTATAACTTGAAAATGAATTTCAAATTTTCTGTTCATTTCGAGTACCCTTATAATCTACACTTAAATAAATGAAGTACCATAATGAAATTCCATATGAAAAACATGTGATGGTGAGATAAAAAAAAAATATTCAAAATGCATAACTATGTACAAAACTATTTATTATAAATGGTAAAAGACCAATTACTACAATTTGCAATATTAATTCCAATGGATTCTAGAGTTTTTACATGAGTAGTTGATGCTTTTTGGTAAACTTGTAATCCTGTTTGGTTGTTGGCACCAAAAATTGCTTCTGATATTTTTTTCTTCTGCTCTTTCGAATTTTCGATGTAACCTTCAGCAACAGTATTGCTTTTCCATCCGCCATGGCGTTTCACGCTACACAGATCAGCTCCAGAATCGGCCAAAAATGAAGCAGACGATCGCCGAAAACAATGTCCGGTATATTCTTCAAGGTGAGGTAAATTCAAAAAAGTGGCAATAACTTTTGGCATTTTACCAAAGGTGTGAATTCCAACGGGTTGTTTAGTGCATTTCTTATTTTTATAAGTGACAAAAAAACGTCGATGGTTTGTGTTGCAGGGTCTTATTTTCACATATTGTCTGACAAGTTCTACCATATCCAATCCTGGGATATTCCCCGATGTTACTAAAAATTCTCGCATTACCTTTGTTTTTGTATTCGGTGAAGTAATTCTAAAAACGGATCCTTCATCTATCACATTTTCAACAAGAATATTTGTCAGTTCCTCTCTTCTGCATGCTCCACTTAGTCCAATTATCATAGCTTTTTTTTTAAATAAATATGTATCATCTGATGCTTCCATTAAAAACTTTGTAACATCTTGTTTAGTAAAAATTTTGGATTTTTTAGTTCTGTAACCTTCTGATTTACGTTTTAGTAATGCAACCAGCTGTATAGGTACTTACTAATATCGACGTTTTTTCTTGTTAATAAAATACTTCTTATCATCGAATAATACGACCAGAGAGAAGATGGTTTTCTTTCCTCAGATAAGCATTCAAAGTAAGCCAACAATACTTTTCATGAGTGATATTCTTGATTTTCTTAGTAGAACACCATTCTTCGTACCGATTAAACGCTATTTCATATACACTCCGTGATTTTTCCGGCAAAAGGGAGTCCACGATATTTCGCGTCATTTCTTCCAAATCAGAAGGTAAACTACCAGTTTCAGAATCACTCATTATTATTTAAATTATATTCAATTCTACGTGACAATTGTGTTTGACAGCAGATGAATAAATATTGCCGTTACAACCTGACGTTGTCAAGGAAATGGCAAAGCACAGCTCACTAACCTACTAATATTTGAAACTACACATATACTCACTCCTTTAAAAATAGTTGTCTCTGTGACATGTCAAAAATGCAGTTTTTAATTTTTCGAAAATGTATTAATATAAATGCCATCAAATAAAATTTTGTATGTTATACGAATCATAAACAATCATTATGGCACACGTCGTGTTATCGGACTCGGCTACGCCTCGCCCAACATTCACGACTTGTACTATAATGATCGTCTTTATGATCATTATTACATGAATAACCATAAGGTTGCTTTAATAATGGGCATTATGGGTGCTTGTCGTGCAGCAGAATTGCACTCTATGCAAATTACAGATTTAGAAGATCATGTATCTATTTTTATGGTCAGTGTACCAAATACAAAAATTGCCAGAAAATTCACTGTTACGGGAAATTTTTATACCTAGTTAAGATAAAAAATATTTAAATCTTCGTCCTACTGATATAGGGTAATTCGAGGATAGATGGCCCAGGTTTTGAAATTTCATGTTGGCATGTTTGAACGTTGAATTGAAATTGCTGTTAATTTTCATAACGAATCTTTATTGAGTTTAGGAACATGTGCTAAATACTAAAATTCATAAAAAAATTAAACTTATGGTTTATAAAAAAAATGAAAATACTTAACAAAAACCATTTCCCCCACAGTGGTGAGGTGAGATGGCGCAACTGAAAACAAAAGATATTTTGGCCAAACTGTCACTTTGTTTTGCATACAACAACACCACAGTCATGGCAAAAGTTAACAAACTCGGAGCAAGAATCGTGAAACCATTTGGAGCAACGCAAGCAATTAACCCAGTCGTCAGATTTTGTGGTTTGGGGATACGTTTCGCCACAACCTGCGCAAGACTCGTCAGCGTCGTCCATATCATCTGGAGAGTCATCCAATGTAGGTGCTTCTAGTTCTTCGTCTGAAGATGAGTCACGTTTGAGAGCTTTCTTAGTGTTCTTTTTGGTCACTTTTGATTTCTTCATAACTTGTTCTGATTTACTGGTCTTTTTTCTGTGTTTTCTTAGTCGCTTTCTTCTTTTTTTCGCCAATTGTTGCCTCTGTGGTTGGAATTTCTGCCAGCTGCTTGCTCCGGGCTCGAACCGAATGAATGGCAACAGAAACAACCGGAACTGGTCAGATTATGTCCAGTATTTTGCCAGGGGTACATTTGACAGGAGTATATTCATTAGTTTCTGCAGGCGGTTCAATTTGTTTTCTGGTACAGTTTCACCTACAGTCTGCCAACTGCAGCCAGGTTGTTGATTGTCACCAGATGAAGCTTTATTCAAACTTTGAGAACTCTCATCAGTATTTCGTTTATTTTCAACTGCATCAGATACCTGAAGTATGATAGGGTTTTCAGTCAAATAGGCGTTATCTGGGATAGCTGAAGGGTTGAATGGCACAATTCCCGTTGCCTTAAATGCCGAAGTTCCATTGTTTACAGTTGCAGACTTATTCCATCCTCCAGAAATGTAACTTGCCAAATTGTAATCTAGTTATTTTTCGCCCTGGGTTATTTTCAATGTATGATTTGCAAGCTGAGTAGTAGTTTAATTTAAACGATCTGAAAAAACATCTATCTAACGGTTGTGAAAATTGTGTCGTATGACTTGGTAAGCACGGCAATATGATGTTGTGGTCAACACAGTATTCTAGCATCTCAACGTTACTACAGTGTGAAGCATGACCATCAAGCAATAACAAAACTGCTCCTGTCGGTTTTCGGGGAACAAACATATCCTTAAGCCACTGAAAAAATATGTCACTGTTGACATAGGCTGACTTTTCCGACATGTAGACCGAGGATCCCGGGGGCATCCCATCCTCAAACTCTTGTTTTTTATTTTTGCCTTTCATTACGCAGGTAGGGAGAATAAAAACGCCTTCTGCGTTACAACAGGTTATAACCGTGACGGTTTCTCCCTTTTCACCGGAGCTGATACTTGCGATGTTTTCAGATCCTTCCTGAACAATGACATGCCCTGGCCTATTATTTAGCTGTAAACCAGTCTCGTCCATATTATAAATATGTCCAGGTTTATTGATTAGATCCTTTCCGGTCAGAATATTTCCTAGCAGCTAAAAATAAGCCCCAACGTCTTTTTTGTTCATACCCAAGGATCGATTAACGGAGACCCCTTCTGCTTTTCTGACTGACAGCCTTGGGTTTCTCTGCAGAAATAACTGAAGCCATGGAAAACCAGCTAATCTCGATTCCTTTTTAAAACGATGTTCAATGCCCAGCTGTTCGGACAATTTGAAAGCCATACTCCGCACGTCGGTTCGAGTAGGAGCAAAACCGTTTTTTCGGAGTTTTAGGATATGTTGGGCCAATTTTGCTTCAGCAGCTTCGCCTAATGTGGAGGAGGGTCCAAGAGGACCTTTCTTTACATTTTTCTTCAATTTTCTTCTTCGTAGAGTGGTTGCCGGTACCCCAAAATTTCGAGCAGCATCATTCACTCCCATTATATTTTTATTAACCGCTTCAATGGCTGCAGTTAACTGTTGTTTGGTTCAACTAGCCCTGGAAGTGCGCTTGTATTTTGTAGGCATACTGAAAAAAAAGGAATTTTAATAAGCCATCTCACCTCAAAAATATGTGAACAATCTATCCTCGTAGTGAGAGGAGAGATGGCGCACATCACAAACTAAACACGTTTTGAAATATGCGGAATTTTAAGGTTATACATCAAAACTTGAATGTTTTTACTTACCTGAGACGATAGAGTGATTTAAATTATTATAAAATTTGATGTTCACTGGCGTGAATAAGAAATTCGGAAAAATATTTTGGTCCCCACTGGATCACATATAAAAATATTTTTCAATAGGCTTTCAACCGGTAAACACAAACTGTACGGCGGCTTGTTTACTATGAACTGAAGTACTTCAGAGCGCAGCCGCTCATCTTCAACACTAGCGGTGGCGCCGTAAAACCATTGCACCATCTCACCTTCTGCGCCATCTATCCTCGACTTACCCTATCGCAAACGATATTATTCTTCAAATTTCAAAATGGAAAATATCACTCACAAAGAATTGGCATTAATAAATTTGGAGCAATGGGGAAAGACATTGCTACATTTTTAAAATTACCACACTGTAATTTATATACAGGGCATTGTTTTCGCCACTCGTCGGCAACTTTATTAGTAGATGCTGGAGGGGATATAACGGCACTGAAACGCCATGGCGATTGGCGATCAACTACTGTGGCTGAGGGGTACGTTGATGATTCCGAAAAGAATAAGACCGATACTGCAAATAAAATATACAGTTCTATAACACCTCAACCAGTTAGTACATCAACAACATATATGCAACAAACCCAAAATGAAACAATAAACTTGTATAATTCAGTCCCACATATTCAGTTTACTGGTTGTTCAAACTTCACAGTTAATTTTATTAATGAAAAAAAATGAGTAATTACAATTAAAAATTTAATAGCATTGTTATAGGTTTAAGATTTGTGAATGAAGTTCTTTATCTGTACTTGTATCTCAGTATTTATTGTTATAGTCGTAGATAAAGTATAGTATTCAACTTGCGGTAATGGCCATAACTCACCTGATAAATTACTACACTCGTCTGCGGCTCGTGCTGAAAACTTTTATTAATAAAAAAATGAGTAATTACAATTAAAAATTGTATAGCATTGTTATAGGTAACTATTGAGATTTGTGAATGAAGTTCTTTATCTGTACTTGTATCTCAGTATTTATTGTTATAGTCGTAGATAAAGTATAGTATTCAACTTGCGGTAATGGCCATAACTCACCTGATAAATTACTACACTCGTCTGCGGCTCGTGCTGAAAACTTTTATTAATAAAAAAATGAGTAATTACAATTAAAAATTGTATAGCATTGTTATAGGTAACTATTGAGATTTGTGAATGAAGTTCTTTATCTGTACTTGTATCTCAGTATTTATTGTTATAGTCGTAGATAAAGTATAGTATTCAACTTGCGGTAATGGCCATAACTCACCTGATAAATTACAATACTCGTCTGCGGCTCGTGCTGAAAACTTCGCGTGAGTTATGACCTACATTACCGCTCGTTAAATAATATACTATTATTTTATTTTACTCAGTGTGGGCTTATGGCTCACAGAAGTGACCTGCTATAAATGTATTCATGTACATAAAATAGTCAAATAAATGTATATTCTAATCTATAAGATGTGACCTGTATTCAAGTCCCATTTTGTTATACCAAAAATTTGGGTCGGCCTTTAAAACCAGCGATTTTGCGGCCGTTGCCGACGTACTGAAATCTAATCACAGTAATGTTGATTAAGGCTTATGTAATTCAGATAATCGTCACATTCGATAGGTGTCATCAGTGGCATCCATAAATCAGCAATTGCTCAATATCAACCGTCATTAGTACGCGTATCAACGGAGTTCATCGTTCAAGATGAGCGAGTAGAACAGAAAAAAAAGACCAGTCGTCAGTAGAAATGATTACTGATGGCCGACGAATGGTCATTAGCACCTCGGGATGACCTCCATGCTGACAGTTACAAATCACGGATGCCATACCCGTACGCGTCATCTGATGAATTTATATATCATCCGAGTCCACGCCGCGATTAGTAAATGAAAGGGTTAATATATTTTGTCGGGTTTGATGACGAGGTCGAAAATATCTTCCTCTGACGGCTAGGAATTTTGACATTCCAAAATCCAGTGTTGGAATGTAGTCGTTGCTACCGTCCTGCGCAACATCATCTAATGTACTGTCTTCTAAGAACAATGAGTAAATAAAACCTATCTTGGCATCTTTTTGGGAATGCAACATTATACAGACTGCAATATGAATTTGTGTAACGTACGTAACTGAGTTCACTGAACAATTCCATCTCAATCAGAAATATATTCAATGGATGCCAAATAACTGTTCGATATTGAAGTATATTGCATATTGAAATATCCGATTTTTCACCAAGTTCAGGTTTTCAAAAATATCCCGTTTTTCATATTCCATTTTCCACAAATATGGTTCAAAAACCTCAATTATATAATCAAAATCGAAACTCGCATAACGATTATGAAAATATTCTAATATCCATGTCGAACTTGTCAAATGTTGGTTTGCTGAAGTTTGTTCTTACTCCCAAACACTAAACTGTTTCCTGCATATTTTGAACTTTCCATTTTTTATTTCTTGTTCATAGGAATTTTTTCTACCCCTCATTAATGTGCACATGAATTTTTATAGCCGTCTGAGCTGGATAATAGTTCATTAATGACATCATGAAATGTTTTTCATGTGTGGATACCAACCTTATTGAACCTAACTCAAAAGTTAGGGCCTTCTCAGGATATCTATCAGATGTAGTTCAATGTCCAGCGTGGCTTTAGCCGGGGAAGTGGTTGTTTTCTGTTAGACATTCACAAAAAATAACTTCATTTTAATCGTGGATTTTTCAATTCACAGAAAAATCTTTCTATCAATATTCAATTGAGAATGTTTCCCTTTTCAACATGAATACCCCACAAGAGGTTATCTTGACGATGGAAGATAGTGACTAAAGTTTATCTTTCAGTCGCAGATGATTCCACATCTGATTTTATGAACATCCTGTTTATATTTTCAACAAATCAATCTATCATACCCCATGACAGGTTTTAATGTCAGAAAACACTAATTTCAAAGTGTCTCTCCAAAAGAAATGATTCTTACTTTTTCCATCTTTGCAAAGTGAGATTGCTTCTTGAAAATGTGTTTCCCATTTCTTCCGGTCTTCCTGATGATCGTGGAAGCGTGAAATAGATTTTCGTCGACAAAAATGTATTGAAGACCTAGTGAATGCGATGTCTCTCCTGCGTCAATGTTATGAATGATTTCTGGTGAGTACTCTCTTTTGGAAAACATTCTTCTCTGCCTCATTCATCTTTATGAGTTCTTAATTAAGACTGGAATAGAAAATCAAATAACTATCTGAATAAAAATACAAATTTTCAATTTCAGATTTTTTCTTTTGAGTTAGAGCCTTCTCAGAATATCTATCAGATGTAGTTCAATGTCCAGCGTGGCTTTAGCCGGGGAAGTAGTTGTTTTCTGTTAGACATTCACAAAAAATAACTTCATTTTAATCGTGGATTTTTCAATTCACAGAAAAATCTTTCTATCAATATTCAATTGAGAATGTTTCCCTTTTCAACATGAATACCCCACAAGAGGTTATCTTGACGATGGAAGATAGTGACTAAAGTTTATCTTTCAGTCGCAGATGATTCCATATCTGATTTTATGAACATCCTGTTTATATTTTCAACAAATCAATCTATCATACCCCAGACGGTTTAAGTTTATCTTTCAGTCGCAGATGATTCCAATCTGATTTTATGAACTCCGTTATATGATCGTGTCTCTCCAAAAAGAAATTATTCTAACTTTTTCCATCTTTGCAAAGTGAGATTGCTTCTTGAAAATGTGGTTCCCATTTCTTCCGGTCTTCCTGATGATCGTGGAAGCGTGAAATAGATTTTCGTCGACAAAAATGTATTGAAGACCTAGTGAATGCGATGTCTCTCCTGCGTCAATGTTACGAATGATTTCTGGTGAGTACTCCCTTTTGGAAAACATTCTTCTCTGCCTCATTCATCTTTATGAGTTCTTAATTGAGACTGGAATAGAAAATCAAATAACTATCTGAATGAAAATACAAATTTTCCATTTCAGATTTTTTCTTTTGAGTTAGGGCCTTCTCAGAATATATATCAGATGTAGTTCAATGTCCAGCGTGGCTTTAGCCAGGGAAGTAGTTGTTTTCTGTTAGACATTCACAAAAATAACTTCATTTTAATCGTGGATTTTTCAATTCACAGAAAAATCTTTCGATCAATATTCAATTGAGAATGTTTCCCTTTTCAACATGAATACCCCACAAGAGGTTATCTTGACGATGGAAGATAGTGACTGAAGTTTATCTTTCAGTCGCAGATGATTCCACATCTGATTTTATGAACATCCTGTTTATATTTTCAACAAATCAATCTATCATACCCCATGACAGGTTTTAATGTCAGAAAACACTAATTTCAAAGTGTCTCTCCAAAAGAAATGATTCTAACTTTTTCCATATTTGCAAAGTGAGATTGCTTCTTGAAAATGTGTTTCCCATTTCTTCCGGTCTTCCTGATGATCGTGGAAGCGTGAAATAGATTTTCGTCGACAAAAATGTATTGAAGACCTAGTGAATGCGATGTCTCTCCTGCGTCAATGTTACGAATGATTTCTGGTGAGTACTCTCTTTTGGAAAACATTCTCCTCTGCCTCATTCATCTTTATGAGTTCTTAATTAAGACTGGAATAGAAAATCAAATAACTATCTGAATAAAAATACAAATTTTCAATTTCAGATTTTTTCTTTCGAGTTAGGGCCTTCTCAGAATATCTATCAGATGTAGTTCAATGTCCAGCGTGGCTTTAGCCGGGGAAGTAGTTGTTTTCTGTTAGACATTCACAAAAAATAACTTCATTTTAATCGTGGATTTTTCAATTCACAGAAAAATCTTTCTATCAATATTCAATTGGAATGTTTCCCTTTTCAACATGAATACCCCACAAGAGGTTATCTTGACGATGGAAGATAGTGACTAAAGTTTATCTTTCAGTCGCAGATGATTCCACATCTGATTTTATGAACATCCTGTTTATATTTTCAACAAATCAACCAACCTTATGTTATATCCCAGCAAAGATTCACTTAAGTTTGACATTTTCACTGAAATATTACTCTGTTAATCATTGGATCAATACGTTATGCTGTTTTTCACTCAATAATTCATTCTGATTCAGTAGAAGGTGTCAAATCTTTATCAAATTTATGATTATTTTCAATTAGTTTTTCTCGCGATGGTTTGTTTTGCTCTGGCTATACAGGGTGTTGTGAAAACCACACACCTGACCACCAATTGTTTTGCCCTGACTACGGGGTGTTGTGATTTAACCCACCACACCTGTAGTACCAGACGTTATTCGTTAGGTTGGAAAAACGGTATTAAGAGCAATCGACTGTCTGAAGAAGGTCGATACTGAAACTAGGTCTGGAGCGGCTCAGATCTGATTTCATTTCTCTTAAATACCGGAACATGGGCTGTTTATTCAGGAAGTACTACCGTTCAGAAAGATTCGAAAGGTTATTCATAAAAGAAAATAAATAAAGGACTGCACTCATAAAATGTTAAAAATGTATATATATATTTAATAAAAACGGACACAATTCTCTCAATCGTCTATGGACGAATGATAGGAAACCATATTCATACAAAGAAAACTAATTTAGCGTAGTGGCAGATAATTCTGCAATGATCGTCACAATAGAAATAATTTTACTAAAAGAAATCTTGCAATCAAGTGCTGCAAACGACTAACAATAATTCTCTTTTTGAAAACTTGGTGATCTTGAAAACTATGGACATACTTTATAGACACTTACACATTTTAATGGGTTGGGTTTTGCCATAAACATAAATACAGAAAAACAAACATGAGACTCACCCTGTTTAACACTTATTCACTGGAGTAGTTTTAAACGCAATTAGATTAGACTTTATTATTCGTTTTCTCCCGCGTCAATCGGTTATTCTAATTAATTCGTCCGGTATATTCGTATACAGTTAAGGTTTTTCTAAGTGATCGTGAACCATTGAAATTGCTGAATCCGTTGTATTATCTCTGTTTTGGAAGCTTTGACAATTTGTGGAAACTATCCTGATCGCTCGTGTTTTTACTATGAACTTCAATACTTGATCTGAATCGGCTGAGTTTCTATGTTTGCTGAAGTTAACTACACCGGTTTGGAAACTCTCATTATTATTGCACGATATTGTAATTAGCCTGACTTTTTAACCTAACTTTTGCGAATGGCATATTCTCGCGTTCACTGTGGAATACCAGATCGAACTGAATGAATTTTAATATTGACATGAAGCTCACGCTTTTATAGTGTCGTCCGCACGGGAGCTAGTAGGCGGAGCTTAGGTTGTTGTGAAGTCGTAAAACTGATAAAGGGTCTTGTTTTTCTAACCCGTTCTGGCTTATCTTATGTTATAATTGGATAATATATTTACGGTAGCTGTCGCTCTATCGCGGAATTAATGACCCCATGTTTATCGAATTTGGACGGATGTTTGAAATATGGATATGTTTTCTTCGGTAGTAAATAAAACTGATTTTCTTATCGCGCTGGGAATGTACCCAGTAGCAGTCAATAATCTTTGTTTTCGCTCCTAGATGAATGATTTATGCGTCCCGTCTACAAGGGGTATTTCTTGGTAATTATTTTTAAAAGCATTTTAATTGTCTCCCGATAACAACGTATGGTTTTACGATCGTATGCTTATCAGCTGTTTCAGTCTAGCAGGTGGTCCATATTGACCTTTACTGTTTATCAAGAATATTACGTTGTTTTGTATCGTAGAAAAATTTCTCTGTATTTACGTGGCTTAACACTCGTCCAACCCTCTACAAAAAAGATTTGACAAACTCAAATTTTTTTTTTTTTTCAAAATAACATCACTTTCACCAACAATAAGCAAAAATGTTTTAACTTGCTGTAGTGTAATCCTATTCTAGTGACAAATTTTATAAGTCTTACTTTGACAATTACAATGGACTACGGTTTACATCTTCTAGAGGATAATTATACTCTATTACCAAAGTTATTAACCTCACTTCTCAGTGCTTAATTCTAATTGTCTTAAAAATAACATGCAAATAATCATGCAAACACACAATAAAGTCTCTTTCTTCCATGGGGTAATTTCCATACTGTAAGGGTATGTACTCGCCTTCTTCAACGAGGGGATTTTTCTCACTTCTATTCCGGTGGGCATCAATTTAACTCTATCCGTTGGATCCTCTGGGAATTTTTCCTGCTACGCCGCTGGTTGGCTAAGGGTACGTATCAGCGGTACGGGACTATTTGTTCCTTCTTTATCTTCTCTAACCATCTGGCTTTTGGGGATTGTAAAGCCTTCCACACGTTTTAGGGTCAGCACTCCGTGATAATTAGTTGGTATCGGGAGCTAGACAGATAACACAGCCTGTGTTTTCTGTTTCAGTGGCAAGTGCATTCGTTGGCGTAATGTTGTAAATGGTGTTCGGTTTCCGGTGGTCAAACGGTGGTAATTCATTCGTTTAAAAATCTTCGTTCCTGGGACGCCTATTTGTGCGGTACCATTAACACAGGTGATTTGTTTAGTGAAGGGTGTTTACTGAATTCTGTGCGGAGTGCTTGAACTTCAGCCATGCTGTGAATTCGTATTGCTCTCGATTCTGCTGGTCTCATCATTTCGCTTCGCCATGCTGGATTTTCCACTGCCATCGTTTCAGAGATATTTTCTTGGGTTTCAACAATAATAGTCCACGATATTCCTGTCAAAACCTTCCCTATATGCGCGGTTAGTAAATTTTATCATTATTTATTTAGGTACTGTACAATTATAAACGTCGCGATGTTCTAGTGTGAATATTCTACAAATCCGTAAACACATTTTCCGAAAATCGTGATTATATTATTTATCTGTATTATGTAACTCGGCGATTCGATATTCTATAACTGTTTCTATTTGCATTAATTTTCATAACATATCGCGTTTGTGGTTTGTATAGTCTGTAATCCGTACAGTGTTTCATTTCAGTTCTATCGTCCATTCTTCGTTTTTTCTATGACCTGTAATGAACTATATCCGTCTCAAAATAGCTTTGCTTGAATTTCCCGGGGAATTTACTGTCATTATTTTACATCCAAACACTTGCTAAAATTGTCCCTGTTCGCGTTTCACGTTGTCAGTTGATTCTCTTATATATTTTTTCGTTTGTTCCCGTCATCACAATTAATTTAATTCCGTTTTTCATTAAAGTATCGGTGGATTTCGTATTTTTATTCATTCCATTTTTTACAAGTTCGTTGTAGCTATAATTATGTTTTGGCAAATTAACCTTCAGGGATTTTTCAATTGTTTCTGCGTCTTTTTGCAATCTGCTGAAACTATAATAATTTACATACTATATATACGTTCCTACATAGTGGTGCATACTGAAAATTTTCTTGTTTACTGATATCTAACTAATTGAACCAAATTTTTCATGGGTGTCATTTGACCAGTGCCGCGTGTCATGGGTTGTGTAAGGGGAATTTATTTTCAGAAATGCTTTCTTCCTTTTCTTTGGACATTTCACTTGGCTGACATTTTTCTTTATTTTCGGCATTAACTATTGGTAATTCATCTGGCATATTTTCTTGAGTTTGAACTAAAACTTGATCTAATTTTACCTCATTTTCTTGTGTCGCTTGTCTGCTGCTTTCATTCCTATACTTGTTGAATCGATCAGCGTTTATTATTTGACTCTTTGTTTCTTTCACTGGTTGGAGTTCAAAATTAACGTGCGATGTCTTTTTTAAATTAGATTTTCCTTTCTGTCTGGCTAAAGTTCTAATCTTTTTCACTTCGGGATTTATTTCTTTCTTTACTTTCGTATCTATATTAAAATCTTCTCCTATGCTTCGTTTTCTCGGCGTTAAAAATCCATTTTCTGCAATACTCAGTAATTTCGTATCTTCGGAGTTCACTATACTTTTTGCTTGAACTTTACATACATTCAAAAATCTGGGCGGTAGGATTTTGTCCTTAGGCAAGACATTTTCATCCTTGTGATTTACGACTGTAGAAAAAATCTTATCTTTGGCGACTGTTATTCCTAGGTGCTTGGCAGATTCCAACTTCCTGGTGGATAGAGCATCTCCCTTGGGTGATTCGTAACTATCTCTCAAACTATCTTCCAATGATTTACTATTTCTACATTTATCACCTTCCTTCGATTCCTTGATGCATTAACCGTTGCAATTTCCGTTCTCCCTGAATATGTCTGGCTACTTCCTGGAATATTTTCACTTTCAAAAGCTTTCATACCAACTTTTTCCATTTTCTGACTATAATTTTCTTCATCCTCGCTGTAGTGCTGTATGGGCAATGTTCCGTTACATCTCTCCGTTCCTTCAGGTAGGAAATGCTCGTACCTATACGTAGGCATTTCCACTTGTCGACTGTCACTTGTGACTATCGGTCCTAATGTACAGAGTGCGTCGGTTTTTCCATTTTCCATAGGTGGCACTTTTCTAAATTCCTCTCTTCTCTCTTGTGGCTCGTTCAAACGCATGTTTCGCTTTTCTCTTGTTCCAGACGATTTTCCATATTCTTCAATTTCAACTATTTCTTTGCAGACTAGCGTCTCCTTTAAATCACCAGTCGCTGACATCTTTGAAACTGTTTTTTCTAAACCTGGTGTCACAATTAAATCACCGGTCCCTGATATCTCTATTTGATTCGAAGTTGTACGAAAATTATAAATACTTCGCGGATTGCTTTGGGCGCGCTTTCCTTTTTCAATCCTAATTTTTCTCCAGAATTCATCCAATCATTCATCCTGATTGTGACATCTCTCAATCGTTTTTCTACTTCTTCAAATCTATTTTGCAACTTCCTCTGTTCGCCATCCCGATTCGTTTGGCATATGTGTTGGATTTTCTTCTTCAACTCGATAATTTCCCCTGATAAATACATTTGATTTTCTCTCCAATCAATTTGCACGTCATATTTTCGTAAAAAATCTAATCCCAGTGTTATTTCAGTACTACGATGATCATTTTCAACTATTAAGAATTCATGTTCAATAACTTTTCCTTCCTTTACTTTGATTGGCAATATAACCGAGCCAATATACTGAGTGAAATTTCCTTGTCTTTTCTGAGGTGATACGGCAAATCATAATTTAATTTGATACCTCTAACAATATTAATATGAGCCACTGATACTTGAGATCTCATATCTACGGATATATGTCTCAAAATTCCTGCTATTTCTAAATTAATAACATTTTTCTGTTCATCGTCGATTAGTATATTTTCCTCTTGCCTCGCACTATTTAAATAGTTTTTCCGGCAACCTTCATCTGAGGCTTGTTGAAAGCTGCCATTCCATTTAAATTCCTGTTATATTTTGCCTTTTTTCCATAACTATTTCCTGTTTGCTTTCTATAATTGATTCTCCTAAAATTTCCTCGTTCATTCCTGCTTCTATGAGATTGAAATCTATTTTCTTTCGAATTGTTAGTAAATTCTTTTCTATGTTTATTCATTTTTCCATCTTTTTTAAATCGTTTTCCTTTAGCGTAGTTGGCAAACCATTTTCCTGACTCATTGAATCTCTTATTTTGAAAAATATTCCTATTTGGACAACGATATGACATATGTCCGACTTCTTGACATGTTAGGCATACGCAATTTTTCATATAACAATCTCCTGCTGTGTGACCTTTTCTGTTACAATGTGTGCACAATATTATATTCGCATTGAAAGTTCTTAAATTCATATTCGGTGTATTCGTAATTTGCTCAATTAATTCTTCTTTTTCTGCTAATGTGATGGCTTCTTCTAAACTGACAGGACTTTCAGCTAAAACTTTTTTTCTAACAGGATCTAACAATCCAATAGCAAATTGAACCAAAATATCCTGCTCGTATTTTTGCTCTAATACATTGTCAATTCTATTATTTCCTGTGAGGTGCCTTATCTTTGATGCACATATTTTTAATCTTATGAAAAAATTCCTAACTGATTCATTCTTTTCTTGATAACAATTTAAAAATTCTTTTTGTGCTTCTCCAGGTAATTTCAATTTGCTAAACTTTTAAATTAAAAAAAATACCTTTCAGTTTTAATTAACTATAGAACTTATTTGACTGTCTGTCCATTCTGCTACAGCTGCCAAATCTTCAATTTCACGAATAAAATCTTTGATTTCTGTGGTACCATTATAAAAAGGAATATTATCCAAAGTGATACTAATTTGCGGTTCATATCTAACCCTCGGCACTGTTGTCTGAGTTTCCATGATTTAATTATTTTGATAAAAATCTCCATTGATTGAAAATAAAACTTCAATTGCCTTTTCGAATACTTCCTGAGTTTTTGATCGGTATAAACGCTATATCTATTTATTTTCCCAATATCGTGTTTGCAAAATAACAACGATATTATACTAACTATTTTCACAATCTTTCTACTCATTTACTTCTGTTCAAATTAGTCTTTTTTGACTGACTGACACTTATTTGTAAAAATAAAAATAAAATATTTATTAAAAAAAAATTCAACTTCAATTTTTGTTTGACACTTTTTTTTTCTGTGGAAAATATCATATATGCGTTAATGTACTTCCTTAATTATTACCCCACACCTGACACCAATTGTTTTGCTCTGGCTATACAGGGTGTTGTGAAAACCACACACCTGACCACCAATTGTTTTGCCCTGACTACGGGGTGTTGTGATTTAACCCACCACACCTGTAGTACCAGACGTTATTCGTTAGGTTGGAAAAACGGTATTAAGAGCAATCGACTGTCTGAAGAAGGTCGATACTGAAACTAGGTCTGGAGCGGCTCAGATCTGATTTCATTTCTCTTAAATACCGGAACATGGGCTGTTTATTCAGGAAGTACTACCGTTCAGAAAGATTCGAAAGGTTATTCATAAAAGAAAATAAATAAAGGACTGCACTCATAAAATGTTAAAAATGTATATATATATTTAATAAAAACGGACACAATTCTCTCAATCGTCTATGGACGAATGATAGGAAACCATATTCATACAAAGAAAACTAATTTAGCGTAGTGGCAGATAATTCTGCAATGATCGTCACAATAGAAATAATTTTACTAAAAGAAATCTTGCAATCAAGTGCTGCAAACGACTAACAATAATTCTCTTTTTGAAAACTTGGTGATCTTGAAAACTATGGACATACTTTATAGACACTTACACATTTTAATGGGTTGGGTTTTGCCATAAACATAAATACAGAAAAACAAACATGAGACTCACCCTGTTTAACACTTATTCACTGGAGTAGTTTTAAACGCAATTAGATTAGACTTTATTATTCGTTTTCTCCCGCGTCAATCGGTTATTCTAATTAATTCGTCCGGTATATTCGTATACAGTTAAGGTTTTTCTAAGTGATCGTGAACCATTGAAATTGCTGAATCCCGTTGTATTATCTATGTTTGCTGAAGTTAACTACACCGGTTTGGAAACTCTCATTATTATTGCACGATATTGTAATTAGCCTGACTTTTTAACCTAACTTTTGCGAATGGCATATTCTCGCGTTCACTGTGGAATACCAGATCGAACTGAATGAATTTTTAATATTGACATGAAGCTCACGCTTTTATAGTGTCGTCCGCACGGGAGCTAGTAGGCGGAGCTTAGGTTGTTGTGAAGTCGTAAAACTGATAAAGGGTCTTGTTTTTCTAACCCGTTCTGGCTTATCTTATGTTATAATTGGATAATATATTTACGGTAGCTGTCGCTCTATCGCGGAATTAATGACCCCATGTTTATCGAATTTGGACGGATGTTTGAAATATGGATATGTTTTCTTCCGGTAGTAAATAAAACTGATTTTCTTATCGCGCTGGGAATGTACCCAGTAGCAGTCAATAATCTTTGTTTTCGCTCCTAGATGAATGATTTATGCGTCCCGTCTACAAGGGGTATTTCTTGGTAATTATTTTTAAAAGCATTTTAATTGTCTCCCGATAACAACGTATGGTTTTACGATCGTATGCTTATCAGCTGTTTCAGTCTAGCAGGTGGTCCATATTGACCTTTACTGTTTATCAAGAATATTACGTTGTTTTGTATCGTAGAAAAATTTCTCTGTATTTACGTGGCTTAACAGGTTATTCTCACTAAATCTTATTTGTATTCAGTTTGGATATAACGAGATTCGATTGTTTTCAATTGTGTTATTATCAATTTGAATACGTATCGCCGTCAGCCTGCAACGAATGTTAATAAGGATTCTTACACTCTCATAGTATATTTCTCAAAGAATCAGTTCGAAATTCTATATATGTACATGTTCATTGCATAAGGCAATTGCTAGTATTTTC
This sequence comes from Gonioctena quinquepunctata, assembly GCA_018342105.1. Lineage (NCBI taxonomy): Eukaryota > Metazoa > Arthropoda > Insecta > Coleoptera > Chrysomelidae > Gonioctena > Gonioctena quinquepunctata. Next base: position 1,332,280 of record JAFIRS010000001.1, on the reverse strand, counting down.
TTCCATCCAGTTACATGCAATGAACTGATTTCTAGTCTAAAAACAATACTTCTGCTGGTCCTGATAGAGTGCCCGTTATTTAATAAAAAAATATCATCAATACTTTCTTGATCCCTTATGTCATATATTCAACCAAGTTTTGTAAATGGCATGATTCCAAACAATTTCAAAGAAGCTATTACAACACCAATTTTCAAATCCGGAAACAAAAAACTGGCCACAAATTATAGGCCAATATCGGTAATAAATAACTTTGCGAAACTCTTAGAAAAATGCATGGAAAATCGACTCGTAAATTCTCTGGAAAAACATAAAGTCCTATCACCATGTCAATATGGTTTCAGAGAAAATATGTCAACGGGAAACGCCGTTTTTCACCTAGTGAATAAAATACTGAATAATGCCAATGATCAGAAAAAATGTCTAGCAGTGTTTTTAGACTTAGCCAAAGCTTTCGACTCTGTCAATCACGATATTTTGTTACAGAGGTTGGAAAATGTGGGAGCGAGAGGCAAGTCCTTAGAACGCTTAGCTGATTATTTACAAGGGTCAAAATAAATGACACCTATAGCCAGACCCTACCTGTTGCCATGGGTGTTCCCCAGGGACCTGCCATGGGTCCAATTTTGTTCCTAATTGCTGACGATACGGCATTGATTTTCTGTGGTAACTCATGGGACACTACTTATGCAAAAGTGCAAAACGGATTGAACATTATATTCTCCTAGCTGAATACTAGTCTCCTGAGCCTAAACACCAACAAAACAAAATTCTTGACCTTCTCATCAACAACAAGAGACCAACCACTAAAGAATAAAGTTTTCATACATACCCTCAATTGCCAGAATCCTATGATTTGTTCTATAAAAAAATAGATTCAATAAAAAATTTTTTTTTTTTATTTTTTTTTAAATACCTGGGTATTATGCTCGACCAACATATACGCTGGGACAAACATGTAGATTTCGTCGTGAAAAGACTCAGGAAACTCATTTTCAAATTCTATCAACTCCGAAACAAACTAAATAAACATCTAGTACTAATGACATACGATGCACTAGCTGAGTCTGTCATTAGGTACTGTATTACTGTTTGGGGAGGGTTGAATAAAACACACTTAGATAATCTCCAAGTGTTATGAAACACCTTGCTTAAAATAGTACTGAAAAAAGATAGAAGACATCCAACTGAGAGCTTATATAAGTAGGCAAGTATATTCAATATCAGAAAATTATATACCTACCACTGTATAATATGGACGATGAACTCACATATCTTAAACACTCTCACGATACCCGAACTGAATCCGAGAGAGCAATTAGTGTACCTTTTTGTAAAAATGCCTATACCCAATGGTTTGTTACTTACTTTGGCCCAAAACTTCTCAATCATATTCCCAGTGACCTTAGAAATATAAAAAATATTAAAAAACGCAAGAAAACTATTAGATCATTCACAACTTTGAATGGCTGAAAGAAATATTTGAACCATTCTATTGAACCATTCTATTGAATCAAAAGCCAAGAAATGTGATGAGTTCAGACTGATAAGCTTGATGAGCCAAGTACTTAAGATCCTGCTTAAAATTATACAAGCTAGAATCTACCACAAATGTGACGCCGATCAAAGCGATACCCAATTTGAATTTCGTGAAGGTCTAGGAACAAGGGAAGCACTAGCCAGCTTATTAATACTCTTCCAGAAATGCCGAGACATGAGGAAAGAGGTATATGTCTGTTTCATGGACTACGAGAAAGCCTTCGACCGAGTTAATCACACCGTCCTTCTGACATTACTACAGGAAAAAGGGTTAGACAAACAAGACATCGAGTTTATTAAAATCTTTATTGGAACCAAGAAGCAACGGTTAGATGTGGACAAACGACATCGGAACCGGTGTGTATAGAAAAGGGAGTACGACAAGGTTGTGTTCTGTCACCAATACTGATTAATATATACTCTGAGCACATATTTAACCAAGCAATAGGCGATGACGAGGATGGAATAAAAATTAACGGCAGGACATTAAACAACATACGTTATGCAGACGACACGGTTATCATTGCAGACAATCCAGAAGCCCTTCAACGCCTAATCAACAAAGTTGTAGAAGTGGGAGATCAATTAGGCATGAAAATTAATGTAACAAAAACAAAAGTAATGGCCATAACAAGATTTCCAAACCCACAACTGAACATAAACATCTACGATACCGCAATAGAGAAAGTAGAGAAATTCAAATATCTTGGCAGCAACATAACGACAGATGTAGACCCTGACGTCGAAGTAAGATCACGTATAGAACAAGCTAGAGCCATATTCCTAAAGATGAAAAGCCTATTATGTAACGCAACCCTGAACTTAAACTTAAGATACCGTTTTGTAAAGGCATACGTGCACTCAGTTCTCTTGTATGGTGCAGAAGCATGGACATTAAAAGTGGACACCATGAACAGAATCGAGGCGTTTGAAATGTGGATCTTCCGCAGAATACTAAAAATATCATGGACTCAACATATACCTAACGATGAAGTGCTTAGACGTATGGGAAGGGAGAGAGAGTTAATTACAACAATAAAGCGAAGAAAGACCGCTTATCTGGGCCACATATACCGTAATGACGAGTATAATATACTTAAATTAATAATAGAAGGAAAAATCGAAGGAAAACGTGGTCCTGGACGCAGACAACATTCATGGTTAAGAAACATACGCGACTGGACCGGTATGAACACATCATCTTCAATTCGTACCACTCAGGACCGCAATAAGTATGCCGAAATTGTCGCCAACCTTCATTAAATGGAGATGGCACCTGCAGAAGAAGATTGAATCTTGCCCGAATGACTTATAACTTAATTTATATCTGTGTCCCTATCGCGGGATTGTTTAATTTAGTCCTCCTGTGAGTCGATCATTGATTTCTACTTAACATTTTATTTCTTATTTTTTTCATTGAGAGTAATGAAAAGATTAATCTTAGTTACATTAATGACTGTGTCCAGATCTGGGAAAATACGCAACACAAGCTTCGCTTAGGCCTTCCCCGAGAGCTGAACACCACCCACCATCTATTCACTTTAATTTTCCTTTTCTTTTTCCTTTTTCTTATCTCTTACTTTTACTGTAATTACCATTCAAGAAAAGCGACATCACCATATGAAATAATATGTATCCGAAAATATAATAATAAGTATCTGAATGTATATTTATCTGAATTGAATAAAGATTGATTGATTGATTGAAAGTTAGGCAAGCCATCGGTTTTCAAAATTTGGGTCAAATTTTACAAAAACAGTTGATTTTATTTTGTCTAACGTTATTTTTTTTAGCTTAAAATTTTCAGAGATATTTCAAATTATGATTTGGTTGAATCGAACAACTGATTTAATTAGAAATGCATGTTTGCACTTCTTCAACACTGACTACTAATCCTCGTCAGGAAAAACCCAGTCGGTAGTAGCTCTTTCACTGGTCAATTCCGTATTTTCGAAAAAATGTACCCCAAGAAAATCTACATTCATTTGCATGATATTCAGTCATATCTTCAGTACATTGCATTCATTGATAATATCAATATGACGTTCTCGATCCATCAACGAATCGCTTAAATCCCATTATGGTGCGAAATGCGTTATGTAGATACCATTAGGCACCTCCGCGTAAGAATCCATACCCGTCTACGCCTAATTTTTCATAAACATTCGACAATGAGCGTAATTAACACGTGAAATATTACGAAAACAAGTAGAATTATTAATCTTGCGCCAGGAGCTCGGGAGCGAGATTGGACTGTCACGGCTGCCTGCGATACAAATAGAGTTTGGTTGGGCCATCGCTCGCTGTAAATCATCAGGAAAACGCATTAATGCTACGCTTTACTTTTCCGCGCGGCTCAGCATTATTTATCAACAAAGTGAAACGTTCTTTACAAAAAGTTACAGTGATGTATGCTTGATTTCTCCGGACGGGAAGAAAGATGTTACGCCGAACGATGATGTGTTGAAAATAGTTTTTGACGGCATTTACACCTACGGCATTAATTATTTTCGATGCTAGGCGGTTCGTTTTATTTACGCCTCATTACCTGTATAAAAATTAATCAATAAGCATTAAGGTACATGAAAGGTTGAGCGTGATTTTAACAGAGAATATTGTTATTACTTCTATTAGAATATACGTCTGTCGGAGTCCTTCGGGACTACCAAAAAAGGCCAAGTAATTCAATTAAAATTAATAGTCAGCTAGAAACACATATAGAGGAAAAATAATATTAGTAAAATATAAAAACTTACTTATAAAAAGTGGAAAGAGAAATAAATTATTGTTTAGAAGTTGTGGTGCTTTACGAAATCAACTTCCATACTAATAAACATTGAATAGAAGGTCGTCAAAAAATAGTACAATAGAGAACACACGTGTATACAGTGCTTCTCAAAAGTCCCCTCCCCCCCTCTTATTTTTGGAACGATTATACATAAACAAGTGAAATTTGGAAACTGAATATTAAAGGTTGTAAACTTCCCTACTAGTGATGATAGATGACAAAATCGTCAAAGATGACGTCACAGGGCCATTGTGACCAATAATTTCAAATGGAACCCTACGGCAAGCGACACCTCTTTTAAAAGGTATCGAAAAAAACCTATTCAATGATACCAATTTTGTTTGTGTTTATGGCAATTTTAATGGCTCATTAGTAAACATTAAAATTTAAATTCCATTCAGTATGATATTAATTACAGATTTAAGAATCAGTATCTACTTAAAGAAATTGCTCGAAGTGACCTCCATTTACTTCCTGACAGAGAAATATCCTATTTTTAAACTCTTCTCGTACTTATGCAAATGTGTCTGCGGAAACATTCTGCAACAATACGTTGTTTTGAAACGTCAATATTGTCAGATTCAGTGGCGTCAACCTTCGATTCAAGGTATCCCCACAGAAAAAAATCCAAAGGTCCGGTGATCGAGCTGGCCATTCCGTTGAACCTCGTCATCCAATCCATCTACCACGATACTCCTCATCCAAATACCGTCTCACTGCACCGCAATAGTGTGGAGGAGCACCATCCTGTTGGAATGTTATTTCCAAATTGCCGAATTCATCTGGATTATCTTCCAAAATTTCAAGGATTAACGGTTCTATTGCGTTTTGCAACAGCTCCAGATAAACCTCACCAGTTAAATTAGTATTTAAAAGAAGAGGCCCAACGATGTGGTTTCCCAGGATACCTGCCCAAACATTCACCTTCTGGGAAAATTGGGTATGTGTTTCACGAAACAGGTGAGGATTTGCGACACACCAATACCTCACATTCTGTGTATTTACATTTCCATTTAGATAGAAAGTACTTTCGTCACTAAAACAAATTGTTTTGACATAGTCTGGCTGTTGGTTAATTTTAATTTCCATATTTTCACAAAATTCTAGTCTTCGGCCTGGGTCGTTGTCTGAGAGTTGATGAACCATTTTTAATTTGTATGGATGAAATTTGTTTTTTTTCAACACCCTGTGTACTGTATTTCGACTGACTTCACAGGTAGATGCAACGTGAGTTGTTGAAGAAGTAGGATTAACTATTACTTCTGCCAGTATATCCATTTTTTTCTCATCAGAAATTTGTGGTCTGCCAGATCGTTTCGCATCATTAATTCTACCCGTTGTTTCAAACTTACGGAGAAGCTCATTTAAATAAGTCCTCGAAACGGGGCGATCGGTAAACCTCTCATTAAAAATGCGTTCTGCTGCATGAATATTTTGTCCAGTTTCACCAATAATTAGGATCGCTGCTACTTTATCACCTAAAGCACGTACCATTTCGCTTCTTGAAGCACTTAAACGTTCGGCTCACAACAGTTTAACAAATTATTAAAATGTACAAAAATATTAAAAGTACCAAAAGCTGCCAAAACAGTTAAACGTTCGATCAACAATACACAAATTATTAAATTTACAAAAACTTGGACAATTAAAAAAACGTCGAATTAGGGAGAATAACAAAAACTTCAGCTTATTTGACAACTATCCAGAGGCGGATCTTGAATTTGGAATTTTAGTATTAACTGATTTAATTCATCACAGCTTTGCGTTTTTAAAAGCGAGTTGCCAAAACTGCCATAATCACAAACAAAATTAGTATCATTGAATAGGTTTTTTCGATACCTTTTGAAAGAGGTGTCGTTTGCCGTAGGGTTCCATTTAAAATTATTGGTCACAATGGCCTTGTGACGTCATCTTTGACGATTTCGTCATATATCATCACTAGTAGGGAAGTTTACAACCTTTAATATTCAGTTTCCAAATGTCACTTGTTTATGTATAATCGTTCCAAAAATAAGAGGGGGGAGGGGACTTTTGAGAAGCACTGTATATAGTAACCATAATACTGTTAACTACATGAATAAACATCATTATTATTATTGCGGGTGGAGTATTGGTGGATTTCGGATTGAATCGTATATTTGTTTTCACTTCTATGAATGTCCAGTAAAGATGAATATATAAATACAGTAGAGAGTGGTTTGATTTTAAAACTAACAAAGAGAGGGCAACAATGTTCGCGATAATGTACTCCCGCCATTACTCTAATTACCCTTTTTTGTAACATAAAAGCCTAATAAGAGTGGCACGATTCACCCCATAGTAAAATACCATATGACAATGGAATAAACCAAAGTAACATGATTTAAGAACATGTAACTTGACAATATTTTTCAAACATCGTATCAATAAGGTGGTACTAGATAGTTTTCTCGCTAGTTACAACTCGATATGAGGTGCCCAGTTGAGTCTATCGTCTAATTGCACGCCAAGTAATTTAACGCTGGTACCTCGAGTGACATTTGAATTAGAAGACACACGAATAGACGGATTTTTTCTATATTAGTTTTGAGTTTATTGCATGTGAACCATGTTTGGGCTGAATTCTTAATATAATTGGATAACGTACATAACTTTTCTGAATTAACTTTGACAGATGAATGTTGTAGCATCGGCGAAGAAAACACTCTTTGTCGGTAAACTATAATGATAAAGATCGTTTAAATAGGTATATTAAAAAGAGGATGGGGCCCAGAACTGACCCTTGAGAAACACCATGAGTAATCAGATCATATCTTACTGACAAGAACCAGAGAATATCATTGGGTAGAAATACTTCTGAGAAGGGAAGGATTGTCCTGTCAGAATGAAATGTCAACGCATTAAATTCCTATATAGGAAAAGAGGAAATGCAAAATTGATGGAATAAAGGATTTTGAACTCACTACATACAGTGATTTGATATTTGAATTCAAATATAATTTTTTAGCATGTTGAAAAGCCTCAGTTTTTCAAGTAAGGCAATGAATAATTTAATTGGGTCATTTTCTGTATACCAATAAAGGTCCTCACGCGGTCGGCTCGGGTTTGATCCCATACCAAATAACCTTTTTTTAATCGGTTTCAGATACAAACATATTTGATCTGATAGTGAAAAATTTATATATATTTCAGGTTTTTGGGTGAGTTCAAGAGCAGTGAATGAATGAACATGGTCATTGTGAATGAATGAACCTGTAAAACGAAGCATTTAGAAACGGTAATTATTCAGACGCGATGGTTTCGATTTTGGATCAAAAAGAATTGTTGTAATTTCTCCGTTGAAAATTATAATATAACATGCATTCTGTTAATTTTATCCAGTTTTAAATGTGATTCGGGAAATATTCTCATCAAATATCTTTCGTGCTGGAGGATTTTAACGCATTTTTTTACATTTTTCTCTCTAGAAAATATAACTCGTGCAATTTGCGGCCTTATTATCAGGAATTGAAATAGTATTATCAGGAATAAAATACCTGTTTCTGTAGCGGATGAACTTAGAGAAAGGATATATAGGTATAGTATTGCTTGGTATTACGTGACGATTTCTACCAGTCAACACCTACCGCAAGCCGCATAAAGAAACTTCGTTCGTGACGGGGATCCCCCGACCGCACACGTTTTTTTAGGTGCTCAAAACCGCCTTCGTTGAAGGACATCCAATTTTGAGAACACTCATAAAGAAACCTGCTTGTATCTCGTACTTTTCAGAATTTTCTAATACTTTACACTGGGGTACCTTTCGGTTTTGATGTTATTTTTGATAGCTGTTAAAAAATATGGGAGGTGGAATTTTATGGGGAGACCCAATGAAAAATATATTTTCATATTATATTATCATTATCTCTATCCGTTGAGTTCAAGTCTAGACTCTGAAACTTTTTTAATGAAGATAATTATTGCCAATAAACATTTATTTACTTTCAGTTTAATAGTTTCAAATTTACAAAAAGTAGCTATATTCCATTCCCTACTTTCGAAAAATAACATGGTATCACCTGCGAGAAGATTAATTGTAAAAAAAATTCCACATTCCACAATTCCTAGTAGATATAGAAATTATCAAAATATTCTGCACTTTTTATGGTTCTTTATATAAAGTTTTTCCTCTTCAATATTTTCCCATTTGGGCATCACTAGTAGTGATTTTCAAATTCCGTAGAAGGGAATCATGAACGACCTCGGCTATCGATAGAGGTCCCTTTCCCCGCATTCCTGCTATTCCTGCCGGCCACCGGTGACTATCACAAATCAGGTAGATAAGGCGTTGGGAGGATGTGTCCTACAAGCGAACATTTGATAATTTCCTGCGATTATTGCCGTAATTGGGGAAGGCCTGGCCGGAAATTGAGGGAGCGCATGCAGTTCGGCGACTTCCACCAGGAAATGATGAGCAGTCAATTAAACGTCATCATCGCCGAAACTGGACTCAGATATCGACACAGTGATTTATCGTTTTATCATTGATGGTCGCCATAGTGGTTTGAGACCCTCCGTCGATTTCGACAGATATAGGTTATGTTGCAGGAAAATTGGAGATTTGTATCATTTTATGAACTTCCCTCATGTTTACGTCTGACTGTCGGAAATATAATTGATAATCATAGGAAGACTTATAGCAAAGATAATTTCAATATTAATCTCAAAATCTTGCGAGCGATATGTCATATTAATACCTCTGAGAAAATTCATAATAGTATATTACGTACCTATCAAGTGTTGTAAAAAGCATATTACGCACGAATGGAAAAATTACGTAATTCCATTTTCCATGAGGTGGTAGACATAATATCTTCTCCTTTCTCCGTACTGATAAATGCTTGTTCTTTGCAGGGAATTTTCCCAGACACCCCACTCCAAAAAAGCTGACCCACTACGTCCCGAAAACTAACAAATTACTTTGATTCAAACGCTCTATGGAGCTGGAAAAAATAGCTCTACAACCAAAGTCATTCTGCGTGTCTTGTCAGACATAGTCGAAGGCCTTATGTGACCTTACCAAAGCCGTTGACTGTATCTCTCAAAACATCGTTCTTGAAAAACTAAGGTATTACGGAATACGAAGCTTGCCCCTCAAATTATTTGATAAAAATGTACATGGTAGATCACAGTACGTGATGACAAATGGTGAAATATCATCCCTGGGGAAAGTTTCACATGGTGTGCCCCAAGGCTCAGTCATTGGCACTGTGTTGTTCTTATTTTACACCAACGACCTCGGTCACTATATGCTTCCAACAAAAAATGTGCTCTTTGCAGATGATACCACCCTGATCAATCCTCATGAGGACATAAAAACTATACTGAAACTATCTGAAGTAACGCTGAAAAAAGCAAGTGAATGATTAATAATACCAACAACTCTTGATATCCTCAACTTGGTATTGTTATAGATGATGGACTGAACTGGTCACAGCATGTCGACCAGCTAGGGCGTAAACTTTATATATATATATATATATATATATATATATATATATTCTTAATACGTAGACTAAAAAATCTAGTCAGTTTTGATATACTAAGGGCATGCTACATGTTCCATAGTAATATAATGACTGGGATAATGTATGGTGAGATATTATTTGTTTTGCAGAAAAAAGTAATAAGGCTCATGAGTGGAACGAGCTTCAAGGATCACTGTCGTCCATTTTTCGTTAAATTGAAAATAAGGCCCATTCCAACAATCTTCATTTATTCTACTTTATTAGAAATTCATCACAACAATGAAAGTTGTGAAACTGTTTCTGCAAATCATCGGTATCCAACTAGGGCAAAAAAATTGGTGAAAACGCCCAAACATAGACTGATGCCTGATAAAAACACATTAAATATCGATATCTACAATAAACTACCAGAAAAAGTTAGACATCTGAATGCTCACGAGTAGAAAAGCAAAATAAAGCATTCTCTGTTAAACATCTGCTTGTACAGGAATATCTTAATTTAAACTATACTGAGATCACATCTGATTGTGATTTCAAATGAGGCTCTATTTCTCTTTATACCCACATGCAATGTATATATATTTCATAATTTTTTTCTAGTATTTTACTATATACAACCTGTCTTAAAAATTCTTCATATTTGGTGCTAATTCTTACTTGATTCTTGTAAAACATTCTTTCCTTCGTTTGTTTTCTGTATTTTATTTATATTTTACTCATATTTTAAATATTTTGTCACTATGTAATGAATTGCTGCATATGTACGACTGCATGTAATGTGGTCAATAAACTACCTACCTACATCCCCCGCTCCTTATGATTAGGTCCTCTCCCAAAGTGGACTTCGTGGCGTTCATTACAGCTGTCTCAAAGTCCATGTACCTATATAAAATGCGTATCAGGAAATCAATTTCTCTGTTCGCATTCTTCTATCAAGTACCTCAGCATGGCTTCATAACTTTCCTCGGTTTTTCTTTGGAGAATGGCGTAAACTGCAAATACCAGGATGTGGTTTGAAACAAAATGTATTATTATACAGTGCTCGTCTAAAGTTCGTCCCCCCCTATTTTTGAACCACCTGGTATATCGCAACGAAATTTGGAGGGCTTAAAATGGAGAACTTTTTCATGAAAAAATCACAGCTAAAAGTTTTAAAATGGCGGCTGAGCGCCATCTTCAATATATTTTTTAAATAGAACACTTCGTATATTATTCCATTTTCGAAATCTGCTCATAATTCTCAACAGCTTTCTCTCATACACTTTACTCCTAAATTCAATTGTTTTCGAAATATTAATGTTTGAAAAGTGACTTTCCGGTTTAAAATAAAGTATGGATTTTGGTCACTTCCGGTAAAACACTTTGCTAACTAAACGTTGTTATTAGTTTGTAGTTGAATCTCTTGATGAATTCGACTAATAAGAGGCGTAAAGAGAGTTTATTAAGGATAAACAGTACCACTTACCGGAAAATCTTGAAGCCTACGAATGTGTTCTGTAAATTCACAATCAAAACATGACAATAAAGTGCCCTATTATAAATAGCTTCTCTCACGTTGATGAAAGTCTGTTCATCTATTTCTTCACATGTATCTATTATTCTGCGTTCCAACTCTTCTATTGTTTGGCATTCAGTGGCGTAGATTTTTGACTTCAGATACCCCCGAAGGAAAAAATCTAGAGATGTAAGATCCGGAGATCTTGGTGCCCATTCTGTACTTCCCCTGCGACCTATCCATCGCCCAGGAAAGTTTGTATCGAGGAACTCTATAGCCATGCGATCGAAATGGGGAGGTGCCCCATCCTGCTGAATTATGATTTCACGATTTTGAAACTCCTCCTGATTGTTTAATACAATTTGTCTTATTCGAGGTTCAATTTCAGTTTCTAAAAGATTTCTGTAAAGAACTCCTGTAAGATTGCCTCTGATGAAAATCGGTCCAACAACGCGATTGCCCGAAATCACCGCTTAAACATTCACCTTGTTAGGAAACTGGGTATGTCCCTCTCTAAAAATATGCGGATTAGTATCGCTCCAGTATCGTACATTCTGTTTGTTGACTTTTCCATTAAGAAATAACGTGCATTCGTCTGCGGAACATACACGTTTCAGGAAGCCCAGTTCTTCTTCAATTGTTTTTGTTAACCACTCACAAAATTCAACCCTCCGGTCTGGATCATCCTCCGTGAGAGCATCCAGGATTTTCATTTTATAGGGATGAAACTTTTCTTTTTTTAGAACTATAATAATAATAATAAAATATTTATTCAGTTCATTTGCATAAAAATTATCAATGTAAACATAAACATAAACAGTTTTGAATGAATAAGAGATTTTGAATAAAATAAAATATCAAATATTTCAAATTGATCAAATTTCTATGTCCAGGTTCACTTTAGCCTAAGCTAGACTGTGTTCCAAGACACAAAGCGGTATTTGACACTTTCTGAACTGAGTCGGATTGATTATCATTTCAGCAACAATTTCTACCGACGGTCTTCCTGATCTTGGAGCATCTTTCAGCGTACCAGTTGTTTGGAGCTTATTTTAAAATTTGGGCAAATATGACCTCGAAATAGGATTCTCGAGAAATCTATCATTAAACATACGGACTGCTAGATTATTATTTCTTCCAGCTTCTCCAAATATCAAAACTGCTTCAAATTTATCGTCTAAACTACGAGCCATGATCACACTTTTCATAAAAGGATTTAGGCGCTCAACGGACTATTTGACAGTTAGCAGTTCAGTTTGACAGTAAACAAGATGTTACCGCGACAACGATGTTTTCCAATGCAAACTTGATTGAAAGCAGCATTAGTGTTTTTGGTTGGGTTTGAAATGACCAAAATGTCACTTTTCATACGTTAATATTTCGAAAACAATTGAATTTAGGAGTGAAGTGTATTGGAGAAAACTGTTGAGAATTATGAGCAGATTTCGAAAATGGAATAATATACGGGTTGGTCTATTTAAAAAAACTATTGAAGATCGCGCTTAGCCGCCATTTTAAAACTTTTAGCTGTTTTTTCATCATGAAAAAGTAGGTTTTTATCTCCTATTTGAGCCCCTCAAAATTTCGTTGCGATATACCAAGTGGTTCGAAAATCAGTAGGGGGGGAACGCACTTTAGACGAGCACTGTATATTTAATTTTCATAACTGGAGTTGTTCGAAAAGGATTTCTCAAAATTTCAATATAAAGTACTACCTTGTCTTATGTATTTCACAGAAATGAACTGATAAATGTGAGACACCTTTACATATTTATCATTGATATACAGTGTGTCTCACTTCTCATGGGAACACCCCCGTATCTTCCGTAATTAGTGGGTTAGAATTCTGAAATTTTCACGATCGTTAGATATACCGAGGATGAGTCTAAATCTCTCCTGGGGTTAACTTGAGTGACAGGGGCGATGGATAAGTATACCGATTTCTGCGAAAAATCATAGTAGGGGGCAAGATAGACTCAAAATTATTACGGATTCGTGATCAGGATATCAACTTTAGATATACCATATTCGAGTCTAAATCTCTTCTGGGGTTAACCTGAGTGACATACATTGCGCGCCAAAGGCGTTGGATATTCAGACTCATCGTCGATCGAGAAAATTTCAGAATTCTACTCCAATAATTATGGAGGATACGGGGGTGTTTCCATAAAAAGTGAGACCAATTCGGATTTTTCAGAACTGTAAAATTTTCTGCGAAAATATAGTTCAATTCGTGAGAATGTTGAGCCTATATCTTGTCCCCTAATATTATTTTTTGCAAAAATCGGTAAATCCGTCACCCCTGGCGCTCAGTGTATGTCACTCAGGTTAACCCCAGAAGAGAAGTGAGACACACTGTATTATACGCTGATTCTTTTTCGGCGGCATTTATTACGGCGGCATTTTTTCCGGATGGCTTTATTTCCGCGGCCATTTTTCCTGCGGCTTTTTTTCCAGCGACTTTATTTCCGTCTACCACCCTTATCAGCAAGGAGTGCTTGGCCCATAAAAAAGCTTCGCGGCAATATGCTTATGGGATGTTCGAAAGAGCAATGAACTGCAAGAAAAAAAAATATTGTTGAACTCCACAAATTGTGTTTCATTCAGAAAATATTGAAAAAACTGTAGGGTTAATTCTGAGGCCGATTCAGGATTGAGTATTTCATTGCATTCCTCGACTCTTGTTCACTGACATCGCCAATTTCGTGGACATCTTAGCCATACTTAAAATAGTCCGGTCAATATAGACATTTAAAATAACAAAAATTCCCGGGGAGCCAAATATTGGTGGAGAGCTGGGGTTTACCATTACAAATGGAGTTTTAAAAATCCCCATCGATCCTATGTGTGCTACAAAAGTTATTCGGGGTCAAAGGTCAAAATTTGAGGTTCTTTGGATTTTTCTCGAAAACTGTGAGTTTTATCGAAAAACACCTCATACTAAAGTTATATATCTTGAAATTCTCTACAAAAATGGTCTCCATGATTTTTTTTCATAAGAGTTACCATTCCTGAGATATCGCGATTCTAAGAGTCACATTATACATGATATGCACACATTTCCACGCCACCTGTGAGGTAATGTACTTGGCGCGTTTTTTTACCGTGGTTTCCCCTGTAGGCCTACTCCACTAACTATCATGACAATTTTAGGATAATTTAAGGGAACAATACCCGTCAAGTTCTAGATATTACCTTATTATTGATATTGAATATTGATATTGCTATTGATTGGGTTAACTATTGTTTTGATTTCTTTAGATATTTTAATGAGATTCATACTCTTGAAAGTCTACTTCAACAGTCATGTCTTCTCCGATTTCTTCTTCTTTCTCTTCCTCTTTGCTGGATGTTCATAAATTGTTCAAATGTGGCTGAGTCATTAAAATCACAAGAATCTTCCTCTATTGTACTCAACTGGACATTTGAGCAAGACTGGCCTTGGCAATTGGTACACGCTGGAGAACACAGCAACCCGACTTTTTCACAGCCACATTTGGCACTACAACCTTTTTTGCAATTGCAAAAAATAGTGTTGAGGAGTTTTTCTGGAGCAGGTGGGAGTAAAGTTTGAATCGGTTCCAGAGTATTATCTATCAATTTCCAACCCCAGTCTTCTGGGTTCAGTTGATTGCCTAGCCATGTTTGAACTTGATAGTATACTCGATACAAGTGTTGAATAGCAGATGTTGGAGGAAGACATGATAGTTGTACTTGTTTCTTGTTTCGCGTATTTTTTACAAAAGTTTAGTATCGGTATTTATCAATGCAAGTATTTTTTTTGGAGCTCCATAAACCGCAAGAAGAAAGATAATTCCTTCCGTAATTATTGTTTGAGGTAGGTGGATAGAGGGGATTCAGTTAGGGACTGACTATCTTTTGAATAAATGTTTTCGGAATAGTATAATATATATGAAAGAGACACAATTAGGTATTTATACTTAAGTGCCTGATTATGTATATACGTGGCTTATATGTGCATATCATGTATAATGTGACTCTTAAAATCGCGATATCTCAGGAATGGTAACTCTTAGGAAAAAACTTATGATGACTATTTTTTTAGAAAATTTTAAGATCTACAACTTTGGGTCGGAATTTTTTTTTTATAAAACTCACCGTTTTCGAGAAAAATCCAAAAAACCTCAAATTTCGACCTTTGACCCCGAATAACTTTTGTAGCACACATAGGATCGATGGAGATTTTTAAAACTTTATTTGTAATGGTAAACCTCATCTCTTCGCCAATATTTGGCTCTCCAGGAATTTTTGTTATTTGACCACTATTTTTATGTCTAAATTGACCGGATTAAAAAATGTTGGTTAGTTAGTATCTGTGGTTCGATGTACTTCTATAGTTGATTTGGAGGAAATTGCAAATATATTTTCCATTCCAATGACTGAGTTTTTCCTTTGTTTCTCATTATATGAAAAATATCGCTATGGTTTCCTTTTCCATTCAAAATGTTTCAGGTAGAAACTATTTTTTTCGAAAATTCCTCAGAATCCTACCACCGAAAATATCGAATCATCACCTAAACGATATTAACGACAACCAAAGACAAATGATTGATGTCTGCAAAAATTCCTCGTAGAGAAACACATTCCGATTTCCAAGCATGCACACCTCCCTCATCCCTGAGCCCATTCGGACCGCTGTCCATGGGTAATTTATTACCTGGGTACCTACAATTTGGGCCCAGCTCGCAGATGAGCTGCTCCTCGTTTACGATAGACTTCGTGGAACCAATGGTACCGCTCACCGAGGGGGGCATACCTGTATGATAGCAGGGCTGGCTTCGGCCGGGGCGCGGTGCTACCGTGGTGGTCCACATGATAAAAATACCATGAATCTTGAAAAACGTAATACCATATCATGATTCAAATACCTCTGAGGAACCAGCCCCCAAATCCCATGTTTTTCACTCATGACTTGAACGATCGTGTGAAAATCAAAAAAATATATATCATGTCAGAAAATAAGCCGCAATCTGAAAAAACAATATCCTAATCAAACAAAAACGAAATATATTAATCTACCAGCAATAACAGGACCACAATGACCTGTCTTTTCTGAGTTGAATGGTAAATTCTACATTGATAGGGATATTTATCTCAAAATCAATGAATGCTGAGTCAATGGAGAACCCGCAAGTTATATCGAAAGCCCACAACTCAATCATACATCTATAACATGAACAAAAATGAAAAATTACCTTGCAAATCTGACAGAAGTATACCATACAGTTTTTTTGTTGCACACGAAATTATGAATATCATAAAATATAAACTCAATAACAAACATTCTAAAGGTTCTGACAAATTTCGGGTTATTCAATAGAGGAAATCGCCGATTATATCATAAAGCCACTGATTCAAATAATAAACGTTTTAAAATGGGCCATTTTTCCCTCCAGATTCAAACGTTCACTTTTCCCTCCTATATTCAAGATTATTCATAAATTTGAGGGAAGTGAATGTGTACGAGAACTCCCAAAAAGTGGCCACCCTGCTTTTTCAGAGCAAACAAAAAGTGACATTTTTTTGTCGATGGTTGGAGACCCTCATAAGGCTACTAGAGTTGTTGCAACCGAAAATCGCATCAGTCAAACAACTGTTCGTAAATATTTAAAAAAAGAAAAATGGCATCCTTATTAAGTACAATTGGTTCAGGAACTGAACGAAGACGATCCAGATCGCAGAATGGAGTTCTGTGAAACAATGTTTAATAGATTTGACACTAATCCTAATTTCTTTAATCAAATCCTTTTGTCTGATGAGGCTACTTTTCAGTTAAATGACACGTTCAATAAACAAAACCGCAGGTACAGGTCATAAAAAAAAATCCTCATTGGATGGTGGAGACACAAACGCAGTATCCTGGTGGGCAGGAATTATTAATAATACCATTATTGGACCTTATTTTTGGAATAGAACCATGAAAGGTGAAGAATACCGGGCATTTTTTGAATTAGAGTTGATTCTAGAATTAGCCAGACTCTTTCTTGATGATATAAATCCTCATATCGTGAATAGATCAATTTGGATTGCCTCCTCATTATCTTCGGGGCGTTCGTGAGTTTCTCGAAAGGCCAGGAAGATCTCCGGATTTGACACATCTAGATTATTTTTTGTGGGATTATTTAAAGAGCAAACTGTATGTGAATAGGCCACCGACTATCCAAGGACTGAAAAACAGAATAACAGAGAAGATAGCACTAATTTCTCAGGCAACGATTAGAGAAGTCTTGGATCAATTTTCATTCAGAATGGATTTCTGTTCCCAAATACGAGGAGGTCCTATAGAACATCTCCTTTAATTTCTTTCTTTAGATATTGTTTTCTGTTTATACTGCAATATTAATTACAAAATAAAAATGTTTTCCTTATTTCTTAAAATTATTGGTCAATATTGGCCATTAACAGTTTATATACGGGTTGTCCCATTTAAAAATAAACATATTGTTGGTATATCTCAGAAACTGTACATTTGGCAACGTCAAAAAATATAAAATTTAAAATCGCTGGTCCATCTAATATACATAACCAAAATTTCGTTATTGTATCTTACTCAACAGATATTTTATACAGTGAAACTCGAATTTTGACATTAACCAGCTCTATACTAGAATTATTTTATTGAAACAACACAAAGATAGAAATACTTCAAAGCATACTGACCATGCGTACAACACCAGACATAACACCGATAGAAGGATGATTGTACCTCGCCCGGAAAAAGCTATCTCTTGTCTCTGTTGTCTCACTTACCTTGGTCCCAAATTATATAACGAATTACCCAATGTAATCAAAAGATTAAACTCGCTCAACATGTTCAAGAATAAAATAAACAAATGGTTCCGATCCATTCCTAGAAAAGACATACACCAATTTATAAATAGCCAAAACACCACTTTTGTCCTAAAAACTCCATCTTCATAACTTCCCGCCCCCCCCCCAAAAAAAACTATGCAACTGTCACCATAATATGTGATTACGCGGTGTGGATCAATGTTACAGTGTTTCCCATGCACAAGGCTTTTTTATGGGATTACACTATCATTTATTCATTCATTTCATTCACTTTCCAATTATTATTGTTGTAGTATTGTATGGTTTGAATAGTGATTGCAGTAGATATAGGTAACATAAAATCATTAAAACTATTTTATTTTTATTTAATTTAAGTGATGTAACAGTAAATTATATCGTCAAAGAAGTTAGTTTAGGTACGTAGGGATTAATTTGAACAATTATACGAAACGCAAAACGGGTTACTGTAATAGCTTTCAAAAATCATTTCGGCATCAGAAATCAATTTAAAAATGTTTGCCCACCTTGTAGGTAGGAGAAATCGATATTTTATTTACAACCTCAGAAGGAGGCGCCGTCGAGAAAAAAGATCACAAATTGTTTTTCGGTAGAACCGATACTACGAGGCGTATTGGCGCCATCCTACCAGTATATTTTTTTATTGAATTCTCAAAATTTTGACTTCTTTTCTCAAAATTTCGAGATTTTTTCTCAAAATGTTGACTTTTATTCTCAAAATTTTGGAAAATATCTCAAATTTTTTTGAATAAAAGTCGAAATTTTGAGAAAAAATCTCAAAATGTTGAGAAAAAAAGTCAACATTTTAGGAAGAAAAAAAGAATTGTGAGATTAAAAAAGACTAAATTTTTTAGAAAAAAAGTCAGACTTTTGAGAAAAAATCTCAAAATTTTGAAAATAAAACTTGAAATTTCGAGAAAAAATCTCAAAATTTTGAGAAAAAAAGTCAAAATTTTGAGAAATGATCTCAAAATTTTGAGAAAAGTCAGAATTGTGAGAATAAAAAAGTCAAAATGTTGAGAAAAAAAGTCAGAATTTTGAGAAAAAATCTCCAAATTTTAAGAATAAAAGTCAAAATTTCGAGAGAAAATCTCAAAATGTTGAGAAAAAAAGTCAAAATTTTGAGATTTTAATAAAAGAAATACTGGTAGGATGGCGCCAATACGCCGTCGTACGATACCGAAGTTTTCGAACGAAATTTGGCGAAAAGATATGCGCGACTCGATCATTTTCTGTTGAACGTCGTCGAAGCTATGTGTCCCCGTAAATGTTTGATAAATGTGTGAAAATGGCCATTCAATTGTTGAAGGTAGGAATTTTCGTTTTGCCTTAATCTTGAGCAGCCCCATTTTGGGAGTTGAACTTTGTGAATTCATTGAAGGACTGATAATAATGTAGCTAAACTTTAATTTTAGATTTGCCGGCCAGTTTTTCTCAACCCTATCACAAATTTCATATTGAGAAGAGTTACGTAGGTCACGTATCCAGTAAATATTCGATTGCTAGAAACTTCCTACGGGATAGGATCCCACACACGTCGGAAAATTATTTGGGGAACGAATAAAAACTGTCATCACCCAGAAACGGGCCTCAAAGCAACAGTCGTTGCACGCCATACCAGTCAACAGAAAGGGAGGGGCGGCAAAAGCCCATAAGGTTAGATCTTTCCATTTAATATCACTCAACTCAAATAATTCAAATTCATCTATTTTGTATGAAAAATCATAGTAGTAAATCATTGAACCCATCATATAGTAACATCATGCCTATTAGATCCACGCCCGCTCCCGAACTATGAAGAGAAGCCGCCGCAATTGTAGTAGTAGTAGTAGTTAAATTCCTCAAAGAATTCGACTAATAAGAGGCGTAAAGAGAGTTTATTAAGGATAAACAGTACCGCTTACCGGAAAATCACGAACCCCACGAATGTGTTCTGTAAATTCACAATCAAAACAAATTAGTTGGCTGAAAAATTATAATCTATTTTCGAATAACACTTTTATTCAACCCCAACAATTATTTCATCAAGTGTTCAATGTGGCCCCCTCCTAAATCTTGACAATATGGTGCCCTATTATAAATAGCTTCTCTCACGTTGATGAAAGTCTGTTCATCTATTTCTTCACATGTATCTATTATTCTGCGTTCCAACTCTTCTATTGTTTGGCATTCAAATACCTCCATAGGAAAAAATCTAGAGGTGAAAGATCCGGAGATCTTGGTGGCCATTCTGTACTTCCCCTGCGACCTATTCATCGCCCAGGAAAGTTTGTATCGATGAACTCTCTAGCCATGCGATCGAAATGGGGAGGTGGCCCATCCTGCGGATATATGTTTTCACGATTTTCAAACTCTTCCTGATTGTTTAATACAATTTGTCTTATCCAAGATTCAATTTCAGTTTCTAAAAGATTTCTGTGAAGAACTCCTGTAAGATTGCCTCTGATGAAAATCGGTCCAACAACGCGATTGCCCAAAATCCCCGCCCAAACATTCACCTTTTTAGGAAACTGGGTATGTCCCTCTCTAAAAATATGCGGATTAGTATCGCTCCAGTATCGTACACTACACTAAAACTAAGACGATGATCATTACAACAAGGTATAAACAAAATAACATTGGGAGAAATACAGTCAAAATCAAAATAAACGAAAATGATATAGAAATGGTGAGTAAAATTAAGTATCTAGGGTTTATTGTAGATAACACAATTCCTTTAAATGATCATGCTGACTATGTAATGAGTAAAATATCAAAGAAACTGTATTTTTTCTCCAGAGTGTCATCTTTATTATCAATGTATGCCAAAATAACGTGCTAATATAATTGTATAATAAAACATCATTATGACTTCTGCGGGAGTCTCTTATATCTTCTGAATCAGAACAAATTTAATCAATTAAAAAAATTACAGAATCGTGCAATGCGAATAATATTACGCTGCAATAGAATGTCACCTATACAAGATATGCTCTGTAGTTTAAGGTGGCTTACTGTCTCACAACGACTTTACTATCAAACTATGATATTCATATTTAAAATAATAAACAATTTGCAACCAATATACTTAGAAAACCTATTTATCACAAATAGTGAAGTACACCACCATAATACCAGATCGAACACCAATTTTCACATCCCTGGGAAAAATTCACGAAGCACTATGAACTCATTATTTTTCAAGGGTCTGGATAGTTTTAATAAACTGCCAAATAATATAAAAAATTCTACTTCTATCCGTATGTTCAAGAGGGACTTGATAACATTTATAACGACAAACTGAATTGAAAAACAAACAACAAATTTATACTTAAAATATATTAATAGCTAAGGCTTTGTTTTGAATGAATATGTAAAAGAATATGTAAAATATGTAAAATTGTATCATACAGGGAATATGTGCGATATAGTTTGTTATTTTTTACAGTGGTTACAGTGATTTCTTATTCTGCACACAGCCATTAGGCTTTGCAGATTCCTTTTGTTTATTTGCTACTTTGTATATGTATCTTGTCTATCATTGTGCGAATAAACGTTATTATTATTATTATTACGGGATGTCAAAGATATCTTCATGTTTCCATTCTTTACGCGCGCACTGTATATGGTAGATAATGCAAAATATACATTTTTTATAGATTTCGTGTGCCCGGTTGTCAAAACCGGTCCTGCCTGCGAGCCCGCCGGCCGTGGGCCGTAAACGACAATTCGTCAAGGCACATATCGAACGCTGGCTGACACCGGTTCGACATGTCAACTTGTCAACCATTCACCATAGCCTTCGACTGTTTACTACTTCCAGGGAGCGCGACTCGCTCATTCATTTTTATCATTTTTGGGAAACGCATAGATAAACTCCACGGACTGACATTGGCTCCTGTTGTTTCTTTTTATGTTTTCCTCTGTTGTCTATGAGTAGCATAGTGGACAGAGTACAAGCAACCATCTTGAAAAATATTTTCATTAAAAATCGACAGGGAAGCAAGGGTTAATATTTATTCCAATTAATCTATTTTCATATTATTATTACTTTTATATACGTTTTTATCTACTTAATATTAGAATAATTGATATCTCAATTATCTGCCTATCTCTATAATTATAATCATGTATAATTGTTTTTATACTTATTATTCTAATACACTACATGTAATTGTAATAAAATAGGCCTGGGAGTCCCACAGGGATCAGTTCTGGGACCATTAATATTTCTTTTGTTTATTAATGATATGCCATCTCATATACGTTCTAAATGTCTGATCATGTTTGCTGATGATACAACTATAGCTGAGGAAGCTGATAACCCCTCAGATCTACAGATTAAACTATCAGTAATAGTAGACCAATTCACGGCCTGGTGTGGAACAAATAGATTAGTGGTAAATGGCAAAAAAACAATCCTCATGCAATTCTTTGGTAGGAAAACTCATACTGGTCTGATGAACGTGCGCGTTGAAAATAATATCGTTGAATCCTCAGATACCACAACATTCTTAGGAATACATATAGATCAAAAATTGAACTGGAAGCATCACATCGACCATGTGTGCAAGAGAGCTTCCAGTGGGTACTATGCTATACTCCAGTTGAAAAATGAACTCTTATTCATTCTCATTTGTTCTACAACATAATTCTGAAGGGGGAAACGCCTCAGAAATCAATAGGGTATTCGTGGCTCAAAAAGGGTTATGAGGCTAATATTCAATATGAAGAAATTGGACTCCTACAGATCGTACTTTCAGGAACACCATATTTTAACTGTTCCCTGTATGTATATATACAGCTGCATTTGCTATATTAAACGCAATTTGAAAGATTCAGCGAAGAACTCATACATACACCAATATCCAACCAGATACGCTGATTCAATTAGAATCCGAAAACACGCAACAAGTTTGTATGAAAAAACTCCTTCACTGGCAGGAGCAGAACTATTCAATCACCTACCTTCTGACATAAAAGATGTCAAGTCTTTAAAATTATTCAAAAAAAAACTCAGGTGATTCTCAACGACCCATAGTTTCTATTCCACCACAGAATATCTCAATTTCAGGTGATCGAAAAACTGTAAACTGTACATGTCAATTTACTTTGTGGGGATTTTTATATTGTTATAGTGGTAACCTATGTTTATATGTAATCTTATATTATATTTTATATATTCCTATGTTGTTATGATGTATCGTTATATTATTTGATGTTATAAATATACACACTGCTACTTAGTGACCTATTTTATATTTCTATGTCACAACTCTGTGGCTCCATAGCTTGTGTGGTTCTTTATTGAATCTCCGAACATATACTCCAATATACTAAAATTTCTGTCATTTGTACATTGACGAAATGGACTATATGCCCATTGTGACCTATCCTATATCATGTATTTGATCATAAAGGACCAATAAATATTCTATTCTATTCTATTACTCCGCTGTCATATAAATTTCATCCACAAAACTCCTCTTTCTATTGTTATGCAAATTAAGGTGACCCTAATACAACTGAACTACGGAATTTTTGAAAACTATCATTGCAAGTTTACAATAAAACCTCTAAGTTGTGCACCCTGTTTAATGGGTTCTGTCATTGCAAATTTTTATCACTCTCTCACATTAGGAAACAGAGTATATTAAGAGTAACAGTATTCAGGTTTATTGCAGGGATGAGAAATCATTTCAATTGAAAATAATTTCCGCTTCAACAGATCTTAGATTCTGTAGAACAAAACTTCCTCCAGCCATCATTACCTCGGATTAATCACAAAACGGTAGTCACGTGCTAGCCTGTCAAATTTTGGCCAACCAGCCATACTATTCAGATGACGTCTGACCGCAATAACAATACCATCTCGTGTTTCATACAGGTAAATCCCCGGCCACCCCAAAAATGTTTACACCACAAACGTTACCCCCTCAATTAAACATACTAATTAATCCCCACATAAGGAGCTTTAAAATCGCAACCACCTCATTAGCGGGATAAAGCGAGCTTCACCTACGACCCGTGCCCCAAGGTGGTTTCCAAACGATGGCGCACCATCAACGGCTCCCTCGATTCCTACAGTGGCGTTTTTAAGGGAGCATGTGGAATGGAGATGACAAAATTAACAATTTCATATGAAATATGGATGATTTCTGTAGTATGAAACGAATGGAAATATTACGAATCCTTAATTCTTCATTTTTCAGACTTTCTCATTCAATAACAAATCAAAGTGTGCGTCGTGAGAAACAATCACGTCAGTTTAGTTCCTTCTGGCTCGAAGTTCGAGATGACAAAATAAACAATTTCATATGAAATATGGATAATTTCTGTAGTATGAAACGAATGAAAATATTACGAATCTTTAGTTCTTCATTTTTCAGACTATCTCATTAAATAACGAATCAAAGTGTGCGTCGTGAGAAACAATCAGGTCAGTTTAATTCCTACTGGCTCGGAGATGCCAGACGGTTGAATCAATCAATCAATAAAAAAAATACTATATTGTCGAAAATAAAAATCTTATTGACAAAGCATGCACTAAAAGAATATAAAATATATATATAAATTATAAAAATGTTCGTTACATACTCATACATTGATTTGTTGAAAATATAAACAGGATGTTCATAAAATCAGATGTGGAATCATCTGCGACTGAATGTTACGAATGATTTCTGGTGAGTACTCTCTTCTGGAAAACCTTCTTCTTTGCCTCATTCATCTTTATCAGTTCTTAATTAAGACTGGAATAGAAAATCAAATAACTATCTGAATGAAAATGCAAATTTTCAATTTCAGATTTTTTCTTTTGAGTTAGGGCCTTTTCAGAATATCTATCAGATGTAGTTCAATGTCCAGCGTGGCTTTAGCCGGGGAAGTAGTTGTTTTCTGTTAGACATTCACAAAAAATAACTTCATTTTAATCGTGGATTTTTCAATTCACAGAAAAATCTTTCTATCAATATTCAATCGAGAATGTTTCCGTTTTCAATACTCATACAGTCATTTAAATATCCAACTCAGGAAATGAAAATAACAATTGACATTAAGTCAGTATAGTTCACAAGAAATAATAAATACCCATATAACACACAAGACATTATTTAAA
Organism: Gonioctena quinquepunctata; assembly: GCA_018342105.1. Classification (NCBI taxonomy): domain Eukaryota; kingdom Metazoa; phylum Arthropoda; class Insecta; order Coleoptera; family Chrysomelidae; genus Gonioctena; species Gonioctena quinquepunctata. The sequence goes on along the minus strand of JAFIRS010000001.1, from coordinate 1,307,045 downwards.
ATTATTTCTGTGTTACCAAAAAGATAACACAGGGTAAATACCTATAAAGTAAAAATAAAAATTATGAAAAAATTTAAGACAAGCTTTTATATTTATATTTTTAACTTCAAGATGGCGGTCCCACAACATGTTGGGAATGTGCTCTCTGATAAAACGTGCAAAATGTTTGAATGTTGTAAGTCAAAACCAGTTCAAGTCACAGTTTGTGTGAAGTGTGGCAAAGCATACCACAAGAGCTGCAGTGAAAGAAGAAATCATGAAGAGATAGATGAAAGTAGAATAGTGTGCTGTAAGGAAACACTGTCAACAAATGTACAAGGTTATGTGGTTCTAAGTGACGACAAAGACCAAAAAGGTAACGAAAATACAGAAACCAATAGTCTTATCGAGTCTCTAAGAACTGAAAATGACCTATTAAGGAAATTATTATACGAAAAAGATGAGAAATATTCGATTTTACTCGAAAATAAAACATTATTAGAGCAAAAAATAGCATATCTAACCGATGCAAACAAAAGATGTCGACAGACAAAACACACAAAATGAAAAACGATACAAAGGTACTCAGAAGCAGTAAAACCTGGGCATTCCATGGTAACAAAACAGTAAAACAAAAAAAATGAACAAAAAAGGAAATTCCCTGAACACCCACAAACACAGCAAATAGTGAATGACGTGTCTGAAACAACGATTCTCAATGCAGACGCTGACAAAATGGAAAACGAGGAGGAGAATTCACTAAGGTGGGGAATAAGAGGGAAAAAATAGAAAAGAGAAAAAAAGAAATATTGGCGAATCAGAAGAAGCTAATGATTTTGGTTTTCGAGGAGTGTTACCAAGGCCTGGATGTATCTATATCGGGTTTTACCTGATGTAGAAGTGAGTCATATTCAAAATTACCTGGAAGATAAACTAGGAAAAACAGAAGAGTTTGTCATCAAGGAGCTGAAATCCAGTATTCCCAAAAGAAATGTTTCATGGTAGGAACCAAACTAACGTTCAAAGACACGTTATACCAACCCTCCTTTTGGCCAAGAGGAGTAGGATACAGAAGGTTTGACTTTTCGAAATATAATTCTTATGAGGATCAGCATAATGGAAACCCAGGAAATTTTTCTGAACAAAATCGATAGACCTCCACTACATCAAGTAATTTGAAGAAAAGTCGGAATAGCAGCTTAATCCACCAAAATACACAGTCATTAGGAAATAGTATTGACGGGATAACAGATCTACTGAAGAGCCAAGGAGATTGCATGTGCTTATGTATAACAGAGCACTGGCAAACAAAAGATCGACTAAACAAGCTGGGAATCGAAAATTTTGACCTGGTTTGAGTTTCTGTCGGAAGGAGGCACATAAACATGGAGGCAGTGCAATTTATGTCAGAAGGGGCTGTCATGTCAAGGAAAGAAGGGAAGCAGAAGATAAATCGGAGGAGGGTATGATTGAGTGTTGTGCCTGGAATTGTTCATGAATGACAAAAAAATTTTAGTTATCTCTATATACAGACCACCATGTGGAAATTTTAATATGTTTGTAAAAAGTTGGAGGACATGTTATGTGTATTTTTAACGAAAAGCAAAAGCTAATATTAATGGGCGATTTTAACATTGATTTTCTATCGAATAGCAGAGAGAAAAAGAATTAATTTCACTTCTTAGCTCCTTTAACTTAACCCTTACAATCAATGAACCGACTCGTATCACATATAGGTCAAGAACATGTCTGGACAACATTATAACAACTTAGATGAAAATTTTTGTGCTACAGTATTGCAATCTATGATTTCAGACCACACAGCTCAAAAAAATAGTTATAAATCAAACACCAAAAAAGGAAAATAAATTTCTCAATGAAACGTCATTTCAATGATGAAAACATAAAGGACTTCTGTGACAGGTTGGATAAGGCAAATTGGAATGAATTTTACAAAATGATAATCATGAAGTGAACAAACAGTGGATCTCTTTCACGGATATATTTCTACACCACTTTTAACGCAAGCTTTCCTTTGAGAAGAATTAATCCAATGAATAAAAACAATTTAACAAGAAACAGTCGCCTGAAATCATAGAATGTAAAATCGGCTAGATATCTTTTACACTATTAGTTCAACTGATCCAAGATACAATAATGTTTATAGAGAAATTAAAAAAGAGTACAATAACCTACTGACAACTGCTAGGGCAAGAAACTATCAAACACGAATTCAGAAATCAGATTGTAAAAATAAAACTACATGGCAAATCGTGAAGGAAATACAGGAGAGGTGAATTGCAAAATGAAATAGAGGTTCAGGGGATTCTAAAGAGGTTGCAAATAATTTCAGTGAATTCCTTAGAAACATTACAAACAAACTTTTGGACCAGTTGGGAATGCACCTTTGCTAGTAATATACTTACAAACGATAAATCTATGTTTGTTACGCCAGTGGATGAACGAGAAGTTAGGGAAATAGTTGGATGTTTCAAAAAATAAATTAAGCAGCGGCGATGATGAGGTACCTATCATTGTTATAAAAAAATGTATCTATCATATTAGTACCCCTTTAGTTCATATTATCAATAATTCATTTAAATTTGGAATATTCCCGGAAGCTTTAAAACTAGCCTTAATCAAACCAATCCATAAAAAAGGAGATAAAGCCCTAATAGAAAATTATAGACCAATAAGTATACTTTCTTCCTTTTCTAAAATATTTGAAACAGCTATGTGCAATAGACTCACAAATTTTTTAACAAAATGCAATGTATTTAATGACATCCAGCATGGGTACCAGAAGGGTAGATCTACCCAGACTGCAGTCTTCCAGTTGATAAATAACATTTTGAAAGAACTTGAAAATAACAATTTGATATTGGGTATGTTTTTGGACTTATCAAAGGCATACGATTGCCTCAACCACGACATAATGCTGTATAAACTAGATAAATATGGAGTAAGGGGACCTGCTCTAAAATGGTTTAGGTCATACCTAAGCAACAGAAAACAAAAGTTGTGATTTCTAAAGACGGAGTTACGAGTAACTCGGAAATCAGTCTAGTTCAAAACGGAGTGCCTCAAGGAAGCATAACGGGACCTTTATTATTTATTATTTATCTAAATGATATAACAACTATCATTCAAGCTAACTGTCAATTAACGAACTATGCGGATGATACCAATATACTTGTGCATGCATCAACATGGCCTGACTTGATAGAAACATCCCAACACACTTTAAATAATGCTAACCATTGGTTTAGAACAAATAAGCAAATTTGCAATAATGAAAAACCAGTCTTGTTCTTTTTAAAACCAGCCAGATGGGATATACACCAAATGACATCATCTTGAATGATATCAACTTTAACATATCTTCTGTTACAAAGTTTCTGGGATTGTACATAGACGAAACAATGACCTGGGAGATACACATAGACAGTATCTGCAAAAAACTCAACACGGTTTGTTACAGTATGAGAGTCCTAAAAAAATACACCAATCTTTCTACCCAAAAAACTGTGTACCACGCAAACTTTGAAGGCCTCTTGAGGTATGGAATTATATTCTTTGGGGGTAGTAGAGATTTATGTAGAGTATTCATCCAACAGAAAAGAATTTTGAGATTAATGATCAATCTAAAAATAAATGAGTCCTGCAGAGGCAAATTCAGAAACCTTAAAATCCTTACTACCTTTGGAATATACATACAGGAGTGTCTTATTTTCTTTTTCAAAAACACACATTTGTTTGATGACTGCAAACCACAGATCATGTATAGCACAAGGAACCTCAATTACACTTATCCTATACATAGATTGACTATGAGTGAAAAAGGTGCGTTTTACAACTGCCTCAAAATGTTTAACAAATTACCAGCTGAAATCAAAAATACTAAACAATTGAGAACATTCAAGAAAGAAATATTCAACTTACTAATAGAGATAGAGCCCTATAGTTCTGAAGAATATTTAAATTGGAATGGGTAAACACTGAAATTAATTGCAAAGGCTTCTGACCATTATTTCTGTTAATATTATTTTACATTGTATGTGTATTGTAATGTTCTTTGAAATAAAATTTGTTTATTATTATTATTATTATTATAGAAATGCACTGAAAAGAAAAATCGTTATTTGTGCAACCAGTTGGGAAAAGCACTACTTTTCGTAATGAGCGAATTTCTGCGGAACGAGCGAAGCGAGTTACGAAAAATAGGGTTTTCCAACGTGTTTCACACAATTTTTTTTCTAATTTTGATATGTGATCCTTTTTAATTTAAATTGAAAATATAAAAAATATATATTTAAAACACGCTTTTAACGCACTAAAAATTAAAAAATAATGTTAATATTCAACGACTATGCCGAAAAGCATGGGGTGCTTTTTGGTTACGTATCTTTGAGAAACATAATACTTTTAGAGTAAGATCCCAGAGCCGGCATTCCTACCTCATTTTAGCAAAGCTGAAATTTCAAGTATGAATACTGTGATATGTAGTTGAGAACATATGCGTACTTGCTAGCTTGAAAGCGGGGGCCTTTCACAGGTATCAGGTACAAAAGTACATAAAAACTTTCTTACTTACGTTAAAGTATGGTAATGCGTTTGGCCATTAATATCGTCCAGTTAGCCGAGCGGTCTGAGGCGCGAGATCTAAGCTCTGGATCTCAAAAGTTTGCGAGGGTTCAAATCCCCCACGCCTAACAATTTTTTTAATGTTTCACTTTGAAATTGGGAAATGATTCAGTTCTGGGAGTAATATTCAAATAAAAAAAAAAACAAATCATTTCTCAATTTCGATGGGAAAAATGTAAAAAAAATTGTCAGGCGCGGGGATTCGAACCCTCGCCAGTTTTTGATATCAGAGCACAGATCTTCCGCGTTAGACCGCTTGGCCGACTGGACGATATTAATTGTCAAACGCATTACCATACTTCAACGTAAGTGAGAAAGTTTTTGTGTGCTTTTATACCTGCTACCCGCTACATAATTTTCCGTGAGAAAATGAACATAACGTTATGGTTCAGACTAATCTAGGATTGTGTGAGTCTATAGATGGATGACGGGCTCTTGGGATCTTGGAGAAAAATACAGTTCCTTCCCAAAATCTTCCTGTATCGTCTCTGTGGCCAAAAAAAGTGAAAAGAGAACCTTCAAACAGAGTTGAGAAGAAAGAAAAGAGAGTTAAGAGAAAAAATAGATATTATGCAACATACCGAAGATTATTCATACAGTGTGGAAAAAGAGTGACTATATGTGTAAATCTAGGTGATGTGTCTTTATTAAATGAAAGACACGACTAATTGTCTTACAAACTAGTGATGGGGCAATGCCAACTTATAATACTTATTGATGACATTCTTTCAGCAAACTCTAAACATTCACAACAATAAGTAAACAACGTACTCATGTATACCTTTGGGATAACCACCTTTATTTCACCTTACAACTCATTTATCCATTATTTATGTATATTATAAATACCTTTGGTCAAATAAAAATCATTATCATTATCATTAATCATTATCATAGTTTCAAAAATCGACACCAGAGGGAGTATCCGTTATTTTGAATTTCCAATTGTCCTTTGTTTCCATGGCATACTTGAAAAAGCAAAGAATCTCTTGACAAGGTAAGGTATTTCTAGATTTTAATTTAATATCTCGATAGAGAGTTAGGTATATGGAATGCTTGAGTAACTTGCCCTAAAATTCTTTTTTTTTTTTTTTCGAATAATGTAAAACAAATAGTTGGTGCCACTTGAAAAAAATAGAGTTTTTGACCATAGATGGAGTTAGCCTGGATTTCCAGATAACTGCTCCACAAATTTGCTTTCCTAATGTTCAACTGTTTACAGATACGAATTTTTTCGTAAACTACTACGGAGGTAATTTTTCCAGAAAAAATGAGTTGTCATAACCTTAGAATTAGAAGGCCAATCGAACCATGTGAAAATAAAGCGGGTTTCCATCCAAACTAAGAAAGTTGGTACCGACTTTTGGCACACCCTGTATAGCTGTAGGATTGAAAATAGTTTGGGTAGAACGAGCATGATCGATCATGACAGCATACCAAATTTCTAGTTTCTAATCCAACTGCAAGTTGAAAAACCTCTAATGCACGGCCTACGTAAATTACCCTGTATAATCAAGAATTTCATAATTTGAAAAAATATTTGATCTCTTATTTCAGCATTCATAAAATTCAGAAATAAAAATCCCAGACCATTTAAACGGATTTGAAGTATGGCGCGACTGCCCCGAATTTGTATTATTTAAATATGCACAATATATACTTTAGGCACTTTGATATTTTTATAGCATATAATTATCATTAAAAATGTATGCAGAAAACCAGACAAATGAAACGGTTCTCAATAATTATCAGTCATGTTAAAACTCCTCTGTTATCGCTTACTCATGGCACAACAAAAAACTGCGATCGAAACAACAGATTTTTGGGTCAGTTATAGGCGTGTAGTTGAACGAAGTATTATTCTGATTTCGGACGGGCCAAATAGAAACAAATATTGACGAAGGATTATGTTTTTGATATTCCCATTTCGTGAAAATGTGTATGTGTATGTGACTTGTGATTCGATGTCCTGGTGAACAGGTAGGATGATAGTAGATTTTATTTAATTTGAATATGAATAGATATTATTATGCTTGACAAATTGATAAAATTGCTCTGTTTTCTAGAAAATTTGAGACACATAGGTATGTTTGTCTTCTGAACAAGAATCTTTTATCACTTATGTCCCTTAAAAGATCAATTTTACTCTCTTTTTCACAAAAAAAAATCCAAACATATTTTGTCATTATTATGGTGCTCATCTTCAACTGTTCCTCAAATATACATTCTGAACCGTTAAAAAATCTGCTTTCATTCAGATCTTTGTATTTTTTCATTTGGAAAAAAAAAATTTAGGAGGTTGTATTCCAGCGATTGGGAAACGCTGCTTTTCGCGGCAAATGTGAAGTTAGTTCACTCATGCTACCTTAATTTAGGTAAAAGGCTTTTCTTACATGTTTTTGCCTCCTGAACACGAATCCGGAAGAAAAATGCTGCGTTCTCATACCGTTTCCGAGTTGGAACACTTCTTACTTTTTTATAACCTACTTTTCAAACATCGTTTTCTCGAACAAAAATCACTCAAAATGCCTCCTTCTTTTTACCAGCATAATAAATAAACCCTAAATCACTTATTTTCGGCACAACCTTCGCACAAAATATTGCCGGTTTTATGGAAAGAATCCTCCTTCTTAAACCTCCTTCTTAAATAAACAAACTTCACACATCTGACGATGCAATTTAGTAACTTTAACATTTTTGTATGTTGGTTATAACAAATAAATCACTGCTAACTTTTACAATTCAAATAGGACCCTTCATTCATATTTCCTATTGATTTTGGGAATCATTTTGTCATTTAAAAAATATTTAATTGTAAACAATTATTCATTAACTTTGAAAATGATTAAATTGATTGAATGTACTGCATTTCTAATTAGACTGGGAAAAGTTGGCGGTGATTTATTTGTTATTACCAACATGCAGAAAAGTTAAAGTTACTAAATTTCATCTGTCAGACGTGTGAAGTTTGTTTATTTGTAACTGTTTAAGGAGGATTTTTTTGCCATAAAACCGGCAATATTTTGTGCGAAGTTGTGTCAAAAATAAGTGATTTATGGGTTATAGTTTATGCTGAAAAGAAAGAAGACATTTCGAGTGATTTTTGTGCGAGTAAATGGTGCTTGAAAATTGGGTTATAAAAAAATTAAAAGTGTTCTGACTCGGAAACGGTATGAGACCGCCGCATTTTTCTTCCGGATTCGTGTTCAGGAGGCAAAAACACATAAGAAAAGTATTTTACCTATATTAAGAGAACATGAGTGGACTAACTTAACAATTGCCATTTTCGCGTATATAACCTTTTTCGATAGTTCAAAATATATTAGCAGGGTATATTTACAGATGAGAAGGATATATTTAAAGACCGACAATATGTGATTGGAATCGTTTTTATTACAGAAGAAGTATAAAAATCGCCCTTATCGTTCTTGTGAGGGACTTGATTCTGGAAATATTCAAGAGCTCTTTTGATTGCAGATTCGTGTTCAGCAGCCAAGCAGGCAAAACTACCCCCGATTCCATTGAAATCGGCGATGGAAGCACTTAGCAGCAATTCTGAAAGGTAATACTAGCTGACTTTTCCATGAATTTCTCAAAAAATGTTTTTCCGGATAAAAGTTGGCAATTCATTCACTACCTCAAATGCAACCATCAAATTATTGAAACTGAAAAATTTTACATGATATATGAGTTCTCTTTATCTTTGAAAATGTTAATGATTCAAATTCAGAAAAGGGAATTATGTATGTCCAAATATTTGGATCAATATATTGATTTTTTTATTATTTGACATTTTGTCTAAACAACTCGCCTGATTTGAAGATATAGTCTGGTCATGAGGTTGATTCCCTACACAAAAAAAAATTTATGCTTCCAAAGATATGGGCGATGGCTCATTCGATTTGGAATAAAAAAAGGCCTTAGTTTTTTGCCAATAAATCAAAACTGTGAGCTGTCAACACACTTGATGGAATGAAATTTCGTTGAAATATTTGTTTACTCTATTTTTTAACAAATGAGCCGATAGTTAATTAGGGAGTCTCAGATATAATAATTGTTGAAATAAGGCAGTAAGTGTTTGAAAGTGTTTTTAACCGCTTTCTCAGTTGTTTTACCAACCCACAGATGATGAAGAAAACTTGTAGAGTTGATATCACGGATGCCTTACCCGGCTGTGGGGTAAGGCCGCTCATACCACTGAGCCCCTGGCCCCGTTCTGCTCACATGTGTACTTTATAAGATTATATCGTTGAATTATTTTTGGTTTTTATATCGTTAGTTATGAATTCTAATTCAACAAAAAATAAATAAAATAACTAATAAAAAAACTTTTTGAAGATGTTTTATTCTGGAATTAAAAAATTTTGCCGTCTGCGATCCCACAATTTCTTTGCTATTTCTATATACCGGGTGACACAGGATATCGGGCGACCCCTGTAACTTCTGCATTCGTGAACGGATTTCTCTGAAATTTGGTACAGTTATATAAGCAACCATTTCGGATTTGATCACATTACAATCCAATATGGCGGACTTCCGGTTTTTCTGGAAATGCCAGTAACTTTGTTTTTTCAAATGGAACACCCTGTATATTTTTACAAAGTCAAGTTCAACAGGTCAAAACAAGTCCAAACCTTATGTCAAATGTAATTTTTTCAAAAAAATTGAAATTAAAATTGTTTTTTATTTTACCTCGTGGGTAAATGAGATTTGGTCGAAGCCATTCACAATGAGTCGCAAATAACAGAAAAACTTAATTTTTTCTGAAAAATTATTTTTTGTGTCATTAATTGATGAATCAATTCAGTCACATCACATTTTGATAAAAAATTTTTTTTTTCAAATGAAACCCCTATGGGCCACCTACCTGTTTCTCTAGAACATTCATTAAGGAAAAAAAATACATATCATTTTTGTATTTCGGTGCAGTAACAAATTGTATAAATTCAAAAATCTACAACTAGTTCATGAGTTTCCTTGCAGTTCGAATAATTTTTCAACTTAGTAAGATGTGGAAAACAACATTTCTGAATCTTGTCAACTAATTGTGTTTTGCTGTCATCTTTCATCTCAACTCTCGGAATGCCAGTTTTTTTCCAGCACAAAATGTACTGCAAACTTGTCGATTCACCATAATTGTTGTGCAAATTTTGAATTCATTAATTAAAAATAACACTCGTGTTAGATGAGTAATTCGGAAATTCCACTTTTTAAGGCAAAGCCCATTGAATATTCATTGCTTCCAGTAGAACAACTGAATTATTGACGAATCACCAAAACATAATTGTTGTGAATTTGTTGCATTCCATGGCGCGAAAAAAAATTAGATCGTTTTTATAAGCTGTGCTAGTACTGCCACTACGGTTAATTTGCAAATGAAATTCAAATATAAACAACAATGATTTCATTAAAATTTGTCGAATAATTGTCGAAATCTACTTAACTAATTGAAAATCACCAAAATATATATTTCGAGCAGTTAACCTTAATGAAAGCTTCTAAAAATAATCGTGTGGCATATGAAATTATTACATTGAGACAATTTTTTGCAGGTAGGTCCCGAAGGAGCTGGAAGGACATACATGGGTGAGTTTTTACATTTCATTTCCGATGTTTTACTTATGTCCTTTTTTTAAATGACTAGTTTCTTCCAAATGCTGTTTCTGGAGATCCTTTGTTGCACAAATGCAGACCGTTGAAATTGGATTTTTTTTAGCAATGAGTCCGCATGGACACGTGAATAGGTTGTTATGACTATGTGTGTCTCAAATTGAGAAATGCGCTTAAAGAGTCAAATCGCTCCAATTCTAGATTTGCAAAAATTCATAGGATTGAAAAACCTTTACTTCTGAAGATATCATTAGGCAGAGAATGTATATGAATATTCAAAATTTCGGCCAAATCGACACACTTCATATTTTAATAATTATTTTATTTTATTTTTATTCGTCAATTGAGGTATACAAGAAAATGCATTGGCAGAAAATGGTCTAGGTTAACATTACAAATTTCTTAGATCAACATTATAGATTAACGTGGTCGTTTTTGAGATGTTAACGTAGAGATCAAACTTTTTTCTGCGCATTCGAGATGTTATCGTCAAAGAAATGGAAAAGAGGTCCCGTTTCTCCATATTGAAAACTGTATTATAGGTCTTCTTAACTTTGATTGATATGTAACAACGATTTGATTCTGGTACAGTATGGAGGACATATTGAATACAAACATATTACAATTTCATTTTAGTCAACTAGGTTGCTGAAAACATAAATGATTTTCAATCCCGCGATGGGCATTGATCACCAAGGAAAATCAGATGGGGATTTTTTTGTGTATTCGCACGTATAATTTTTTTCCGGTTCTACAGGGTGAGCCACAAAAAGGGTTTGAATGTCTAGCATGTCCAGTTTTAGTATATTTTCCAAATTGTATTCCAGTGCTAGAAAACCCAGAAAACCTTTTTATTGTTATTGAGCGACCCCCATAACTTTAAATTCATCATAGTCTAGATTATTCTTGAATCTTTTTAACCTTTTGTGAACTCTTTCATTTTCTGTGATAACCATAACCTTTTTTGTGAAAGATAATATAGTTTTACTAAATCGAGTTGCTCCAAATAAAAGCAATATTCATAATTGGTATAACATGCGAGTAGAATACTATACTTTGTATACGACTATTAAAAAAAACACCATTAAAATTCACAGGATCCAATTCGCTGATCGATGTGGCTTACTTGATCGAATTAAAAATCACAGTCGAGTGCATATACTTCGTTTTCTCGTAACTATCAACATCCGCAGAAAAATAAACGTAATCGTGGATGCTGGATAAGGATTAGACGTTTAAAGTACACTCAGACAGAAACTAGGTGACCAATTGTTAAATATTCTTAGATAAGAGTAATACTCTTGAAAATAAATAAACATGATAGTTAAAAAAATAAAATATGTAAAAATGTGCAAAAATAAGTAGTCCCGAAACTTGTGTAGATACTGTTCAAATCGATTTGATTGGGTTCTTGTGAGGCATTGGATACATAAATGTTTGAAATGTAGATGTACGGTTTTTTATTTGTTTTGTTGTTCTCTTGTAGGAGTACTTCTTAGTTTTTTCTAATAAGAATGAGAAATCTGTGTTTTGATCTAGGTTCATTACCTAGTTGTTTTTTTATATTTCTTCTACTTGGTTGGGTGGACCGATGATGAGGTATTCAGAAATTCCATTGACGAGAATTTGTTGATATATTATGGATGATTCCAAAGTAACTGGAAGATTTGACCTATGTCCGTTCGTTTGTTGATGCAGAATTTATATTATTCAAATTCTAACATTTCGTAAAGATCTATTTTTATAGTGGGTTCTTTCTTGAGTGAGAATGCTAGTGTCAAATTAATGTAATTTTTTTGGAATGATGATAAGCTAATGCAATTTTGTTTGTGATGAAATTGGTTGTTTGTATACCTCTTTTATGTTCATCAATGCGTTGTTGGGGATATCGTTTCGTTTGACCTATAAAACGTATATACTGATTCGCAATCCTGACGGGATTTTTTAAATTGGGTTCGTTTGTGGTACTGATTGTGGTTTAGTTTTTAGTTAAGAGTTATTTTTAAGTGATTTCATTTTGGAAAAGGGGGGTTTATTGTGTTGTGCTCTTCGAGAGTATTAGCCAATTTTTAGGAAGATATTTAACATTGTACATTTTTTACTAGTATGATAGAAATAAGACAAGTTGGCAAAATTACATTTCCGTGTCTAACTATTATTTTTCAAATGGCGACCACTTTTGACAAGCACTTTCGAAAAAAGGATTTTTTGACGAATCCAATTTATTTGCGATTGGATTAAAAATAAGAACATAAATAAAATATTACTAAGGAAAATACTGTATGATAATTTATTTACTTTTGTCAAGTGTGCCATGGATAGCCATGATACATAATATTTTACAGTTATTTTTATTAAGAGGAAAACAAAACACTCACTGACAGTGACATAAGCGTTATGAGCAGACAGTAGAAGTTTCTTGATTTCCGTTGAATTTTGGTTTTATTTTTCTTCAAAATAATGTATACTCAAAGTGAAAAAGTGGATATGTTATTAATATTTGGAGAATGCCATAGAAATTTAAGGAATGCTGCTGAGTTGCATGCTCAGAGATATCCCAATCGGCAACATCCAGCCCATCAGTATTTTCTGTATGTTGAGAATGTTTTAGGCAAGAAGGAAATCGAGAGGTGGAACAGAGGTTCATCATAAATGAAGAGACTGAGATTAACGTTCTTGCTATGGTTGAGGTTGATAAAACGGTTTCTTCAAGAGAAATTTGTCAAGAAATGCAGATAAGTCACGAATCAGCAAGAAAAATACTGAAAAAGCATGGATATCGAGCATTCAAATATCAGTTACATCAACATTTGTATGCTGACGATGGCAATAAACGGGTAGTGTTTTGTGATTGGCTGCTTCGAAATCATATTTTTAAGAAAGGTTTGGAGTCAATGTCTGGGCTGGTATCGTTGGAAACATAATAATTGGGCCAATATTTTTTCAAGGTCAGTTAACAGGGGTTAGGTACTTAGGTTTCCTTCAAAATGAAATCAAGGATCATCTCAATAATCTACTTTCAGCAGTTTTACGGCGAATTTACTTCCAATAAGATGGAGCACCCCCTCATAATACCAGAGAAGTTCTTAATTTCCTAATAGAGCATTTTAATAATCAAGTTATTGCAACCAATGGTCCAGTAGGGAGGCCTGCCCGCTCACCGGATCTCACTGTGCTCGATTTCTTCATTTGGGGATATGTTTGAGAAGAGGTTTAGTATGCAACAGCCCCAGCCACTCTTGAAATCTTAGAAGAAATAATTCTACGGGCATTTAGAAGTATAACGCCTCATATGTTACGAAACGAGTTGGGAGAAACAACTGAAAGAGCTGAAATGTGTCTTGACTAAGGAGGAATGCACTTTGAAAATCTACTACAGTGAAAGTAAATAAATTATTATCCATGGCACACTTGACAAAAGTAAATAAATGATTATCCAGGATTTTCCTTAGTAATATTCAATTTATGTTCTTATCTTCAATCCAATCGCAATTAAATTAGTATCGTTAGATTCGTCAAAAAATTCTTTTTTCGGAAAGTGCTTGTCCATAAATGGTAGCCATTTGGAAAATAATAGTTAGACACGAAAATGTAATTTTGCCAACTTGTCTTTTTCCTATCTATCATACTATTCACTAAAAGTTTCTCACACCACCTGAGGTCCTCAGATTAATTCACGTCCGATCATGGCCACCTAGATGCAATATTAAAAGTGACTCTAAAAAAATTAGGTAGGCGTAAAAACTTTTTATGTCACATTCTGATCCAGAATTGTTTCAGAAATCCAAAAATGTTACAATATACAGGGTGTTCCATTTGAAAATTTGAAACCGGAGCCATTTCCGGTGAAACCGGATGTGACCGGAAAGTGAAAAATATGCGAAAACTCTCCTCTTCACATACCATTTACCCTATACCAAATCTCATTTTGATACACCGAATATTCTAGAAGTTATGACTTGTCTAATAGATTCGTATATATATATATATATATATATATATATATATAAGTAGTTTTGAGTTTCTTGAACCAGGAATATACAATGGGGTTTGAGTTTTTTGGGGTTTTGGTTCTTATTGTGAATGACAGGAGATAAACATTTATTTTATGATCATATCAACCGACCAACCAACGTTTGATTTTAATAAGGAAGAAAAAGAACAACAACAAAGTCTCGCGGTTTATTTATACATAATGAAGAGGAGGAAAAAAATAATATAATTATGAAAAATAAATCATCTGCTGTTTTACCTTCCTTTTTCAAAATAATGGTCCAGCTAATTATTGTTAGTCCCTGAAGAAGACCGTGGACACGGTCGAAACGTCGACAAAATAAATATTTATCTCCTAAAAGGAGACTGTCATTCACAAAAAGAACCAAAATCCCAAGACACTAGAAATTAAATACGGAGTTCCCCAGGGTACTGTTTTAGGGTCAATCCTGTTTATATTATATCTGAATGATATGTTATCCATTGATATTTCTGGAAAATTGGTCTCATATGCTGATGATACAGTGCTAATAATTGATGGAACAACCTGGGAAGATGTAATATCTCATACAAGAAACGATATTGACACTATAGTTAATTGGCTTGATGATAGTTTCCTGACAATAAATATTGATAAAACATCTTACATTTCCTTTTGTAGTAACAGTCATGATTTTCCTAATGCACAAAACATCAATATTCATTTAACCAGCAGAAATAAGAACATAACTCTGAAAAAATCCAGTTCAGTTAAATATCTCGGAATACACATTACCAAAATCTAAAATGGAAAATACATATAGACTATCTTTGTAAAAGACTCAGAGCCCTTTTGTAATGTCTTTCGAACACTTAAAAATATTCTAAATATCAATGATCTGCGCAGTACATAATTTTCGTTAGTTCAGTCTCTCTTAATGTATGGAAATCTAGGATGGGGTGGGGTCTATAGTACAACTGTACAACCGCTTATGGTATTACAGGAAACGATTTCTCAAAATTATTTATAATTTAAATTTTTGTTTCCCATCGGCACAAATGTTCCAATATTGTGAACTGATGAGTTTGAGATATCTTTACTTTAAACAATAATTAATATTTATATTTCACAACAGAAATAAGCTCAAAAATCATCAACATGGACATGAAACCCGATTGAAAGCGAGTAGCCTAGATATATCGAAAATGAACAAAGCTATTGGACAAAGATCAATTACATATATTGGACCCAAATTATTCAATCTTGCTCCAGATCATATAAAAACGGAATATGTGTTTAAGTTATTCAAGATTTCAGTGATCAAATGGCTCAAAAATGAAAATATAACATTACTATGAACAAATTTTACTGAATTAATCTCTAAATTTTCACATTATTTTTACATCCCCACCTAGCACATTGGATACTTTTAATTTAACACGAGTTTGTATTTTGTATTTTATATTGTAAGATTTAATATTTTTACATTATCTACACGTTTAGAGATTTTATACTTTCAGATTTTATATTTAATGTGTCTTTTTTTAAGTATACTAAGAATATTATTCACTACCATTGATATTGTTAATACTATTTAGAAATATAAGTATTATAATGTTTGGCCGAGTATCTCAAAATACATTATATCTTGACCATCTTCAAAGGAAAGAATTACGATATTGATGTTTCAAAAACTTAAGTAAATCATCAATACCTATGTTTCCGCTGATATAAATTCAGTAATGAGACTCGGTTTGACAAACCTTTCCTTCTACCTATATTAATCGCCCATTTTTTTCTATTGTATGCTTTTATAAATTCATGTAATTTGGTGATTAATAAAATACTACTACTACTACTCAAACTCCATTTATATGTATATATATATATAAACTTCCGAACTAATGGTATTTTTGGTTTCTGGCGGGACCATATAAAAGTTTTTGAAAGTCTTGTTGTGGTGACGTCACCAATAGTAGCAATTGTATTGAAATCTATCTAAAACACAAGCATTCTCACCCAAGGACCCACTCTAAAAAAAAGGCTGTTGCGCAAAATGATGGAAATCGAAAAAAAAATGTATCAACATATGAAAAGATGAATCATAGTTATGAATGAAAGGGAAACAAAGTTTGATTCTTTTTGTCACGTACAATGGTAGTAAATTATATTATATATTATTATTGTATTATCACCACTACTATCATTATTACTATTATTATTATTAAAAATATTATTTGGATCAAAATTTCTCTCAACGTATTGTATATTATTTTCGGTACGATTTCCTAGCCAGAAATCGCAGCGGCTAATGATATCGTGTTGATTCATATTCTTAGGTAAAATTTGTCTGATAAGTGAGATGAATAATATTCAAATCAGTCTTCACTGAATCGTGTTCAGTAGAGGTTTGCAATGAAGTGAGTGAGGTTAATTGTTCGTGATTTTCAAAATACTTAAAAGGTTAATTGGGAAATTTAATTATAATCATTCATTAGTATAATCATATCTATATGAATGTGATATTCTGGATATTTTGTCAATAGTTTTTTTACAGTATAGATGCTCACTTGATATTTTTTATTCTTGCCCTAGTGAAAACTACCCTTATTATAAATCAGGTTATATCTCAAAGCGTATTCCAGAAAATTACCCATTGAATAATTGTAATTTTTATCCATGATGAATGAAAAAACGGCGCATCATGTCATTTTCATTTCATTTTTTGACAAGGAAGAATTATTTTTATGTCTTAATTTGACCCCCTTCCCCGACGGCAGTAAAAGCTAAGAAGTTATATCTCAAAGAGTAATGTAATAGGAAAATGAAATTTGCATGCGTGTTATATTCCAGAGATAGATACGAACGGATTTTCCAAAGTTGGAAACAGTCTTCCTAAACGGATATCCATTGTCCAAAAAATCATGAAAATAAAGCTCAACCCAACACAATTCATTGTTCAGGTTCTTATGTAGTTAGTAGTTGAAATGAAAACTCGGCATTCATACCTCACCTACTATGTTTAAAACACGCTGCAAGGTAGTTGTAATTTCAAAGATTTTGAAATTGTTTGATTAAAATTGAAAATCAATCGAAAAATTATTAAAATTAGATGTGGAAATCTCGAACATAATTCCTACAGATACAAATGAAAACAATGTGATTGAAAAATCCTTTCGTATCTGAAATCAATTTATGTGTGAGATTTCACTCTGAAAGAGTTTTAGAAAATGTTTCATGATATTTTCAAATTCTTCGTATGCAGTAAAGGAAGAAGAATGTCAAATCCATGTTCCCTCTATAAAAAATTACTTCCTCGGTAAACAGTGTTTGACATCAGCAGCAAATTTCCGAAACTGATTTTTGCTAATTATCCGAATCCTGAAAATTATGCTTTGAATAGCTGAATTTGATTTCATATACGCAATTTCAGTTGAATATTCTGAATTTTATATTGCTTTTGATCAAATGAATCAATAAGTTCAACCTTTTTTTTAACTTGAAATATATTTCAAATGCCCGTCCCATAATCGGATATTTGGATCTCCATATTTACTATGATAATTCAGAGATAAATTCATACAAAAAAACTATCCCATACCAAAATTTTTATTCCAAGTCTCAAATATGTTACTACCATTACTCTGATTATATGGTGAACCGAGTCTGTATACTTCCTCATTTGTTCATTCCATGGCAGTTGTTGTTCTCAAAAGAACATAATTTAATCCTATTCTGATCTTTTCTGGGGTTTCAATACCAGCATGCTGTATTTTGAACCATATGACAATAATTTTGCCTTTATTTAGCATTAATCTGTCCGACCTTTTGCTATTTTGACAATATTTTTTTTTCCAATATGAACTCTGGATAATGTTTTTTCCCAAACGAATTCCTGGAGTTGACTCTTTTCCCGGATGTTTTCTTCATCTTCAGCGCAATTGTTTTTTTTTGCGAACAGTATCTTCCAACATCCACATGAGAAAGAAGGAAATCAAAATAATCTTCAGTTTGCTTATATGTGAATGTTCCTATCATTATTTTTTTTCATTTCATCGACAAGAAAACTAAATGTTACATTCCCTGAAGATTACTTTATAAAAATCAAAACGTCGGCAAAATTACGATTGTAGTTTCACTTATTGAACTTTAGCTCAACGGCTTAATTTCGCATAGGTGATTTATTTTGGTAAAATGAGAACAGGACCAGAAAGAACCCCGCACGAAATTGTATTATGTTATAGTAGGATGGGTCTTCAGAAAAAAGTGTGAGTTCAAATGATTTTGTATGTTTAGTTTCTGAGATATAAGCGGCCAAAGTTCGTAAAAATGTTGTATTGGGGTAGGATTGACAAAGAATAAAACAGTTTTTTTTGTCGAAATAAGACAAAGTAAGGATGAAAATGTATTGATCGGAACTCATAAACATAAACAATTATAATCTTATTGATGCTAATTCATTAGGGTGTATACGGGTCATAGTCAAAAAATCGTTTTCCCGGATTTTTTTTCTAGCACTATTTCAAAACCAACAAGTTATATTTTGTTAAGATATCATAGTTTTAGTCTATTGTAGGCGAATAAACGTGTTTTGTTTCTTGATTACTCTCTCTGTTTGAAATATATATTTTTTTAATTTTCGAGTATACCCCTATACTGAAAACAATTGACAGTTCGTTTTTATTACAGAAAAGGAATTAATTGCTACTGTCCATTGAATAAAAGATAGGGTAACATTCTGATGAACTCAATTGTTCAATATTACCTTTCATTTAGATAAAGGGTGCGTTACATATTTTTAGGTCATTTACAATGTTTTTATTGAATATCTAGAAAAATATTCCGTTAATTTGGACCATATGTTGACCATCATATACGATAGTTTTATCAACTTTGCATGTTGCGTTTCCAAGATATGCATTTTTGATGTTAACGGTATTACGCTATATGGCGTAACCTATCGATTTAACAAAATTTTATGGAACCTTTCGACACATTCAATTCTATCATAAAACTTCTCGAAATCAATTATTTGATACTATAAACAACACAAACCACACTCAACAACAATTTGGAACCCAACAGTATAGACTCAACAAAAATCGAATTATAAATAACGACTTCTAACATAAAAAGTCAATTAATATTATTTATTTTTCTACGGAAAACTGACAAACGAGATTGAAAATCTATAGTCTCATTGGGTAATGTTCCAGCAAAAAATTCTGAGAATTTTCATATATCACAGTTTATGCGTTTGAGAGTTGAAAAATAAAGTTAGTGGAATTAACTGCAAATTGATTTGTATTTACGATTTTTACGGGAAAATGCAAAAAGGCGTCCGTCCTATTGAGTCATGTTTCAGCGTACTACTTGGAAAATTTTATAAATCTGAGCTCTGGCGTTTCAGAATTATTAGAAGTGGAAATCCCTGGAAATTGACCCATCCGCTCTATTCTTACATAACAATGTGGACAATTCGGAATTGAAACACAAACCTTTTCCGTAATGTTTCAGAATACTCTCTGAGAAACCTGTGCTTTAGTTCTCTCGAGTGAGAGTTATGAGAAAGAACTTTTGAAAATACCAAGGGACAGAACACATTTGCTAGTCCTTCTTTGTTATTTAATTTATTTTGGTTCTTCATAGAAGATCTTGAAAATATCTGAAATTAATGCATAAATAAAAAAATTATTATGCAACGAATAATGTTCCACCAGTGTCGTATCTAGGAATTTAGCTTGGGGGAGGGGGTAATGACATAAAAAAGTTATATATAGTTGAACAATTTACAATTGCAGAAGCATAAAAAACAAGGCTTGCAGTCTTTGAGCAGCATAGGCGGAGATAACTAAGTTTATTTAGATATTTGAGTATTTTAAAAATACGTTAAAATAAAAAAAATATGCCATAAGCGAGGAAGTATGTATTAATGGGCATACAACCTCCAGAAATTTAAGAAGAACACCAACTCCTACCTTCTTTCCCTTGGTTCCCACGATGTTCTCTGAACATTACAGGATATCCCTTTTCGTGGGAACCAGAACACAAAAAAAAAATTTAAATCGGATCATCATAATTTCATTTTTCTATGCAAAAAAAAATGCCATATTTTCCAACAAAACACAACAGAACTATAGAATATTTGAAAACCTATTTCGATCACAGACCAGAGACGCTACTGGCTTTTATATATTCAGACCTCTTCAAACACAAATAAAACTCGTGATTTATTAGCTTTCTTGGCCTCTCAACGTATCGACACACCTACAAGCATTATCATTGGCTTGCGGTCCGTTTTGATTGGCTCAGGCGAACCTTCTGTAGAACTAGACAGCTGTCACTCAAACCCACGTTGACTTTCGGCTCTTTTGATCTTCCGTTCGGCGACGGAGAATGATTACGAGTAGTACACATTATTTTTCGTTTATACGCTCGTGTAAGCGAAGTGAGTTTTTGAATTGCTAATTATAAAACAGCTTCTGCAATTGAAAATGGTTCAACTATACCTCTCTTCATAGGTACTAACTTTTTTTCTAGAATTTTCTATAAGAATTACAATTTTTTTTTGTATATGGTTGTTTTTGTTAATTTTTGTACCATTCAAAAAATATAATGTCAAGCAAAGATTTTTTAATTGTTAAATAAATGAACAATTATATTACTCATGAGAAAATGTTCTTATTAGGTAGAGAAGAACTAATTATCAATAAAAAAGATCTTATTATATTATTTAAATAATAAAAAAAATAAAAAAAATATTATTAACAATAAAAACAAAAAATAAGAATTCTTAAATTTTTTCAATTACAATAAACGAATGCAAAAAAACAATTTTTGAAAAATATTACACTTATCCATTTGTTTATAAATATTTTATTTTGAAAAAAAACGTAAAATGCCTTTGTCAAACATAAAACTGATAATAATGTGAAATATCAATGAAAAAACAATAGTTACTCGATTTCCCATATTTTGTTAACTTTGGAAATTTATAATCAACAAGATAATCAACTTTTAAACAATTTTATGGCGTGATATTATTGAGTACACATGTAAAATGTGCTCCAGGAAGCAAAAAAATTATGGATTCATTCTGTGAACAATTTGGTTTTCAATAAAATCAGCGATTCCAAAAAAACTACATAATTAACAATAGCCTCACATTATCAAAGTGCAATGAAAATTCTTTTTCTAACGAAATTACATTCTTTCAAGTATTCAGATGATACTATAATTGTTTTGAGTTTTTAAATTCATATTTAATAGTATAAAAAAAATATTTTATGTACTTTGCTATCTCGAGAGATGCTGTACTCCTGCATTAACGCCCACGCGGTGCCCTATATTCAACCTTGAATTAAAATTATAAATAATTGAGTTCCGAGAGTGGGGTAATTGCCCCCCCCCTTAAATACGCGCTTGTGTTCCAAAAGTATGTAATATTCGCCGGCTCATATAAAGTACATTCCCCATCAAAACTTCCACTGACGCCAACTAGCCAACTGATTTTGGTCTGCCAGCTTCAGAATCATTGGATGGACGCGAAACATGTACACATAAGAATCGATATTGGGGCACATGAAGACAAATTTGATAATCTATAGGTGCTTTCGTATCAGGTGTGTTAAAGAATGTGTTTGTTAGGAACTGTTACCCAAACTGCGATATTCACAAATGTTTTGAGCACTTTGTAGTAAATGCCATCAAATCAAATCACAACTTGAACACGAAAATGCATTAACTCAACGGAACATCACCTGCGGATGCCAACTGTGATTTGGACGAAACCTCGTAATACCAAATCCGTTTTGAGGATGAGTACAACAATATGCGGAAAGCAGTGAACCTGCCGATTTTGTTCCGAAAATATTGCTTCACTTCTACTGAATGAGGCAGTTGCATTCTACGAACTCATCATTGAAAATACTTCAGAGGACTCTTCCAACATGAAATATGCTCCGCAACTCTTTGATGGATTTCCGAAATCCAGATAGAAAGAAAATATTTGTCAAAAGGGTATTCTACAGAAGTATGTTCCTTTGACACAGGGACCATGCAACCGAATGAAATATTAGGTTAGAAATGAAATAAATAATTTTCAGAATATGAGTTCTGTCAACACATTAAAAAACATGGAAAGTCACAATCCATTGAGGATATTTTGAAATAAAAAACCAATACATGGTGAGAACAGAGATCAATACGACGAATTTTCAATGAAGTCAACGCACTTGCTCAAGATATAATAAAAATATTGCTTCCTTGTGCTGAATAAGGAAGTTGCATTCTACGAACTTGACATTAAAAATGCTTCATAGGACTCCCTCTCCTGGAAACACGCTCCACAAACTTATGATAGATTTCTAAAATCCAGATATGAAGAAAATTTCTGAAAAGAGGGTATTCCATATATAAGAGTCTGTTTCCTGGAGATAGAGACCGTGCAAATGAAGGAAATTGGTTGGTGAGAAATGCACGGATTGGATTCCGAAATGCAATATTTTCCAACACATTAGAAAACCACCTACCAATACATATTGGGAACGGAGATTGCAACGACGAATTTTCAATGAAGTCAACGCACTTACTCAAGATTAAGGAAATATGTTATTGTACGCCAAAATAATCTACTAACCTACTAACAGCAATTGATATTTACAAAAAACTGAATTCATATAGTATCTGAAATAAAAGCTTCTTAACAAAGAATTGAACCGACGAAATACGGAACTGAAAAGTAAAAAATAAAATAAACCTTCTCAGTCTCAATAACTAAGCTCCTGAACTAATGTAAGTAACTAATTTTGAGTCGGCGCCAAACAAACAAGCAAATGAATTAGGTAAGGCGTAAAATGATGGCATCGAGTTGCGCGGTGACATTCTGATAATTTTTTTGAAGTGATTTAATGATGTTCGTTGATTGTTTGTTTGGCGCCGACTCAAAATTAGTTACTTACATTAGTTTAGGAGCTTAGTTACTGAGACTAAGAAGGTTTATTTTATTTTTTACATTTCAGTTCCGTATTTCGTCGGTTTAATGTTTTGTTAAAAAGTTTTTATTTTTCAATTTTTTATGGCTAAAATATACTAATTACTACCTACTTGTTTTTTTATTACTTCCAAAATACTTACTTACCCACCTTACTTCAACTATTACCAGTTAAATAATATGATTATCTACTTTTACTATTTGTTGTAATATAAATTATTTTTGTTGTTCTGGTTAGTTCATTTCATTACTTTGTATATCATTCCATCCTCTCATAGAATATAATTGTTTTGACGGATGTGGAACAGAAATAATGTCAGTAGCGATCTGTCATTGTCAACTACGTATGTGTGTGCCAATGTTCATAAGTGAAAAATCAATTATCCCCTATTTTTCTACCCGTTAGGGTATATAATTCCATTCGAAATCTAAATATAAGTTATACCCTATCTATTAAAAGAAGAATCATCCAAATCGAACAAAGTTATGCCTGATAGAATCGGTTAACGGAGCAGAATTCAGAGGGTGAGTGATCAATATCCTTCATTTTGTACCCTTAGGGGTGGATTTGATCTTTTAAATTCAAATGGTACCACCTTCGAAGTACACCCTATCCACTGAAAAAATAATTATCGGAATCGGACGCCTAAGTAAAAAGTTATGCGTGATATACATTAAAAAAAAATGATGGAAAAAAAAATATACGGGTCGACTAGAGAACCTCCTCCTTTTTGGTTTCGTCGGTTGAAAATATAAAAATATGAGAATCACCAAGGTACTGAAAAAAAACTAAAAACAAAGAAAAGAGTGAGAAACAACAAAAAAAAACAAGAAATAATGGGTTAATATAGAAGTATACAGCTATACAAAATGTTCAATTTTAATGTACTGAAAAAATCAAAGACAATATCTAGTACTGAAATCAATGTTTGTCCAGTACTAAAATCAATTAGGTATATGGAAAAAAATACTAATAAAAAACACTTTTAAAAACAAGCTTTTATTTCAGCCGGGTACTAAAACGTATGAAATGAGTTTAAGTCATCGCTGACAATGCTTTAATAATTTGTTGTTGAATTATTTGGTTTCAAAAAGCTTGTCGCGCAATGTGTTCATAAAAGTAGGTACCATTTAATTTCATTAGACAATGATTGGTTGGTAAGTAACAACTTCGTCGAAGTATTAATTTTATGACAATTCGCGCGACAATCTTTTTGAAACCAAATAATTCAACAAAAACTAATTAAATCATTGTCAGCGATGACTTGAACTTATTTTACACGTTTTAGTACACGGCGTAAATGAAAGCTTGTCTTTAAAAATGTTTCTTATTAGTTAATTTATTTTTTGCTTTGCTGTTCATTTCTAACAGAGCATTGTTATTACAAGGTCTCAGCTTTGAGCTGAAAGAAATTATGATCTCCATCCCCAAAAACTTCCACTCACCAATTTTGAATAGAATCTGACCATAATAACAAAACTCGTCCACCATCCTGAAGTCGCCATCTTAAATTTATAGATTTTGACAAAAAAATTAATAATATCCGAACCTGAAAATCCCCACATACCAATTTTGAATATAATATGACCATAATCAGAAAACTCCTCTTTCATTTTGGGGCCGCCATCTTAAATTTATACATTTTGACAAAAAATTCAAAATCTCCGACCGCAAAAACCGCCGCACACCAATTTTTAATCGATTTGATCTGTACTTACAAAAAAAACTCCTCTTTCATTTTGGGGCCGCCATCTTAAATTTATACATTTTGACAAAAAATTCAAAATCTCCGACCGCAAAAACCGCCGCACACCAATTTTGAATCGAATGGACCATAATCACAAAACTCGCCTCCATCTTTGGGGCCGCCATCTGAATTTATGAATTTTGACAAAAAATTATAATCTCCGACCCCGAAAACCCCCACATACCAATTTTGGATCGAATCGGACCATAATTACAAATCTCGTCCGCGATCTTGGAGCCGCCATTTTGTTTTTTCTCCAACAAATCCCATGATGGATTTTCACCGGAATTATGAACACCTGTCAAATTTCGAATTAATCGGACGACTAGAAGTCTGTCAAAATTCACTTGCAAGATTTGACCCTAACGAATGAACGAACTAATAAGTGAAACTAAATAAATAAAAGCTTGTAAAATAATGTATATAAATTAATACTGATGTTTGAAATATGTATATTGCTTCCTTGTGCTGAGGCGGTTGTAATCTACGAACTCACCATTGGAAATGCTTGAGAGGACTCTTCCATCAGGAAACATGCTCCGCAAATTGTGAATGGATTTCCAAAATACAGATAGAAAAAAAGTTTGCCAAGAAGGTATTATATAGGAGTATGTTCCCTGGAGACAGAGCCCGTGCAGATGAATGAAATTGGCGGCATAGAAAAACAATCAAATCCCAATCCATTATGGATATTTTTCAAAGTTGTTCAAATCAGAAACACTGATTCCCTACCAATACATGGTGAGAACGGAGATTGCCACGACGAATTTTACTAAGGATTCAAAAAATATGTTGTTATTCGTCTCTATAACCTACTAAAAATTACCAATATTGTAGAAATTCACAAAAATTGTACTAACGTGATGTCTGAAAAAAATAATAATATCCATGAACTTGTTGAAAAATAAAATTAAGAAAAAAAACAATAAAAGGAAAAACGAAAAATAAATAAAAAAACGAAATAATAGGTGAATACAGCAATATATCTATAGAAAAATATGTATAAATGAAAATATATTGAAAAAAATAAATAAATGAAAAAACATAAAATGTAAAATTGGTATCGCTTTCATTTGCTGAATCAGGTATTCTACGAACTCACCAAATCCTTTAGAGGACTCTTCCTTCAGGGAATATGCTCCGTTATATTGTTTTCGATTTAAAAAATCCAGATTGAAAAAAAAAAGCCAAGAGGGTATTACATAGGAGTCTATTCCCTGGAAACAGAACCCGTGCTGATGAATGAAATTGCAATGAAATCTCAATCCATTACGTATACTCTTCAAAATTGTTTAAGTCAAAAGTACTGACCCCTCTACCAATACATTGTGAGTATGGAGATTGCCTCAACAAATTTTCAATGAATTCGCACTTACTAATGATTTAAAACTATATTATTGTCGTCATATATATTAATAACTATATTATTGTTCGCCAATATAACCTACTACCAATTAACAACAATGTATAAATTTACAAAAATAATACAAAAATAAAGTCTGAAAAAATGAAAAAATAATATTCATTAAAGCCTTGAAAATCAAAAGAAAAAAGCAATAAAAGAAAAAATAATAAAAAAATAAAAAATGGGTGTATACAGCATTATATATCTATAACAAAGTATGTATAAATGGAAATATATTGAAAAAAAACAATAAATGAAAAAAAAAAATCAATAGAGATTTATCATAATGTCCAGTACTAACATAACTGTATGTTCATTCAAAATAATGTATAATGTGTTAATATTGATGTGAAGTTTATGTATATTTATCTGCTGAATGAGGCTTGTGCATTCTACGAACTCACCATTGGAAATGCTTTAGAGGACTCTTCCTTCAGGAAATATGCTCCGTTACATTGTTTTTGATTTTAAAATTTCAGGAAAACAAAATACCGAGAGGGTATTCTATAGGAGTATGTTCCCTGGAGACAGAGCCCGTGAAGATGAATGAAATTGGTAGGTTAGGCATTCATTTAAATCCAAATCCATTACGGATATTCTTCTAAATTGTCAAAAGTAATGACCTCCTACCAATACATGGTGAGAAAGGAGATTGCCACGACGAATTTTACATGAATTCATCGCACTTACTTATGATTTAAAAACTATATAATTGCTCGTCTCTATAACCTACTAACAATTACCTAACAACAATGTAGAAATTTACAAAAATTGTACTTATATAAAGTCTGAAGAAATGAAGAAATAATATCCATTGACGTATTGGAATAAAAACAAAAAGCAATAAAAGAAAAAAAAAAAAAATTAAAAGGCTGTATACAGCAGTATACATCTATCAAAAAAATAAGTATAAATGGAAATATATTGAAAAATATTAATAAATGAATAAACAAAAAAGGAAATCGATAGAGATTCATCATGATGTCCAGTACTAACATTTCTGTATGTTCATTCATAATAATGTATATATGTTAATATAGATGTGAAGTTTATGTATGTTTATCTGCTGAATGAGGCCTGTGCATTCTACGAACTCACCATTGGAAATGCTTTAGAGGACTCTTCCTTCAGGGAATATGCTCCGTTACATTGTTTTGGATTTTGAAAATTCAGATAGAAAACAAAATGCCAAGAGGGTATTCTATAGGAGTATGTTCCCTGGAGACAGAGCCGCAGATGAATGAAATTGGTGGCATAGAAAAACAATCAAATCCCAATCCATTATGGATATTTTTCACAGTTGTTCAAATCAAAAACACTGATTCCCTACCATTTCATGGTGAGAACGGAGATTGCCACGACGAATTTTACAAGTCAACACACTAAGGATTCAAAAAATATGTTATTATTCGTCTCTATAACCTACTAAAAACTACCAATATTGTGGAAATTCACAAAAATTGTACTAATGAAAGGCCTGAAATAAAAATATCCATATACTTATTAAAAAATAAAATTAAAAAAAACAATAAAAGAAGGAAAAACGAGAAAAAAACGAAAAAAAGAAATGATAGGTTAATACAGCAAAATACATCTATAGAAAAATATGTATAAATGGAAATATACTGAAAAAAATAAATAAATGAAAAAACAAAAAATGTAATCAATAAGGATTCATCATAATGCCCAGTACTAACATCACTGTATGTTTATATATAATAATGTATATATGTTAATATTTATAAGTATATATATATATATATATATATATATATATATATATATATATGAAATTGGTATCGCTTTCATTTGCTGAATCAGGTATTCTACGAACTCACCAAATGCTTTAGAGGACTCTTCCTTCAGGGAATATGCTCTGTTGAATTGTTCTGGATTCAAAAAATCCAGATTGGAAAAAAAATACCAAGAGGGTATTACATAGGAGTCTGTTCCCTTGAAACAGAGCCCGTGCAGATGAATGAAATTGGTACATTAGAAATGCAATGAAATCTCAATCCATTACGGATATTCTTCAAAATTGTTTAGGTCAAAAGTACTGACCCCCTACCAATAGATTGTGAGTACGGAGATTGCCTCGTCAAATGTTCAATGAATTCGTAGTTACTAATGATTTAAAAACTATATTATTGTTCGTCACTATAACCTACTAACAATTAACAACAAAGTACAAATTTACAAAAGTTGTACTTACATAAAGTCTGAAAAAATGAAAAAATAATATCATTGAAGTATTGAAAAAAAAGAAAAAAGCAATAAAAGAAAAAAGAAATAATGGATGTATACAGCATTATACATCTATAAAAAAGATGTATAAATGGAAATATATTGAAAAAAATCAATTAATGAAAAAACAAAAAAATAAATCAATAGAGATTTATCATAATGTCCAGTACCACCATTACTGTATGTTTATTCATAATAATGTATATATGTTAATATTGATTTGTGCATTCTACGAACTCACCATTGGAAATGCTTCAGGAGACTCTTTCTCCAGGGAATATGCTCCGTTACATTGTTTTGAATTTTGAAAATTCAGATAGAAAACAAAATGCCAAGAGGGTGTTCTATAGGAGTATGTTCCCTGGAGACAGAGCCCGTGCAGATGAATGAAAATGGTAGGTTAGGAATCCATTATAGATATTCTTCAGAATTGTTCAGGTCAAAAGCACTGACCTCTACCTTAATATGTTGAGAACGGAGATTGCCACAACCAATTTTACATGATGTTGGCGCACTTACTAAGAATTGGAAACATATGTTATTGTTCGTCACTTTAACCTACTAACAATCAACAACAATGTAGAATAAAAAAAAAATTGTGCCCACAAAAAGTTTGAAAAAAAAAGAAAAAAACATAAAAAGGAAAACGAAAAAAAAAAAGAAATAATAAGTGTATACAGCAGTGTACATATATACAAAAGAACGTGAAAATGGAAATATATGGAAAAAAATTATGAATGAAATCAATAAAGATTTATCATATTATCCAGGACTAACATCATTGTATGTTTTTACATAATAATGTTTATATGTTGATATATATATATATATATGAATATTTATATACTTGATATTGCTTCCCTGAGTGAATGAATTCTTCAGTTCTGCTGAATGAGGCATTCTACGAAATGGAAATGCTTTAGAGGACTCTTCCTTCAGGGAATATGCTCCGCTTGGATGCATGCTTCCAGTAACTGTTTGTGGCTGACAGTGTCGAATGCCTTGGATAAGTCAAGAAAAACGCACAATGACGGTTTGCATTTACCCATTGCTCCGTAAATATTCGAGGTTAGATGTAATAAAGCGTCCTGTGTTGATTTTCCTTTCCTGAATCCGAACTGACGTTCAGAGAACAGTTTGCATCTTTCCATGAATTCCTCCAGTCGAGTTTTTACAACTTTTTCAAATATCTTAGCGAATACTGGGATTAGTGAGATTGGTAGGTTCTATCTGGATTGTGAAATTCTGTTGGAAAACCGAATTAGTCGAGCTCAGATGCAATGCTTCCAGTAACTGTTTATGGCTGACAGTGTCGAAAGCCTTGGATAAGTCGAGAAGAACGCATAATGAAGGTTTGCATTTACCCATTGCTCCGTAAATATTCGAGGTTAGATGTAATATAGCGTCCTGTGTTGATTTTCCTTCCCTGAATCCGAACCGACGTTCAGAGAGCAGTTTGCATCTTTCCATGAATTTCTCCAGTCGAGTTTTTACAACTTTTTCAAATATCTTAGCGAATACCGAGATTAGTGAGATTGGGTACGTCTTGTTCACTGCCTTTTTAACCGACGAAACCAAAAAGGAGGAGGTTCTCTAGTCGACGCGTATATTTTTTTTATGTATGAACCCGCATAACTTTTTTACTGTTACTGAGACGTCCGATTACGATTTTTTTTTTCAGTGGATAGGCTGTACTTCGGAGTTGGTCCCATTTGAATTTAAAAGATGAAATCTACCCCTAAGGGTAGCAAAAGGAAAGATATTGATCACTCACCCTCTGCATTCTGGTCCGATAACCGATTCTATCAGGCATAACTTTGTACTGGGTTCTTTGATTTGGATGATTCTTTTTTTAATAGATAGGGTATACCTTATATTTGGATTTCGGAAGCCACCCTTACGGGTAGAAAAATAGGATATAACTGATTTTTCACTAGTGAACATTAGCACACACATACGTAGTTGACAATGACAGATCGCTACTGACATTATTCTTGTTCCACATCCGTCAAAATCAGTACATTTTATGAGAGGATGGAATGATATACAAAGTGAGGAAATAAACTAACCAGAACAACGCTAATAATTTATATTACAACAAATAGTAAAAGTAGATAATCATATTATTTAACTGGTAATAGTTGAAGTAAGGTGGGAAGTAATTTTTCAAAAAACAAGTAGGTAGTAATTGGTAGATTTTAGCCACAAAAAATTGAAAAATAAATCTTTTTAACAAAAATTAAACCGACGAAATACGGAACAAAAAGATAATCATATTATTTCACTGGTAATATTTGAAGTAAGGTGGGTAAGTAAGTATTTTGGACAACTGAAAAGCAAAAAATAAAATAAACCTTCTTAGTCTAAATGATAATTGAGCTCCTAAACTAATGTAAGTGACTGATTTTGAGTCGGCGCCAAACAAACTAGCAATTGAATTAGGTGAAGCGTAAAATGATGGCAGCGAGATGCACGGCTGCGTTTTGATGACTTCTTTCATAGATAATGATCTTCTATAATTGTTTGTTTGGCGCCGACTCAAAATCAGTTACTTACATTAGCTTAGGAGCTCAATTATCATTTAGACTAAGAAGGTTTATTTTATTTTTTGCTTTTCAATTGATTTTTTCGTCGGATTAATTTTTTGTTAAAAAGTTTTTCATTAGATAGGGTATACCTCATCATAGTTGATCATATTTGGATTTCAAATGGAATCAATTATCCACCCTTACGGGTACAAAAATAGGGGATAATTTATTTTTCACTTGTGAACATTGGCACACATATGTAGTTGACAATGACAGATCGCTATTGTCATTATTTTTTTCTCCTACATCCTCCAATCATTATATTATGAGAGGATGGAATGATTACAAAGTAATGGAATAAACACCAAAAAAAAAATAATTTATATTCAACGAATAGTAAAAGTAGATAATCATATTATTTAACTGGCAATAGTTGAAGTAAGGTGGGTAAGTATTTTGGAAGTGATAAAAAAACAAGTAGGTACTAATTAGTAGATTTCTGCCACAAAAAATTGAAAAATAAAAACTTCTTAACAAAAAATTGAACCGACGAAATACGGAACTGAAAAGTAAAAAATAAAATAAAGCTTCTTAGTCTCAATAACTAAGCTCCTAAACTAATGTAAGTAACTTATTTTGAGTCGGCGCCAAACGAACAATCAACGGGGATCATTAAATTACTTCAAGAAAATTATCAGAATGCCACCGCGCAACTCGATGCCATCATTTTACGCCTTACCTAATTCATTTGTTTGTTTGTTTGGCGCCGACTCAAAATTAGTTACTTACGTTAGTTTAGGAGCTTAGTTACTGAGACTTAGAAGGTTTATTTTATTTTTTACTTTTCAGTTCCGTATTTCGTCGGTTCAATTCTTTGTTAAAAATTTTTATTTATAAATAGGTTTGATAATCGCAATCTTAAATGCATTTGGACATTTGCCAGTCTTCAATATTTCATTCAGAAGGTGTGTTAGTGGTTCCTTTATTTCTTGAACTATATTTTTTAATGTTTCAGCTCTTATAGAATCGTTCCCAGGCGACTTATTATTTTTATTGCCAAAAAAACTCGAGTTCTTCTTCTATGCATTAAGTTTCGACAACATTTTTCCTTTGATAATGTTTTTTCGAAAAATCTTTGGCTGGCGACGCCGCTGTTGCCATCCGCCCCCCGATCGCCCCGAGCAATGATCTAAAGTGGATCTTGGAGAGTTGTCAGTGGCTAGAGCTAATTATTCAGAGTACCAAATGGATTATACTTGGTGGGGTCATCGTGGACCATTCCTGTAGCCTGCAAGATCTCCAGATCTAACCCCGTTACATTTTTATATCTAGCTTCACAACATAAACGATTTGAGATTCAGAATAATACAGCCCCGAATGTAGATTAATTAAATGTTATAATTGAAATGGTGGTGAAATTGCAAACCTAAGTAAACATAGTTTTTATCTGTTAAAGATATTTTTTTCTCTGATAGTTTTCTGTTTCTCCGCCATAATTGATTCCAAATCTCTGTTCCTAATGCGATTTAGTTGTTTATATAAAAACTTTTTAACAACAATTTAAACCGACGAAATACGGAACTGAAAAGTAAAAAATAAAATAAACCTTCTTAGTCTCAATAAACTAATGTAAGTAACTAATTTTGAGTCGGCGCCAAACAAACAAGCAAATGAATTAGGTAAGGCGTAAAATGATGGCATCGAGTTGCGCGGTGACATTCTGATAATTTTTTTAAAGTAATTTAATGATCTTCGTTGATTGTTCGTTTGGCGCCGACTCAAAATTAGTTACTTAAATTAGTTTAGGAGCTTAGTTACTGAGACTAAGAAGGTTTATTTTATTTTTTACTTTTCAGTTCCGTATATCGTCGGTTTAATTTTTTGTTAAAAAGTTTTTATTTATAAATAGGTTCAATAATCGCAATCTTAAATTCCATCGGACATTTGCCAGTCTTCAATATTTCATTCAGAAGGTGTGTTAGTGGTTCCTTTATTTCTTGAACTATATTCAGCTCTTATAATATAATATATTTATTCATCATTTCGATTTACAGATAAAGTCAGATGATACAATTATAACATTGAACATAAACATGACAATACAATAAATAGAGTACAGAGAAGTATAGATGAATAAATTGTTATCCCACTGAGGGCAAGCCCTGTGTGTGGGTGAATATTTTGGTAAAACATATAACAAGTATTATAACAAGTAGTATAAAACACTATATAAAATATAAATATTATCAATGTACAAAGAACGAGCTATAAAATGTTATAATTAATTATAATAATGTTAGTAATGATAATAATAATGCAAAAGTAATTAAATGTTAATAGATGTAAATAAATGTAAAATAATAACAATAAAATGTAGATGTTTCAGTTTTGTTATTTCGATTTTTGGTACATATTCATTTTCATGATAATTGAAGTATTTGTATTATATTTCCTTCTTTATATTAAAAAAATTCATTCAATCAATCATTTTATGAATTTCCTTTCTTTCAATTTCCTTTACGAATTTTTTTAACTGTTTTTTGAATAGCACACAGGAAGTTTCAGTTTTCAGAGAGTCAGGTAGGAAGTTGTATAGCTTTGGAGCAATATAATGATAGCTTTTTTGGCCTATTGCCTTTTTCATAAATGGGGTGACATTGATTTGTTGAAAATATAAACAGGATGTTCATAAAATCAGATGTGGAATCATCTGCGACTGAAAGATAAACTTTAGTCACTATCTTCCATCGTCAAGATAACCTCTTGTGGGGTATTCATGTTGAAAAGGGAAACATTCTCAATTGAATATTGATACAAAGATTTTTCAATTCACAGAAAAATCTTTGTATCAATATTCAATTGGGGTGACATATTTATGTTTTTGTCTGGTAGCATACGAGTGTGTCAGTACTTTCAGCTGGGTTTTATTCAGGTGTTGCATGATGAGTACTTGAATGGAATAAAGCTGTCTTATATCTAACATTTCTGTTTCAGCATATAGAGAATCGCTAGGGTATCTATAATCTTTATTCAGTATCATTCTCAGAAACCTTTTTTGTGAGATTTCAAGCATATTCAAGTAGGTTCTCGAAACCCCTCCCCATCCTATAATCCCGTAATTCAAGTGAGACTCTACTAAGCTTTGATAAACAATTTTTTTTTGTTTCAAATCGAGATATGTTTTTACCTGCTTAAATCTATACAGAATACAGCGTAACTTTTTTGTGAGGTATATTATATGTTGATCCCATCTCAGGTGGGGGTCCAAGAAAACACCTAGGTATTTAATTTTTTTGACAGGTTTAATATGAAAATTTTGTTGAATGGTTAAGTCAAAATTTGGAAGAAGCATTTCTGTACTGCTGAATGGCAGGTAGTGAGTTTTGGTGAAATTAATTGAGAGAAGTCTGCTATCAAACCAATCTTTCAATTTATTCAGATCATTTTCGGTTTTTGTCTTCAATTCATACCAATTATTTGCTTTATAAACAATGACTGTGTCATCGGCAAAGCTTAAAATTTTTCCTGAATTTTCTTGTAAGAATAAGTTATTTAAGTATATCGTGAACAACATCGGTCCCAACACTGTTCCCTGAGGCACACCGCAAGTAATCATTTCTTCTGAGCTTGTCTCATTTCGGATTCGTACTTTCTGTTTTCTATTTGTCAGATAATCTTTAAGTAAGTCGTTTGCTGCACCTCGTATTCCTATATCATCTAGCGTGGCTAGAAGGATAGTATGGTCAACTGTGTCGAAAGCCTTACTTAAATCTACAAATACGCCTAAACATGGAATGTTTTTGTCTAAGCATTCGTAAATATCATTGGTTAAAACGTGAATAGCGTCTTGTGTTGATTTATGTTCCCGAAAGCCAAACTGGGATGTTGATAGAAGGTTATATTTGTTCAAGAATGTATTTAATCTACTCTTTAGAATTTTTTCAACTACTTTACTAAGAGATGTTATAAGGGATATTGGTCTATAGTTTGTCACTTTTTGTTTTCCTCCATTTTTGTATATAGGTGTCACCACTGATATTTTGAAAGCATTCGGAAATTGACCCAGTTCGAAACATTTGTTGATTATGTATGCTAGTGGTTTACATATATAGGTTGAGAGCTTTAATTTTCTCTTTCAGACCTCATTCCGGAACTTTTTTGTTTTTTAGTTGGGTATGTGTTCATTATTTTTAATATTCTTTATTTTTTTAAATATATTTGTCATTTCTTTGGAGTCATTTATCAAATCACCATTTTCGTTCTCGATATTAATAATTTCATTCTTTTCAGGAAATTTTATTATTTCATTAACCGTGTTCCAAAGTTTTTTCGACATATTATTTTCGTTTTCCACGCGTTTTTTGTAATATTTGGTTTTTGCTTCTTTAATCAAATATTCAACTTCATTTTTCGATATTAGATAATCATTTTTTAATTTCTCGTTGTTTGGAGTGTTTTGCCACTTGTGGTATAGATAATTTTTTTTATTAACGGTGTTAATTAGAGATTTTGTTATCCATTTTTTTCTTTTTCTTTCCCTAGTTTTTATTTTGATATATTTTTTGGATTTTTTTACAGATTTGAGTATTTTTTCAAGAAATATGTTAGTTGTAGTATCGAGATCATGTTGCTGCTCGATTAATTCGTCCCAATCAATATTCTTATTCGACTCTACCAGCTTATTATTGTCAATTATCTCAAAATATTTTTTATTATCATAATGTCCTCTTTCTTTTTTTTTATTCAGTACTATCTGTAATATAGTTGTATAATGATCCGTTATAGTAGTAGCCACTGTAATAGGTAAAAGTAAATCATAATTATTATTTTTAGCATTAATAAAGATGTGATCTATACACGTTTTTGAGTCTTTTTGAACTCTGGTTGGTATATTGATTGCTGAGCGGTAACCAATTTCACATAATAAATCTAGATAATTTCTTGAATCATCACTTTCGACTAAAAGATCAATGTTAATATCTCCTAAAAACAATATATAATGAGAGTCCTCTCTGTCTCGACTAAGTATATTGTTTATTTCATTCAAAAAGGTATCTACATTACTTACGGGGGATCTGTAAAATGCGTGTATACAAAAGACCGTATTTTCAGATTTCGCTTTAAGTTTAATGAGAAAGCTACCATTAAGTTCAATGAGATTGTGAGATTGGTATAACTTGGATTTAATAAACACAATGACACCATCATTCTGGTTGAAACTTCCCTGGTTGTATATAGTTTTATATCCTTCGATGTTGAAAACTGAAGAATCGTGAATTTGTCTAGTTTCAGTAAGAACAATGCAATCAAATGAGGTATCAAGTCCTTCAGTGAAGATTTTGAATTCATCTAGGTTTTTTCCAATACTTCGTATATTATTATGAATTATTTTGAAGTTTTGGGAGTTACAATTATCGAATCGTTTCCTGGTGACTTATAATTTTTATTGCCAAAAAAACTCGAGTTCTCCTTCTATGCATTAAGTTTCGACAACATTTTTTCTTTGATAATTTTTCTTTGAAAAATCTTCGGCCGGCGACGCCGCTGTTGCCATCCGCCCCCCGATCGCCCCGAGCAATGATCTAAAGTGTATAACTTGTGATTGTAAGCAGCTACGGCGTGCCAAATCGGATGCTGCAGCTCGCTAATTAGAGGAAGTTGGAAGTTGCCATTCGGTGGGTCGCATGGCAACTCCTCTTTAAAATGGTCGGTCGGATCGCTCTTCTTCTTTACTCCGACGCCCTACGCTCCGACGCCGCCGCCGGTTCTTCTCTGCGGCAACAAGCGTCGCTCGGTTGGGTCTCGTTAAAATCACCATCGACTCAAGAATGTGGAAGTACGCGATCTCAATACTGAGTTCTTGAATCGGAGTTTAACTTAAAAAGTATATACATTTCATGAAACAACAAAATAGATTAGAAACGTGTACAGGAATGGAATCCAAAATATATTCAATTTAAATAATAGTTTGAAAAACTAAAGAACACGCTTTTATAGAAAACCAGACTGAAAAAATAGAAAATAAGAAAAAATTTATTTTATTTAAAAAAAAGCGTGGGGTGCCTCGGCCAACAATTACCCGTGATCTGAGACATTTCTTACTTTCCTGCCCTAGGTGTGTAATGTACTATATTAATTATTGATACCATGCACCCCACGCTTTTTTTAAAATAAAATACATTCTTATCTTATTTTTTATTTTTTTAGTCTGGTTTTCTATAAAAGCGTGTTTTTTAGTTTTTCCAAACTATTATTTATTTCCTACTTTTTAGTGTGGTTTATTTATAAAAGCGTGTTTTTTAAGTATTTTTTAAACTATTATTTTTATTGCTTTTTTGCAAATAAAAAAATGGAATAATCTTATCAAATCAGGTAATCATAATCTCCGACCCCAAAAACCTCCACATACCAATTTTGAATAGAATCAGACCATAATCATAGAGCTCGGCCGCCATTTTGAATCTTCCAATATTTACAAAACAATCATAATATTCGACCCCAAAAATTCGCACATACCAATTTTGAATAGAATCAGACTATAATCACAAAACTCAGCCGCCATTTTGAAGCCGCCAATTTTTACAAGAGAATCATAAAATTCGACCTCAAAACCCCCCACATACCAATTCTGAAGAGAATCGGACTATAATCACAAAACTCGGCCGCCATTTTAAAGCCGCCATCTTGAATTTCTCAATTTTCACATGAGAATCATAATATACGACCCCAAAAACCCCCACATACCAATTTTGAATAGAATCAGACCATAATCACAAAACTCGTCCACCATTTTGGAGCCGCCATTTTGAATTTTTCAGTTTTGACAAAAGAATCATAATCTGTTTTTTTTCACACAAAAATTTCTTAATGCATTGTCACCGGAATTATGTACACACCCGCCAAATTTCAAATCAT
Source organism: Gonioctena quinquepunctata (assembly GCA_018342105.1). Taxonomy (NCBI): domain Eukaryota; kingdom Metazoa; phylum Arthropoda; class Insecta; order Coleoptera; family Chrysomelidae; genus Gonioctena; species Gonioctena quinquepunctata. The sequence goes on along the minus strand of JAFIRS010000001.1, from coordinate 1,269,007 downwards.
TCGGAAGTCTGGAAGTGGGTCAAAATCGCGCCCAAAGGAGTCGGTTACAAACAAACAAACAAACAAACAAACCAACAAACAAACATACAAGTGAAGCTTATATAAAGCGTGTAATATTGATATAAAAAAACCTATTATTCACATATCATGGTAAGTATCATGTTTGTTTCACAATACCTAAGAGATCCATCCCCAACTCCCCAAAGTTGATAGAAATCCTTGGTGAAAATTAAGTGTATACTTCATTGCTATATATATATATATATATATATATATATAGTAGAAGGAATTCAATGGACATAGCCCTCAGAGAGAAGTGTTTACCGTAGACACGTGTTTCGGGCTCTCGGCCCTCATCAGTACGGTGGAGAAGTGCAAAGATGAACAACACTTGGTAGAAAATGACAAATCAACGGAGTCAACAAACAGACGCCAACCGCTCATTTGTGGTTTCGGTCAGCAGACCCTGAATTCCAGGGCAACAACCAACGTCACCACGGAGGCAGCTATAGCTACCTGCGTGACATCCGAGTCCAGGAATATAAATTTGATTTGTCATTTTCTACCAAGTGTTGTTCATCTTTGCACTTCTCCACCGTACTGATGAGGGCCGAGAGCCCGAAACACGTGTCTACGGTTAACACTTCTCTCTGAGGGCTATGTCCATTAAATTCCTTCTACTTTGTTTTTAACAGTCCCCTCACTATAACTATCTTTCATATTTATATTCCTGGACTCGGATGTCACGCAGGTAGCTATAGCTGCCTCCGTGGTGACGTTGGTTGTTGCCCTGGAATTCAGGGTCTGCTGACCGAAACCACAAATGAGCGGTTGGCGTCTGTTTGTTGACTCCGTTGATTTGTCATTTTCTACCAAGTGTTGTTCATCTTTGCACTTCTCCACCGTACTGATGAGGGCCGAGAGCCCGAAACACGTGTCTACGGTTAACACTTCTCTCTGAGGGCTATGTCCATTAAATTCCTTCTACTTTGTTTTTAACAGTCCCCTCACTATAACTATCTTTCATATATATATATATATATATATATATATATATATATATATATACCGTGTGTAACAGGATCGTGGTACACCCCCCGTATCTCCTTTAGTTTTGAAGGTAATTAATTGAAATTTGGGATATTCCATAAACCTAATGAGCGGCATTTTTTGACCTACAAATGATTTTTTTTTCAATTCAGGTTTCGCCGGAAGTGATACCAACTTTCGATTTTTGAATAGAACACCTGTATACAATTACATTTCTGAAATCTGCATAATTTTCTGAATCCAATGATACCACATAAGTGACATTTCAAACGTCAATATTTTTGATAATTCAATTTTTAGTTTTCCATTTAAGTGTGCCATGATGGTTCCGATTTATTCCAATTCACCCATCTGATGCTAGAAAAATCGAAATCCCGTCAAAAATACTAAATTGCGTTTTTTATGAGCAAATAAAGTTCATCGTAATCGATTTTGGGGTAAAACTCAATTTTTTCAAATGGAACCATATTGGTACCGTGGTACCATTTATTAGTACTATTAATAAGGAATTTATTCATACCTGCTAATAAAATGTGCGATAAATACAATCAAAATTACAGCTAAAAGAAAATGAGATAATACAATTACTTTGTTCTAATTCAAAGCTAAGAAGTTACTAAGGTGGCTTTGAAATACAAAAAATGAACACAAAACATCACAACAATTGTTCGAAATGCTGTCCATTAACGTCAATGCACTTCTGAACTCGCATAGCTGTTTCTTGAAGAACGTTCGCTAATTGCTGGGCCGTTATACTATTAATTGCGCGTCTTACTCGCAACTCCAGGTCTTCGCGGGTTGTAACAACGGTTGCATGGGTAATGTTTTTTAAATGGCCCCAAACAAAGAAATCAAGAGGTGTCAAATCAGGTGACCTTGGAGGCCATCGCACAGGACCATTTGTCGAAATTACGTTTTCTTGGAATGCCTGTTGAAGGTATTCTTGAACTATGGGGGGAGCTCCATCTTGTTGGAAATACATTCCCTGTCGTAGATGGACAGGTAATTCAGTTAATCTGTCCCCAATTTCATTTTGCAGAAATCCTAAGTATCTATCTCCAGTCAAGCGTCCTTCAAATATTATTGGAATAATGATTCTACGACCGAGTATTCCAAGCCAAACATTGAAACCGAACCGCATTCGAAAGTTACCCTCCCTCAATAAAATTTGATTTTCTTGTGACCAATACCTTGTATTTTGTCGATTAAATAATCCAATATTTTTAAACCTAGACTCGTCCGAAAATAAAATCCTTCCCAAAAAAGCATTGTTTGGCTGCACATTATTCTGCAAGATCCAATTGCAATATTCCATCCTACGTTCATAATCATTTTCATACAGGTGCTGGTGCAATTGATATTCGAAAGATTTATAATTATGTTTGTGCAAGATTCGGCTTACCGTTTGGTGACTAATTTCCAATTCAAACCCAATTTGCCTTAAAGAAACAGTCTTATCAACTTCTATTCGAGCTAAAACATTAATTTCCGTTCCTTCGTCAATGATAACGTTTTCTTCGGGATCTCTTCAGAAATGATTTTCAAGACGATTAAAATAATTTCTCGCTGGACATTGTCTATCAGGATATCGGTTGGCAAAAAGGTTTCAAGCCGCAACGGCATTTTTTCTACATTCCCCATAAATAATTAACATGTCCACTTTTTCATCCCTTGTATAAATGTGGGGCATTTTGAATAAAAATAACAACAAATTTAAAGATGTTTCCAATACACAATAAAAACACCGATAAACCAATACCTATTTATTTGACAATCTGAATGAATAATTTCATTGTTTTCAAAGCCTCCTTAGTAACTGATTACCTTCAACAGGCATTCGAAGCTATGCGAGTTCAGAAGTGCATTGACGTTAATGGACAGCATTTCGAACAATTGTTGTAATGTTTTGTGTTAATTTTTTGTATTTCAAAGCCACTTAGTAACTTCTTAGCATTGAATTAGAACAAAGTAATTGTATTATCTCATTTTCTTTTAGCTGTAATTTTGATTGTATTTATCGCACATTTTATTAGCAGGTATGAATAAATTCCTTATTAATAGTACTAATGAATGGTACCACGGTACCAATATGGTTCCATTTGAAAAAATTGAGTTTTACCCCAAAATCGATTACGATGAACTTTATTTGCTCATAAAAAACGCAATTTAGTATTTTTGACGGGATTTCGATTTTTCTAGCATTAGACGGGTGAATTGGAATAAATCGGAACCATCATGGCACCCTTAAATGGAAAACTAAAAATTGAATTATCAAAAATATTGACGTTTGAAATGTCACTTATGTGGTATCATTGGATTCAAAAAATTATGCAGATTCCAGAAATGTAATCATATACAGAGTGTTCTATTCAAAAATCGAAAGTTGGTATCAATTCCGGCGAAACCGGGAGTGAAAAAAAATTCATTTGTAGATCAAAAAGAGCCGCTTATTATGTTCATGGGATATCCCAAATTTCAATCAATTACCTCCGAAACTAAAGGAGATACGGGGGGTGTACCATGATCCTGTTACACACGGTATATATATATATATATATATATATATATATATATATATATATATATAAACAGTGGGGAATAACGGGGATCTTCAGTCAGCACAAGTGTTGAACTATGAAAAACTCTTTAATACGATGCACCGAGCTTTCGTTTCAATCTTGAAACTTCTTCAGGGTTCTAAAATATGTAAATGACATTATTGTGAAAAAAATACTTAAAATGAAGGAAGTACTTACAGTAATCTGAGTGGATGATAAATGAACATTAACTTTAAAGACAGACTATATAACTAACCAAAAACAATGCACTTTCATCTAATAGTCCTAGAGCTACAACTGAAATAGAATTCCTACCAACATGTTTTTCCCTATTTATTTTCAAAATTTGTGTGATTCAAGAAAATGATTCTTACGTGTCGATTACATTTTAGTCCTCCGTTCGGATTCAATAGAATTTTACATGCGAAACCACAATTGGAGTTAGAAAGTCGAGTGGAAAGGTAAATTATTATTTCATTCAATTCAAGGAATACATACCTGTAAAAATTAAATTTGAGATGTCATATCGATTTCACAAATTTTATTTTTCAGCAACATTTTTGTTGTTGACGATGAAAATTATGTACTTGCGAGTTATACACTCGATAACGTTTTGATATCCTTACTTCCATAGAGCATCGATTATTCATTTTGAAATATCGTCGATTGCTTTAAAGTCATGTTGTGACAAGTGAAAATTTTAAATGAAGGATGATTGGATGTCATTTCTAATGCGAATAAAAATTGATGTCTTCCTGAGCAGTATTCATCAAAATTCTTCCGACTGTTGCAATCGAAAATATTAGATTAAATTTATTTCGCTGATTAGTCGAAAACAGTGATTGCTTCTGATATCAATAATTAGTTTAAAATCTTTCAATGGTTAACCATACGTAACCGTATTCATCAGTACAGAGTATAACAGATTGATAATCAAGTATTTAACTGGACCACTGTAGATATGTCGGTCTAATATATATCTCAAACCTATTTGGACCAATGTCTTCATTTAACACAATAAAAACTTTTTATTATTTCATGATAAATAATTGCGTACATGAAATTTAAAGGGAAATTTAAAAAAACCCGTCAATTTAGAACTAACAAAAATTTCATGAAAACTTAACATGACAAGAAATTATCGTAATTTCAATCGCAAGTTTCAGAACTTTAATTTCAAAGTTGTAAAAGCAAACACATATACTGGATAATAGGTTTGTTTCTAGGTTTGCAGTTAATATCAATGAGACCGATATTCTCTTTATTTGCAACACAATAAACTTGTAATTATTTCAATGATAAATAAATGATGTTTCAAATGGTTGGAATGCTGAATTTAAAATCGTTACTTGTCAATTTGAGAACTTGTAATTTTCCAAATTACAATGAAACTTAAAAACAAAAACAAGTACTAACTTCACAAGTTGCAAACTTAATGCATTGTAACACCTATATAGGTTTGCCGAGTTTGAGAACTTTGGAATTTAGTTCAATAATAAAGCATGAACACGTTTTGAATTCAAACAATGTTCATTAATCCGATTTTGAAAATAGTTTGTTTTATTAATGCACTAATTACCATTAGGTTTGAACTTTGAATTATGATTGCCTATATCTACTGGCCTGTGACTAACAAAATGCATACAATAATTTACGCAGGAAATATAAAAAATGGCTTGTTGATTGTAAAAAAATCATCGCAGGATAATTTTCAGAAAAATTCCTCTAACAGGTGCAAGGACAGTTGAAAGCTTTTAAATCATGAACGTAACAAAAAAAATCAACCTAAAACTATCTCAAATTCCCCCAAGACTCATTCAACCTACAATAGAAGTACTAATCCGAACAATTTTGTCTACACAATGGATTTACTGAGTAAATGGCTTTAAAGATTTGGGTGTGGATTTTCAATGCAATCTCAAATTCAACGATCCTTTTAATTAAAAAAAATCATATCCAAATAGGACCAACTTCCATTATAGAAAGAATCATCAGAATCGGACTACTCTGTAAAAAGTTATGCGTGGTCATACATAAAAAAATATACGCGTCGACTAGAGAACCTTCTCTTTTTTTTCGTCGGTTAAAAATTATTTTGGGCCCTGTCACAATATCTTTCAGATGTAGTTCAAAATCCAGAGTTGGTATAATGCTGGGAACTTTGTGATAAGTAGGTCGATTGAAAATGGCGTTGAGGATTATGAATAACCTGCACATATACTGTCGAACAAAAACTTCCAAGAAGATTTTTGTTAAATCAAGACAAGACAAGGTGTTTCATGACAAGAAAAAAGCTATCTCCAACCCTCGTGATTGCACTCATCTAACGAATCCCAGTTTTATTTTCACATCTAATATATGTTCTCATCCCTTTGCCGCGTCAATCTGGAGTCAACAACATTCCATCCTGCCGAACTTAACGAGAACACGTATAAAAAATGTGTTGTCATTAAAAACGTGAATCTTGGCTGCGGAAACAGGAAGTTAATCTGCAACTGCACGTAGATATATCGACCGGTAGCCGAGCGGAACTTCCGCTCAACCGGAAACATAAAAAGAGACCGCAATTGCTCTCCGGCTGGCCGATTCTGTTCCTGCTCCTGCTCCTGCCTCACTGATACTGCTTGCTACTGCCTGCTTCGATAAATAGATACATCACTTTGATTGCCTGCAGGACCCACCCGTCGACTAAATACCCTTGGACAAAGAGCCAATAAGAAACTCTCTCCGGTTTTTTCTAGCTCGACGACAAAACGCGATGGAGTTTGTTTTTCGTCCATGTATTCATCGAGTCCGCGTTGAAATATATTACAAGTATGTACATTCAAGCATTCAATGTTCTTGCTGAAAAGCATGAAATAGATATATTTCTATCAGTAGACAGCAAACGTCACAAACTATCTGAAATGAATTTGATGAATAATGGGTACAATCTTCATTACAAATTTTAATAATGCAAACACTCTTACCTAACAAAACTCGAAGCGTAGATATCAATCGCAATTGTATGGCGAATTTAAAATTAATTTACAATAATAAAGATGTGCTGGATAAAAAAACTAAAACAATACTTTGTGAATCTCTAGTATTTTCTCACATAAACTATTACGATGTTGTGTATGGACCTTGTATCTCAAGTTATGAGAATAATCGATTGCAACACATACAAAATAACTGCGTTAGGTTAGTTCAAAACCTAAGGAGAAACCAACGTACATCCGCTAAAAGAGCAGAACTATGCTGGCTTCCAGTTAATCTGAAATGCTTTATCAACAGCAGCGTATTGTTTCTCAAAGTAATAAAATCACAATCTCCTAAATAACTCTATGAAAAATACGATTTAGAGCCGATGTCCACAACCTAAATATGAGGAGAAAATATTCATTAACCATCCCCAAACACAATTCCTCCTCCTCGAAGAGCTCATTTTCATATACCATAAGCAAATTAATTATCTCCCGAACTCAAAACTCTGCCCACAATCATATTGAAAAAAAGACTCAAAACAATGCCACTTAAAAATTAAATCCATATCAATTTTAAAATATAAGTTATGTCAATAATTATCTTCTATCGCACTCATTGCTTCATCCTAGTATACAGGGTGATTCAAAAGTACTTTGACAAACTTCAGGAGGTGATTCCTCACAATATGAATTGTCCACATGAATATATGTCCGGAAAAGTTTCGTTTCCAATATACAGGGTGTTGAAGTTTTATTTTTATTTTCGTTTTTTTTCAATAACTTTCGAAATACTCACCTTTATTGAAGGAAAATTGGTATTAGGAGGTTTTTTGAGGTGACCAATTCGAACCTGATGTTATTATTGCTCTTACTCGTATGGGGCGCCACCTACACGTCTTTTTATTTCTTAAGATTCATAACTTTTTTGAGCATACTTCTAGCACATTTTTCAGTATTAAAATCAATTCCTCTATTATATCTACGTAAAAAGCTACCTTTGTTACAAGTCGCTATAAGCAACCGTTTTCTAGATATTTGGACTTGAAAATTTTAAGTCGGTTATTTGATAATCGATGCGTGTTGAAGTTATTGCCATTATTTTGCATTTTTCACAAGAATGCTAAAATGAATTTGACATTTAAGTAAGTAGTTTTGGTAATTACATATTATGTGACATGTAAACGTTTTGTTGTTTTGTTGAAGTTTCTGTAAGTTTTAAAACACTAATTTTGAAGAATGGATTATTTAAACAATAATGCTCATTTAGTCGATATGCATTTCGTTTATGGCCTTGCAGATGGCAATGCGCAAGAAGCAAGACGTATTTAGCAGGAGCGATTTCCTAATCGAGTACTGCCTTCAGCTCCAACATTTACCAGTCTCCACCGTCGTTTGGCAGAAAAAAGTAGCTTTAAGAGGGCAGCTGATGTTATTGGAAGACCACGAGCAGTCCGAACCCCAGAATTGGAAGAAGCTGTTCTGAACGCTCTCGAGGAGAATCCAGAAACAAGTACAAGAATAATTGCTGAAGCTCTCAATTCTACTCAGTACACAGTTTGGAGAATTATCGACGATCAACAATTTTATCCATACCATATTCAAAGGGTACAAGCTCTTTTGCCACGAGACTTTCCCCAACGCATTACTATGTGTCAGTGGTTTTTGAGAAAATTGTCTGGAAATCCTCAATTTTTAAAATGTGTACTCTTCACGGACGAGGCAAACTTCTCCCGAAATGCTATCACAAACTTTCATAAAAACCATGTTTGGTCTCTGGAAAATCAGCACGCAGTCAGTGAAAGACATTATCAGTATCAATTTTCTGTAAATGTATGGGCGGCAATAATTGATAATTACTTGATAGGCCCTTTCTTTCATCCGTTCCGACTGAATGGCGCAACTTACAGAGACTTTTTAGAAAATGAATTGCCGGGACTACTCCAGAATGTACCATTAGGAATTCGTATCTGCATATGGTTTATGCATGATGGGGCTCCGGCCCATTTTAGCGTTATAGCCAGAGAATTCCTTAACACTGTCTATCCAAATCGATGGATCGGTAGGGGTGTAGAAGAACCTACCCAGGCGTGGACACCAAGATCCCCAGATCTAAACGCGCTAGATTTTTATTCTTGGGCACATTTGAAGTCACTAGTTTATAAAACTCCAGTAGCGAACGAGGAAAATCTAGGAAACCGAATAGTAGACGCCTGTGAAACAATAAGAAACACAAACACAATAATTTTTGAGCGGGTCGAGATTCAATGACTAGAAGGCTAAATGCCTGTATCTTCGCTGAAGGTGGTCACTTTGGACAATGTATTCGAATACAATTCAGTTTCCTTTATTTCATTTTATTCTACATATTCAAAATTTCTTGAAATAAAATGTAGATATTTTTTGCAAATTTTATTAAAACAAATACAGATTTTGCACCCTTGATACAAAAATAAGTATTTCAAACGAGTAAAAATAAATAGAATAGGTGGCGCCCTCTACAAAAGCCCAAAACTACTTACCTAAATGTCAAATTCATTTCCTAAGCATTCTTGTGAAAAATGCAAAATAATGGTAATAACTTCAACACGCATCGATTATCAAATAACCGACTTGAAATTTTCAAGTCCAAATATCTAGGAAACGGTTGCTTATAGCGACTTGTAACAAGGGTAGCTTTGATAGAAGAAATGATTTTTTTACTAAAAAATGTGCTAGAAGTACGCTCAAAAAAGTTATGAATCTTCAAAAAAGGAAAACACTTGTAGGTAGCGCCCCCTACGAGTAAGAGCAGTTGAAATCGAATTGGACACCTCAAAAAACCTTTCAATACCAATTTCCGTTTAATTAACGTCAGTATTTCTGAAGCTATTTAAAAAAAACTAAAATAATAATAAAACTTCAACACCCTGTATCTTGGAAACGAAGCGTTTCCGGACATATATTTATTTGGACAATTCATATAAGAATATTCTAAGGAATCACCTCCTGAAGTTTGTCAAAGTACTTTTAAATCACCCTGTATACGTTTAGCCAGCCTTTGTGATTATATTAAATGACCTCACAGGAATATGTATATACGTCTGTAAGCATATATGCGTGTGCCTATGGGTTCATGTATACATATGTATAGGAATATATTTTAGTTTATTTTTTTTAATATTTTTTCCAGGCTACGTTCATTATACCTGGTGTTATATGGCGGTGACTGTAGACCTATTCAATTTTCCCAATTGTCAAAATACGCATATCATTCCTTATTTTTATTTGTAATATGGCATGTTGAATAAAGTACTATTATTATTATTATTCTCAAAAGCAAGTAAAAATCCATTACAAAAACTTCTCTCTCAATACATTTTCGAAGTCTGCGAAGACACCCCCCTCTGTACTTGAAATAGCATTCCAGGATCGTTTCGTATGCTTCACAATTTAATGTTATTCCATTTAACAAGTCATCTCTTCTGTGAATAGGTGTAGCGTAAACAAGGCTTCTGAGATGCTCCCACAGAAAAAAATCCATTGGATTCAAATCCGGAGTCCGCGCTGGCTATGAATATTGCCCTCTTCTACCAATCCATCTATTGGGAAAAATATGATTCAGGTGGTCCCGCACAATCAAACTAAAATGAGGAGGAGCGCCATCATGCATTTACACATATCTCTTCGGATTTGCAATGGAACATGTTCCAAAAGTCCATTCAATTAGTTCCGAATGAACTCCAAATAACATTATCCATTCAATTGTTAGAACGAATTGTTCTATAAGATAGTTTCCTATGATACTAGCCCAAACATTCACGTTGAATTTCTGTTGGTGTTTAGTTTGTAATATACATGGGGACTTTCTCCGGCCCATATGTGGAGATTGTAAGAGTTGATAACTCCATAACTACTGAAACTTGCCCCATCAGTGAATTAAACTCCTTCAATAAAAGTCATACCCTTTCTTTGTTTACCCATAAACCAATTCGCATATTCCAGTCGTGCTGGAAAATCTTGAGATGTCATGGCATGTGCCTTCTGGGTGTGATATGGGTGGAGCAGTTGTTCTCTAATGATTCTGTGAATTTTGGATTTGGATGAATGGAAGTGATCTGATAGATTTCTAATGCCCATGGACAGCTTCCAAAATATGTTTTCCAATACAACGGTACATAAAGTCTTATATATATATATATATATATATATAAATATTTAGGAATGTATTCCACAGTGATGAAATTACTACAAATAACTGAGGATTCTATAAAATAGTTCAAAAGTCAAGGCTAATTTAATTTATGTTTTGAAAAAAATGACGAATTGCCTTACTCAAAAAGGTGAATTAAAATTTCATATAAAACATTTTCACTTTGGATAGAGGTTTCGTAGAAAATCGAATAATGCCATTCCGTTTAATAATAGTTGAAAAAGATCTGATATGCCAGATTAACACAAAAACATAAAAATACAGCTTACCATTTTTTCAGATTTTGGATGTCACACACAATATTTTTAGCAACCGATCTGATTATTAATTTTCAATTTCTCAACTGTTTATTTCGTAATTAAATACGCGCACTAGATACATTTCAATTATTTATGTTTGATAGTTAAGACTGAGTTCTCATCTTACTTCATATTGAGCTGTGTACATGGACTTTACTTAATTGAGTCGAGTTAAGTGGATGAGATTGGGTGCTTGGCTGAGAGACGGTTGAATAATTTTCTGGATTTTTATAGTAAGTACTTCGCGGCGTCCTGTGTTGAGCGTTAGCCTTTTGTCTCCCACGTAGAAGCTAGTGATGACAATTTTATGTTGTTGATTTATAACCGGTTAGACTGTCGGGATGATTAAAAAACTGAATTTATTTCTTTGCTCATATTTTCATCAGCTGGTCGTAGGGTTAAACACACATGGTAATTTATTATTTTTTCACTCAGCTGGAGTGTTTTTTTTTCAACTTTGTCCGTGAGGTAATTAATGACACTTTTCATACTTTAAAATTCAATGTTTATTACATCTAAGCGGATACGACACATGTTTTTGATTTTTATAGGCAGTTCGGAAGTTTCAAAAAACTCCAAAATATCCTATACAATATTGACAAAATATGACAACGGTCCACAAAACAAAATCGCATATCATTTTTCTTCAAAACTATTTGATTTCTTCTTCATATATGTTTTTTCAACGTCTGTGGAAGAAATGAAACATTAATTTTCACTGGATATTTTTCACCCATTCATGTTCAGCTATTTTTGTAGTTTATATGTTTGCTTTTTATTAGTATATATATATATTTTCCGATTTGAGTTTTTTTCAGTTAAATTCGTGTTGAAAATAACAAAAAAATATTTTCGGATGATTTGCTCCCAGATGAGTGGTGCGGTCGCTGTATAACTCGCCTGAAGAGAGTGTGATTTAGTTACCAAAGATTCCATGTAGTATTTCATCTAGATAATTGCAAAAAAGACTGAATTATATTCAATATCCATATTGGCAACGGGAAGAATCTATAGACTTTTTTTTTTTTTTTTATGTTCTGGTTCCCACGAAAAGGGATATCCTGTAATGTTCAGAAAACATCGTGGGAACCTAGGGAAAGAAGGAAGGAGTTGGTGTTCTTCTTAAATTTCTGAAGGTTGTATGCCTCGGGAACACCTCCTAGGCAATGAGTTCCAAAGCCTCGCTGTTCGTTGGATGAACGAGTCTTTGGAAAGTGATGTTCTGCAGGTTTCCAAAGTGACCACAGAGGGTGTGATGACTGAACTTGACGGGTTAATCTCGAAGAGACTGCCAAAGCAGGAACGATTGTTGATATTTCAGAAGAGCATCGCCCATGAAAATATCTATAAAATAGAGACAAATCGCCAACTTTTCTACGGTGTTCCAGACAAGTGAGCGAGTTTGTAAGCGAGGCATCACCGACGAGACGAATTGCTCTTTTTTGGACAGAATCCAATAGCCTCAGGATATGTTTAGGTGCCGCACTCCAAATATGGGAACAGTATTCCAGGACAGGTCGGATCTGTGCCTTATAGATCATAAGCAGCTGACTGGGGGTGAAATAGCTCTTGGCACGAAACAGAAACCAAGTTTTGGGATGCACTTTGGCAATGGACCTCACGTGATTTTCCCAGGAAAGGTTATTGCTGATAGTAATACCAAGCATCGATATGGATGGCTTCAGTGGTATGGTTACTCCTGACAAAGTTATGTTAGGCACAGTGAGATCGGCTTTTCTAGAGAAAAGACATGCTTGTGTTTTGTTTGCATTGAATTCTACCAAGTTATTAGATCCCCATTCGAGAATTGTTGCCAAGTCCATATTTATATTATTAACATTTCTTCCTCGTTCATTTCTGGTTTCACGGGCTGATATAGGGGCCCTGGAAGAAAGCGGTATGGAGGGTACTATCATCGGCAAAGCTGTTTACTGGACATGAAGTTGCTTTCAACAGGTCGTTGATGTGAAGTAGAAATAGTGTTGGTGCGAGAATGGATCCTTGCGGAACACCAGCATTTATGAGTAGAGTGTCAGATGAAACTCCATCGACCACTACATGGAGAGACCTGTTTGAGAGAAAACTAGCAAGCAGAGAACACAGCTGAGGGGGCAAGCCATAAGACGGAAGCTTGGCGAGGAGTCCCTGGTGCCAAACTCGATCGAACGCCTTGGAGATATCTAATGCCACAGCTAAAGTTTCTCCATGCTTTTCAATAGATAGCTGCCATATATGTGAGACGTAAGCGAACAGGTCACCAGTTGATCTCTGATGGCGGAAGCCATATTGCCTATCGTTGACAATTCCTGAGTCTTCCAGATATTTCATGAGCTCGATGTTGATGGCTTTTTCCATGACCTTTGAAATAATAGATAGCAGTGCGATAGGTCTGTAGTTGCTAGGTAGGGCCTTTTTGCCTTTTTTAGGGACTGGCTGTACTCTTGCAATTTTCCAATTGGACGGAAATACCCCCAAATTGTAAGAGTGGTTGAACAACTTGCAAAGAACAGGTGTTAGTTCGGGGGCACATTTCTTGAGAACAATCGGCGGGATTCCGTCAGATCCACAGGCTTTGTTGAGACCCAGCAAAATCTTTCTGATAGTACGTTGGCGAAAGGTGATCTCGGGCATGTGACTGTCAATAGGTGTAATGTTCGGGGGTTGTTTTCCCGATGAATCCAGAGTGGAATTTCCAGCAAATAGGTGCGCAAAAATATTGGCTTTTTCCTGGGCAGTCGTTGCTAGTGTTCCATCTTCTTTGGTTAGGGAAGGAAATGAGCTGGAAGTGAAATTTCTTCCCACAGCTTTGGCGAAAGACCAAAATGAACGGGATCCGTTAGGACATTCAGCAAGTTTTGATCTTATTTTGGCTTTGTGGGCATCTTTTGAGCATTCTATTGTCTCTTTACATATGCCTCTAGCCTCGACATATGCTGCTCTGGTCTCAGGGCCCGGATTTTTAGCCATCGATGGTCTGCCTGTATTGATAGCACAAGCCTGGGAGCGTTTATTAAAAGGTGTACCAGGATCATCTTGGCTTTCTTGTTCGTTTAAGTTTGCATCAAAAAAAAAAAAAAAAAAAAAAAAAAAAAAAAAAAAAAAAAAAAAAAAAAAAAAAAAAAAAAAAAAAAAAAAAAAAAAAAAAAAAAAAAAAAAAAAAAAAAAAAAAAAAAAAAAAAAAAAAAAAAAAAAAAAAAAAAAAAAAAAAAAAAAAAAAAAAAAAAAAAAAAAAAAAAAAAAAAAAAAAAAAAGTAAATAATGGGTATTCCTCTGTTCAATTCTCTCCCCAAGGAAATCAGAGAATTACCATTAGAACCTTTCAAGAGAACATTAAAAAAAATTCTTATCAAAATCAGTCTTTATCAAATTAATGATTTCAGTGGATCACTTGTGGACTCACTTGCGGGCATCTAGTGTTCCTGTTAGCTGATTGTTTTGTTCTATTTTATTATTCATTTGTTCTATTTTATTATTCATGTGTTAGAATGTTGATTGTATTTTATGAATTTAATGTCGATTGTATTTTATGAATTTAATGTATGTTGTATTTTACATATTATTGTGTATGACCTGTCCAAAGTTTACTTATGGATGCAATATATTCTATTCTATTCTATTCTATTCTATTCTATTCTATTCTATTCTATTCTATTCTATTCTATTCTATGCTGCCTGTTTGGAAGCCACAGCTCTAGAGCAGTTTCTGTTAAACCAGGTCTTATCGGATGATGTTCTTCTTTCGGTATTCGGTATGTAAGTTTGCATCCCCAACATGATGATTTCAGAAATTGTCTCAGCACATCGTGTTGGATCTACTGAAGAGAAACAAACTCTCTTCCATGGAAACGCTGAGAAAAACATACGAAGACCTTCCCAGTCGGCCGAATTGTAATGCCACATGAGACGGGGTGGTATTGTGCAGCTCGATGGTAAATGGAAAGAGCATGTTGTGGAGATGAGGGTGTGGTCAGAGTTTCCAAGTGGGGCACAAACTTCTATTCTATACGGGTCAGGATTGGTGGTGAGGAAAAGATCTAGTGTATTGGCAGACTGGTTGTTGACATCAGGGATGCGGGTTGGTAGCTCGACCAGTTGTTCTAGACCATGAGTGATGGCGAAGGACTCGGCCTGACGACCAGCATCATCTGTTTTGTTAGAGAATTTGAGCCAGGCAGCGTTATGTACATTAAAATCTCCCATGATTATGGTTTCAGCTGTTGGATGGTTCTCCTGAATGTAGTCCAGTTTGAGTGATAAAACTCAAAGAGGTCGTTACATGAAGGTTCATTAGGTGATAGATAAAGGCAGCAGAGGAACTTAGTCAGTTTGGTATCAGATAGCTTGAACCACATCACATCAAAGTCTTTCGGCTCCAAACTCTCTTCACGCTGGCATGAAAGGTTAGCCTTGGCGTAAAGGCAAACTCCACCTTTGAACCTGAATCGAGAATGGAGTTCGTAACCAGGACAAAGCATATGGACCTTGTTGGTGGACGAGTTTACTTGTGTTTCTGTTAGAGCCAGAATATCCGGTTTTTCCGTCTGTAGGTGATGGTGGACGTCATTGATGTTCTTGTTGAGTCCGCGGATGTTGCAAAAATTAATTTTTAATGTTGAGTCCCCTCGAGTACCTCTCGCCCGGAAATCCGAATGGAGAGGTATTTTACTTCCGGAGTGTTTTACTCTAGGAGACTTCATCATTATTACTATTGTTCATCATTATTACTATTACCTGAAAATAAAGAAGGAATTGGGGAAAAGGAAAGAGGGAGACCGGAAAGTATCGACCGAACACTGAAACATGGAATGGTCCATTTCACAGCACACAAAGTCGATATGGTGGTATTTCACCGGGCGATGAGACCATCTTCCACCTACGGTTATCCTTTTAGTCGCCTCTTACGACAGGCAGGATTTACCATGGGGCTATTCTAAAGCCGACCCCATACGTGAAGGACGACCCCATACGTGAAAGCCGACCCCATACGTGAAAGCCGACCCCATACGTGAAAGCCGACCCCATACGTGAAAAACCGACCCCATACGTGAAACTACAAGCCCATGCCAATTTTGGGGAGGGGGGGGGTCATGTGACCCAGCATGAATTATATTCAGAATCATAGTACCATACGAATCAACTCCTTTAGGCACTGTGCCGTCAGTTGTGAGCGGTGCAGGTGAGTACGCAGGTAAAAGAAACTTTCCATCGAGAGAAGAGATATTTCAACAAAATATTATTGAACGTCAATTCTCAAGTTGATAGATCACTGAAAAATAATCAAGTAGGACCTACTACCGTTACTTTTGTACGGTACCGATAGCCAGGAAAAAAAAATCCGGAAATGTTTGCCCCCAATATAGGTGATTTACCACTGTACGGCGTTTGTATATTCAGATTTTTATAACTACGTAGATTCAATGTTTAGCAACGCCGTACATATTTGCCGGTACAGGGGTGAGAAACCAAACTCCTACTTAGACTTGTATGGTTCAAGATCATTGCAAAATGTACGGCAACGATTCTACAATATAATTTAACACATAAAATAATTTTCAGAATATATGCCGTCTAAAAATTATGTTTAATATAACATAAATAAAAAATTACTTGCATTTGGAGGTTGAATCTTATATTTTTGAAAGAGAGATCATAAATTCCTGTACGGCAACCGCTTTTTGGACATAATGTGACTTAATATTATTGTTTTGCGTATAATTAATGGAACTAAAGTAAAATATGATTTGAAAAAGATATCAAGTTTCTGAAATTTATAAGATTTTTGAATTGCACTCAAAGGAGTAATTCTTAGAATATTTTTGCTTTTTTTACCTTTAATGTCGTTGAAACTATAGTCAACTTTAAGGTATTGGCATATTGTAAAAAGAAGATAAAAAACAAAGAACAAAGACCATTGCACTCATGGGATCAAAATGACTGATATCACACATATATTTTTGGTGCTTGTTATCGAAAAATTTAATGATCTTTTAAATTGAAGGGATTGCACGTTAAAGGGACTGGTCCTTGAAAAATGTCCACCTTCAGGAGCGTGAAGATGGAAGCCCATAACATAATTTCTTCTAGTCTCTCGTACGTCTCAACATTAAGACAATCCCCTCAATATATCAAAGGATTACCTCGATATGGACAAAGCACCGTCTCGAGCGCCATTAAATATTTCACATCGGAAATACAACGGTGATAATTGCTCGACAGCTGAATACGGTGTCAGTAGCAAATCACAATTAAAGAAGTTGAATCACAATTACCGAGTCACGGATATCGAATTTTTGACATAAATAAAACAAGCGAGCATCTCCGAGCGTCGTTTGTTCGAAACCTAAACGGCCGGCGCGTGGGTGCGCGTTGTTCGATAATCTTTTGTTATTGTCGGATGATTGTTGTTCGTGTTCGTATTATCGGACTGTTCTTGGCGAGAATCAACAAGTGCTGTGATACTGAAATCCGTCGTGGATACAACTATTACAGGGTTGTGGCAGAAACACATTTTGCCGTATTCTGAAAAGAGAAAACAAGCTATCAAGTGCGAACGTGACATGCGGTTCCTCACCATGTATCGAGTATTTGCTTGTTTTGACTTAGGGGTGCGTGAAAGCTCCATAACTTTTTTTTCTATCCAAGCTATCGAGTTGATTTTTTTAAACGAGGTAAATTATAAAATATTTATATTCTGGAGAAGTTTATTCAAAGAAGGTTTAATAAATTCCTCGAAATGTAAAATCTAATGTCAAAATCGCAGTATGACTTACTCATGATCCTATAAAAAAACTGACACAAAATATCAGTGTCTAGATGAGTCTAGACCATCAATTGGTGTCTTCCTTTATTTGAGAAAGGCTTTTGAAGGGTGAAAATTGATGACAGTGTGAGTGACGAAGAACTATTATATGTGGTGTACCTCAAGGAACGGTTTCAGGACCAATCTTATTTAATATCTACCTCAATAATATCTTCTATATTCTGCGAAGACGATGACTGGTTTAATTTGAAACTTGAGCTGGAGCACGACCTAAGCCGAATCAAAAAGTGGTTTGACTATAGATTGATATCAATACATTTGATGAAACTTACTACTTACCATTCAGTAGCTATGATGTATCTCTGCCAGAATATGATATAACAATCCGTTGTTAGACCTATCAAAAAAATTAAGTACCTTGGCATAATTCTAGATAACCATCTAAGATGGGACCAACGAATATTACATCTTGTAACGAAACTACGATGCATTTTGTATGAATTCAAAAAAAAAATAGCATTCTCAACCATAGGGAAAAAATAACTTTGTATATAAGCTTGGTAGAACCACACCTGGGGTGTCTTTAAAACGCATCTGCACTATCTTGAAGTCATACAAAGTCGTTTTCTAAGATGGGATCGAAATAGGTTTTAAAATATTCTATAGTTGTGTTGTGTTTTGATGGAAAATATGGGATTTTTTTTTCGACCATGGAAAAATGAAATTATGACGATCCCATTTCCTATCAATACATACTTCCTCGTTTATGGCATATATTTTTATTTTAACGTATTTTGTTAATATTTTGATATCTAAATAAAATTAGTTATCTCCGCCTCTGCTGTTCAAATGTTTCCGCCTCAAGACTGGAAAAATGGTTTTTATGCTTCTGCAATTGTAAATGACTATACCATGTTGAAAGTCCGTCCCCACATTAATTAATTAATATCCGACCCCCACGTACATGCCCTGCCTCTGTGGGTTTTCGTTATTAATTTGCCACACTGACTTTCAAATGTTGATTATTCAGTGCGGCTTTTAATAGCCCCCTCCCTCCTGTTAACTTTTGAACGGTTCGAAGTAGAACAATGAAGAAAAAAGGTATTGAATGATATCACCGATACTACTCTTTGAAATGAAAGCCATTGTGATTGCCCGATAGATGGCGCGAGGGGGCACGGCAACTTGAAAATTTCAAATAGCATGGGGGAGTCAAGTGGCACATCGTTGAAAAAATAATTAAATTATCTTTTCAGCCATTCTATTTTTTTTTTAATTTCGTTTTAACGTTTTTTTACAATATGCATTTGAAATGTCAAATATAAGTGCGGATCTGAATGGTACTGTTACCTCAATAACTTTTGAACGGTTTGATGTGAAACAATGTGACATGAAATTTTTTGAATGATATCTGGTATCTGCGAAACACACAAAATATCTTGGAATCACAATTGACTCCCACTTAAAATGGGGCGAAAGGAAGAGGAGAAGGTTTAATATTAAATTAAATCCTACGTTTTTATTATCTAAACAATATCTTGAGGGGAAGGGAAGGGAGGGGGGAAGGGGGGAAATTCTGCAAACGCACCTGAAAAAATTAGAAGTAATACAGAAAAAAGTTTTCAAAATACTCTAGGATAAAAATATACTTACCCAACAAAATCTCTCTTTGTCGAGGCCAAAGTACACAACATTAGACAACTTTACTTGTTCACCGTTGCCAAATATATGTATAAAAACAAAGGATGTCTCAACAAAATAGAACACCAATACTCCACTAGATATCGCGATAGAGAAAATTTTGTTTTAAACGGGGGATTCATATGTTTATTCAGCCTAATAACTCTACAAATCTTACTCAATATTGATTTTATAATTATCTACCACCAAACTATTCTTATAATTTATATCTGAATATTTATACTTTATATTTGTCTTTATATACTTGAATAAACATTATTATTCGAAAATAGTTTGTGGCATATCAGACAAGAAAATGAAAAATAGAATTGAATTAAAAAATGTGGACCAACCAGGATTCGAACCTGGGACCTCTCGATTTCTAGTCGAATTCTCTTTCAACAGGACCAAGAGCACAGTTGGAAGTGCTTTCGACTAGAAATCGAGAGGTCCCAGGTTCGAATCCCGGTTGGTCAACATGTTTTTATTCAATTATATTTTTCATTTTCTTGTCTGATATGCCACAAAGTATTTTTGATTAATATTCAATTACAGACATAATACACTTCATTAATTACTATTATTATAATTATCAGCCGTCCTACTTTTTGAGAGAAGATACATTACAATTATTTGACAGAGGGCGCTGTGGGTACATCAACTTGCAAATTTCGAAGGGCATAGAGGTCGATTTGCACATCGTTGGAAAGATAATTCAATTTTTCTTTCAACTATGGTTGTTCTACGGAATCACAATTGCGAGTGCGGCTTTTTATAGCCTCCCTCCTTCACCCCTCATTGTTAACTTTTGAACGCTTCGACATAGAACAACGGGTCCAAAATTAGTTCGAATGATATCACCGATACTACTCTTTCAAATAAAAGACCATCCTATTTTTTCCGAATTTCGTTCAGAAGTTTTTTCACAATATGAATTTGAAATTTCGTTATATTTGACATTTCAACTGCGTATTGTGAAAAAACGTAATAATGAAATTAAAAAAAAACTAGACTGTTGAAAAGAGAATTGAGTTATCTTTTCAACGATGTGTCACTTGGGTTTGGAGCCAAAAATGATATCCAATCAAACAATCATCAAATTCTTGGTCACCTATGCCTCATTACTATGGTGGCCAAAAACCCAACAGTACTCGGCACAACCTAACCTAACATGCTTTGTGCAAGAGGCAGATGAAGTAGTCGGAAATAACAATCAATTAGATGTAATTTTTACAGACATAAGCAAAGCAAAGGTCGATCATGATGTATTGTTGAATAAATTATACACTTTTGGACTCTCAGATGGGCTTTTGAAGCTATCAGTACCATATCTGGCAAATAGGATGCAGACAGATCTAGTGATTTCTTCGCAAGATCAGGGGTACCACAAGGGTCTAATCTTGGGCCATTAATTTCTGTATTACTGATAGATGACCTGCCTGGGAGAATTCAGTACTCACATTGTGCATTATTTGCAGACGATTTCAAATTATTTAAGGAAATCAGAAATCAAGAAGATTTGATTCTGCTACAAGAAGACCTAGATAGAGTCAATGAATGGTCCCAGGCAAATCACCTATCATTTAATGTTGACAAATGTTTTAGTATGTCCATTACCAGAAAGGGAGGATGCCATTATATAATGAATGTTCAAAACTTCATTAAAAAACACAATGCAAAGATTTGGGGGTGACAATAGATGAAAAACTCAATTTTGAGAAGCATATGACCAATATCGTCAACGAGCATATAAGATGCTGGGCTTCATTATTAGAAATTCCATCAAATTAACCAAAATATCCACATTCGTAGTATACTAGAATACGCTAGTATAATATGGACACCTTATTACTCAGTTCACAAAAATGAAGTAGAGAAGGTGCAGAAGAAATTTTTAAGGTTTTTATATTACAAAAAACATGGTGAATACATTTTCAACCTCAGTTATCGCTCTTCCTTGATTGAATTTGAATTCACAACTTTGGAAACAAGAAGAGAAGTGGCTACTACTATTTTTTAATAAATTACTGCATGATGAAGTGGGTAATCCCCACTTGCTGGCACAAATAAGCCCAAACTGTAGCATTTATTTCAATAATAGAAGAAGAAATATATTTATCTCTCCTTAACCTCGTACAAACCTGTGTCAGAATTCCCCCTTATACAAAATGTGCTCTCTGGCAAATTGTTTGAGGAATATAGATTTTCATGTGGAATGGAATTTAAAGATATTTATGAAAAAAATTGAGAATTATTAGCCCTAGAAACATAATATGTATATATTTAATATGTAAAATATTATTTATAATCTTTCAGTGAGATAAATGTAATTTAACTACTAAATTGTGCTAGTAATGTAACTAGTAATGTAACTAGTAATGTAACTAGTAATGTAACTAGTAATATAACTAGTAATATATGCTAGACGGGCTTGCCACTCCTACTGAGAAGGAATCTTTTATTTAGAAACCTATCGAGGTGGGATATTTTCGGAGTGTTTCTTTCTGTCACTAGGTACCGCCAGTTAAAGTTTATCTTTTCCGGCGTACCTATAGGTGTTACAAGCTCGATGATGGTTTGTTTACGTTGTGTCTCACTTCAGCCAGAGTTCTTTGGACCTTTGGCTGGTTGACTACTCCGTACTGATGAGGGCCAAGAAGCCTGAAACCGGTATGCGGATTGTTAGGTGAACACGACATAAATTAAACATAATCGAGCTTATCAGAAAGAAACATTTGCATTCAATGTCCATTGATATTATATGGAAGTATGCATGGATTTTCAGGTGAATATCATTCAACGTTCTGCGTGGTATTTGCCAGGAAAGTAGTTGTTTTTCACCTGAGATCTACCATTTTCTGGTTCAATTTTATATTGAATCCTTTATGTGAAAAAAACCGTTCAATTCGATTTTTCTATAACTAGTAATGTAACTACTAAATTGAGTTAAATGGTACACTGATGGTTCCAAGATGGACGAAAGGGCTGGAGTGGGAGTGACTGTCTCAGTTTTAGGATCTCAAGTCCCCTAGGCAAAGTCCCAACAATTTTCCAAGCAAAAATCCATGCCATGGAAATTTGCGCCCAAGAATGATTTGCAAGAGTCTCCAGGGGGCAAAAATTAATATCCTATCAGACAGCCAAGCAGCACTGAAAGCTCTAAGTCACACACTTGTGAGTCTAGACTGACTTGAGACTGCAAACTGTCCCTGAGACAACTGGCTGGTCACTCTGATGTGTGTGCCAGATCCTTGAAGGGGAACTTGGCCAGAAAACTGATAAACTCCGCAAGGAGTCTCGGAATCCTGGGCCTCGAATAGAATAAGGGTAATGTACAAAAGACCTTGGCCGAAGACGGAGTTGCTGAAGAGCCAAATTGACCCTCCTACATCTATAATTTACAAATTGATGCCTTCCTTAATTGATAACTCTTTCTAGCACTGTGTGTAAAAATTGCGAACTGTAAATATACTTCATAAAATCACTGAACCAATACAATGTAAATTGTATAATGAAAATAAATGAATGATGATGAAATGCTTCACCACCGGGCAACAATTGCAAACAAAGTTCAAAACACTCTCCCTACCTAAATACACCGGCAATTCGAATAGTTCAGAGAATTCGACGACGTGAATATCCGTGGCATAGAACACGGCCCGCGGCAGAACATTCGCTACATACTTAACATTCATGTATTATTTATTGGACATTAATTCTGGGCGAGGGCCTTCTCTGCGCGAACGGGAGACCCCAGCGCTTAATGTGACAACTGTAAATCTTTGATATTGCAGATGACCATCGTTAAATGCACTAAGCCCGTGCGGGGATGCGGACCTACAATATTAATAACATCCTACTTAAATTGTTATTTTCTGAAGTTGTCGTTTTTTGGTGGTGGAGGACAGTGGGTGGCTGGTTTGAGGAATGTTTCACTCGTCTATGTGTCATGTTGGAATGATCAAAGATCTTTCGAGATGGGAAGATACAGTAGCGCAATCGATAAGGAAATCAAAGGATACGAAAGTACTTACTTCACTGAGTGATTTTCACTAAACTGGATTTTCAAAACCACGTCACGTGTTTCGCTATACAATAGCTCCTTCAGGTGGAGATAATAACAACTCAACAGTCACGATGTATGGATGTATCATGTTCAATTGTTGACTTTTCGGAAAGAAAAAATATTCCCTCATCTCGACAACATGGATTCCGTACGGAGAGATCAATTGAATTCATGAAATGTGTCTATTATAATATTGATGCAGGCAAATTTGTCGCTGGCATTTTCTTTGATCTCTCGTGTGCATTCGACAGCCTACAAATAAACTTGAAAAAAATGGAATAAGCGGAAAAATCCTTGAAGTAATTGAGTCATACCTTACCGAAAGGAAGGCCTATGTACAAATAAAAAATGAATGTTCTGAAACCTACCCCGTAGATATCGGCGTTCCACAGGGGTCAGTGCTGGGACCACTACTCTTCTTACTATTCGTCAATGACCAATGGACTAGTCACAATGTTTGCAGACGATTCTTCGGTGGTGGTCTCTGCACGGACTCTAAAGGAATTGGAGAACACTGCAAGCGAAGTCATAAATTATTTCGGAAATTGGTGTAATACGATTAATCTGATACTAAATACTGAAAAAACTGTATATCTTCAATTCAAGTGCAAAAGAAACAGTCCTAGTTCTTCTCTAGCGGAAATTCAGAATTCGGACTCAACCAAATTCTCAAGACTTCACCTGGATCAGTACATATCATGGGACAGCCATCTTCAACACACTCTAAAAAAACTGAATTCCGGATTTTGTGCTATACTGAAACTGAAAAAGACATTGGACAATAACGTACTAACGGACATGTACTATTCACTAATATGTACTATTCCTTAATATCCAGCCTAGCTAAAGTTTATGAAAAAGCTATAAAGAAGAGACTTGTAAATTTTCTTGAAAAAAGAATGTAGGTACTTCCAAAGAAACAATATGGTTTTCGACAAGGAAAATCCACGCAGGATGCATTATCAAGTTTGATAAATGAAATAGCAACCAACATAGACAAAAAACACCAACCCTATACTGTGATTCTCTAAAGTCCCCTCTCCCCCTCTTATTTTTGGAACTTCCCTACTAGTGATGATAGATGACGAAATCGTCAAAGATGACGTCACAAGGCCATTGTGACCAATAATTTTAAATAGAACCCTACGGCAAGCGACACCTCTTTTAAAAGGTATCGAAAAAACCTATTCAATGATACTAATTTTGTTTGTGTTTATGGCAGTTTTAATGGCTCGTTAGTAAACATTAAAATTTAAATTCCATTCAGTATGATAATTATTACAGATTTAAGAATCAGTATCTACTTAAAGAAATTGCTTGAAGTGACCTCCATTTACTTCCTGACAGTAAAATATCCTATTTTTAAACTCTTGTCGTACTTTTGCAAATGTGTCTGCGGAAACAGCCTCACATTCTGCAACAATACGTTGTTTTAAAACCTCAATATTGTCAGGTTCAGTGGTGTAAAACTTCGATTTGAGGTACCCCCCCACAGAAAAAAATCCAAAGTTGTGAGGTCCGGTGATCGAGCTGGCCATTCCGTTGAACCTCGTCGTCCAATCCATCTACCACGATACTCCTCATCCAAATACCGTCTTACTGCACCGTAATAGTGTGGAGGAGCACCATCCTGTTGGAATGTTATTTCCAAATTGCCGAATGCATCTACATTATCTTCCAAATTTCAAGGATTAACGGTTCTATTGCGTTTTGCAACAGCTCCAGATAAACCTCACCAGTTGAATAAATATTTTAAAAAAAGAGGCCCAACGATGTGGTTTCCCAGGATACCTGCCCAAACATTCACCTTCTGGGGAAATTGGGTATGCTTTGCGTTTTTTAATAGCGAGTTGCCAAAACTGCCATAAACACAAACAAAATTAGTATCATTGAATAGGTTTTTTCGATAGCTTTTAAAAGAGGTGTCGCTTGCCGTAGGGTTCCATTTAAAATTATTGGTCACAATGGCCTTGTGACATCATCTTTGACGATTTCTGCATCTATCATCACTAGTAGGGAAGTTTATAACCTTTAATATTCAGTTTCCAAATTTCACTTGTTTATGTATAATCGTTCCAAAAATAAGAGGGGGGAGGGGACTTTTGAGAAGCACTATATCTTCGTCGACCTAGCAAAAGCATTTGATACCGTTAGTCACATCCAACTTCTTGAAGTATTGGAAGGGCATGGTATTAGAGGTACACCATATTCATTATTCAAGAGTTGCCTAGAAGATAGAAAACAATGTGTAAAAATTGCTGATGCAACCAGTAGTTTCAAAACAATTAGCTATGGTGTTCCCCAGGGAACTGTACTAGGGCCAATTTTATTCACCCTGAATCTCAATTATATTTTTCATGCAGGATTTGAAGGGAATATGGTGAGATTTGCAGATGACACAGCTGTTTTGTATAAAGCTAATACATGGCAAAATTTAAAATATATTGCATAAAACGTTTTTTAAAGGTTGCTGAATGGTTTGATAGTCGTCTACTCACTATAAATGTTGACAAAACTCATCTTATCTATCCCATTCACCTCATATTCAAAATACCTACCTAAATTCGATACGTTATCCATAAAAAAGGAAAATGAACAGCATGTTATTATTAATTCTGTTAAGAGTATCAAATACCTTGGTATATATGAAGACGCCAACCCAAAATGCGATGTCTATTGAAATTTTGTAACAAAAAAACTAAGAAAGAATTCATAACACTCAACAACTTCGTATAATATAGTTCTCACTAGTAGAAAGCCATTTATCATACGGAATTATAGCATGTGGCGCATCGTTGAAAAGCCATATCAGTACTTGAAACAGCAAAAAGGTACATATTGAAAACCATATATCGAAAACCTAAGAAATTTCCAACGGAGCAATTCTACAAATCCTCACAAATTTTTGATGTACGGCAACTTTATTTCCTCAAAGTTATCACATATCAACATTCTCGAATATCTGACTCATTACCGATAGAACATCACCATAATACAAGATATAAAACTGCAAAAAATTATATTATTATGAAACCAGAAAAAGATATATTGCAGAGAACTCACCTATATCTTGGTCCAAAATTATTCAATTCTCTTCCACAAAGTTTGAAGCAAATGAAACAACGAAACCGTTTCAAAAATGAATTGAAAAATTATTTGATCATCACCCCAAGAATTGACATACACCAAATCATTAGAAACGCATAGATTTTCTTAAATATTCGATGTTGCTATTATGATTATTATCTCATTATTATTCCAACAACTTCATTAGTTATTAAGTATTTATGTTATGCTGTGTACCCGAGTATATGTTTGTCTAAATATTTAACATTCACCAAATCATAAAAAACATAGATTTTATTTATTTCTTTGTTTCATGTTATAAATTGTAGTTATTATGATTATTATCTATTTTATTAGTTATTAAGTATTTGTCTTGTACCTTAGTCTATGTTTTTTTGAATAAATTATTACTTTTACAAATTAATAATAACATATTCAATCTAGCTACTTGCACTGAAGCCCTACGCACAGACTTGTTCTACTGTAGGGTTTTCAATTGATTCCCTCCTTCTTTTATTGTACCTCACTCATAACTGTCAATGTAATTCAAAAGGCGATGTGTGAATAAATTATTATTATTATTATTATACTGCCACATTTCATACGTCATTTTATGGGGAGATTGCACCAATCCTGAAAGAATTTTTGTTTGTCAAAAACGCATCCTGAGACTCATGTTAAGTATGAAATCCAAAGATAGCTGTAAGACTGTATTCCTAGACTCATCCTTCCACAATTATCCAACAAGAACTGAAAATGCCTTGAGCGTAACTCAACATAGACTGACAAAAGTTGAGAAAAGCCCGGGATATGTCTCGCTAGAGTGAATTAATCATAAAGACATTTTCTCTACTGTAATCATAAAAGTAGGTACCAATTAATTTAATTGGACAATGATTGGTTGGTAATTAAAAACTTGTCGAAGTATTAATTTTATTACAATTCGCGCGACAAGCTGTTTGAAACCAAATAATTCAATAAAAACTAATTAAATCATTGTCAGCGATGACTTAACTTATTTTTAACCGACGAAACCAAAAAGGAGGAGGTTCTCTGTACGACCCGTATATTTTTTTTTCCATCATATTTTTTTATGTATGATTACGCATAACTTTTTACTGAAGCGTCCGATTCCGATAATTCTTTTTTCGGTGGATAGCGTGTACTTCGAATTTGGTCCCATTTGAATTTAAAAGATGGAATCCACCCCTAAAGGTAGCGAAATGAAGGATATTGATCACTCACCCTCTGAATTCTGGTCCGTTAACCGATTCTATCAGGCATAACTTTGTACTGGGTTCTTCGATTTGGATGATTCTTTTTTTAATAGATAGGATATACCTTATATTTGGATTTCGAAAGGAATTAGCCACCATTACGGGTAGAAAAATAGGGGATAATTGATTTTTCACTAGTGAACATTGGCACACACATACGTAGTTGACAATGACATATCGCTACTGACATTATTCTTGTTCCACAAAATCAGTATATTTTATGGGAGGATGGAATGATATTCAGAGTAATGGAATAAACTAACCAGAACCACGAAAATAATGTATATTACAACAAATAGTAAAAGTAGATAATCATATTATTTAACTGGTAATAGTTGAAGTAAGGTGGGTAAGTAAGTATTTTGGAAGTAATCAAAAAACAAGTGGGTAGTATTTGGTAGATTTTAGCCACAAAAAATTGAAAAATAAAAACTTTTTAACAAAAAATTAAACCGACGACATACGGAACTGAAAAGTAAAAAATAAAAACTTTTTAACAAAAAATTAAACCGACGAAAAAATCAACTGAAAAGCAAGAAATAAAATAAACCTTCTTAGTCTAAATGATAATTGAGCTCCTAAACTAATGTAAGTAACTGATTTTGAGTCGGCGCCAAACAAACTAGCAATTGAATTAGGTGAAGCGTAAAATGATGGTAGCGAGATGCACGGCTGCGTTTTGATGACTTCTTTCATAGATAATGATCTTCGATAATTGTTTGTTTGGCGCCGACTCAAAATTAGTTACTTACATTAGTTTATGAGCATCACTTATCATTTAGACTAAGAAAGGTTTATTTATTGCTTTTCAGTTGATTTTTCGTGTTTATCTGTTAAATTACTATACGTTGAGAACACGGCTTGAATAAAAGCTTGCCTTCCAAAAGTTTTTATTAGTTATTCTATTTTATTTTTTGTTTGGCGCCGACTCAAAATGAGCTACTTACATTAGTTTAGGAGCTTAATTATTAAGATTAAGAAGGTTTATTTTATTTTTTGCTTTTCAGTTTCACTTTTTTCTCGGTATAATTTTTTGTTAAAAAGTTTTTATATCAAAATTATAGTACGCTGGTCGAAAATAGAACTCTATTGGCGAAAACAGATATAACTTTCTAAAAAGGGCATTAGTGTGAATTGAGCAAAGTAATTGATTGAATACATCTGTATCTTTATTTGAATGAATATATGCATACTTTGCACTGACACAAAACACCTATTGTGGGAGGCTTAACTTACCCTTTTTTTCCGAAAAGAACGCAAAAGACGAATCGAAGCCGACTCTGCGCTCCTTTACCCAGAACAGTTTGTTGCACCTTGTTAATAACGCTGACTTTGCATATTACTAGGCTTTTTGTGCCGGAGCTCTGCACCACACGTTTTAGGTATGCTATTAAAGGCCGTCCGCATAGCATATGCGCGTTTAATTTTCATATTAACTTTTTTCCCGTCGCTCAAAGCCAATATCATTTAGAACTCATAGGTGATTTTCGAAGGTGGTAATTAATCACGGCATTCTCGGCATTTTTTTTTCTTCTTTTCCCGCGACGAGATCGTGCGGAAAATGAGCGGACTAAGTAGCCGTGAGGTTCTTACATTGTATATATTTCAATCACTTCTTCGCCTTCGTCGTTGTTTTCTTCGGCGTGACCACCCCAAAGCTGGAGAACATTATTATAATGGTGGCTACTGTATTTCCACGAAATCTATCCGTAGTGTTGGACAATTTACAATTTTGATTACTCCATTACGTCAGCTCCCGATGCAAGGAGTTTACTGTGTTTGGATTGAATTATATAATTTTCTGAAATGCATAGCAACTGTTTGCAACATATAGAATCAGTAGGCCAGTAGAGATAGACATGATTTTTCCAAAATTTAATAATAATTACAAAAGTTTCAAAACTTCAGTAGAGTGGAGAGGATTTTCATATAATAATAATAATAATAAATGGACTTTATTTTACTTGGCGGAGTTTAGCTCATAGCTATTCTTCCACTTATGATATTCAGTCTGATTTTGCAACCTTTTTTTCTGAACGGAAGATGTTGAAAGTCATTTAATGAATTTTCACATTATTAACGCGGAAAAATTTGCAAAAGTTCTGCAAACTATCGAAGTTTTGAAAAATAGCAATTTACATCCCCTTATAAATTTGCAACCATTCAAACAAAACGGAAATGTTTGCTTTATCGAAAAAAAATTGTTGTTGGTCCTAATTTTTCGATGAAAATTCCAAAAGTTCTACAAACTCGAAAAAATTACTAAAATAATGTTCTTGACAGGAGTTTTAATTTGCAATCTCTTGAATCAAACGGAAAATATATTTTTTCATTAAATTGATTTTTTTTATTAAAATAAGTGATGGAATTATTAAAAAAAAAAAATAACATTTATTGTCCAAACAGGCGCTAGGCCCAATTACAGGACACAGTATACAATTTTAGTATGAAAGTGTGAAAAATGTTACATGTTACAATAATAATAATAGTAGTAATACATAGTAATACATTCATGGAACATTTCCCGAGAAAAGACAAGAAATGAGAGAGGAAAACAAAAAAAACAAAAAACAAAAACAACAAAGCGATCGAGATTTGAATAATTATTTGATTTTTAGTATGATGTATAGTTATTGTTGCTTCGCAAACATAATGTTTCTGATCTCTTCTTTGAAAACGTGTAATGGTGTTGAATAAATGTCAACTTTGTGGCAGACTTGATTGAATTTATTACACATTGCAAATAAAGGAGATTTTAATAATATATTTGTTCTTGGTGTTGGTAAAGAAAAACATTGTTCATTTCTACCGTTGATTCTTGGTACATGAAAGTCTAGTTGAGATAGTAGTTTGGGTGAGTTGATAAGACTGTTAACCAGTTTGTAAATAAATATACAAGCGTAATATGTTCTTCTGCCCTCGAGAGAAAGAAAATTCAAACGCTTTAATAATATATTATTATCTATTCCCTGACTGGGGTAGACATCATCAAGTTTGTAAATGACGTATTTCATAAACTGTCGTTGGACGGATTCGAGAGATTGATTGTGTGTAGCGTATATAGGTGACCAGACAAGACAGCCATACTCTAGGCGGGATCTGACAAATGAATTGAAGAGAGTGATGAAACTTTCCATGTTTTTGAAGTCTTTACAGTTTCTAAATATTACATTTTATATATTACAAAAGTTCCAAATGATGGTTGTAAGTGGGGATGTCCTGACGTACAATATTTTCATTGGGAAATTAAAAAAAATAGTTTCGTATTTGTACTCTACCAAATTAAAGCAAAATTTTTGCGAAACGGGCAGACAACTCCTTTTACCAATTGGTGGCAGTATAATGATTTGCAAACTATGTAACAATGCGGAACATTAGGAATTGAAAAAATATTTATTTCTGCAACACATGTGTTATCTGATCAATAAAGATTTTGATATACCTAATAAATGACATTCATTGTATTCCAAGTTTACTATCGACCAAGAATAAGCTCGTCAACGGTAGGTGAAATCATTCAATGTTGAAAGCTAACGTTTTCGATATGAATTCAAAACATCATATTACAATTAGGAATTTGCATAAAAAATACTCTGAGTACTTTGATGGAGGATCGAGAATCTCTCGACTCATTTTCATATTTTTTTTGATTCATTAAAAAATGGATGATAATTGAGATTTTAAAAACACTCGAATAGTTGTACATTAGTACGATCAACCTACAACTGTGTTACGTCACAATGTTTTGTTTACAGAGTAATGAATGCACATCAGTTTAGTAACATGATTTATTACCAGAATATCAAGAAGGCTGACAATTGTATTTTTATGACCAATAACTATATAACTAACCAAAAACATTGCACATTGATCTAATAATCCTGGAGCTACAACTGATTTTGAATTGCCTACCTCTTTATTTTAAATTTTTTTATAAATCAAGAAAATGATTATTACGTGTCGATTACATTTCAGTCCTTAATTCGATTTCAATAGAATTTTTCATGCGAAATTGGAGAAAGTCGAGTGGAAAGGTAAATTATAATTTTATTTAATTCAAGAAATACATACCTGTAAAAGTTAAAATTTGAGATGTAATATCGATTTCTCCAGTTTTTATTTTTCAACAACGTTTCTGTTTGATGATGAAAATTATGAACTTGCAAAATATACAATGGATAACGTTTTGATATCCTTACTCCCATAGAGCATCGATTATTTATTTTAAAATCTCGTCGATTGCTATAAAGTCACAAGTGAAAATTTTAAATGAAGAATGATTGCATGTCATTTCTAATGCAATAAAAAATTAATATCTTCCTATAGTAATTTACCAGAACTTAACAAAAATGTTTACACTTTCGATTGTTGCATTCGAGATATTAGATTAAATTTATTTCGCTGATTAGTCGAGAACAGTGATGTTTCTGAGGTTAACAATTAGTTTCAAATTTTACAATGGTTATTAACTACTGATTTCAATCAACCAGTACAAAATATAACAGATATACGCAATGGACCACTGTAGACAAATGTCGGTTTAATATATACAGACTGGCCACTTTTTTAATGGGATTGTATTGGTAACTTTTAAACCATAAGAGTTAGAAGGTCGGTCAAATGGAGAAAAAGTTGCATTCATAGAAGCATTGTCAAGAAGTTCAAACAAATCGGGATTATCAGGGCCGGTTATTGAGATATCATAAGAAAAGTAAATTCTGTCATTTTGATTTTTCTTTTTTTCCCACTTTATTTCGAATATTATCAAAAAATGTCACGGGAGTTTTTTATTCGACAGCAAATTATCCTCAATTTGACATAATCAGATTTTGTATCCAACGGTTCGTACGCTCTGGGCCAC
Source organism: Gonioctena quinquepunctata (assembly GCA_018342105.1). NCBI lineage: Eukaryota > Metazoa > Arthropoda > Insecta > Coleoptera > Chrysomelidae > Gonioctena > Gonioctena quinquepunctata. The sequence goes on along the minus strand of JAFIRS010000001.1, from coordinate 1,236,235 downwards.
CTTCAACCTAATTTTTTTCAATACGGACCTGCATATTTTATGACACTTTTCGAAATAACTTTTAACGCTGAATTCAACGATATATCATACAATGTCATTCAAAGTTGATTTTCAGGTGATTTTGACCCTTATCCAAATTTCTTTGGGTCGGATCTGTATTACATTTAGGTACCTTTAGTTTAATTAACAACATGCAATACATTTCGATAAGAAAATCAACTTACTCATCTTCAACTGAATGGAACGTAACAGAATCAAAGAAAAATAATAATTATTTACAAATTTCAAGAGGTAAAAAAAAAAAAATTTAAAAAAAAAAAAAACCAAGCGATGAAAATTCATATTTGCTAAGTAAATGATGAACATTAATGAAGTAAGTGTTCGAAATGTCCACCATTTTGTAAAATGCACTTTGCGGTTCTGGAACCCATACTTCTTATACATTTGCTTATTTCGTCTCCTTGAATACCTTCCAATACATTCTCAATCTTCTCGCGAGGAATCATTATTGTTGGATTTGTCATTTGTTCCGTTGAAACAAATTACAGAATCGAACTTTATTTTGAGATCATTACGATATAATTTTTGCAAGGCTTGGAATTCAAATTTAAAATCATTGTATTCGCGTCTCTTGACTATTTTATTAACAGCAGTTTTTGATAAATTGCATTCACTGGCCACAGTTCTCGATTTTTTTTCTGGGTTCAATTGAATTTGGGTCAGAACATTGATATCGTTGATAGACTTGTTTTTTCTTACATACACACAACTCTAGGTTTATTGAATGTATTATTTTCAAGTAGTAGGTCGTGGATAAAAAAGAACATAACAAGAAATGTCATATTATTTGTCACTTCGTTTATTATTGTGTCACGAGAACTTGTCATTAAATACTTTTCTGAGTAATTTCAATTTAACTTATTCGATATGGAAAGATACACAAATGAAGAGAAGAGAGATATGTACGAAGTGTACATAAAACTAGACAGAAATTCATTCAAAGCACAACAAAGGTATGGTGAATTATATCCTGAAAGAACAACACCAAATATTAAAATGTTTCGACGTTTATCTACAACGTTACTTGCACATAATTCATTCATCAAACCTAGAGGTCCTTATGTACGACGAAACGAGCCTATCAATGACATCAATGTTCTGGCCCAAATTCGAATGAATCCAGGAATAGGATCGAGAACTATCGCCAGTGAATGCAATTTATCAAAAAGTGCTGTTAATAAAATACTCAAGAGACACGGATACCATGACTATAAATACCAAGCCGTGCAAAAACTATATCGCAATGATCCTGAGAGAAGGTTGCAATTCTGTAATTGGCCTCAATGGAAGGTGCGGAATAACAACAATTTTGCGCACAATATCATTTGGGGAGACGAAACTACATTCACAAATTCTGGCATGTTCAATCGAAGGAACAAACATTTTCATGCCACAGAAAATCCTCACTTAATTCATGAAGTTAGACATCAATATCGTTTTTCTTTGAACATATGGTGCGGTTTGTTGAATAATAAATTACTGGGACCCTATTTTATTGACGGCAACCTAACCGGAGCAAAATATGTTGAAATTATAGAAGAAATGTTGGATGATCTTCCTATACGGTATCGGCGTAATAGTCCATGGTTCCAACAAGACGGATGTGGTCCACACAACTCAAGAATAGTCACAGACTATCTAAATCGAATGTTTCCCGATTCATGGATTGGAACAAGAGGTCCAGTAGCATGGCCTGCCAGATCTCCGGATTTGAATCCGCTGGATTTTTATCTGTGGGGATATCTCAAAATTAAAATTTATGATACCACGAACCCGACAATAGAGATTCTTCGCGAGAAGATTGAGAATGTATTGGAAGGTATTCAAGGAGACGAAATAAGCAAATGTAAAAGAAGTATGGGTTCCAGAACCACAAAGTGCATTTTACAAAATGGTGGACATTTCGAACACTTACTTCATTAATGTTCATCATTTACTTTCGAATAATCATTTGATTTTTCTTTCATTAAATGATAGTTTCGTTTAATTATTATGAATTAGGTTTTTCACCTCTTGAAATTTGTAAATAATTATTTTTTGTTTCTTGCTTTGATTCTGTTACGTTCCATTCAGTTGAAGATGAGTAAGTTGATTTTCTTATCGAAATGTATTGCATGTTGTTAATTAAACTAAAGGTACCTAAATGTAATACAGATCCGACCCAAAGAAATTTGGATAAGGGTCAAAATCACCTGAAAATCAACTTTGAATGACATTGTATGATATATCGTTGAATTTAGCGTTGAAAGTTATTTCGAAAAGTGTCATAATATATGCAGGTCCGTATTGAAAAAAATGAGGTTGAGGGTTGCCCAGAGCGTACGAAACGTTGGATACAAAATCTGATTATGTCAAATTGAGGATGATTTGTTGTCGAATAAAAAACTCCCGTGACATTTTTTGATAATATTCGAAATAAAGTGGGAAAAAAAGAAAAATCAAAACGACAGAATTTACTTTTCTTATGATATCTCAATAACCGGCCCTGATAATCTCGATTTGTTTGAACTGCTTGACAATGCTTCTATGAATGCAACTTTTTCTCCATTTGACCGACCTTCTAACTCTTATGGTTTAAGAGTTACCAATACAATCCGATTAAAAAAGTGGCCACTCTGTATATCTTGAACCTATTTGCACAATGTTCACAATTTATGGCCAAATTATTTAAAAAAACAAATAATTCATACAAAAAAAATGTTCCGTTGAATAATGACGGATGCAAATCTCTTAGCCGTTATTTTAATTGCAATTTGTAGAACTTTTGCAATGAGTTCAGCAATGCAAAAAAATTATATTAATAAATAGGTTCCGTTTTTCGTATGAGGTTGCAAAGTTACATATCCACTGAGACCGATATTTCCTTTATTTGCAACCACAATAAAACACTTTTGTAATTATTTCAATGCTTGTGTGCATTGAAAATGGGAGCGTCGATGAAAAAGTTTAATAAATAACTGATGCGTTTTTCAGAAATGGTTGCAAATGTACGTGAATATTTAAAACTTTTTTCCGTTCAGTTATCCAATTTGCAGGACTTTTGTGATTTTTTTGAACAAATTACAATGAAAAACTTAAACAAATGACAAAAAACAAGGTTTTGTAACTTTTACAAGGTTGCAAACTTAATGCACGTTGAAAAACACCCTTACTATAGGTATGCCTAGTTTGCAGATCTTTTGCAATTTCCAGTGCAAAAATAAAACATGAAAACAAGTTTTGCAATTAAAACAATGTTCCGTTCATCGCTGACTTCTGCAAAATTTTATAGTTTGTTTTCATTAATGCACTAACATACCATTGAAGTTTGAAAACTTTTGGAATTAATCTTAATTGATTGCCTTTATCTACTGGCCTATAGTATCATATGGAGAATTCACATGATCAGATATAGCAATTGACACATATTCTGTGAATATTTTGATAGAATATTCTAGAAAGATGATGATGATTCGTGAAAACGTGATTTAATAATAATGACTTCTATTGTCATTTTGTTTGTGATAGCTGTCCTGTTAGTGAAGTAGTATGGAAAAATCTGAAACTCTATCAATACGTTATATTTTAATCTGTCTCCAGGGAATCTTAAACGCATAAAATCACAGAGAGATAATGAGAGGATCAGACAGCTCGTGGTAAATAAATGATATGGACTAATCAAAATACCAGTAACAAAGATATTTTAAAGAGAAGTAAATTAACTGATATTAATGGGACGCCTAAGTGAGGATAACTTAGATAACAGATACACAACAAAATCGTTGATAGAAGTTATTGCAAATAACAACAAAAAAATTATAAGGGACAATGCTGCTACTCACTACCAGGGCACCCACCCTATCGTGTCATAAAAATAGCAGTTGAGGAAAAACGAATTGTTTTTCTCAACCTAACCCCCGTTCATTTGTAATGCGATATATTCCTGTATAAAAGCGAAGTTGAAGTTATTCAGATCATTTCAAATAGAGCGGGGTTATATTAATATTCAGTGAAATGTATGTAGTGGAGTCCGTTGAGAAATATTAGTCAGTCAGATCATTTCTAACAGTGCGGGGTCACATTATATTCAGTAAAATGTAACTAGTTCAGAAAAGAAAAAGAAGTCATCATGTTGTTTCAATGGTTTGTTCGTTCGTTCGGTCTTCAGACAATAAATGAGTCATTGTCTTCAAGCAGTACGATTACATTATCAAAGTCAATCATTCAATAGTAAAAGTCACGAGTATTTAATGAAGGTTATATACAGTTTACAATACAAGTTGAAACGAAAAGTAATAAATAGATGTACCGGGTTATTGTAAATGTAAAAAAAAAATTACTATAAAAGAATGATAACTGAGAGCCCGAATGATTCTAATCGTAATGTGGGACATTGTTAATTAAATTTATTTTCGCAGAAAATCGAAACCATTACCTGTAAAAATAATACATACGGGTGGTACCCATATTGAAGATCCACAAGAGATAGTGGATGCAATGAATCACTATACCAACATAGGAAAAAAAATGGCAGAACAATTTCCTTCATCCCCCCAATTCCGAAACTTTTGATAGATTTTTATCAAACTTGGCTAATGTCCGAATGGAAATATCCACCGTAATGATTATAAACTATCATTAAATATTTTTTAATGTATATTTGTTATTATATTGTTGCAAATATCCACATGTATTTTGTACCTCGACTGAAGATGGGTTTTATCTGAAGCCGAAACATGTTCCTCGATTCAACTAATCGCCGAATTAACCTCAATTATATGTGGAGATGACTTTGAGTTTCTTTCATTTATGTAGACTAACTAAGTTATTCGACATTTAATAACTAAAAAACGGTAAAAGATAGGGGAATTATATGGTATATTTTTGAAATACACACGGAAATCTGCTCGCCATAATAATATCATATCTAAATGATCGTAGGCAATGTGTCCAAGTTGGAAACTCCAGATCGTCGTTTGTTGATGTGACCTCAGGTGTCCCACAGAGGTCACACCTGGGACCGTTGTTATTTCTTATCTTCATTAATGATATTACCAGATGCTTTAAAAATTCCAGGTTTAGTCTATATGCCGACGATCTCAGGATATATAGACCAGTTATGAGCCTATCTGACTGTCAAAAACTATAGGATGATATCACGAGATTAACTGATTATTGCACAACAGATTAACTTTCGCTAAACATAGACAAATGAATAAAAATAACATTCTCTAGATCACATGGTGAATTGGACTTCAATTATTGCATTGGAAATCAGAATTTGACTAATGTTTCAAACATTAAGGATCTGATGTATATTTAGATAAAAAACTCCCCTTTGATCTGCACATTTGTTAGGAAGGCTCTGCGTAATCTGGGTTTCATAATGAGGGTAACTAGGCAATTACGATCTCATAAATGTTTCGGTAATATGTAAAATATATTGAGAGAATCGAGAGAGTACAGATTAAATTCGTGGATTATTTGAATTTCCGATTCAACAGATTGTATCATCAAAATTCGTATGACAATAATATTATGAAATATGATATGTCTAAACTCTCCTTTAGAAGGACTGTTAGCTACATATTTTTTTGCACAAACTGGTATCTGGTTCCATTGACTGCTCAGATAAATTGAGTAAATTACAGTTCAATGTTGGAAGACGTTGCTTACGATCACCAAATCTGTACTACCCTCAGAAATGTAGAAAAAATGCGTCGGAGAACTCACCTATGATTGCTTTGCAGAGGTTATATGATTTATTTTTTGGTCATGATGATATATTCCTTTGTTCACTCCTAGTAGCTAGATATGCTGCTCATTCTATTTTTTGGTGACATGTATTATTATACACAAAGTTGTACATTCATTGTTTTCCTTTTTTCTGTTTTTTTAAATCTTTTTCCTTCTACTATACCTTATTGAGTAGAATTACATTAAACTCAATTATTGTATAGCAAAGTCAGAAAGGTGTATCTATTTTTAGCAATAATGATTGTTATCAGGTCACATATAAATTTAAATATGTTTGAATAGTGATTGTACCGAAATTACATAATTTGTGTTTAATGTATTGTGCGGTTTTATGTTACTGTGTTGTTAACTCAACCTGTTGAAAATCCAAATAATAAATAAATCAGGAGAGCAGAACATTCCAAAAATTCAATAACATACAAGGTATCCCATGAAAACTGCACGATACTGCATTTTTGATAGCATTTTATCAAAATTCAGTTATAACCACACAATTGTTGCATTTTTTTTTCTATAGGCAATAAAATCTCTGTTGAAAAAATTGGAACACTATGCTGTAGTGGGCACGGTACTGGAGTGGTTCGACACTTTCCTGTAATTCACAGAAATCAAAATGTTCTTCCAATAATATTTAGGTTAACTCATGAGTATTTTAGGGAAATGTTTTGAGACCTATCCTATTGATTTCCTCAAACTTTTGAAACCAATAGCATCTTCGGTAATATACTTCAGTTTCTCGACTTCAATGAGCTCAAACTCAATATTAATTGGCTAAAACAGTTATCATGACAATATACATTTTAGTGGCGAAATGAATAAAATTAATCTTCTTAATAATAATAATCTCTATCCAGACCATTCTGTGAAGCTAGTGGCTCTGATTATAGGGGCCCTTGGTGGAATGATGCCAACGCTACTCTCAAACCTGGAAATTATACCGGCATGCCGTAAATCGGCAGAATCTCTAGCCGGCCGCATGCAGAAGGCAGTCATTCTCGGATCGTTACGTCTGCTCAGGACACATGATTCTCGGACCCAATGATCTCTCACCTCACGGGTGTGGGGAGAGGTCATTGGTTTATGTAACCAGCGCGCCCTTCCGAATGGGTCGGAGCTTCGGAAGTAAGGGCCTGACTGGAATTGTTCACGACAAAAAAATAATAATAAAAATAATAATAATAATGATAATAATATACTTTATTGTCATTGAGAATAAATCTTGTGGACAAAGCTTGTGATAAATAAATATAAATGTAAATATAGAAATATAAAATGTAAATATAAAAACAGTTACGAAAAAGTAAAGTTGAAACATACACTATAAAGATCATCGTCGAATTTTGTATCAACATGGTTAAATGTGCAGTTTTGTTTAAAAATATCATCAAAACTTATATGATACACATATAAACCTATACAGTTATATAAAATATTACATAAATGAACACACCTATTACGCCAAACAAACAGACATATATATCCAAGCAAGAATATAAACAAAAATCTTATATAACATATATTCAAATATGCACATTTTGTCACGTAAATTTATCATTATAGAACTCTTGCAAATTATAATAGGGTCTATCAGCCAGAAATGTTTTTACTCTTCTTCTAAACTTTTTGTTGGTCAAATTTTCCTGTCTTATATCTGAGGGCAAGTGATTAAACATCTTGGCCCCATTGTAATAAATGGAATCCCTGGCCAAATTTGTTGAAGGAATTGGCAATTTCAACGCGGTAGAACGGGTTGCATACTCGCCAAAACGGTATTCCATAACGTAGGTGAGATCCTAAGAGGGCCTAATACACCGTTCTGGCGGTTTTGATTCCCAAATTTATTGAAGTTACTGCATAACATCCAGAAGTAATTTTACTTTCAAGATGCTCAATATGTTCAATAAATTTGAGCTTATTGTCAATGTGAATACCTAGAAATTTAGTTTTGAGTCTCGTTCTTGATCACTAAGTTATCACCAAATGACAGGTCATCAAGAGCACATCTGAATGATATAATGTTTGTTTTAGTGATATTGAAGGATAACAAATTAGCATCACACCACTCCTTGATTTTTTTCATATCAGTAGATATTGCATTGTGTAAATCATTTGAGTTTTTGTTGTTCCACAATAAAATGGGTCCTAAAACTGTTTCTTGTGGCACTCCACACATAATTTTTTCTAGAAGTCCTGTTGTTCTTACCATTTGATTCCTTTCTGAAAGGTGAGAATCAAACCATTTGAGCGTCATTTCTCTGCAACCGTATTGGTGAATTTTTCTTAGCAAGATGTTGGATCTACTTTTAGGAAAAAACTGAGCCTTGAAAACATTTACAATTTATGTACAACATAATAAAAAAACTTAATACCCTTTAAATATCTCATACTATTTATAAAACTATAATACAAGTATTGTGCTAGTATACCTCCATTGCAAAATACATTCATTGCGCCTACTCTTTCCTTATAGAAGTCTCCCTCTATGACAAAGAAAATTCTGAGAGACCATTCTCTCAAGATTATATTTTCAAATTTGCTCGAGGAAACAATCCCGCTGGTGATAGCGGCAATTTGTTCACCACCTCTTCACATCTTTCATTCTAAGTTCGCTAATTATTGTCTAACTTTCTTCAGCTTTGTTTCCCGCTTCAGCGTGGAAATCATCAGTTGAGCACAAGAGGAAAAACTAATTGAAACTCATAGTGACCAACAGATCTATCTGAATCAATTTAATTCAAACAATACCACAAAAACATCGGAAATCGAACTAAAAACAACGAGATCTGGTTACTGAAAAAGTGGATCGAAGCTATCTCGTTAGAATCCAAATATTAAAAATCTTATTACGAGAATATTAAAATAACAACTCGCTTATCTACCGAGAAACCGCTGGCTCGTGAAAAAACGCCTCGTTGTGGTATAAAGTTATTTAATCTGTGTTGTGTGAAATCATTCGGAATCCGTTTCGACCATCGACAGTGGCGGAACTACTCCCCCACACTTTCTATACAATGTTCTTTTCAAATTAATTGAAATTGAGAAAAAAAACCACATCAGATGTTATTGTTATTACAATATATACCTGGTGTTTCAAATTGGGTTATTTTATACTAATTACTGTTCCTCAAATCGCTAATGGGATCTTGATGGTTCTATGGGGATCAAAAAAACAAGGTGAAATACATCGGCCCTTTATCTTCATCAAGTTGTTTTTCAATATGGTTTTCGTGGGTAACCATACTCTCCAGGCAATTTAATTTTCTACTGTCGTTGACAGGTTTCATCATTTTTACATGATTTTTTAATTTTGTGACCAGATTTGATCATGTGGTCCGCTACACTTGACTTATTCTCCCTTTGGTAGGTAGCGTTGGCCATATGTTCTTGGAACCTTCTAGAAATTGAACGTTTTGTCTGACCTTAATTGACTTTGGCACAATTTTTACAGTCAATTTAATAAATTCCCGACTTATTCAGCATGTCAAATTTGTACTTCGGGTTTCCTACTAACGTTTGTAAGTTATTTCTATCAGTCAATATCGTTCCTTGCAGCTTTTAACAAAATGTAAAAAATGGCCACTCACACAGAAATAATGTCTTTTTAGATTTCCATGAAATATCGTAACAATATGGATTCAACTGATCTACAACGAATTCAATAAAAAATTATTCAATCACTGCGGGAAATATTTTAGAGTATTCTGATCTGGCATATGCTTTCAACTGGATAAATCATAATATTCTACGTAATACGTGGTAGAGTACTAGACATACTGAAGTGGGAAGCACAGTAGTGAGTCAAGAGAGGAGCACCACATGGGTCGGTTCTTGGCCCCCTCCTATTTATGATCCACATAAACGATATTCTTATTAACCGACGAAACCAAAAAGAAGGAGGTTCTCTAGTCGACGCGTATATTTTTTTTATGTATGACCTCGCATAACTACTGTAGTACTTCGAAGTTGGTCCCATTTGAATTTGAAAGATGTAATTCACCCCAAAGGGTAGCAAAATGAATGATATTGATCACTCACCCTCTGAATTCTGGCCCGTTAACCGATTCTAGGAGGCATAACTTTGTACTGGGTCCTTCGATTTGGGTGATTCTTTCTTAAATAGATATGGTATACCTCATAGCTGATCATATTTGGATTTCGAATTGAATTATTCACCTTTACGGGTAGAAAAATAGGGAATAATTGATTTTTCACTTGTGAACATTGGCATACATATGTAGTTGACAATGACAGATCGCTATTGTCATTATTTTTATTCTCTGACATCCGGTACAATCATTTTATTCTATGAGAGGTAGGAATGATATACAAAGTAATGAAATCAACTAACCAGAACAACAAAAATTATTTATATCACAACAAATAGTAAAAGTAGATAATCATATTATTTAACTGGTAATAGTTGGAGTAAGGTGGGTAAGTAAGTATTTTGGAAGTTATCAAAAAACAAGTAGGTAGTAATTAGTAGATTTCAGCCACAAAAAATTGAAAAATAAAAACTTTTTAACAAAAAATTAAACCGACGAAATACGGAACTGAAAAGTAAAAAATAAAATAAAAACTTCTTAGTCTCAATAACTAAGCTCCTAAACTAATGTAAGTAACTAATTTTGAGTCGGCGCCAAACGAACAATCAACGAAGATCATTAAATTACTTCAAAAAAATTATCAGAATGTCACTCGATGCCATCATTTTACGCCTTACCTAATTCATTTGCTTGTTTGTTTGGCGCCGACTCAAAATTAGTTACTCACATTAGTTTAGGAGCTTAGTTATTGAGACTAAGAAGGTTTATTTAATTTTTTACTTTTCAGTTCCGTATTTCGTCGGTTTAATTTTGTGTTAAAAAGTGTTTTTTAATGAATTTTACGCACACTCCAAAAAGAGAAGGATACTAGAATCATCCTGTTACTTATTTTGAAAAAGGCTGAGACATGGTTTGAGCCAAATTAGTTGATTTTTAATAAAAATAGAACCGTTGACAAGATTTTCAGAAATTCAGTTGATGAAAGCTTAAATAACCTTGAAATTATGATATCGAATGCCCGGCTGAAATCTAGTATGACTAATACCGTACATTTGTTTTCATGTGTTACCTTCATTACATCATCCGCAATATGTGGAAGAGCGGTTGTGCAACTATGCCCTTTCTGAAATCCAGATTGAACAGAAGGCAACAGACAAAAGCTCCAAAGATGGTTTTCAATCATATCCTATCGAACAGCCAAGCAGCACTAGGAGATCAATCTATAATTTATTTTCTTGAATACTACTAATGAATAAACGATTTGATGGGAGCCTGTATATCGAGGCACCTGGATTTAAAAAAGAAACACACCGTTATCGCATATTTCGTTTATTATAAACGACCGGTGAAGATCCAGGACACTTAAAAAGCGATATGCTTTTCATAAAACATCGTTTATATATTATAGCCTATTTGTCAGCTTGTACGCTACTGCTGTGCAGAGTTTTATACTTACTCCTATTAATTTGACGAGTCAATCGAATCCCGGGTATTTTAAGGAGATCCTAAAACAGATAATACGCTCTTACCGCCATGACATTTTCGAATGAACTCCGAACAAGCAGTGAAGAAAAACCGGTAGCAATCTGAGATGGATGTAGAAAAAATAGATTAGTACGAAAGAGTAATTGGGATATATTTATCAAGATGTTCAGTCACAGTAAAACACACGTGGGAAAATGAGAGAACAAAAACGAGTGTTTCTTATTACAATTAACACCTGGAGAGTATATTTATTTTGGACATTAATTTACTAGTTTTATTATTTTACACGGTTTTATATTTTCGACATAATATATAATTTCTTATAGATTTGAGGGTGCTAAGTAGGAAAAAATATTAAAACAATTCTGTCACGTCTCATTGAGATAGTTATTTATTATACAAGTGAAAAAAGTATTAGATTTCAGCAAGAGCTAAAATCTAATATTTTTCCAGGGTTTTTTCTGTGACGGGAAAAACGACGATTTAATATTGGAAAAACATATTTTTACAATATATTAAAGTCAGAAAATTATCGATGTGCAATTTGAATTTTTGAACTAGTAGGCTGTTGTACTTATAGCGACAATTGAACCTGCGTTGCTAAGGAAACCTTTAAAGTAATAAATATCTGTCAATTTAATTCTGTGATTTGATTTAAAAATTGCGAATTCAGTGGTTGTTTAGTAGTTATTTTTAATAATATAAAGTTAAAAAAGGTCTGATTCCGAGTTTTCTCTGACTCCACCAGAGTTAGTAGATGTAGCGAAAGTAGCGTTACAAAAATTATTGCCAGCTAAATCGCGGAAAATTTATGAAACCGCGTATTCAAGATTTATGGAATGGAAGCTGAAAAAGACATGCAGTTCTTTTTCGGAGACGGTGTTATTGGCTTATTTTTCGGAACTGGCACAACAACAAAAGCCATCAACAGTGTGGTCGAATTATTCAATGATTAAAAGTATGTTACAATCCAATAATAATGTAGACATTTCAAAATATTTTAAACTAATTACATTTCTGAAACAAAATGGGAAAAGTTATACGCCCAAGAAAGCTGCAATTTTTACGAGTACACAAATTAGTGATTTTTTAAATAATGCTCCCGATGAAGTTTATTCAATGGCCAAGGTTGTATTTGGGATTGCAGGAGCTTGTCGAATTTGCGAAATCAGCCAGGTAATATTAGATGATATTGAAGATTCGGGAACGTTATTAATTGTGAAACTTAAGCAAACAAAGAATGATGAAAACAGGAGATTTGTAGTTACTGAAGAATATATTGAATTCTACCGAATGTACAGCCCTTCGTCCAGTAGCAGCAAAGGATCGCCGCCTGTTTTATGCATATCGCAATGGAAAATGTATCAATCAGGTTGTGGGTAAAACTCAGTTTTATAAGGTACCTGAAACAGTAGCTAATTTTCTTCGTCTTGAAAATGCTAACTCATATACAGGACATTCATTTCGAAAATCGTCTGCTAGACTTTTAGTTGAATCTGGGGGAGACTTGATGACACTAAAGAAACATGGCGGTAGGAAGTCATCAACGGTCGCTGAATGGTATGTAGATGAATAGAATAGAAATAGCCAATAAAGTGTTTAGAACGTGTGGCAATGCTGAAATAACACCCGATTTGCGACCAGGTACATCAACGGCAGTTGTGTCCATGGCAGGAAAAATATAATTTTAACACAAGAAAATTCGACTGTTGTACCGAATAGTTCAAGGAACATGTCATTCATGCAATGCACATTTAATAATTGTAACTTTGATATAAAGGAAATTTAACTTTTGTATAATAAATTATTCTAAAATCATATAACTACCTTTACTTGTGTATATATATATATATATATATATATATATATGTATATATATCCGGGAAAAAAGTACTCACTTTTTTCCCGGGGAAAAAAGTAATTTCATAAAAAGTGATATTTTGTTACCTGTCAACTTTTTGATCGTCACAGAAAAAAGATATTTATTGAATAAAACAAAAGAATAATTGCTTAACAAACAAAGGAAAAATGAAAAATGATTAATTTTAACCTTTAGTTCATAACTTAAAATGTACCAGCAGAAATCTCCTAACAAAAACCCTTGTCTATCTTAAAAAAATGTAGGGTCTTGGTGAAAAGGCTCGCCATATTCGTCACTCAGAGCGCCTAAGTTGAGTCACTGTAGTCCCTGAAGAAGACCGTCGTCAAGATCGAAACGCCGACATCAGTAAAATAACGTTATCTCCTGAAAAAGGACTCGTTATTCCATTACAAAACCAAACTCCTAAGAAACAATAAATTGCATTGTATATTCCTGTTCAAGAAACTCAATACTATATACAGAAGGGCCATTTAGGTTTGAACATATGGGATTTTTTTAAATTAATTGCACAACCAAAATACGAATAATGCCGAAAGTTAATGCATGTGCGATAATCATATCAGTCAAACAGCATACAGGGTAGGTCAAAAAATATAAAAATCATTATTGTAGAAAATTCAGCAAAATGTTATGAATAAAAGTTGTTCAGAATTAAAAATTATGCCTAAATACCAAACAAAACATTCCCTCCCCCCCAAGACATTTTATTTGTATTCACTTTAAACGCTTTTATAAAGGAATCAAAATCAAATCGATTTCGCATAACTCTGTTCAAATTCAAGTTAATTTGTAAAATTAATTTAGATTTATAATTTTTTAGGGAATTACAAACTTCATGTTTGTTGCAACGATATTAAACACAACTTTAAAATTTCGCAAAAATTATTTTTAACAAAGTAAAACAGTAGGTAGTAATGATAATACGCATATTAAAAAATTCTAATTTGTAAAAACTGTACAAATTAATCGACAAACATAAAATCCTACTAAAATAATCGCAGATACCCATGGAAAAAAATGAGGGTTTAAAGTAAATATTATTATTATTAATATTAATTATTATTAACAAAACAATGTATCCATAATGTATGCACTAAACGCACCCATATCTCAAAAGCAATAATACAATGTTTCTAAACGTATTTGAATATGGTGCCGATGGTTTTGCCAATTTTGTATCGGCTCATTTTTATTATAACTTAACAATTAACAAATCAAAATAAATTAGAACAGAAAATATTTAAAATGTAAAAAAAGTATGAAAGCGTCTCTGTATGTCCGTCTCGTTCAATGCATATAATTGTCCGATCATAAAATTCACTAAGAGTAGATCGCAATACATTTGCTGGAATATTCCTGCAATGAAATCGAATAAAATTTTCAAGCTCCTCAACATTATAAAATGGTCGATCATTGTATACCTTCTGCTTTAAATATCCCCATAAAAATATATATTGGGGTGAGATCTGGCAAACGGGGAGGCCACCATTGATCTATATTTCGTCCTAAGCATTTATCACCAAATTCCCCATTTAACCATTCAGAAACAATTTTAGCTGCATGAGGGGGACATCCATCATGTACAAACGATAATTTATTTCGTTCTTGTAAACTCATATTATCCAAAAAATCCGTCAATTCGTATTCCAAAAACTGGTATCAGCATTTAGGTTTTGACGCAAAAAAACGGCCTTATTAATTTATCGTTAATAATACCGCATCACACGTTTGTTTTTTGGTAATACTGGTTTTTATTGGCAATGACAAAATTTGCATTTTCATCCGACCACCACCTACAATTTTGGGAAGAGACGAGGCCATTTGTTGTGAACGTGGATGGCTCTCTACGTTTTGAACAAAAAGAAAGTGGTACATAATGTATATCGTTGACTTGGTAATTAAATTCTTTATCGAATGGCAAGATGGCCTCGGTAGGTACCATTTGAAAAAAACGATTTTTTCGTTAACAATGCGTTTAGAAAATTTCAATTCCTGCTGTCGGATTTGATATTGATCTTATCGATGAAATTACTATTACTATGAGTTACTGATGTAAATTAGTATAGATTTTAACCTAATCAAGGCCTCCTGGGCTAAAAAAAAAGATATATTTTTTTCAATTATAAAATGAAAATTTGGCAACACTGTCGTATGTAATTTGAGCCGTAGAATCCGAATAATATCAAACATACAGGGTGTTTCATTTGAAAAATCGAAGTTGGTGGCTATTGTGGCGAAACCGGAAGTCGGCCATTGTGTTTTCATATGTCTGTCAATCCTAAATTGTGTCTCATATCTATGTACGAAATTTCATTCATTCATTGTCACCCGGTATATATAGTTTTGATTCGTCCAAAGTAAAGAGAGCCAGATATAGAGTGAGAGGCGTATGTTCATGCCGTAATTAACATTTTATGAAGACGTCCATGCAATTCGACATTCCACGAACTAATTTGAATGTTTCGGGTATTTTGTAACAATAGAACCTTGACTTTAACCCGAGGACAACACAAAATTGAGTAAAAGTAAATCGAGCAAATATACATGACAATGGTAACAATAGATTTGTTTATACATACAACAGCTGATACTGACAAACTAGTCTGGGCCATTTTTCAAGTGCAAAGCAATAACCTAAAGTGATTTCACGTCCATGTCGGTCTTCAATAATTATTGGAAGTTCAGTTGGGAAGTTTGTTTTGGGCCACAAATGACATATATTCTATCTTTTCTAGTTTGGTATCAGGATTTCTTGTGATTTCAGAAAATATATTAGGTCTTTACCGAATAAGATACAAATATGTAACAACTAGCGATGAACAGCGACGTTTATAATTCGAAAGATGCAAAAAAATGAAGAGAAGAATTTTAGGTATTGTGGGACAAAATTGATATGTCTACAGATTTGTTTCAGGAAGTTTTGAAAGATGTGAAAGGGATAAAAAGAAATCAAGACGCTCTTGATTAGACAAGAAAATAAACAATTCAAAAAGGAAAGCAAGGAAATCAAGGATCAAATGTTAGAATTGAAAAAAAATGTGATATTAGAAAAAAAGGATTAAAAATATTACTCTATAAAGTAGAAAGTAGGAGTAACTGGGAAAGTAGAAAAGGCACTTGAGGGTCTTAGGGAAGATAGAAGACAAAATGTGAGTAATACAGATTTAAAAGTTTCAACTAAAAAAAATCAAAAATAACTTATTGACAAAAAGAGAAATGGAAATACAAAAGGAAATTAAATGGGTAGCGAATTGAAAACTATCTCAAATAACTGATGAAAAAGAGAAAACTGGATGGAAAAACGGCAAGTGATAGGAACCCGAGAAAAAAAGAAGATACAAATGAAAGCAAAAGACAGACATGACGTATACAAACAGAAACAATATAATAGTTATTTGTGCAACCAGTTAGGAAAAGCACTATGTTTCGTATTTAGCGAATTTCTGCGGAACGAGCGGAGCGAGTTCCGCAAAAGAAAGCAAGTTACGAAAAATAGGGTTTTCCAACATGTTTCACACAATATTTTTTTCAATTTTGATATGTGATCCTTTTCAATTCAAGTTAAAAATATAAAAAATATATATTTAAAAAAACTGAAGAACACGCTTTTAACGAACTAAAAATTAAAAAAATATTTTAATTTTCAACGACTACGCCAAGAAGCATGGGGTGCTTTTTGGTTACGTATCTTTGTAATACTTTTAGAGTAAGATCCCAGAGCCGGCAAACCTACCCCATTTTAGGAAAGCTGAAATTTTAAGTATGGATAGTGTGATATGTAGTTGAGAACGTATGCGTACTTGCTAGCCTAAAATTGGGAAATGATTTGGTTTTCGGGATGAATATTCAAATAAAAAAAAACAATCATTTCTCAATTTCGATGGGAAAAATAAAAATAAAATCGTCAGACGTGGGGATTCGAACCCTCGCCAGTTTTTGTTATCAGAGCTTAGATCTTGCGCCTTAGACCGCTTGGCCAACTGGGCGATAACAATTGCCAAACGCATTACGATACTTCCACGTAAGTGAGAAAGGTTTTTATGTATTTCTGTACCTGCTACCCGTAAAAAGGCCCCTCTTTCAAGCTAGCAAGTATGCATACGTTCTTAACTACATATCACACTAATCACACTCGAAATTTCAGCTTTGCTAAAATGACGTAGATTTGCCGGCTCTGGGATCTTGGACCATTTTAATTGATTTCGACAAAGCACCCCACGCTTTTTGGCTTTCTGGGAACGTACTAGTGCTATATGGAGTCCTGCTGAAATGAATTTCTTCTATATGGGAATATAATTTTAAAAATCGCTCAAGTTGACCCTAAAATAGTATTAGTCTACTCGACAAGTTGAAAATGGTCTAAAATAGAGATACTGCTCTTAAAATTATGTGTGATAGCTCATTGGATCCGGAATAACGCCTAGAAAAATGTGCCAAAAGCGTGTATTAGCACATAAAAAATTGCAAAAGTTATAAAAAAAATGTTTCCCGCCATTTGTTGATAAATTTTTCATAAACAAATTGATTATTTCAATATTTTTGAAAATTTTTTTCCACAACTTCATTATATTACAAATATTATGATTTTTGAAAAAAAAATCTTTTAACAATTTTTAATTGTTTATAATCATTTTTTTATATTTCTATTGTTTGAATAGTTGAGAATTTTTATTTTTCCTAAAAATCGTAATTGACAGTCCTCTATAAAATAACAAGAAAATATTTTTTTTATCAACAATTTTATTGTTTATTAACTTACCAATTTGTTATAAACAAATTTGTAACTTTGTTAGATTTTTTTTCTGAAACTTTCAAAATTAACAAAAACAGCTATATATAACAAAGTATAGAAAAAAAAAATCCCAATTTTTCCCAATTCCAATTCCCAGGTACAATAAAAAATTGGAATTTTTTTTTTTCCATACTCTGTTGTATATGGTTGTTTTTGTCAATTTTGGAAGTTTCAGAAAAAGAAACTAACTAAGTTAAAAATTTGTTTATAACAAATTGGTAAGTTAATAAAGAATGGAATTGTTGATAAACATTGTTTTTTGTTACTTCATAGAGGACTGTCACTTATGATTTTTAGAAGAAAAAAGTTCCTAACTAATTATTTAAACAATAGAAATATAAAAAAAACGATAATAAACAATTAAAAATTGTTATTAAGGAAGTTTTTTTTTTTTTCAAAAATCATAATACTTGTAATATAATGAAGTTGTGGTCAAAATTTTTTCAAAAATATTGAAATAATCAATTTGTATATGAAAAATTTATCAACAAATGGCGGGAATTTTTTTTTTTGCAAATCCATTTATATTTTGTATTGATGAAAAAACGATAATATGATGATTAAGAAAAAAATATTTTATTCAACAACATTACTTGGATTTTTTAGTTTTTGTTCAAGTACAAAAATTATTATAAACAAAGTATGAATATTTTTTTAACTTTTATGTCGTGATCTTGTTGAGTATGTATATAAGAAAGGCTCTACGAAGCGAAAATTTTTTACGACAATTATTTAAACATTTTTTTTATTTACAATTAAGACAGAAGTTCGAGAAAATTTTGTTAGTTAACAATCGTTTCACTTGTTGAAAAATCAACTTTAAGTAAAATTCCCGACGGGAATAAATTATTTATAGTGTTCCGAATACACCATAATTTTTCCAAATTAAAAAAAAAGTATTAATACCTTAAATAATTTAATTAATGTGTCGTACTCGCTTTTGACGCCGCGCGCGCAACCTAAAAATGTCGCTTGGAGACCCATCTTCAGCGTTAAATTAAAATTATAAATAATGGAGATAGAGTTCCGGGAGTTTTCTATTGAAAATTTCCTCTTCTTTCAGAATCTTTTTTTGAAATTGCTTAAATATTAATAGTTTATGAAATATTGGCAAAAAACGAAATGCCATTTTTTTTTAATCTTCAATAGTTTATAACTTTTGCAATTTTTTATGTGCTAATACACGCTTTCGGCACATTTTTCTAGGCGTTATTCCGGATCCAATGAGCTATCACACATAATTTTAAGAGCAGTATATCTATTTTAGACCATTTTCAACTTGTCGAGTAGACTATATTGTAATACCAACCATTTGACAAATGCTACAACATATAAAGGCGCCGAGCACCAACTATTTTTGTATTTAGTCATCTAATAAAACAACCAAAGATTCAAATCATCGCATCCTGTAACAAGAAGAAGTTGAGCATCTCATTACCACCAATTTCAAGCTTCAATACCGCATTAATTTCCAATATATTTACATCGAGCGTATATAAAGTGGCTATCCTCTAATTGACTGCCAACGTCTCCATTAAAAATTCATTCCAGACAAAGCGTATTAGAGGAAAAAAGTAAAATGCTTCTTTCCCCAGCCTTTAATTACGAGAAATGGCTACAAATCAAAGCTTGCCTTGGCAGTACGAGCGTGTCCGAAACATATCGAATTTTACGGCGAGTTTCACGTTTTATCGACTCGTCGAAGTATTTACATACTGAAAAAAAACTCAGACCGCAAAAAACAATTATCGGAACGTAGAAAAATGCATAACTCTGGGTTTATAACATGGAAGAGAAAAAGTTAATGGAAAGTATGGTTTTGGATTATCAGAAAAATGTGAAATTTGAAAATTCAATCATTTATTCCAATACGGTTTTTGATCGAGATGGTAACCGAGTCCCTAGGTTGACGAATGATGGACGATTACTTTTGCTCTGGTAGAAAATAAGTCATTTTCGTTACAAGTGCACTGAAAAACAATGTAATGCAAAAAATGTTGGAAACACGATACATTTTCCTCCCTCCAACAATTTTCAAGATTGGTTTTCGGTTCCATAGCTCCACCGATCACCTGACACCTACGTATCGTATTAATTAGGCTAATGAACAAAAAATACCCACATTCGCTGCAGAAACATTTGACTGATGTACAGGATCGCGCACCGTGAATGAATCAAATTAACGAAATAATCATTGCCCACATGAAAAGCTCAAACAGACCAGAAGCTCATTACCTGCGAATGCAAACGCACATGATGACAAAGCTTGCAATACCTGAACTGTTAGATTTGTGCCCGAGGCATTGGCGTAGTTTAGGGCTCAAAGGTGTTGGTCACTCAGCCATCCTTCTCAGGACTGTGCGGCTTAGAAAGTTGAAATTTGGCCTAGTGATTTTGTTGAGCCCAGTTTGTGATTGGCATCTCCAGTTGATTGTTTGAGTCTGTACACGCTCATCCTCACCTCTTCCAAGACTAAAGGCTCGTTCATACTCATAAGGCAAAAAAACGCGTTCAACTATAAATTCAAATTCTTTATTGTCTTTTTGCCATTATTTGTAACAGATAAGACGTGTCAAAAAAAAAAGAGAAAAATTTCATACATACAAGTATACACAGAAATACACAGAGTATATAGCATTCACAAATTATATAGGTAACAACAGATCATTGTAATACATAGTATCTAGTTTACCTTAACATCAAAGTTACTAGAGTGTTAAATATTTGAGAGATACATTTCAAACTCGTTAAGATTTTAAAAACATTGATATATGATTATTGCTTTTAACCTTTTTTGAACATGTGACTAGATGTACTCTCTTTGAGATGCAGAGGTAATTTATTAAAAAATCGAATGCCAGCCCTAACTGGACACTTTTGACAGAAGGTGTGATTTCCTTTATTTACTAAAAAATCATTCTTATGCCTTGGGTCGTAGGCATGTATATCTATTCTTTACAATACATTTTTGGTTATTATACAGTGCTTCTCAAAAGTCCGCTCCCCCCCTCTTATTTTTGGAACGATTAAACATAAACAAGTGAAATTTGGAAACTGAATATTAAAGGTTGTAAACTTCCCTACTAGTGATGATAGATGACGAAATCGTCAGAGATGACGTCACAAGGCCATTGTGACCAATAATTTTGAATGGAATCCTACGGCAAGCGACACCTCTTTTGAAAGGTATCGAAAAAACCTATTCAATGATACTAATTTTGTTTGTGTTTATGGCAGTTTTGGAAAGTCCCTTTTGAAAAACGCAAAGCTGTCATGAATTAAATCAGTTAACACTAAAATTCCAATATCAAGCTCCCTAATACGACGTTTTTGTAATTGTCCAAGTTTTTGTACATTTAATAATTTGTGTATTGTTGATCGAACGTTTAACTGTTTTAGCAGCTTTTGGTACTTTTAATATTTTTGTACATTTGTTGAACTGTTGTGAGCCGAACGTTTAAGTGCTTCAAGAAACGAAATGGTACGTGCTTTAGGTGATAAAGTAGCAGCGATCCTAATTCTTGGTGAAACTGGACAAAATATTCATGCAGCAGAACGCATTTTTAATGAGAGGTTTCCTGATCGCCCCGTTTCGACGACTTATTTAAGGGAGCTTCTTCGTAAGTTTGAAACAACGGGTAGTATTAATGATGAAAAACGATCTGGCAGACCACAAATTTCTGATGGGGAAAAAATTGATATACTGGCAGAATTAATAGTTAATCCTACTTATTCAACAACTCACGTTGCATCTACCTGTGAAGTCAGTCGAAGTACAGTACACAGGGTGTTGAAAAAAAACAAATTTCATCCATACAAATTAAAAGTGGTTCATCAACTCTCAGACGACGACCCAGACCGAAGACTACAATTTTGTGAAAATATGGAAACTAAAATTAACCAACAGCCAGACTATGTCAAAACAATTTGTTTTAGTATTTTTTTAAATACTAATTTGACTGGTGAGGTTTATCTGGAGCTGTTGCAAAACGCAATAGAACCGTTAATCCTTGAAATTTCGAAGATAATCCAGATGAATTCGACAATTTGGAAATAACATTCCAACAGGATGGTGCTCCTCCATACTATTACGGTGCAGTAAGACGGTATTCGGATGAGGAGTATCGTAGTGGATGGATTGGACGACGAGGTTCAACGGAATGGCCAGCTCGATCACCGGACCTCACACCTTTGGATTTTTTTCTGGGGGGGTACCTTGAATCGAAAGTTTACGCCAGTGAACCTGACAATATTGACGTTTTAAAACAACGTATTGTTGCAGAATGTGAGGCTGTTTCCGCAGACACATTTGCAAAAGTACGAGAAGAGTTTGAAAATAGGATATTTCACTGTCAGGAAGTAAATGGAGGTCACTTCGAGCAATTTCTTCAAGTAGATACTGATTCTCAAATCTGTAATTATTATCATTCTGAATGGAATTTAAATTTTAATGTTTACTAATGAGCCATTGAAACTGCCATAAACACAAACAAAATTAGTATCATTGAATAGGTTTTTTCGATACCTTTTAAAAGAGGTGTCGCTTGCCGTAGGGTTCCATTTAAAATTATTGGTCACAGTGGCCTTGTGACGTTTCCAAATTTCACTTCTTTATGTATAATCGTTCCAAAAATAAGAGGGGGGCAGCGGACTTTTGAGAAGCACTGTATATATGAGTTACTAGTTTCAACAGATAGATTGAGGTGACAGTCAGGATTTTCTTTTGTTTAAATAAGTTACGGCACGACAACCGATATGGTATGCTAAAAATAAGCCTCAAGATGCGTTTTTGTTAGACAAAAATTCTTTCTACGTCTCGTCCTTGTTCCCAAACGATAACGTTATATGCAATAGCAGCATAAGCATGTGAATAATAAACATTTATAAGAATGTCAGTATCAAGCATAGATTTCAATATAGTTAATAAATAGTAACATTGATTGAGTTTTTTACAAATAATGTCACTCTGATCAGTCCAAGACAGGTTTCTAATAAAAACTTTTTAACAAAAAATTAAATCGACGAAATACGGAACTGAAAAGTGAAAAATAAAACAAACCTTCTTAGTCTCAATAACTAAGCTCCTAAACTAATGTAAGTAACTAATTTTGAGTCGGCGCCAAACAAACAAGCGAATGAATTAGAGAAGGCGTAAAATGATGGCCTCGAGTTGCGCGGTGACATTCTGATCATTTTTTTGAAGTAATTTAATGATCTTCGTTGACTGTTCGTTTGGCGCCGACTCAAAATTAGTTACTTACATTCAACGGAACAGTTTTTTTTATAATTTGGCCATAAATGCAAACATTGTACAAATAGGTTTGAGATATATATTAGATGGACATATCCACAGTGGTCCAGTTAAATACTTGATTATCCATCGCGTATATCTGTTATATTTTGTACTGGTTGATTGAAATTGCATCCGAAGAATAATACGGTCACGTAGTTAACCATTAAAAAAATTGAAACTAATCGATCTCAGAAGCCATCACTGTTTTCGACTAATCAGCGGAATAAATTTAATCTAATATTTTCGTATACAACAATTGAAAGAATACAAAATTTTGCTAAATTCTTAATTAATTTTTTATCTCATTAGAAATGACATGCAATCATTCTTCATTGAAAATTTTCACTTGTCACAACATGACTTTACACCAATCGACGAGATTTGAAAATGAATAATCGATGCTCTATGGAAGGAAGGATATCAAAACGTTATCTCGCAAGTACATAATTTTCATCATCAAACAGAAACGTTGCTGAAAAATAAAAATTGATGAAATCGATATTACATTTCAAATTTAATTTTTACAGGTATTAATTTCTTGAATTGAATGAAATTACAATTCACCTTTCCATTCGACTTTTTTACTCCAATTGTGGTTTCACATGAAAAATTGTTTTTTAAATCTCAATATTTCTTCCATTTTTTAATAAATCAAGAAAATTATGAAAACGTGTCGAGAGATTCTCGATTCTCCATCAAACGTACTCGTACGTATTTTTTTATGCAAATTCCTAATTGTAATATGATGTTTTGAATTCATATCGAAAACGTTAGCTTTCAACATTGAATGATTTCACCTACCGTTGACGAGCTTCTTCTTGGTCGATAGTTAACTTGGTAACACAATGAATGTCATTTATCAGATATATAAAAATCTTTATTATTCAGATAACACAGCTGTTGCAAAAATAAAAAATAAAATAATTCCTAATATTTCACATTGTAACATAGTTTGCAAATTATTATACTGTCACAATTGGTAAAATGAGTTGTCTGCCCGATTCGCAAAACTTTTGCTTTTTTTGGTAGAGTACAAATACAAAAATATTTTTCTTTTGATTTTCCGTGTTACAGACGAGGTCGCAAATTAATGAAAACATTCTACGTCAGGACATCTCCACTTGCAACCATTATTTGAAACTTTTGTAATAATTTCAATACTTATTTAAATAAATAAAATCAATTCAATGAAAAAATATATTTTTAGTTTGACGCAAGAGTTTGCAAATTAAAACACTTGTTAAAAACATTATTTTAGTGATTTTTTCGAATTTGCAGAACTTTTGGAATTTTCATCGAAAATTTAGGACTAACAACATTTTTTTTTTCGATAAAACAGACATTTCCGTTTTGTGTGAGTGGTTGCGACTTTATCAGAGGATGTAAATTGCTAATTTGCAAAACTTCGAAAGTTTAATTTTAAATTTTTCCGCGCTAATAATGTGAAACTTCATTAAATCTTTATTTTCAACATCTTCCGTTCAGAAAAAAGGGTTGCAAAATCAGACTACATATCATATGAAAATCCTACTGAAGTTTTGAAACTTTTGTAATTATTATTAAATTTTGGGAAAATCATGTCTATCTCTACTGGCCTACACCTCCTAACGTCAGGATACACAAACTTCGATATAGAAAAACAAGTGGGCTTTCGTCACTACTGCTGCCCAGAAAGTAGCAGATTTGAACTTTTGAAAATTTTGGTGATATACAAGGAAACTAAAAGTCACCTCAGACAGCACAATATCTCCAGTTATAAACAACAATCTGCTTAAGGCGGTTCCCCCACGGGACAGTTGAATTAGGAAATCATTAAAATTTGGCATACATATTGTTTAACATGTGAACAACACCTGTATGAAATTTTAACAAGTTTCACCATCCCGAACCCGAGATATATATAATTGAAGTTGACTCAATTAACACGTAACATATGGACCATGCATAGGCAAACAGCACATTATTAATTCTACCGTTAGTACTAAATTTAAGAAGTTTATGAAAAACGAGGAGGAGCTAGAGCAGGATAAAAAAATAAAACCTTTCAAAACTTATAATAAAAGAGAAAAAAAAATGCGTGATTGACCATCTAGTTTGACAGATATAATCTAAACTACTCTCGTTATTCAAAATAGTCCACGGGGAAGCGCACAGCCTAAAGGGGTCGTAGAGAAATGCGGATTGTGCCAGGGGACTTTCTAAAGAAGGACAGGACGGAGGACCATTTGAGGGTCTGAACGCGAAGAAAAAACTCCTTCTCCTAGTTGACCCCATCGATTTTAACGTTATCGTCGAATGTTCGGATTAAAAATAAAACTAACAAAAACAGTTTTTTTATTTCATTTAAGACAAACAAGATGGTGTGAAAATGTGTCCTTATCACCTAGATAAACATAGTCTTTTTCCATACTGTATGAATAATCTTTGGTATGTCGAATCTTTTTTTCTTTTCTTAAGTGTCTTTTTTTCTTCTCAACTCTCTTCGAAGGTTCTCTTTTTAACTTTTTTTCTTGGCCACACGCACAATAGTCAACAGAATATTCACCAGGTAAACCAGAATTTCATTGAATGTCAACAATCACAAGAGATTCGACAAGTTTTAAGTGTACAATGGCTAAAATCATATAAACATTAATGTTTCGAAAAGTAAACAATGTGTCATCACCTATAGCCTTTTTCCATACTGTATGAATAATGAAATGTTGAATAATCTCTCTTTTTTCTCTTCTTAACTCTATTTTCTTTCCTCACAACTCTCTTTGAAGGTTCTCTTTTTCACTTTCATCTTGCCCACAGACGATACAGGAGGATTTTGGGAAGGGACTGGATTCTTCTTCAAGAGCCCATCGTCTGTCTAAAAACTCGCTCAATCCTAGATTAGTCTGCACCAGAACGTTACGTTAATTTTCTCATGGAAAATGATGAAAACTTATTCCAGTTCAACGGGATCGTTTTGCCAAGAGAAAAATTGTAGGTTATCTTTTTGCCTTCTTCGTCTTCTTTTTATTCAAAAAATGGTACCTTTATAAAACTGACATTTTGAAGCTCAAGTTAACTTGACTGATAAAATTAAAGTTAACTCCAAAACATGTTTATAATACCGGCCCTAATTCAACTGTCTCGTGGGGAATCCACCTTAAGAAATTGTAATTGTCATGTTTTGCAAATAAATTTACCAGATATTCAAACTCTGCATGACTAATAACGCCTGCGTTTCCCGTTCGAATTTCTGCCACTGCCTGCTCCCTATTAATGAACATATCTGATAATAAGCGTATACAGAGTGTTTGGTCTGTTGGACACACAAATCGGCCGACGAGGCCCCGAAGGGCCGGCGGCGAGCGTTTATTAGCCGGTGCGTGGGCAGTAGACACAAAAGGGTTTGCGACCGTCTATTGTCTTTGGTCCGGCTGCTGATGCGATTGCTTTCCACCGTGCCGTGATTATTCCAGGAATGTAATCGAAATTAGCCCTGGAACTCTTCGCCGTAGGCATCCGGCACTGCGTATCATTCGGGCAAGCATCATTGAAATCAAGAAAAAGTCCACCTTACAAGCATGAAATTCACGTCATTTCGGCCTTTTAGGCCAGTAGAGATGGACATGATTTTCCCAAAATTCAATAATAATTACAAAAGTTTCAATACTTCAGTGGAGTGAAAAGGACTTTCATATATGTAGTCTGATTTAGCAACCCTTTTTTCTGAACGGAAGATGTTCCCAAGTAGCATTTTAGGTTAACGTAGCGGCCACGATTCTGGAAAACTTTGAAGTGTTTGATCACAACCACTGCCACGTAATATACACGGTTCTATCACGCGGCGGCTACCAAAATGGGGAAAACTTTTTTGGTGGCTGCTACGTTCCGATAAACTTTCCTGGATCTCAGATAGCCACATTCCATCCACGTTGAGATCACCTGGCAAAAACGTGGATATGTAGTGGCCGACACTAGACACGTGAAACAACTGACTACGTTTGTGTGAATAATATGTAGCTCGATCTCTGTTCAGCAACACATTTTTGTGATAAATGTCCCTCATTCTTCCATTTTGCCTGATTCATTTCTAACACTCGATCAACTTTAAAAATATATAACATATAAACATACTTCTGATCGGGATAAAATTAAAACGATTGAAAGTTTTATGTGAAATATGGGTGTTGTAGCTTGATTGTGAGCACGCGCCATCTGAATACACTTTATTTGAGGAAAACATTATAATTTTGGAAATAACTTGCCTCTGAAATTATGTATTTAAATCCCTCAAACATTGTTTCATCAATCTTGGTTAGTTGAAACAAATACTTACGTCTTGATGCAGTGCTGATGACAAATTAATCTTTATTGAATATTTCGATCATTTCTCTAATAATGGCGACCCAGCATATTCCTGTAAATATGGCGGCTTTTGGAGAATATAACTTTATAGTGACAGAAAGTGTAAATATACCACTCTCAAGCTCATCCCATCATAAAGTGCCCAGTGGGACTAAATTATTAACTTTTCGACCACTGGAAAGTGGCACCCACGTCGCAGGCCTATGACTCACCACTTCAAAGTTTTAACCTGAAAATTACAATAGGTATTATACCCTTGAAAGGGGCGAACAAGTCGGGCTATTATAACCTGCCACTTCAAAGTTATAACCTCGAAATTGCGGGCACAAGTTTATTAATTGTTGAAAAAGGACATGTAACAAGTATAGTGGATTTATGCAGTTCCAATCAACAATTATCAAGCATCAAGTAACAATTATCAATTAACAAGTAAAATGATGGCATTTATGCAAACAGAATCAACAATTAAAGTATAAATATTGAGCAGGAGCACAAGTCAGAGATCCGATCTATTTAAATTAACCTTTTATACAAAATCAAGAGAAATTGTCTATTGAAAACGCATGACCCATTTTATTTTGAATGAATATCATTCACGTTTCAACGTAATAGGTAAAACGAACTTTTCTTAAAAAAAAAAATTGTCTATCGAAAACGCATAACCCATTCCATATTGAATAAAATCATTCATGTTTCACGTAATAGATTGAACAAACTTTTTGTAAGCCACAATAAAATAATTTGAGAAAACTTGGTTAGCTTTCGTCATCGCGCGCAATGGTGAATTTTGAAGGTTATTGTAATTTGTAGTGACTTTTATTAAATGCGAACTGTGGTTATCACTTATGGAGATAGCAAGAACGTGGCAACCATCACCACATATCACAATCAAGTGCCTGCCACATTGAAGGTTTTAAGGAAGTTACCAAAACGTCACCGAAACTATCATACTCTCTTGAATGTGACTTCTGAGTGATATT
The DNA here is from genome assembly GCA_018342105.1 of Gonioctena quinquepunctata. Taxonomy (NCBI): domain Eukaryota; kingdom Metazoa; phylum Arthropoda; class Insecta; order Coleoptera; family Chrysomelidae; genus Gonioctena; species Gonioctena quinquepunctata. The sequence goes on along the minus strand of JAFIRS010000001.1, from coordinate 1,207,620 downwards.
TAAGTGGTACAGGATGGTTACCGCAACGGTTATTTTCCAGTTTTAAATTTGAAAATCTTTAAAGTGATTTGATCAGTGGCCATAATGTTCCAGACACCTCAAATGACACTAATGAATTATAGAACCGTGAAGTGGCATCCATAGATGGGAATAACGTGACTACAACCATACACATATTAAATTTTAGTTTTTCTTACTGTATGGTGGTATATTCAGTGGTGATTACGTGATAACCACCGAGTCGAATTACAGTATCGGTTTCCGGTACTATAATGCTGCTTGGGTTAAAAATCAGTATTTGATGAATTTTCACATTATTAGCTCGGAAAAATTTGCAAAAGTTCTGCAAACTTTCGAAGTTTTGAAAAATAGTAATTTACATCCTCTGATAAATATGCAACCACTCATACAAAACGGAAATGTCTGTTTTATCGAAAAAACATTGTTGTTAGTCCTAATTTTTCGATGAGAATTCCAAAAGTTCTGCAAACTCGAAAAAATGACTAAAATTAAAATATTGTTCTTGACGAGAGTTTCAATTTGCAACCTCTCGCGTCAAACGGAAAATAAATTTTTTCATTATAAATTGTTTTTTTCATTGAAAAAAGTATCGGAATTACTACAAAAGTTTCAAATAATGGTTGCAAGTGGAGATGTACTGACGTAGAATGTTTTAATTAATTTGCAACCTCATCTGCAACACGGAAATGAGGGTAAAATCAAAAGAAAAATATGTTCGTTCTTGTACTCTACCAAAAAAAGGAAAAGTTTTGCGAATCGGGCAGACAACTCATTTTACCAATTGGTGGCAGTATAATAATTTGGAAACTATGTTACAATGCGGAACATTAGGAATTAAAAAAATATTTATTTTTGCAACACTTGTGTTATCTGAATAATAAAGATTTTTATATACCTAATAAATGACATTCATTGTGTTACCAAGTTAACTATCGACCAAGAAGATCGTTAACGATAGGTGAAATCATTCAATGTTGAAAGCTAACGTTTTCGATATGAATTCAAAGCATCATATTACAATTAGAAATTTGCACAAAAAAATACTCTTGAGTACATTTGATGGAGGATCGAGAATGTCTCGACACGTTTTCATAATTTGCTTGATTCATTAAGAAATTTAGAAAATATTGAGATTTAAAAATCACTCGTACAGTTGTACATTAGTACGATTAACCTACAACTGTGTTACGTCACAGTGTTCTGTTGACAGAGTAATGAATGCACAGCAGTTCAGTAACTGTATTGTATTTTTATGACAGACAACTATTTAACCAACCAAAAACAATGCACATTCATCTAATAGTCCTGGAGCTTCAACTGAAATAGAATTGCCTACCAACATGTTTTTCCCTCGTTATTTATTTTTTTTTTATAAATCAATGAAATGATTCTTACGTGTCGATTACATTTCAGTCCTTCATTCGGATTCAATAGCATTTTTCATGCGAAACCACAATTGGAGTGAGAAAGTCGAGTGGAAGGGTAAATTTTAATTTTATTCAATTCAAGAAATATATACCTGTAAAAATTTAATTTGAGTTGTAATATCGATTTCATAAATTTCCAAAGTTTCTGTTTGATGATGATAATTATGTACAGTTGTGTGCATAAAAAAGTCGTACAGCAGTTATAGGCTATGTGAGTCAGGCTTGTCAATCTTAATTAAACTTCTTATCGACTTTGACAAGTATTGTCAAAATTGAAACTATTTTTGTGAAATGTGTACGTGTACTACTTTTTTATAAGATCTGGAACATCATAGGCAGGTTTACACCATACAAACCTAGTACGGCTTTTTTATGCAAACAACTGTACTTGGAGATATACAATCGATAACGTTTTGATATCCTTCCTTCCATAGAGCATCGATTATTCATTTTAAAATATCGTCGATTGCTATATAAAGTCATGTTGTGACAAGTGAAAATTTTAAATGAAAAATGATTGCATGTCATTTCTAATGCGATAAAAATTAATGTCTTCCAATAGTCTTTCAGCAGAATTTAGCAAAATTTTGTATTCTTTCGATTGTTGTATTCGAAAATATTAGATTGAATGTATTTCGCTGATTAGTCGAAAACAGTGATTGCTTCTGAGATCAATAATTAGTTTCAATTTTTTTCAAAGGTTAACTACGTAACTGTATTATTCTTCGGATGCCATTTCAATCAACCAGTACAAAATATAACAGATATACGCGATGGATAATCAAGTATTTAACTGGACCACGATGGATATGTCGATCTGATATATTTTGAACCTATTTGCACAATGTTTGCATTTATGGCCAAATTATAAAAAAACTGTTCCGTTGAACAATGACGGTTGCAAATCTTTTGCTTCACGTGAAATATTAGTCGTAATTTCAATTGCAATTTGCATTACTTTTGCATTTATTTCAAAAGTAGTGAAAATGCAAAAAAAAAATGTTGATGGATAAATAGGTTCCGTTTTTCGTATGAGGTTGCAATTTTTATTTTTTATTTTAAAAAAATTGTGTGTTTTGAAAATGGGAGCGTCAATAAAAAAGTTTGATAATTAAATGATGCGTTTTTCAGAAATAGTTACAAATGTACGTGGAAATTTTATACTTTTTTTTTCGTTCACTTATCCAATTTGCAGAACTTTTGTAATTTTTTTAAGCAAATTAAAATGAAAAACTTAAAAAAATTACAAAAACAAGGTTCCGTAACTTTTACAAGGTTGCAAACTTAACGCATGTTGTAAAACACCATTACTATAGGTATGCCTAGTTTGCAGAACTTTTGGAATTTTCAGTGCAATAATAAATCATGGTCTGATTCTATTCAAAATTGGTATGTGGGGATTTTTGGTGTCGGATATTATGATTCTTTTGTGAAAATTGAAAAATTCAAGATGGCGGCTTCAAATTGGCGGCCAAGTTTTGTGATTATGGTCCGATTCGCTTCAAATTTGGTATCTGGAGGTTTTCGTCGTCGGAAATTATGATTTTTTTCGTCAGAATTGAAAAATTCGAAATGGCGGCTCCAAAATGGTGGACGAGTTTTGTGATTATGGTCTAATTCTATTCAAAATTGGTAGGTTGGTGTTTTTGAGGTCGAATAATATGATTCTTTTGTGAAAATTGGAAAATTCAAGATGGCGGCTTCAAAATGGCGGCCGAGTTTTGTGATTATGGTCTGATTCTATTCAAAATTGGTATGTGTGGGTTTTTGGGGTCGAATATTATGATTCTTTTGTAAAAATTGGAAAATTCAAGATGGTGGCCGAGTTTTGTGATTATGGTCTGATTCTATTCAAAATTGGTATGTGGGGGTTTTTGGGGTCGAATATTATGATTCTTTTGTAAAAATTGAAAAATTCAAGATGGCGGCTCCAAAATGGCGCCGAGTTTTGTGATTATGGTCTGATTCTATTCAAAATTGGTATGTGTGGGTTTTTGGGGTCGAATATTATGATTCTTTTGTAAAATTGGAAAATTAGGGGTTCAAAATGGCAGCCGAGTTTTGTGATTATGGTCTGATTCTATTCAAAATTGGTATGTGGGGATTTTTGGGGTCGAATGTTATGATTCTTTTGTAAAAATTGAAAAATTCAAGATGGCGGCTTCAAAATGGCGGCCGAGCTTTGTGATTATGGTCTGATTCTATTCAAAATTGGTATGTGGGGGTTTTTGGGGTCGGAGATTATGATTACTTAATTCGATAAGATTATTCCATTTTCTAATTTGCAAAAAATTATCTAATAAAAATAATAGTTTTTATAAATAAACCACACTAAAAAGTAGGAAATAAATAATAGTTTGAAAAAACAAAAAAACACGCTTTTATAGAAAACCAGACTAAAAAAATAGAAAATAAGACAAAAAATTATTTTATTTTAAAAAAAGCGTGGGGTGCATGGTATTAATAATTATTATAGTACATTACACACCGAGGCGATACCATGCACCCCACGCTTTTTTTTAAATAAAATATTTTTTTTCTTATTTTCTATTTTTGTAGTCTGGTTTTCTATAAAAGCGTGTTTTTAAGTTTTTTCAAACTATTATTTATTTTTTCTGTTCATTGAGTTGAGTAGGCTATTTGTTACCCATGTTATAATTTTTGAATATTTCAATCGAGTTTTATATTTTCTGGGCGTAAATTCAAAACATTTACAGTAATATCAATAGTTAATTGTACTGATGAGAATGTACCTCGATGTATATTTCTGAATGTATCGTTAAGTATTTTTGTATTAATAAAGTTACTAAATTTTGTTTTGGTTTCATTGATATTTGTATTTCTTATCACTATTAGGACAAAAGGATCTTGTATGTAACATACGTTTCTAAAACATTATTTCATGGATGTTATTTGAAGATTAATTTAAAATAAAAAAATTGGTTAATACAGCGGTTGTTGGCTTGAACCCGATTTGTGTTGAACCAACGCAATTCTGTTATATCAACTTGAAAAAAAAATGCCATCTTTCATTTATCGATTTATTACCCCGCAGAACATTAATTTCAAGTTAATAAAAAAATCATAACCATAGAAAAATAGTGCTCTATGATGCCGTATAAGCCAACACCTCAGCGTGGTACCTGACAGTACCTCTGAAGAAATTCTTCGGCACGAATTCTCCTCGCAGCTGTCGGATAGTTTTAATTGACGGTGGCGAAACGGCCGAGTCATTCACAGAAGGTTGAAGTTTCACACCTACCCGTCGTAATCTAGCTTGCCGCGCTGGTACTAGAACCAGTACCAGTACTACTCAACGTTGCATTCCGATAATTATTGAGATTCGATCTGCAGATAGCGGAGGAAGAAATAAAAGTCGTGAAGAGGTTCGACGTGGAGTGGATGCCGCGAAATATTTTCGGCTATGGTCTGAATAAATATATAGGTATTATGTTTTTTTAGAAGCTGTGATGTTAGATGAAAAAACATCTTGAGTTTAATCGTATTCAAATTATGGGTGGGACTGGGGTGACCAAAATTTTCGAGGTATAGCTTGGCAGTCGGAGCTACGCGAAAGGAATAAAATTAAAATTGCTATTTGAAAATGATGAAAACAGTAACCTCATTATACTACGATAGTAATGCAGTACCGGCGTTATATATATATTGTAATGAAATGTAATGATGATATAACAAATTATTTTTTTATTATTTCGCCCCACGTTTTGGGTGCCAATTGTAATATAATGATGATTTGCAAATAATAGTTGTTGTTATAATATGAAAATAGCTAATAGTTTTCGCTCTTCTTTGTGAGCCAGATTGTTATGATATAGATAATTATTTTCGCCCTGTATAATATTGCAATAATGTAATAATAATTGCTAGCGAACGTCACTGATCTCTCGTCACGTTGCTGCCAATTGTTATCACTTTTCTTACCATAGCTAAGCACAGTTGGTACGCCTCTTATCTCAGATAGCCGGTTCAGGCAATTGAGCCACTACTTGATATGTCAAGTTTCTATTTATTCAATGGTCATAAGTATGATTGTTGATCATTGTAGAAAACAAACGACAAAGTATCAAAAAGCAATTATTTCCTTTATTCAGGAATACTTAATTTTACCTGGCCTACGAAAGATAACTTATGCTAAGGTGAATCTACAAATATTCATGGATGATCATGAGAAAAGTTCATTGGTAAATTATACACAACCTCACTTTTACCTTGAAAGTGAAAATTTCTTTGATAGTTCTAAATCAATTGAAACAAAGTTCTTCCGATGGAATATGCGTTATTAGTGAAATTGTTCAGTTCGGAATGTGCACTTTGGAAGTTTATACCTGTCTGGAACTGTCGGTGTTCAAGATATACCCAGAAATTGGATCCCCTTCCACTCCAATCGCTATCAGGAACTCCAATACCAAAAAGAAGGAACCATTCCAATCCAAATATCAGCTTTCGAATACTTGTGTGTGGTGTACAAATAAGGTAATATTGATTTTTTTCTTATAATGTTGAAATTATTCCATTTTTCTTTCTCCCAAAAATACAACGTGGCATTCGTTTTAAATTTATTTTCGATCTCCCCCTGGCTTTGTTTGTTGTCACCTGGATACCATTTTTGTTCCTTACCTCTCATTCGAATTTTTGAATTCGCGCGCTAAATTGTCACATTTTCACTGTTTATGGTTATGTGTCATAACTTATACACAATACTATTTTTCCATTCTTATTAACTATGTACAAATTTCAATAATAATTGCCTCTGACACTTTCCCGCTCTTATTCTCTTACAATTTCAAATTCTACATGTGACCATTTGTTCCCTGATTGGCTATTGTCATCAAGAAGTTTGCTGTTCTACCATTGGCTACTTTTAGTTAGCTACAATTTCATATACTGTATGTTTCAAATTTATACATTTGTAGATTACATTTTATTCAGGAAAATTTTGTAAATCTAGACTTTTTGTTGTCTTGTGAAGAATTATGGGTTGTAATCATTCTGACAGTGTATGAAATTGATTGTGTTATATTATTTGGATATTTTTATTATACATAGGCTTATAAAGGAAATAGAACTTCTAAAATTATGTAAAAACAATCTTTCGAAACTAATAGCTATTTATTATTTATTCTTTTTATGGGTTTTTTCTTTTTAAAATATCTTACTGGTTTTTCATAACATAACAATATATATATATATATATATATATATATAAATTTAGAAATAACGACTGAAAATTGGTATGAACAGTGGGGAATAACGGGGATCTTCAGTCACACAAGTGTTGAACATAAAAATTTAAAAAAATTTTAAACCGAGCTTTCGTTTCAATTTTGAAACTTCTTCAGGGTCCTAAAATATGTAAATGACATTATTGTGAAAAAAATACTTAAAATGAAGGAAGTACTTACAGTAATCTGAGTGGATGATAGATGAACATTAACTTTAAAAAAAACGTAAAATATGTAAAAATTTGTCGGAATGGTGTTATATCTTTGACGCTTCGAGTGACATTGAAGGATTTGAAATGACAACCTATGATTAATCGTCAGAAAAATATAAAATATGTAGTGGGTGTGTTAATGTTTATATTATATTCTTTGAGAATCATCAGTTTTTATCCATTTGTCGAAGATAACTGTAGATTTTGCTAAGATTTTCGATATCTGTTTTTTTGTTCCTATTTTGATTGGATTTATTAATTTCAATCAATTCAAGAAATAATCTTTTAGAGAATTTTTTTTCTGAATGTAAAACTTGTGCTTCCTCGAATGATATTTTATGGCCTGTTTCAATAGCATGTTGAGCTAATGCACATGACTTCTTGTTGAGTCTTATATCACTTCTGTGAGAGATAATACGATTATTTAAAGTTCTTGAACTTGTACCAATATAGTACAAATCATAGTTGTTACATGGTATGCTATAGACAACATTTGATTTCTTCAAATCTGGTGTGGGATCTTTGAAGTTCCATTTTTTTTTTAATTTGTAGATGATATTATTTGTGCAATACCAATGGATAATTCCGATGAAATTTTAAGAAAAGTAAAAAACTACAATAAAATTCTACAATTCACAATTAAATTAGAAAAAAATGAAAGTATTCCATTTTTAGATACTAGAATAATTCGTAGAGAAAACAATTCACTAATCACAG